>CM020184.1:17434988-17476484 GCA_009805545.1 Oryza longistaminata | reverse complement strand
GTAGAGCCATACGGTAGGCTTTCTCGTTGCTTGATGCATCTTTTGCAATCTGTGTAAATTTTGTGCACAGATTGGTATACCTGATTAGCTTCAGAGATTCAGGGGGCAATTGCATTTGTTCACCAATGCTTGTAACCGGAGGCAATTCAGGCTCTTTAACCATCGTCCATCTAGGCAATATGTAGTGTTCTGTAATGTCACTCACTTGGCCCACAAAATCAGATGTCATCACCTGCATGGAAAACCACAAAATCAGATGTCATCACCTGCATGGAAAAAAACATATGTTTTATTACCTGCCAAAAGTGCTTAATGCATAAGAAGTAATTTAATGCACATTAAGAAGTAACTTAATGTGCAGTGAGAAGTAACTTAATGCACAGTGAGAAGTAGCTTACTGCAATAACAAACTGTTACCTTCAGAACATGACAGCAAAGAATGCCATCCCTTTCGAACTTACATCATTCACAGTTGTATGTCCTGTCCAACACATTTGCAGCTACAATGAATGCCCTTGATCCATAATTCCTAACAAGACCTCCATTCGGTTCTACTAGATACATGTTTTCAGAAGTTCGGGTCAATTTATATGATGTTGAAGCAATCAGCTCTTTTTGAAATCTGTTGAATATAGGCCTTGTGTAGACCTCCAATGCTTTTGTTTCCATGGGATAGTTAGCCCACATAGAAGGGATTGTTTCTTCTGCTTCAAACTCATTCTGATATGTTGCAACAGTGATTTTTTCTTGAATCTTCTTGTACTGCAAAAAGAAGTTGTATATGCTATTTTGGGGATTTACATAGCGCTTCAGCACTGCGTTAAATCCCTCACTCCGTGCTGTAGTCTGGAGGAAAGGGAAGAAACAGTGCATAAAGTATGCTGGGACCCAACACTGTCTCATTTCCCAAAGGTGTCGGAAGTGCTCATTATCTTGTAAATGATATGTTGTCAACATTGCATCCCATTTAGCATCAAACTCTTGCTCTGTCCAGCTGTTGTCAAGGCAGTCATTGAATGCATCACACAATGCTTTGTCATGATCTAATATATGGCCAATCTTCTTCTGAGCATTCTGCATTATATGCCAGCGGCAGTTGCGATGCTTAGCATGTGGGAAAACTAGCGCTATAGCTTTAGTGTGGATTTTTCTGAAGGTAGATGAAGATACCTAGATTCCATTTTCTTTGGTTGCACTCAAAAATTATGGATAGATTACTCACAGAAATTAGAGGAATATGGGTTCTTTGGAAACTAGTTCGAATTTTTAGGAGACCTAAACAGAGAAGATAAATTCTGGAAAAATTATTTTTATTCATGATAAATGACCTAGTATTTGAATAAATTATTTTACTTATACACTTTTATGCAGTTAAATGCACTTTTAGACAAAGTATGGTTTTAGCCGATTAAGAACTACAGTTAATCTAGTTTTTATTAGTTTGACTGATTTATTTGAGGTACCAAATTTAGTTATTAAATCATACCAAAATTACAGTGAGTTGTATGTGTTGAGTAGAGCCTACATGAATTTTCCCATGATTTTATCTTGCATGAATTATTTTAGATAATTCGCAGGACTTATGTCTTATATGTGTTTCCCTTTCCTAAATGCATGTAAATGTTTATAAAAGTTATATTTGGACTCTCATTAACCTGAGGTGATGTTGATATGTTAGAATTACAGTTTACCCTACACAGGTCATAAGCTCCTTTCCTATTATGCATAAGTTTACTTTAGTATTAAATTAAGAGAATGCTTATAGAGATGATTAAGATAGAATATACCCTATATGATATAATTTATTTGTTCACTTTCATGTTCATGACATGTCTTCAGATGGATGACCAAATTAGTTTTGTGAGGCTTGACATTAGCCTTGTTGATATATTTTTAGGTGTATTATGGTTCCTATGTATTATTTTCCATTAGTTAGCACTAGGCCCTAATGGTTTAGTTGTTTGTCTAGATTGCAATTATATTCACGAGACCTATTATGAAATGCAAATCGAAAATCCAAATGCATATGAAGGACTCAAGTCAAAATATGATTTATGCGAGTATGCATGCTTTCACGTGGGTTGCATCCAAGTCCTAGGTTAAAGATGAAAAAGTTTTAATTTGTTCTCAAATTTTATTCATGCAAGAGTTGGATCAACTTCACCTTTGTTTAAAATGGAAATTTTTGGTTTACAAAATTGAAGAACTTCCCTTTCAACTAGTTTTGATGGAAATTCCTTAATTCTAGAATTCAGGTATGTTACAGAAGTGTTGATTTTGATTGAAAATCCAACATGCTTTGCGTACCTATTGTAGTGAGCCCTTGCTTCCTCCTCTGAGTTGAAAGTCAAGGTGAGGTACGGCACTTGTGTGCTGCACGGAATATCCTGTGATGGCGCTGACTGTGCTTCTGAATCATCTGTTCCAGAGTCTTCACTTGAAATTGTGTTGGCAGTAGCAGTTGTTGCGCCAGTTGCAACACTAGTATGCATTGTGTCTGCACGATCTGACATTTCTTCAAATACTTGCATCACATCATCGCCTTCAAGTACTTGCATCTCATCATTAGCTTCAAATACTTGCATCTCATCATTGGCTACATTGTGTGCTTGTAAACTTCCAGAATCACCAGCAGTATACATAGTTTCAAAGTCAAAAGTGTCATCCAAATTTATAGCAGGAATCTCCATGCTAGTATCAGTTGGATTTATAGGGAAGTATGTTTCACTTCTGTCTTCATCATCAACTAGTAAATGGTGTACTGGAGGTCCATTTTCAGCATAAACTAATTCCGGGATACTGTTGAGGTCAAAGTCCATTTTTTGCTGCATGTGTTTCAGGCTATTAGTAACAAAGTTTATACAGAGCATTCATTGAGGTAATTTAGTAATTTGGGAGGGGGGAAGAAGTAACTTTTAGTTTTTGCAGCATGTCTTTTTTAGATGCTTTCTAGGAAGCAATTTTCTCAAATTAAGACCAATGGCTATACTAATGATTTTTTTTTCACAATTTGTTTTGATGCAGTACAAGATGAAATTGAGGCGCAACTAGGTGATGCATCACGCTGTATATAGAAACAAGGTACAAAATGTGTAACTAGGAAATGTAAATTCAAGTTTATAGGGAAGTAACTTCCATGTTTCTAGGAAGTAACTAATTGAATTATTACAAGTAACTTTCTGTTAAAACTACACTGAGACTGTTAAAATTGCTATGAGAACCTAATGCACAGTGAGAAGTAACTTAATGCACGGTGAGAAGTAACTTAATGTTTCTTGGAAGTAACTCATTGAAGTGTTAGAAGTAACTTTTCTGTTAAAAATGCACTGAGACTTCTGTTAAAATTGCTAGAGGTAACTAGATGGGATGTTTTCATGCTGTGTAAACTGTAAACTAGGGATTGTGAATTCAAGTTTATCTGGAAGTAAGTTGTATGTTCCTAGAATTTACTCTGAGTTTTTTGAAACACCAGTACTCATGCCTTTTCTACAACTTTTTTTCTCAACAGCACTAGAAAGTGAATTTGGGGTATAAAGGAAGACAGAAATCAAGAAGGAAGACAGAAAACAAGACTACAGCTCATTACTCACAAAATTACAGCACAAATTCATATCAATTTGTTTCTCGAAAAATACAGGAAAGATCTAAAGTTTCTAGGTTAGTTTTTTTTTTGGATGGATCTCAAAGAAGATAGAATTTGAACTTCATGTGTACTTTACCTGGATATTTTTCCTTGGATTTGCTTCTCCTCCTTCCCCTCTTCCAAGATGGCGATTTTTTTCTGATTTTTACCACCGTGGCGGCTGTGTGTGGATTGATGTCGCCGGATGGGTTGGAGTGGGGGGGGAGAGGCGCATCGCGCTGTTTTAGGTGGGGCCCACGCCAGCTAGCGACGCGTGCGTCGCACGGCGCTTGCGTGCGCAAGCGCGCGCTTTCCTTTTTTAGCGATGGCGCGCACGGGGGCCCGGGAAAAAGGTGGCGTCCCTAATTAAAGGCATATTAAGTGCGCTTCGACATGGTGCCTGCGTGGCAAAGTACACGCGCGCTTAATTAATTGATCGGGTTAACCGTTTGACACATGCCAGATGCTCGTTATGTACGTTCTGTCTTAAAATATGTATAAGAGATTATTTATTTTAAGTCAAACTAATACTCCCTCCATCCACTTGAGTTGCTCGTATTACTTTAATTTTTGCATCAAGACCAAGAAGAGCACTAACTTCTCTCTGATTCATTTAATTTCATCTAGTACTTTTAAGAAAAGCATATCGATTCTAACGCAGCGTCGCTTCGACCTCCCTGCCTTCGGCTTGCCGCGCGCGCGCGATGGCGATCCCTCCTCCACACTCCACTGGCGTGGGACCTTGAAACTGCATGCATGCATGCATGCAAAATGGATGGGATGCTAGTGAGAGGAGATGAAATTGCATGCATGCAAATTGGACGGTAAAAATCAAAACTCAAATTTCGCTGTTGCTTCTCTTTGCTCCGCGCACGAGCCGAGAGGGAAAAAAATTGTATGGCACCCCATGCCACAAAGCATGCATGGCACCCCTATCAAGATCTTGCCACCTGACGTGCACAAATCTTGGAGCACTGGTCTACCTTCAAAACCGCATGAAACTAATTAACTGGCTATCAGAAATCTCGCGTGCGGAAGGAGATGCCGGCGGTCGCGAGCCGCGACCCACGCACGCAAGTGGAGACGAACACATCACAGGAAATGGATGGCGGCAGCCGCGAACAGCCGACGGCGGCAGATCGACGTAACGTATTAGCACGCACACATCAACACGGCAAAGTAGCGGCATTGCAGCAGCACGGCCGACTGCAGCAGCAGCAGCAAAGTGCATACAAATTGAAACCCCACGGCGGCGACGTCGACTCAGTCCATCGATAAATTTAATATATAGTTTGGAATTAATACATGAGAGCAGAACTAACATAAATATTATTTTTATATAGTTTCTACAAAAAGCAGAGTATTAATGGAATATTGTGATAAAAGGAATTGTAGAATCACAAACTTGTTTACACAATGACATACCGCAATCATGCATGTAATCTAATTTATATTACTCAACTAGTGCTTTTGTTAAAATATAGCCTCCGTGGAATTATCAACCCTGATGTTTCTGGGTGTTGCTGAAATAACAAGTTTGTAAACTCTCCTTGGACAGCAGGATAGAACATCAATGAAGAATCTTGCATGGCATTTTTGTCCTCACCGGCATTGTGTTATTTGGACATGTATTTGATTGGACATCAGGAAAGAACATCAAGGAAGAATCTTCTATAGGCATGGCATTTGTCCACACTTGCATTGAGTTATATTCACATGCATTTGATTGGAGTTGTTCCTGAATGAAAGGTGTGCAGAAAATTTGAGATATGTGAGATATTACAGGAAGATAATGAGAAACTTGCTTTGTTGATCTTACAGTGGATTGTGAAGGTCCATCTGTTTGTGTATTTTCTGATGCCGTTACATCTGATGCCGTAACATCTTTTCCTATGATATTAAAATAGAGAACAAAAAGTATAAGTTAACAACAAAATAGAAGAAAATGCATAATTTAGTTTAGAGAACCTACCTTTCTTTCTTGTTTTCTTATTTGAAGTATTTCTTCCTCTATCAAGTACACTTTTTGATCTTTTAGAAATTGGACCTTTTTTGTGTGGAGGAACTCTAAAAGAGACATCTTCAGTGCACTCAATTGTACACTTAGGAAGCTCATCATCTAAACTGACTTTGCTTAGCAAGTCATCTATTTCAGAAACTACTTTATCCATGCAGTTTTCAAAGTGATCAACAGCCTCTTTTGAAATTTTGCACTTCAGTGCTATAGATATTGTTTTCCGAGAAATTTGTGTGCAGCGGGATTCTAAGCTTTCCTTACTAACCCGTGTTTTACCCGAACAGGATCCTCTTTTCGCATACTTTGTCCATCTACTCGATATGTATTTAGGTGGCAAGACAACAATATTATTGTAGTTAAAGATTCGTAGAATGTGCTTGCATAATATACCTGCATGATTAGAGAAATTATTTAAATATAAAATAAAAGGACATGCTGAATTCAAATTCTCTAACTTAAATACACAGTATACCTGAGCAGGTGTACATCTGGCAAGAACAAGATGAATCCAAATTATCTGAATTAAATACCACCTTAGCTTCATCCTCATTGTGATCAAACACTGTTACACTATAAGTGTTCGTTGGCCCGTCCTGATGTATCAGTTCACATAAAAGTGGAAACTGTTTTTTAAATTCCTCCTCAAAATCAGAAAACAAATTCCTTGTATAATTTTCAGCGGCAGTCTTAAGCATTGGCAAACTAGACACATAGGGATTTGGATTTGTATGGCGTGACTTGTAATCCTCGTATGCCTCGTTTCGACGAAGACGGGCAATACATCTGTCACATTGTTGTAACAACTCCGAAATTGAGAGTTTCCGACGAAAAGTTTTCTTGAAAACATTATTCATACCTTCACTTCTCTGTGTTGATGTCATGTCAGCACAAAAAGAATCACGGCGGTGGATAGTAGCCCATTTCTCACGAATTAAATATAGGTTTTGGATCCATGCATTATGTTGAAGTTTGTAACTCTAGAACAGTCAAAGGTTAAGCTAGCCATGCTCATGCTCTCTTAGCTCAAAGAGTCAAAGGTTAAGCTAGCCATGAGCCTCTCTGTTAATTTCTTCCTCAATTACGTCCTTCCCCTCCTTACTTGGACCCGTCGATCACTATCGCCGGAGAACACGTACGACCCCCGCCTCCCAGGTCGCCTCCCAGGTCGAAGCCATCAACGCTGCAGCCCTCCCAAGTCAAGTCAACCACAAGTCATCTAACAAAAAAACAATTAAATATGACAAATAGTGGAGGACGACTTGAGAAGTGGAGATCAACCCACCTGTCAATCTCTTATCTTGGCCAACATATTCAGCGAGAAACTACTCCTTTCGTCCATAAATACATGGGATTTTAGGATTTGAATTTTATCCATAGATATTACCCCCTCTATTTCATATTATAAGTCACTTTAAATTTTTGTATGAAACTTTGTTTAAATTTAACTATTTTTATAAAAAAACTTAGTAACATCTAAAACACCAAATTAGTTTTATTAAATCCAATATTATATATATTTTCATAATATGTTTCTTTTGTATTGAAAATGGTACTATGTCTAAAATTTAATATATATGTTTGTTTTGTATTTAAAATGGTTCTATAAAACTTTTAATTTCTAAAAGGGAGTAGAAATTTTGAAATACCACTTTTCTGATGCATCCAATTAGCACAGTATTATTGCTCATTAATAGTTAGTACTCCCTCCATCCCAATTAATCATCATACTATATGTTTATGCACCAAAACCAAGGATAATTTAAACAACATCAATCAAAACACCATACACACATTCTTCCACAATGTACACATCAATTAAAATACCGTGTCAATTACACCCTACATGCACACATTCTCTCATGTTGCATTAATTGTATTCCAATAAAATCCTTATCCATACGGTTATATGATGATCAATTTATGAAATTTTGGACTATATTATATGATGATCAATTTGGGAAGAAGTGAGTATATCGTTATATGTGATCTTTCACAATTAAATAATCTTCTAAAAGCATCAAAATGATTTTAGCTTACCATTAACTCAGCAAAATAACCTAGAATCTTTTATATTCCCTGACTAATACTTGTACCCTAGACTAGTAGACTAGTACAGTGGTACAAATAAATTTTGACTTGACCAATTATATCCGTCTGTTACGTCCACCTGAAATTCTCCAGAACCCAAACTGGATATTGATTTTTGCAGGATGTACATCATATCTCCAGCACCGGCTGATTTGCCATAGCTATACTCTCCATTAATTAGTAGAGACTTGGTGTCAAGGTTTCAGAAGATGACCGTATCTTATCATAAACATCAAGTATTTACGACTCGACAAGGAGGAGTAGATACACTTCTCATTTTTCACTAGCCAATTTAGTCGTGCATTCGCACGACTATAGCTTGCATTTTTACATGCGACGACGTTAAGTATAATTACAATAATTATATATGTTAAAATTTAATTGGATAAATACAACTATAGTTGGTATTATTTAAGTTTTGTCAAAAAAAAAAGAGGTTTGCAAGGTATTCTATACTAAACGACCCATAGAAGTTATAGGTTGTGATAATGTTGTGAACTAACTTATACCAACATTAATTATCATTTATAAAAAATTAAGTTTTTGTCAAGATGTTGCTACACAATATGTGAAAGATATTTAAATGTTGTTTTGTGAGCAACGAATATACGACGATGTATTTTGCATTATTATAGTTGCTCTGTCACTGTCATTGGTAGCTGTTATTTCAACTACGTTCTATCTTCGAGCCTCGTTGCACTTTATGAAATTAGCCGCTATCAAAATTTAAATTTTAAAACTGAGATATGGTTTTAAAATATTTTCAGGGTAGTTTTTTTAGCATTTGCACACCATATATGTATATAAACATTGCCGGAGAGTGAACTCCTCTAACAGGGAACTGTGAGGCCCCCCTTTTGTTAGTTCGGCCGGGGGCAGCGGGTCAAATCTTGAGGAGTTTGGATGTGGATTCGAGGGGGTCAGGCCCCTCGGTGAAGATGAGACCAAAGGGGTGGGGTCAGGCCCCTCGGTGAAGATGAGACCAAAGGGGTTTATACAGGTTCAGGCTGCTAAAAAGCGTAACACTATACTCCTGTGTATGGTTGATTGGATGAGGGCTACAAGCGCTTGGACTCATTCGTCCCAAGTCTGAGCTAGCCAAGAGACTAAATGGATTCAAGCCGAGTCTGGGGATCCCCTCCTCACTAGGCCTGGACCTCCTTTTATACCTTAAGGGGTTACCACATGGGCCCAAAAAGCTACCTAAAGAAAAGAGAAAATATTCTTTACATTTAATACATGTCTTGTTCTTCTGTCATGATGGCCTTACGCACGATCGCCGCAGTGTGGGCCCGTCAAATCGAGCCGGCTGACACGGGGGATTGCATGTCACTCCCTATTTAATGCATGAAGACTTGGGGAGCATGCATGTACCGGGAATACAATCCCGGGCACTTCCAGAGTGGTCAAGCCGACTCCGAACTGGACGAGAGGCCAAGAGTCTCTCATCATCATGACGGGAGAATTTACTATTTGCCACTCTCTCAAAATGCCAGTGCTCAAATGCCACTCTCCCAAATTTTCATTCCCAAATGCCACCCGGGCCCACATGTCAGCCTCACTCGAGGTGGATCTGCAGTCTCGTTAGCTCGGTGATGGAACAGTTTAGTTATCGCTCTTCGTTCACAATCCTGCTTATTGATGTACATCTTATTAAACGGTGATTAAACTATTCTTTAAAATTGTTTATAAAAAATAAAGAGATTTATATGGAGTTTCATGTTGGGACATAAAAGTGTAAATGCATGGACTGCTATGTTTTGTCATTACAAACTAATTCAAACCACAACAGCAGAAATTCAGCAAGGAAAAGAAATGCTTTACCAGAAATTTTTATTACCTTAAACATATTGAGGTGAAAAGGTTTTCCAGTGTTCATTCTCCTTAGCTTCAGGTAAGTATATGCAAAACTCAACTGATCTCGTGACGTGAACCGGTTAACCTCATTAAACCAAAGGCATGAAAACAGATTAGACATTGGTGTATGGGCACGTACAATGAAAGATCCTTCAGGCACATCTGCACAATTGTGATGTAAAAGATCAATACTGAAGAAATATTCATACTGAGTAAATTATCAGATCATAAGGTAATGATACGAACAACTTGGAAGAACAGGCTCTTTGCCAGATTCATTGAACTTCACAAGACCATCAGATTGGTAAAAGTAAAATTGCTCATCAATAGCAGTGTGGTTGTACTTGTTCAGTCGCTTGTTTTGAAGCACTTCCTCCGAGACACAAGTGCGATCATAGTGCACTGAAATGGCATATTCTGCTTTGTTTCTCCATAAGAAATACTCAACGATAAGCATTGGATCAGCATTAAGGCGCAGTTTACTATCCAACCAAATAGAATACCTAATGAAGTACAAATCTTTTGTTAACCAAGTAGAGGAAACACGGATCATGGATATATAGGAGATTGATATGTAGGAAACAGTTGAAAGAATTCACAAAAATCCTAAACAGCATAGGGAGTAGTTAGGACTTAGGAACTTAGGATGCTTTTTATCTTATGGTCCAAGTAATAAATGCCCAAGTTTCTTTAGGATCCCAATTCCAGTAGGATCCCCACGCCTCATTAGCCCATACTGCTCCACAAAGAATACCTATGGTTAAAAGGGTAAACCCTAGACTAATGACACGATAACTCCAAGAATCCAAACGCTCAATTAATTGATATTTGTAATAATTTGGAAATAAAGGCAACAAGGTGCTTTTTAAAGCACTTCTTTTTGCATAGAAATATTCAATCTCATTAAAGAAAAATGTTTTGCTTAAAACATTTTTCTTCTTTTTCGAAAAGAAATCTAAATTCTTTCGAAATCTAATCATTAGAAGAGCGGCGGATAATAAGGATCCGCACAAAAGAGTCGCATAGCTTAGTAACATCATACTGACATGCATCATTAACCACTGAGATTGTAGAGCAGGTACTAGTATTGTGGATTGATGCATTTCAGTTAAAAGACCCGACGTGGCAAAGCCTTGCGTTAAAATAGTACTCGGCGTAGTTATTGTGCTTAAATCATTTTTAGAGTTCTGTATCTTAGGAATCATATGAAGAATATACAGAGCCCATGAAAGGAAGATCAATGACTCATATAAATTACTTAATGGAAAATGTCCCGAAGAAGCCCAACGAGAAACTAAGAATCCTGTTGTACAGACAAAAGTGGCTATCATTCCTTTTTCTGACGAATCATGCAATCCCCCAAGTTCACGAACTAATAAGGTTATCAAATGAATCGTAATCACAATTGAAATTGTCGAGAAAGAAATATGAGTTAGTATATGTTCTAAAGTTGCAAATAGCATAAGGAGAAGGTCCCATTACAAAATTGGAAATTTCGAATTGAATCCATTTTACTTTATAATCTATTGTATTCTTTTTCGAGACTGCCGCCACTCGGACTCGAACCGAGATGCTTGAGCACTGCTTCCTAAGAGCAGCGTGTCTACCAATTTCACCATGGCAGCTAAGTTGAAATAACAGGTTTATTAAAATAATATTAAATTATTTTCTCGCTATTTCATAGAATTTAGGATATTAGAATCTTCATTAAAATAGACTTCATTTTCAAACTCGAGCACTCATGCTTGTCTGATTGGCTGACTCGAGCACTCATGCTTGTCTGATTGGCTGGAGAAGGGCATCAGATTCTCAAAACAATAAAGCAATAGAAAGACAAAATGAATTTGCATTTATCTCAAACTGAAGTATATAAGTACTACATATGTTCTCTAATCGTCTATCCAAGTTACAAGAACTGCACAGCGTTCACCCTCTACACACACTCGCTACTCACTCCGATCTAGCTCATGCTCTATTAGCTCAAAGTTAAGCAGCAATGAGCCTCAGAGTTGATTTGTTCCTCACTTACGTCGTCCTTCCCCTCCTTACTTGGACCCGTCGATCACGATCGCCGGAGAACACGACCCCCGCCTCCCAGGTCACCTCCCAGGTCGAAGCCATCAACGGAGCTGAGGTTATAGTAATTCGATTGATTTTAGTATTCTCGAGTCTCGAGGGACTTACACGGTTTCTGCATCTTCCTCGCGCAGCGGTCGACGTCGTCGGCGGCCGCGGAAGCTCCGGAGGCCGCAATACTGCAAGATGGGGATCTGGAAGCTGGGCCCGTCGTCGCGATCGTGCCGGGACAGGAAGCCTCAGAGGTGAGCGATCGATCATTCTCCAACTAGTCCCATCCGATCCCCTTCTTCCCCGGCCGCCGGCCTCTCCTCCCGGGTTAGGGTTAGGGTTCTATCGATCCCTTAATTTCCCCAACTTTAGCTCCGGCCGGCGTGGACGCAGGCAAGGAAGGCCCCCAGGACGTAGGGAGGCAGGCCACAGGGCTAGGGGATGACGTGACGGTTGACGTCGAATCGATCTCGCCGGCGGCCAAGGCGCCGACCAACACTGGCCGGCGGGTCGTCGGGGGCGTGTGACGCAAGCTAAGCTAGCTTTAGAGCCTAGCCTCACCCCATGCAGTCATGTCGTTGAAGTGCCCCCAGACCTCAATCTTGATCCACGCGCGCTGGCATGATTTCGGCAGCACAGCAACCACACGTACGGCGCCTTGGCGGCTTGAGACCCTACGTCTCAACACAGCTAGGCCGATCTGGATTTTCCACTGATCAATCCCCTCTGGTTTCTTCCTCTTCTCCTTCAGCTAGCAAGCGACCACGGGTAGTAGGGATCTTGACGCTCCCAGAGTAGGCCTCGCGGCTCGGTGACCACAGCTGCAGCCGAGAAATCAAGATTTAGGGGTACTATACTCCACCTTTTAAAATCTAAAGCATATTAATTTTGAGTATACACAAAAAAAAATATTAAGGTCGATATAATCAACATACTAGGGAGAGATAATTGTAATGCTATATATCCTTAGTGGGAGAGAAATATTCATGGTCGGTCAGAATGTTACTACACAAAATAGGAGAGAGATCAAAGTGATGATAACAATAAACATATACTCCCTCTGTATTTTAATGTATGACATCATTGACTTTTTAACAAACGTTTGACCAATCGACTTATTCAAAAAATTTATGTAATTATTATTTATTTTATTGTGGCTTGATTTATCATCAAATGTTTTTTAAGCATGGCATAAATATTTTTGTATTTGCCCAAAACTTTTGAATAAGATGAATGGTCAAACGTTGGTCAAAAAGTTAACGTCGTCATACATTGAAATACGGAGGGAGTATCAATTAATGAAGTCGCATGAATTGGATGCTTCATAATATGAAAGAAGTTGGATATGCTTAAGCTACTTATCCTTTTTCTTGTCACATTTTTATGAATATATTGCTATCGGATCAGGCTTCCATTAGTTATTATTATTGTTGATTTCTCCAAGCTAACTAGCTAGCTAATTATAATCTGGACCTATGGCTGTGTTTAGTTGGAGGAAAAATTTGTTTGAGGAAAGATGGAAGTTTATGTGAGTAGGAAAGTTTGATGTGATGGAAAAAGTTGGAAGTTTGAAGAAATATTTGGGATCTAAACACGGGCTCGACGTCATTGGAGCTCTTAAGTTGCTATTAATTGCATTTATTTGATTCTGTTAAATGCGCATGTGTGGGAAGGATTTATCTTCAATTTCCTGCCGTTGTTAATGGACAAATAATAGCCGGCCGGGATGTTCTTGATCATCACATGATTAGTTCATGCTTCGATTCCAGATACACGCTTAATGTAACTTTATATCAGATTTATGAATTGAAACGTTTTTAGAGAGTGAATCATCACATGTGTCACGGAAACAAGTTGTACACGGTTGGCTGGAAAAGTGGCAACAATATTTCATGTTCTCTCTCGCATTTTCAGAAGAACAGTGGATTTATATATAGCATCAAATAGCTAGGTTGGACACCGAAAATCACAAAAGATAAATAGGTGATCATTTAGTAGGATATATGTCAACCTATGACACAAGCATGTACAACTGCTCTTAAAGATGTTAATACTATACATTTTCATTAAAAATATTAGTTGAACATATTCAAAGCATATAGGAGAAATTGTTGCTTGTGCTTTTTTATTCTAAAAAAAAGGTTTGGAATATATTAGTTACATCTATTCAATCATGTTACCATTTACATATGTGGGACAAGGATTTAACTTCAGTTTTTAGCCTTGGATGCGAAAAGAGATAAATGTCCATTATGATCGTTGATGCAATTTAATGGCTTAATTCAAATCCATGCATGCTTAATTTAATTTTAATATGATTTTGTGAGTTGAACCTCATGCATCTTAGAAACAAATTTATATACACAGATGACTGCAAAAGGTTCCAACTATATCACATGTGTTCTTCTCTATCTCATTTTAAAACGAACAGGTTTATTACATCAAATAGGCTGGACACCGCACACCAGAAATCACAAAGTTTGTAGGTGACCATTTAGGGGTATATATTGCTACACATATTGAAGAGTATAACCTAGAAATAAACTCTTTAGTGGACAAATGGGGGATATGCTACATGTAAAGTCTGTTTAAATGGAGACAGTAGCACTGATTATAGTAACTAGCAATAGAAGCGCGCTATGCAGCGCCGCCCAAATTAAATCAATTGAAGCCCAATATGTCTTAGGAATAATATGTATCTACTATTCACCCATAGCATTTGTTCATGTTTTGATGTAGTATATCCCATAAATTACCCTTATAAAAAAATTGGTACATACAAAAATATAGTGTATAGCTAGGCTAAAGGACAAAACCAAAAGGTATAGGAGGTTTGAATGAATAGGAAAAAAAAAGCAAATTACATGTAAATTACAATGAGTTTATAGAGGTTTCGCGGCTACCTTTTTTTCTCTATACGCTAGAATCACACTGGACTATTGGACGCGCAAAAAACAGAAGACCTAAAAGCTAACTGATGGCAACCACTTTCTTCTCATGACACTGAGCTAGAACGATAAAGGAAAAAAAAAAAGAGAGCACGAACAACCAGGCAGCCATCGTCGCCGATTCGCGGTTGTCTTCGTCGCCGTCGTGGCTGAAAACTACGCTCTCCCTTCACTTCTCATGGCACTAAGCGAGGTGCTCATGGAGAGGAGAGCATAAGAAGGCGATGGCGGTGGCCTGCTGACTCCGTCCGGGCAACTGGATCCACTGGAGGGGAGGCCAAGGTCGATGAATCAGATGGTCCCCGAGCCATATTTGACACCGTACTGATGGCAGCGCCGGTGGCTCTCGTCCCTCTCTTGGGCGCTGGATCCACCGGTGAGGAGAATGGGGTCACCGGATCCGGCAGCCTCGGCCTCCTCACTGGGAGATCCGATGGCTCATTGGGAGGGAGCAGCGGTGGCGGCACGTCGAGATTGCTGGAGTAAGTCGAGGGAGTGGAGGAGGAGGGAGCCGTGGCGGCGCCGGCGCGCGCGAGTGGAGGAGGGTGAGGCTGCAGGTGTGATTGGCGGCGTGCGTGGGGGAGGAGAGGATGGGCGGCTAGGGTTTGTACGGGTTGGCGAAATCCATGCCGTCCATTCAAGATCCGACGATCCCACAGGTGTGGAAGGACCATCACAGTAGGGAACGTGGATGGCTAGATCGACCCTACCTTGAGATCGGACCGTGGACGTAGCGGGGATTGGCGTGTAGTTAACCAAAAGCACGGGGTTTTTTTTTGGAAAAGACGGTTGATGTGGCACGCTAAATTTTCACCGATCCTATGGTATTTAGAGAAATAAATATGTACTAATATAGTTATATATCTTTCGATACACTGCTGGAGAAAGGGATTTTAGTCCCGGTTCGCAACCATCTTAAGTCTCAGTTGTGCAACCGGGACGCACAATCCGGGAAATAACCGGGACTAAAGATGCATACAAAGTCAAAACAAAATGTGTGGGATGTGGGATTCGAACAAGATCCCTCACCTCAGCCCTCACGCGAGTTACCATCTCACCTGCTACACACATCTAACTTGGATAGAGATGCTTTCTTTTTAAACTAACCTTGGAGGCATCTTTAGTCCAGATTGGTAACACCAATCGGGACTAAAGGTATTATGTCTTTAGTTCTGGTTGGTAACAGATCAATTTTTAGTCCCGGTTGGTGTTTTCAACTGGGACTAAAGATGAAAAAAGCGTTGGGCTTTTGAACCGGGACTAATATAATTTTTGCCATTCGGACAAAGATCACTTCTCCAGTAGTAATATTTAATCGCATATATTTCATGAATGCATGCAATTTAGTATTCCCTCCGTTTCAAAATATAACACCTAGAACTAGATGAAACATCACCTAGTACTACATATGCATGGACAGGAGCCTAGTCTTAGGTTGCGAAATTCTAGGGCGGAAGTAGTACTAGCTACCAAGGAGGGGATGCTTAAGGATCGGATATGCACAGTGGTACACTTTGAATTTTTATACAACTGTATGAAATGAGATGTGTAGATTTGTTTGAAAGTTTTTTTTTGTTAATATAATCTACTAGTACGTTTTAATAGTATATATAATAACATTGAAACTAGTGGTTGTTGAAATATATACCATGTTGACTATTTGTTAGTGTCCCAATTTCTTTTTTTGTTTATGTGGTTTATGAACATTTTCATTCCATGGAAGCAAGTAGCTAGTATTACTATATATGTATAGTGCATTTCTATACTTAATTTTGTACATTGATTTATAGTATTGGATTTATTCTTGCAGCAGGCCGCGGGACAATCGCCATCAACGGGTACGAACAGGGTGTCGTTCAGATATAGCAGGCTAGCTACTGATCAAAGGTCAAGTCCTAAGCTCAAAGAACATCTAAACCTATCCTTTTTCCTGATCATCACACCCGCTGGCGTCCTATTCAACCTATTTGTCGCTCGTACTGCCACCGAACCCATTTCTAAGAGCCCTAGCCTCGTTGTGGCTTCTGTTTCTGCATTCACCTCCCTCGTATCTGGATTTTGGTTCATGATTGACACCATGAGACAAATGCGTGGGCGCCGCAACACGAATAACCCTCCTTGTTCATGGTACAAGCTTTTTCTTTGCTTGTCCGTGATGTCTCTAGTCTTTACAGTGCTTTCCCTAATAGCCTCTTTCCTGCCGAAAACCTACTACTACTTCCCTGTTGTGCTGCTGCCAACAATGCCCATCTTCGGAATTGCTTTCCACGATGTTTGCTGGAGCAATGAACATGGCCATGTGCATCCCGTTGGAAATAACAATGGCGCCGACGCCGATCCCCACAAAGCCGATCGGAAGCGGTCGGTGCAGCTCGTTATAAGTATGACAACATTCTCTCTGATGGGTTCTCTGGGGACATCCATTGGCTACAAGAAGAACTACTCAAACCGGGCTGATCATTCGTTCGTGAAAGTCTCCATTTACTTCATGATTGGAGCTGCCATTACAGGCTTGGTGACCTTACTGATCAATGGGCTGAATAAACAAGGCAAAAAAGACTGGAAAAGGGTAGCGGTGGGCAACGCCATCATGCTCGTCCTTCTAGTGCCCTCCGTGCTGATCGTCGTCGAAACATTCCTGGGAGGCGTGCTGCTTGCAGGAACTTCCTTCCCGCTGGTGATTGCAGTGCTCATCTGGTATTTCATGGAGTTCCACGTTCCGTTCGATGACAACAATGCAGAGGAGAAAGAGCTCAAGCCGCTGTACACGTTGGCGCTGACCGCGACGTCCGTTTCATTCGGTGCGATCATGGTAGTCTTCGCTGGATTTCTCGGTGGCGGAGACGAAGGGAAGGGCAAAACACTCAAGGTAACAATCTTCGCCGTGGCGTCGTGCTTCCTATCAGGTGTGAGCCTTTGTGCCCTCACCTTCAGGATCCCGAAGAAGGCAAGCGTGAGCGCTGCAGCCAGACTACTTGCTTGCTTTACTTTTGTGTTTATTGTGCTGGCCGCGCTTGCCCTTGTCTGCTACGTGGGCTGACGACCACCCTGTGCGCGTGCAGGAAGTACATCAAAGGCTATGCATGTGTGCCTCGAAAACTTAAAATCGGCCACTTCCTGTCTTCCTGTGCGCGCATGTCAGCACGTAGTACTATACTCTTAATTTACTATGCTAGGGCTAGTTCTTCGTTCGTCGTTGGTTGTTCTAATTAATTTGCTGGACAATGCATGAATTGTGATGCATGCATGTCGTCGTCGTTGATTGTGATCCGAATAATAAAAAGCAAGAACTTTGTTGCTGATATTCTTACACCAGTACTGGTTGTGCTATTTTGTGCTTTCGTTTAAGCGGAAATTATATTGTGTATGTCGCTGGAGTATACTGATAACATCTCTCAGTTTGCCTTTGGTGACACTACCACTACACAAAGAGGCATTAAGAACCGGCCCATCAATCAGGTTCACAATGGTTTCTTGCTAAAACCGTTATTGCATAGGTTGTTCAGATTATTAGTATTATGATACGTACTAGTATTCGGTTAAAGTATTTTGGACGAAGTATATATATAGGAATAGAAATTAATATAGGATAATAGGATGACATGCGTGTACTACGACTAGCTAGCTATGTTAGACTTGCATTGCGCGCTACTCGCTCGGTCTCAAAAACATTCTAGTAATATAGAGTAGTATATATGTTCACATTTATTGTAGCAGAATGTGTCACATTCTAATACAATATTTGTTTATTTTGATATAGAGGGAGTACATCCATTCTGTGTGCCTAGCTAGGTTAATCATGCATTGCTACTGCATCCATTCTGTGCCTGTATATTCTTAGTTTGGCCTAGCTAGTGATGGGATGGTGCCTCACAATTTTCTATACTACTTAAAATGTTGTTAATAGTGGTGGTCCGCACTACCTATACAACTAAAATATGGGTCCCACAATCTATACTATTATACCATCTTTCAATGAATCCCCTCACATTTCATTATTAGCTCGCCCTAAATTTCAAAATTATAAATCATGTACTTGCTTAATAAGGAAAATCATAGTTAAACTAAATAAGTCCTTATTAATTGATTTAATAAGATAAAAACTCAATTTATTATCCGCTGCAACTTTACGAGCTCTAGGCTAGTTTAGCAAAAAAATGAGGACTGTCCTCCGTACGTTCTCCAGGTTTCTTTCGTTTATAATATGTCTGGTTTTCCGGTGATCTTCCAACAGCATCAGGGGGTAGGGGTGGAGGAGACGGTGGTGGAAGGGGATGGAGGAGGAGGGACGGCGGCTGGGCTGCAGGAGCTCCAGTTCTTCATCCATGATGACCACGACAGTGTCGCGTGGCTCTTGAATGACCCGACGCCGCTCAGCGGGACGATCCACCAGCTTCACCGGCAAACTGCGGCCATGGCGGTCAGCAATGGCACGACGACTATGACGCAGAGACAGGGGTTCGACGCGTACGTGCAGTACTATCCGGGGTACACAGTCTCATGTTCGACGTTCCGCTCAGCCAAGGTGAGGCTGCACGGCAGTGCTGGAGGCTAGCCTCGAGCTCGGTGGTAACCCGACGACGTCGAGCAGAACAGCCGCCCGTCCACCGTCTCTCCGGCCCACGCCCGTCCGCCGCCGCTCCTACTCTTGCCCTTTGCAGATGAAGAGAAAGGGGAGAGAGAGAGAGAAATGGGAGAGAGAGGGAGAGTGGAGGAAGAAGGGAAGGAGATAGAGGATGACATGTGGGCCCACAAGATAGTGGGGTCCCATAATTATGTTTATGTGAATGACAAATGGGTGCCACATCCTTTTTAGTTCTCACAGCATCCTCAGTGTCTGTTCGACTCATGCCTGCCACGGGATACAAACAAATCAAAGATTCGATTGTTCCAGTGGTAAAGTCCATCGATGGGACCCACATAAATAAATTACTATTCTATCAGTTCCTCTCTTGTGGTCAACAAATAGTTCTTTAAAGAAAAAAGTACGAAGTACCACCCCGAACTATCGCGGTCGATCGAATTACCCCCTAAACCCGAAAACTAGACATTGCTCACCCTGAACTTTCAATACCGGATGAATTACTCCCCTCGACCACCCGCTGCCACGAGCTGCCGTGCTCGCCGAGAGAGAGGGAGAGAGAGTGTGTGTGAGAGAGGGGAAGAGGAGAAGGAGGAGGTGAGAGAGTATATATATGACAGGTGGGCCCTACCATTAAAAAAGAAGAAAATGCTGACCGGATTGCCACGCGTACGCCATATAGGACAAAACCGCTCTGGATTGGGTCGAGGGGGTTAATCTGTCCGGTATTGAAAGTTTCTGGGTGAGCGATGTTTGGTTTTCGGGTTTAGGGGGTAATTCGATCGACCGCGATAGTTCGGGGTGGTACTTCGTACTTTTTTCTTTAAAGAACTATTTGTTGACCACAAGAGAGGAACTGATAGAATAGTAATTTATTTATGTGGGTCCCATCGATGGACTTTACCACTGGAACAATCGAATCTTTGATTTGTTTGTATCCCGTGGCAGGCATGAGTCGAACAGACACTGAGGATGCTGTGAGAACTAAAAAGGATGTGGCACCCATTTGTCATTCACATAAACATAATTATGGGACCCCACTATCTTGTGGGCCCACATGTCATCCTCTATCTCCTTCCCTTCTTCCTCCACTCTCCCTCTCTCTCCCATTTCTCTCTCTCTCTCCCCTTTCTCTTCATCTGCAAAGGGCAAGAGTAGGAGCGGCGGCGGACGGGCGTGGGCCGGAGAGACGGTGGACGGGCGGCTGTTCTGCTCGACGTCGTCGGGTTACCACCGAGCTCGAGGCTAGCCTCCAGCACTGCCGTGCAGCCTCACCTTGGCTGAGCGGAACGTCGAACATGAGACTGTGTACCCCGGATAGTACTGCACGTACGCGTCGAACCCCTGTCTCTGCGTCATAGTCGTCGTGCCATTGCTGACCGCCATGGCCGCAGTTTGCCGGTGAAGCTGGTGGATCGTCCCGCTGAGCGGCGTCGGGTCATTCAAGAGCCACGCGACACTGTCGTGGTCATCATGGATGAAGAACTGGAGCTCCTGCAGCCCAGCCGCCGTCCCTCCTCCTCCATCCCCTTCCACCACCGTCTCCTCCACCCCTACCCCCTGATGCTGTTGGAAGATCACCGGAAAACCAGACATATTATAAACGAAAGAAACCTGGAGAACGTACGGAGGACAGTCCTCATTTTTTTGCTAAACTAGCCTAGAGCTCGTAAAGTTGCAGCGGATAATAAATTGAGTTTTTATCTTATTAAATCAATTAATAAGGACTTATTTAGTTTAACTATGATTTTCCTTATTAAGCAAGTACATGATTTATAATTTTGAAATTTAGGGCGAGCTAATAATGAAATGTGAGGGGATTCATTGAAAGATGGTATAATAGTATAGATTGTGGGACCCATATTTTAGTTGTATAGGTAGTGCGGACCACCACTATTAACAACATTTTAAGTAGTATAGAAAATTGTGAGGCACCATCCCATCACTAGCTAGGCCAAACTAAGAATATACAGGCACAGAATGGATGCAGTAGCAATGCATGATTAACCTAGCTAGGCACACAGAATGGATGTACTCCCTCTATATCAAAATAAACAAATATTGTATTAGAATGTGACACATTCTGCTACAATAAATGTGAACATATATACTACTCTATATTACTAGAATGTTTTTGAGACCGAGCGAGTAGCGCGCAATGCAAGTCTAACATAGCTAGCTAGTCGTAGTACACGCATGTCATCCTATTATCCTATATTAATTTCTATTCCTATATATATACTTCGTCCAAAATACTTTAACCGAATACTAGTACGTATCATAATACTAATAATCTGAACAACCTATGCAATAACGGTTTTAGCAAGAAACCATTGTGAACCTGATTGATGGGCCGGTTCTTAATGCCTCTTTGTGTAGTGGTAGTGTCACCAAAGGCAAACTGAGAGATGTTATCAGTATACTCCAGCGACATACACAATATAATTTCCGCTTAAACGAAAGCACAAAATAGCACAACCAGTACTGGTGTAAGAATATCAGCAACAAAGTTCTTGCTTTTTATTATTCGGATCACAATCAACGACGACGACATGCATGCATCACAATTCATGCATTGTCCAGCAAATTAATTAGAACAACCAACGACGAACGAAGAACTAGCCCTAGCATAGTAAATTAAGAGTATAGTACTACGTGCTGACATGCGCGCACAGGAAGACAGGAAGTGGCCGATTTTAAGTTTTCGAGGCACACATGCATAGCCTTTGATGTACTTCCTGCACGCGCACAGGGTGGTCGTCAGCCCACGTAGCAGACAAGGGCAAGCGCGGCCAGCACAATAAACACAAAAGTAAAGCAAGCAAGTAGTCTGGCTGCAGCGCTCACGCTTGCCTTCTTCGGGATCCTGAAGGTGAGGGCACAAAGGCTCACACCTGATAGGAAGCACGACGCCACGGCGAAGATTGTTACCTTGAGTGTTTTGCCCTTCCCTTCGTCTCCGCCACCGAGAAATCCAGCGAAGACTACCATGATCGCACCGAATGAAACGGACGTCGCGGTCAGCGCCAACGTGTACAGCGGCTTGAGCTCTTTCTCCTCTGCATTGTTGTCATCGAACGGAACGTGGAACTCCATGAAATACCAGATGAGCACTGCAATCACCAGCGGGAAGGAAGTTCCTGCAAGCAGCACGCCTCCCAGGAATGTTTCGACGACGATCAGCACGGAGGGCACTAGAAGGACGAGCATGATGGCGTTGCCCACCGCTACCCTTTTCCAGTCTTTTTTGCCTTGTTTATTCAGCCCATTGATCAGTAAGGTCACCAAGCCTGTAATGGCAGCTCCAATCATGAAGTAAATGGAGACTTTCACGAACGAATGATCAGCCCGGTTTGAGTAGTTCTTCTTGTAGCCAATGGATGTCCCCAGAGAACCCATCAGAGAGAATGTTGTCATACTTATAACGAGCTGCACCGACCGCTTCCGATCGGCTTTGTGGGGATCGGCGTCGGCGCCATTGTTATTTCCAACGGGATGCACATGGTGACCACTGATCACTGACCAAGCCCAAAGCCGTCAAAGGTGAGGGTTTGGGCCCGTCACAGGTGACCTTGACCAGTGTAGTGTAACTACTCAAGTTGGGGCCAAACTCGCTATGTGGAATAACCCTGTCTGGTGTAAATTTGGTCCACGCATAGAAAGAAAAAATGTACTGTTTGGAGTAATATCTTCTCGTACGGAAAATTCTTGTGGCCCAATATTGCATGCCTGGTATTCTGCAACTAATTGTACAAGTGTACAACCATCTGAAAAAACTAGTGTTGTACATCGATCATTGCATCACTAATGGTGGGCCGATATGGAACAAGCTAGGAAATCTCACCTAAAAACAGCAGAACTATGAGCATGCATGCATGTCCTCCCGTGTGCACAAAGCCTAGCATGATCTATATCAACACTCAAACTTACGAAACCATAATCCATGGACGATTGACCAATCCTAGGTACTTTCAGTAGAGAATACAAGACAGAGATGACAATCATTTTGTTCCAATTACATGGAGGGAAGACACAACCTCGTACCTGTTTTAATTTTGAGTTAGGGCCTGTCGACATGTGTGCATTAAGAGCATATATAGCCAAACATCAAATCCTGTTCCGAATCTGAGCCTAGCTTGTTACCTGCAGGAAAAGCCAGAAGTGATAAGATAAATTAATTAACAAGACGCTACATATACATAGATTACACACCGTTGAAGAACGAAGTGTTAACCAGTTGATCGATCATTGCCCTGCAGCAAGGCTGCTGCAGACATACAGCTAGCAGAAGGAACTGAAGGGATCCATGAACTGAAGGTAAACTAAGCTCTCTAAGGTCCTGTTTGGATTATTTAGTCTCTGAACTAAAATTAGTTTCTTGACTAAAAACTTTAGTTTTTACTATTTGAATCCAGGAATTAAAAGGGACTAAAGGCTCGTGAACCGAGAGAGAAGAAAGACTGCCACTTTAATTAGTCCCTAAAAGTACCTCCAAGAGACACTAACGGATTTTATATTAGTTCCAATATGCACTTTTAGTCTGTTTTAGTTATCCCTGTTTGGATTCATAGGACCTAAAAGGGATTAAAATAGAGGAAGTAATAGATTAGTCCAATGAACCAAACAGGGCCTAAGTCTCTAAGCTATCTTGCTGGTAATGGATTAATTATATGGATGCATGAACAGTGTGTTTCGAGACTATACTTACCTCTGCAAATAGAAAGTGCTGAATGCTGCTCTTCAGTTTTCTGAATGGCCATGGCTATTCCAACTCTCTCCAGATCTGCAATGCAAGTCATCTATATATGCCATCTTGCCAAGTCAAGGTCAACTGGTGATCGTCTTGTTAATTTATATATAAACAAAAATTTAAAAACAGCACTAAGACAATGGGCCCATTAGTGGAACCAAACCTACTAAATAAAAATTTAAAAACAGCACTAGTCTCCACTACATTAAGCTTGTGCACCCTTTTCGTTTCTAGGTCTGGCACTGACAATGGGCCCATCAGTGGGACCAAACCGCACGCTCCCCCCTTCTGTCAGTGACTGTTTTTCCACTTTCTTTTTTCTTTTTTGAGAACAGATTGTTTTTCCACCTCTTTGCAAGTCTTCGCTGCGCCCGGGTGCGACCTAGTCAATTAATAATACAAGCACGTTACTAGTGGTAGTTAGTCAATTAATAATACAAGCACGTCACTAATTGTAGTTGATCGATCACGCTGTCGGAATTGTTCATGGGCCCACAGACCGAATAATTGTTTGTCGTTCTCCACGCCGTCGACATTACTATTTTGTCTACAAAACATAAAATTTCGCAGTTGAGAAGAGATTTCTTTAATTAAGAAAATATATAAAAAAAAGGAAAAGTAGGGAATTGGCAGAGTCTAGGCTGAAAGTGGCGCCCAATAATTGCAGCCCAAGTCTGGTAAATCCATGGGCCTTAGAACTCACGCTAGCCCACAAAATATGGCCCAGCCCATCACGCAGGACGAGCAGGAGAGAGAGAGAGAGTCCAGTCCACTCCGGAAGCTTCCAGAATCTGGGTGGTGGGATCGGACACGTGGACTCCGCAAAACCGTCTCAGCTGCGTGAGCGGAGCCCGTGACGCGACGCAACAGAGACGGCCCGTTTTCTTCTTCTTCCCCGCATTTAAGTAGCCCCAATCCGAAGTATCCAAATCCCCTCGACACAAATCGAGAAATCGTTGCGATCCAAGGCCGTCGCTCGCGATCTTCGTCAAGCTGTATGCGGCAGCCGCTTGATCCCTATCCCCTTAGTTTCTGTTCGATTTTGCTACGTTTATAGATGACTAGCGATATCCAGGGCGAAGCCAGGATAGATGATCGCTGGGGTCACTATTAATTAACCATCCTAACAAGTAACAATTGGCTATAGCTTCTAATAATTTTAAGTCTATGTATAAGATAGATTAAAATAAATGATGAAATGTTATGGTAAAATAAATTATTGTTGTAGTACTGGTTACCTTTTACATATCAATTACAACCATATCATCATCTACCATATAGTTCAACAAGTTGTTTACTCATTCATCGTGTGACACATCTAACGGTTGAAAACCATCTGATGATTTACAACGGACGGCATCCATGCGGCCACTCCTCTCCCTCCCGCACCTCCCTCTCTCCGCCTCAACCGCATCCGCGCGATCCGCTTTTGCCGCACCTCCCCCTTCTCGTCGCTATTGAATCCGTCCCCCTCCCGTCGCCGCCCAGTCTCCCCTCCCACCGCCGCCTCCCTCCTGTCGCCGACCCAATCCACCGTCTTGCAGCCCAGCCCTAGCTCCGGTCTCTCCATTCTCTCTCTCAAACCCTAACTCCTCGCGATCCCCGTCCAGCGCCGCACCTTATTCCCTCCTCCGCGCAGCCACCGATCTCCGTCCCCTGTTGATCCCCGTCCTCCGCCGCAACCTATGCCCTCCTCCGCGCAGACGCTGATCTCCATCGCCGGTTCAACGTCGGACACATCCATCCACGACCACAACCACGCTGCTCGCCGATCCGGACTCCAACGCCGCCCGCCGATCTGGACATCGCTGCTATCCCTCCGCCGCTGAAGTCTCCTCGGCCTCAACCGGCATCGCCGCCGCCGCCGCCGTCCCTCCGCCCCGAAATCGTCATCGTCACGCCTCGCCTCAACCGTCGCCGGTTCAACGTCGGACGCATCCAACGTCCACGACCACGACCACGACCACGACCACGCCGCCCGTCGATCCTCCAGCCGCTGCCCCTCCGCCGGTGAAGTCTGTGCGGCCTCCGCCTCAACCGGCATCGCCGCCGCTGTCCCTCCACCGCGGAAATCGTCACGCCTCGCCTCAACCGCCACCTATTCGGAGTCACGCCGCCATCCCTCCGCCGCCGAAAGGTACATAACCCTACTCCCCCATCCCTCCTCCCCCCCATAAGTCCCCCTGCCGTCAATCTTCCGTGAATGCCACGACGCTGGCAGTGTTGAACACAATGCAGTAAACACAATGATTCAGGGAATGAAATGAACAAATGGTGACAATCGTCCTGTGTAGAAAATGGGTCATTGGATAAAGTATTGGATGCTGTATTTCCAATTCTCTATTGATTTTATAGTAAGAACTTTACATATATGGTGGCACTGATTGCATTTATAGTCTCCAGATGAATTTTGGTTTTCATCGCTTAGCTGTCCGTGTTAATTTGTATTTTGTTTCGGCAGAAGTAATCACATTAAGACTAAGACAGTTATTTGTTCTTTGTGGATCATATTAAGACTATATCAATTATTGTGGATCAATCGAAGCAATAATTCACAAGCAGTCCTGAATATGTAAGGCTAAGTTTTATATTAGAAATGAATTTGATGTTGTCACGTGTAATGGTCAATAAGAAATTGTGGAACCTTGATATTATCAAAATAGCATTATACACCATGTAATAAATTTATACAACTTATACTTTCCAGAGGATGAAATATTTCAAAAAATAGAAACAAACTCCCATAATAATTCCAGTTTTACTTATGTTTTTTATCCAAACTTACACCGGCCATTTATGCTGCCTGAGAGCTGATGGAGTGATGGTGCTCCAGAATAGAATCAACATTTTTATAATTGTATCCAGGTAATTGCGCTTGAAATTAATTAGCTTCACCGGTTAGTACTGTTTTCTACCTACACATAGTGGCACACAGTTGCTTGCTGCCAGGTAAGGACTAATAGGTGATTTTCAACTGAAAAATTGATCTAGAAATATTGGAGGATTCTCACTGTAACACTGCTAATTATAACACTTGTGCTCTGTGTGTTATTGCCTCTTTTCATTCAGTGGTTATGGCTGCTTATTATAATCTGAGTGAAATTTCTGTACATGATGTACCCCATTTCCTGCAGTTATAATTAGTACGTCTAATGCAGTATGCAGCTACAATCAAGAACTTAACAGTGCATGTAGACCATCTGATGTTTCCAGCATAAGTAAAAGGCTTAAATTTATACTCTGCAAAAAATGTAAGCCTTTTATTCTGGCAAGCATGGTTTGTGAATTAAGGTCAGGAAGGAGCTGGAAATCATATGCAGCTAGCTGATTTTGTTACTGTCAAGTGTCAACTGTGTTTGGGTAACAAATTAATTTGTTTTTCGACTCGTGCATTGCAGCCTGGCATACCATGCTAATTTCTTCTGGAATTACTACGAACTTTCACGTCTGGATAACTCTTTATAGCATTTATAGCAGTTATGGCATTAGAGTTGAGGTAGATCTCAGGTTCTCTGATTAATTTCAAATACTGTTGTACTGATAGGTAAAATGAAAATTCAGAAGGATATACTTACAATGAGTACACAGCTGTGAATTTGGACTCACGTCCATGAGGAGACTGTAAAGTCATTTGCTTAATTTATATTTATTATTTCTAATTTTCCTTGTAAGTTAGTTGACGTATTTTGCCTATAGAGCTATTCCTGTTCTGAATTCTTTCATATCAATATGCATAGATCCAAAACTAACTGCAGTATATCCAAAACTAACTAGCAAAATAGTCCTTTTAAATGGATGTTCCTGATATATGCACTTACTGATTCCCCTTAATCATTACTTGTGAGAGGTGTTTAATTTGTTTAATGTGAAAGTAGATTTATTTCCCATGTGAACTACTAGCTTTGACTGTATCAATGATAAATTGTAGTTTACTGTTAATCTTTGAGTCATTCATGTGCATGTAGTGCCAGCTTAAGATTATTATTTATATGTTAAGCATATACATGTACAACTCTCCCATTATGTTTGTCATTAGAGCCTACACTAACTGCCGGTAGCATAAATCCTGTTATATGGTCAAATGACTGGATAGCAGCCTGAAACTCTCTGATATCCCTGAACATACTTTATGTGAACAACCTTAAATGGAACAGCATGCAGCATACAAGAACACTGCCAGTTACTGCTATGATCCTATAATGACAACTAAATTCTATTGTTTTGTTTTTCCCTCATTCTGTGATGTCAAATAGAAATATTGTATATGTCAATTTGGATGTACATAGTGACACATCTGTTTGTTGACCCATCACCATCAGCTCTGTTTTGATATACATAACCAAATTAGTATAGGAAGATTAGGGGATCAAAAGCTGCAATTTCTAAGTTGAATCTAACATATATTTCATTTCTGGCAACATATAAGTTTGATCTATATATGACAGAATTCTTTTTTAGACTTCAAAATATAATTTATCCTCATCATGTTTTATATGTGCAGTGACCCAAATGTACTTTCTTCTTGATTTGCTTATAGAAATTTTCCTTTAGAAAATGCTTATATAATTTTCCTATAGGACAACACCAGTGACGCCTAGCGGATCTCCACGCCCGCTGCCCACCGGCACTGCCCACTGGTAGGTCCTGTCAAGTTCAATAGGGTGTTTGATATTAAAAGCAAGAAGTGCTGAAGCGATATGATCCTATTGTTCAATAATGTTTGCATATGTTCAATTGTTAATGAGTGAATTGCACTACTTGTGTGAGTTGAACTGCACTGAGTTGGATACAATTAGGCTGCTTATTCCTAGAATTATATCAAGTTGTTGTTGATTGAATGATCCATCTAGGTAATAAAAATATTATGGTCGCTTCGATTGAGCATATGACTTGTTTTCATCAAAATATAGTCCGTTGTTTCGATCGCAAGAAGCATCTGTTCAGCGAGCCAACATTAGTGGTTCTGGTATAAAAAAATTGTATGTATTAGTTCACTTAAAAATGATGGGAGCCATTATGGTTACTGCTCTAATGTTTTTTCCTCATATGATATGCATAGTTTTTTTACATGGTTGTTTCCTAATGTTTGTTTTCACAGTATAGTTTCCAACTGCACGCCTAAGCCCTAATGCAAGAAAGTGTCTCGCTCAAAAGTTGGTTGTAGATGGCACTCCTTAAAGGAAGACATAAGAACATCCAGAGCTGTTTTTTTTTTTGTCTGATGTGTTATATTGAGTGATGATTACACTCATGAGGCATATATTGTGTGAGTTTTGGTGTTCTGAATGCTTTTATAAGGAAAATAAAAAGAAACTACTCTCGGTAGACTATCCAGATAATGTTTTAATCTCCATTTTCCTATATGCAAATGCAGAACTTGAAATGCAAGCAACTGTGTTTAAGTTAATGACATTGAGTGATGGTTATATATGAGCTTAAAGTGAAGGTCAACTGTCCTGTTATTCTCCTCCGCAACCTTGATCCTAACAATGGTCTATGCAACGGAACAAGACTAAGACTAATGGTTAGGGCATTTCAAGACAATGCAATTGATGCTGAGATATATCTCTTCCTTTCAAATTCAAGAGGAAGCAATTTCCAATCCGTCTCAGTTTTGCAATGACCATAAATAAATCACAAGAACAAACTATCCCAAATGTTGGGATCTATCTTCCAGAACCTGTATTTTCACATGGTCAGTTATACGTCGCATTGTCAAGAGGTGTGTCACGGTAAACAACAAGGATTTTGGCTAAGCCTAAGAAAGAGGTTGACCCTGCAGGGAAGAGCACCAGGAATATCGTCTATAAAGACGTTCTTGACTGGTAAGCAAAGGTAGGTTCGCAAGATCAAAATTATTTTGAAAACATATTCTAGAAGATAGTAAATTACTAATCAGAATGTTACTCACCATTGTCCTCTTGTTTTGTACAGCACGCCATCATCTTCAGATGTGTTCCCAACTCCTCCATAAAAGGAACACGATCTCAATATACTCAATATACTGGGAAAATAATTGAAGCCGAGTAGATATGAAGGAAAAATATAGACACAATTTTTGTATACATTAATGGATGCATGTTTACAAAAAAATTTTGGATTAATTTTTTTTCTATATCTTCTATATGGTTCGTCCATACAACTTAAATGAATATATATCTATTTCATTCACGGTATAATAGAAATATAGGATATATAGACCGTATAAAATATCAACAATGTGCAGACATTATAATGCCACCCATAGATATAACCATACACATGCCACTCACAAAAAAAAGACACGCATGAGATGAATACATATTGAATAAATATTTTATATCAAAACCGTTGAGAAATGAGATGTGTGTCACAATAAAATAAAATACCCACAGTTCATTCCATAAAAAAATATATATATAGATGCATGATAATTTATATAACTACATGTATCTAATTGCATTATACTAATACGTATAAAAAAATATATCTACAAGTAGTGATCTGAAAAGATAGAGAAAAAAATATTATAAACGAAAAGTAGAATTTTTTTTTTCTTCTGTCTCCCCTACACGCTTCTAAAGTGAAGAGTTGGCTGGGTTGGGCTGAATTCGGTCTGGTTGGAAAAAGTTGGAAATGCAACTGCAAAACATTAGAATAGTTATTTACCTATGGGGTGTATTTTATATATGTAACAAATGCTTTATTTTCTGCCCGCAACAAATGGAATAACTCTATACTTCTCTAACATATTTTTGTGCGTATATTGCCCTTTTATATTGTGTACTTAAGTGATTATATATAATTAAATCTTGTAAAGTTTTACTGTGCCCACGTAATATTATAGTACTGCACCTTACATGAAATATATTTAATGTACGATGTGATTTTAATTAAAGTTTAAATGCACAGATCATATAAAAATATTTTTTGGTAACATGAATTTTTTTAAAAAATACAGACAAATAGAATTGCACGGTAGCGTTTAGCACAGACATATTACTAGTTGTACTAGGTTAATATATTTGGGGAAAAAATATAACAACCTCTTATATATGCTAAGTTCCTAATTTAAAAAAAGATTGCATATATCTAGTTGGACGTGTAGGTAAATATACCCTTCTTTGAAAAAAAAACAACTGCTTATACGGTAAAAATCACCGTTGTTATATTCCCCCCGGGCTCATGCCTCATGATCATGTAACTGAACTTGAAAAATCAAACGTTCATATTTCAAAACTCTAATTTCCTCAACTTCAGACTTGAGAGACCAAGTTCAACCAAATTGTGATGATAATCAAGAAATAATAATAGGATTAGTCGGTTACTGGAGCAACTAATCCTAAATAAGGGCCACCTTGTGGGCTCCAGTCTAAAACGTATATGTATATCTATGTAGACTGACGCATAATCACAATTGCTAACTAATTTTCTATTTGCTAAGCTGATAATAATAACGTTCCTTGCCACCAGTTGGGCAACGATCACCGGGGTCTAGTGTTTTCTTTGATCGGGGTCATAGCTGTAAAATAGGAAGGAGTACAAGGGACTCGTAGGAAATCATCGAATTTTTTTGAAAATAATATTATTTTAATGGAAAATCGCAAATCTGGTGGGCAATCGGACGAAATAGCCAAATTAGTGCCCTGTCGAACGATGGGCGAACGACAGGTTGCGTATCGAACGGCCCTGGTTCGAGTGGAGCCGTTCGACAGAGGTCCTATCGAACAGCCAGCCTTCGACAGGGCCCCCCACCCGACGCTCCACGGCCTGTCAAACAGGGGTCGTTCGATAGGGCCCCCCACCGCCCCTGTCGAACAATGGGCGTTCGACAGGCCCTTATAAAGGGAGCCCGTGCACCCGGCGAGCTGCTCCATCGTTTTCTTGAGGACCACATCCCATCTCCGCCGCCACTGGCCAGTGCGTCGCCGTGCTCACCGGAGGGAGTGAGGGGAGGGTTTTGCAGGCCGGAGAGAAGGCTGTGGAGGAGCCGGCCGGCCAGGAGGACAGTGTAGAGGGCTACAAACATAGGAGTAAGGTATAAATTTCTAATCCCTAAGTGTGAGGCTTATGAAATTTTAATGTATAAAAGGCTTGTGATTTGTTAATTGTTCCACATTGTTCGATGTTAGTACATATGGTTTGTTAACATTTGTCATTGTTAAATGTTAGTAGAGATATTAAATTAGTCGTATGTTTAAATGAGTTGTTTGTTAGTACATGTTAGTACATATAATTAATTGGTAGAAACCAGTACATTTTAGTACGAGTATTAAAGTAGTGATGTGTTAATAATAGTTGTCATTTAGTAGATGGCAATGTACTGTTAATTATACACTACTATTAATGGTAGGATTTAATTATTAAATGTTAGGTTAACATAACTGTCGGTCATTACCGGATAGTAAGACAATTTGCCATGTTTTATTTGGATGTCAGGTGATATGCCCATTCGTCTGTATTATGGCGATGCTCCTATACAAATATGTGATAGCGGGGTGGATTTGACTGTGTATGCATTTGTTGATACTAGTCTGAATGCACCGGAGCGTATGGGTTTGAACGACGTGTTAGGATGGTTGTATAATATGTTTGGGGTAGATATAGTGTTGGAGAAATTTGACATAAAAGCCGTGTGGCCAGCGAGGGGTCAACATGGATGGCAGTGGAGAGTAGTGGAGGTTGCATCAACTGGGAGTTGGAGGAAATTTGTTGCTAAAGTTATGGAGAAAGGGTATAGTCTGGCATTACTGGTGCAGAAGACAAGATATGTTTATCCTTCGAGCGAGTCAAGTCATGCCGAGGTGGAAGAAACTCCGATGGAAGTTGCGGAAGAGGAAAATGTGTGTCCGAGTGATCGAGGTGAAGGGGGAGCAGTAGTAGAGGCTAATGCACTAGCGCAGGGCATCGTCGTTGATAGTAATCGTTCGGCCGATGAGTCGGACGATGAAGAACCAGATTCGCCTTTGCCTGTTGACGCAGCGGAGGAGAATGACACGCCAGTGGAACAGATGAAATTGGAAAACGAGGAATACATTGCGCTTGAAGTGGAAGGCTAAGATACAACACAGTGGGACAATGAAACCAACATACCCGAGGATTGGACGACCATATCAATAGGGTTAACGATGGTTTAGATGCCCACTGGCAGTATGATTGTAAGCAGGTGCAAGTTGAATAGATGTTTCATGATAAAGGTCACTTACAAGATGCGGTTAAGAGGTGGTGTTTTGTGAAGAAACATGAATTTAGGGTGAAGATTTCAAATAGAACGACGTACGACGTGAAGCGTATGAAGTCTAGATGTCCTTGGAGAGTGCATGGTTACAAGCCACAGCATGACAATTTATGGGTAGGTTCAATTGTTGAGCAACATACTTGTTTGTTGGAAAATACCCCTTTGGTACACAGGAACATGACAGCTGCATTTGTAGCACAAATGGTCTATTCAAAAGTGGTTAGAAAAACCTCATTATTGCCTTTCACAATAATGCATGACGTAGAGAAAGGGTACGGCTATGAGATATCATACGACAAGGCTTGGAGGGCAAAACAGAAAGCATTAGAGATGAGGTATGGAACTTATGAGTATTCATATCACAACCTTCCCCCACTATTGGAGGTGATGCAGGCAAGAAACCTGGGCACATACATGGCGATTCTGGACGAGGTGAATGAAAATGGGCAGAATGCACTTCGTCGAGCTTTCTGGTCATTCAAGTGCATGATAGAGGCCTTTCGAAATTGCATTCCTTTCCTATGTGTTGATGGTACTTTCTTGACAGGCAAGTACAGAGGAACAATTTTAACGGCGATCGGAGTCGACGTGGATAACCATGTCGTTCTTGTGGCTTTTGGAATTGTTGAAAGCGAGAACACATCAAGCTAGCTTTCGTTTTTGTGGCACATTAAGAGGTGTGTAGTTCAAAATAGACCAAATGTTTGCGTTCTGCATGACTGACATGCCGGTTTGCTTTCGGCGGTATAGGAGCTTCAAGAAGATGTCACGGAGGAGGTGCCATGGCCAGATTTGCACAGCAGATGGTGCATGCGACATTTGGGTGCAAATTTTTACAGACAATTCAGGAGTAAGAAATTGATGGACCTGTTCAAGAAGTTATGCAAGCAGAATCAACAAAGAAAGTTCAATGATATACGGGAACAACTGGATCGTTTGACCGCTACACATATGGAGGAGGTTAGGAAGAAGCCCGTGCTTGCCAGACAAGAGGAGCCGGAGGGACTTGAACCATTTCCTAATGAATCACCAAGTATTACTCGGTGCTTAAAGCGCGGAAGGGCCACGAAGTGCTTCACAGAGTGGATAGAATTTGAGCCATGGGAGAAATGGTCTTTGCTGTACGACATAGATGGCTCAAGGTATGGTGTGATGACAACAAATCTTGCTGAAGTGTATAACTGAGTTATGAAAAATACACGTCCTCTACCACTTGTTGCTATCCTAGAGGGCATCACAAGGGGTACACAGAAGTATCTTTCAAAAAGCTATCCGACAGTACAAGAGTGGGAGCATGCAGCTGATAACTTAGCGATTGAAACACCTCCAGATGACGGCAGTTCCTACGGGGATTACCTTTATTGGTACCACAGTGTTCCACGATGGAGGTGTTTCCCGCCACAAGGTGATAGCACCGTCCCCCACCAGGCAATGATTATTGACACGTTTGCCCCTTAGCCTCGATCAGCGTACAACTCAATGGTACGTGCTTGGTTTTGTTGAACGACAATAAATTTGCAACTAGTTCAACATTTGTAATGGCCTAGCTTATTTGTGGAACAGGCGGAATTTGTTGAGCACGTACAGGTGGAATCAGACACCCTGCTGCGGAGACTAGAGACGAGACCTGCAGTCGTCAGGCCTGACGACGTGGTGAGCGTCCTTCGGAACTTCCGTGCCCGTGCTACTGCACTACTTCATCGTGTGTCCTGTCGGAGCGGGGCTGATGTGGTGCAGCCGTCGGCTCGCAGGGCATCACCACCACTACAACGACGTTCCAGCGTGGATCGCGGGGGTCCCTCGACGTCACGTCGCGGGTATGACTCAGCCGGTACATCGCACAGCCGTCCTTCGACTCAGCACACCCCAGCACCTGAGTACCCTAGAGGGTCAACTGGATCTGGGGTACCCACGTCGAGCATGCCGCAGCCATGCCCACAGGTGCAGCCGGTATTCCAAACACCTCCTTATGTTCACCCCACGCAGGGAGCATCTGGGTTGGCACACTACCCTTTCTTACCTACAGGGGACAACATGTCGCACACACCAGGATGGGGTCTTTTTGTCACACCGCGAGCGTCAGAGCTAGGCCACACACAGCACACATGTAAGTAATTTTAAACGTTATCATGTCAAAGTTATTTCTTATTTTTACATGTATCATTACTAACAACGTCAGTTTTGATTTCTCCCTCTCATTACAAATAGACGATGACTACGGTTCGGCATCGACGCATCACGGAGTGCCTGCTTACTCCCCTCGCACAGCTTTCATAGATAACTTCTTTTCGACAGAGCCTCCTAAGGGTGCACCAGGGATGGACTACTGGCACGCAGCAAGTCAGGCCACGCAGCCGACGGATCCCATTCTGGCACCCGAGGTGACACCACAGTAGGCAGGAAGAGAGCGGCACCCCCCCTGATACTTTGACATATCCCACTGAGCAGATTAGGCATAGGAAAAAGGGGAGGTCCGCCCAAGCGTGCGAAGGGCACAACTCGTCCCTGACATTTCTATTTTATTTCTATTTGAGACATTTCTGTTATTTCTATTTCTATTTGAGACATTTCTGTTATTTCTATTTCTATTTGAGACATTTCTATTTTATCAATTCATGCACGTGGTGTACTATCTACTATCGTCGCATATGTCACATCGTGTTCCATCCCATTGTGAGCATCATCGACTGTATAGCTATGAAAGCGACCATGCGAGAGCTCGACTAGTCGTTATCACCTTTCAGCACAGTGTCTCCTGTCACCTCGTGCTCCATTCCATTATTGCCTTTATTGACTGTAGAGCTATAAAAGCGACCATGCGAGAGCTCGCCTAGTCGTTATTACCTTTCTGCATAGTGTGTTTGCTCGTTCCCGTCAAGTCTATCCACACATCAACCCTATCCACTATAAATACAGACCTTGCCGATGCAATAGAACATCAAGTTCTTTCCCCTTTACAACGATTTCAACAGAATGGAAGCTCCATTCCGCGAGCATTTGGACTGGTGAAGAGATCCTCTCGCAGGTCTATTTCCACTATGGTGCGACCGTCCGGTATGCGCATGCGGTGATCGATGTATACTCATGACTTCCCCTACTACTGAAATCCGCGGTAGAAGATTCTTCTAATGCCCAAACATTTACCAGGTACTTGCTGAATCATTTGTATGTACTACATTTACACATTAAATACATACATCCCTAACTACGTGTTTTTTTCAAACTTACCGTAGTTTGTGCGACTTCGTTGAGTGGGTTGATACGACGACTCCACCCCGCGACAGAACACGCACTTATCCACAAAGTAAACCATTATCGGACTACCTTAGGAGAAAGGATGAGTACGGATGACGGAAATCTGCAGAATCCTTACAATGGCAAGTAAATCCACTGGGACTCCCCACATGGCGTGAGCATCCAGAGTGTAGCTGTGGAGACCATTGCCAGGTGATAAGGTCCGTTCGACAACGAACTCTAGGACAGAGATGCTTCGTGTGTCCTAACATTGTCGACGACGATTTCGTCGTAAGTATCGTTCATTTTACACTCCCTCCCATTACTGTTTGCATATACCTACGTTTGCCAACAAACATAATGCATTTCTGCATATAGGAAGAAGACAGGAAATGTAGCTACGTAAACTGGATTGATACGGCGAGAGTAACTTCCATCGGTTCAACGGTAACTCAACCTGAGACGACCACCCAATTCATTCAAGCGTGGATGGAGTATGAGCGCCAGGTGCAGTCTGCTAGCTTACACTGGAGAACAAATCCATTAGGTATACCAAAATGGTCCGATCGTCCCAAATGTGGTTGTAGAGATCGCTCCAAGGTTGCAACGTCATTTTCACAAGAAACATATGGGAGGCGGTATTTCATCTGTCCCAACAGTGACACAACTTCGTTGTATGTTACATTCTCTTTTAATTTCTATTTTCCTTCGAGTTACCATACCATTTATTTCCCATTAAACAAATTTATTTATTCTTTAGGACAATCCAAGGATGTGTTCGTTTACTTTATGGATCGATATGGTCAGTCCGACATATGATGGCGGAAGAGTAACTGAAGCTGAAACGCGAACAGAGTACAAGAGATTGAAGGAGCACGAAGTTGCACTACGCACTCAACGTCGTAGAAGGGGGCATTAGAGAAGTTTAACCCCGATTCGCCGCGGTTCTGCCTTTTCTTATGCTATGTTGTTGTATGCGTTACGAATGGGTTATGTTCATCTATGTGTTTGCTAATATTTAATTCTTCTTTTCATCTATTAAATTTATTTCTGCTACCGCTTTAATATCTTCATTCCCCTTCCGTTCTTTATCCCCCTTTCTCTACTACGACGTCAACCTATGATTGTCTTACGACAGTAAATAAATTACGACAAATCCATCAAACCCAAAATAAATATAAATTATGACATTACTACAAATTATGTAAATATATATTAACTCAATAATCCAAAAATTTTAACTAACAAATAAATACTACAATTTCCCCATAACTCAATAATCCAAATATATTAAAATATAAATAGTTAAACACATAACATATAGTTTTAATAAAACAAGCAAACTTTAATTAAAAAACATTCCAGCGGGCCAGTCGAACTACCTCTGTTCGACTACTGGCGTCATTGGGACCTGTCGAACTGCCCCTGTTCGACTGGCCCCCTGTTGAACAGCCAGAGTTCAACTGGCCCCCTGTCGAACGGCCTCTGTTCGATAGGTCCCAGTCGAACGGCACCTATTCGATCACTTTTCCAATCGCTTCCCACCCGTTCGATAGGCGGCCTATCGAACAGCAGCTTTTCGACAAGCCACCAAAAGTGCGAATTTAGCCGTGTGCCTACCAAATTTACGATTTTCCATTAAAATAATATTATTTTAAAAAAATCGGAAATCATCGGGGTCGACTGACCCCAATAACTTGCTATAGCTTCGCCCCTGGCGATATCCCCATCTAGTTCAATTTGTTTTCGCCGGGTGCATCAGTTCGATTCAGTTGCTAGTGTTCGCTACGTATGGGTGTTTGGGGATTTGTTGCTACCTGCCGAAGGGTTGGGGATTTCTCTCAAAATACTGTTGATAGGGCCGGATGATTCTCCCCCATTAGACTGATGAAATCATGGAAACAGGTTCACTTAGATGATAAATATGGACCACTAATTTAGTATGCCCCCAATTTTATTAGTCTACTCGATTTTACGATGTGGAGATTACCCTCTAAGGATGCTCTGGTTTTTTTGGTGTACTGTACGTTTCAAAGTGAAATCATTCATTCCAATACTCATTGATCCATCTGGTTCATCAGGTTATCTATGATCTGTCCCCTTTAGAAATTTTCCTAATTCACCATTACATCTACCTGGAAGCTCTCCTGTATACTATAATCTTTGGGTAACTTGCATATGGTCCTTCCATTACTTCAGTAAACCATGAAATCTTCTAATCTAGGAGTTCATATGTATCTGGTGTTGTTTTATTTTTTTATTCTTTAGTCCATGATTATAACAAGAAATAGATTATCCGTGTTCCAGCTTCTGTCTTGATTTATTTTCTCATAAGCCTGTCTTCTTTTCTTATCTACAGATGCAGATCTTTGTGAAGACACTTACCGGCAAGACCATCACCCTAGAGGTTGAGTCGTCTGATACAATTGACAATGTTAAACCAAGATTCAAGACAAGGAGGGCATTCCACTTGACCAGCAACATCTCATCTTTGCTGGCAAGCAACTAGAGGATGGCCGCACGCTCACGGATTACAACATCCAGAAGGAGTCCACGCTCCACCTTGTCCTTCGCCTCAGGGAGGCATGCAGATCTTTGTGAAGAACTTGACAGGAAAGACCATCACTCTTGAGTCAAATACGTTGGTTGAATCTACAAAAGCTCAAAAAAAACTCTTTCCTACAAGGAATAATAATACCCTCTAAGGATGCTCTAAGGAATAATAATACGATGGAGGGAGTATGGTCCCCGTCGGTTGTCCATTTCTTATTATAAGTCATAACGACTTATTAGCGATTAAAAATGATATGTGAGTAAAACTTTTCGTATATATGTCCTTAGTGATTGAAAAGCCAATGTTAAAAAAAACTATGCTGAAAAAGCATGAAAATCAAATTCAAAACCAAAATTTAAAATTTAAATTTTGGCTTAAGTTTATAAGCCATAGGCAAACGATGAGCCCTATATCAAGTTGTCTGCATTGTCTTCACGATATCCTAAACGAGTACATGCACATCACTTGTTCCAAGATAAGGTTATATATCTCGGAGTCCAATTGGCTTGCCAGCCATGCATGAAAATGGCATCCATACCTATCTATTGTCGTAGGCTGACCTGACCTTCCATTATAATTGAGGAATGAGGAGAATAACTCAAGTCATTCAACAATTATAATGAAACATCCGGAGCCTGAGAGAGGAATATTGGAGACATTGCTGGGCTTTAGCCTGCCAGTCAACTTCAGCCTGAGTTGTGCCCGTCGAACCACTCGAAGGTGGCGACCAGATGTGTTACACAATCAGGAGACTTGACAAAAATGGCTAAAGATCTACAATATCTCAAATATTTTTAACTCTTACTCATGTGAATCTAGTTCCCAGGATGTGCACTAGAATCACACTTTCATCTCAAGCATGACATACATAGCAAACACACTTAAGATGAAAAGAACTTAAGGAATTACAATTACTTAATAGTTACATAGGCCGACCGGCCAAATAGATATATCAGAGAACAGCAGAAGCTTGACTACCCAAACACAAGCACACCGACTAGGGGTTTACCCCATTAAGTTCAAATCCTAGAAGAAGCAATAGAACCCACATCACTCAAAGATTAAGTCTAAATCCTACAAGCAAAGGTTATATCAACAGCAAGAGTCAGTACGTTAAACAAGTTAATGTACTGGCAAGCTCAAATCAATCCTAACATACTACATGTAAGGCATATATTCAAAGAAGGGCTATATGTAGATCATTTTTAGCATAAAGCAAGTTTTGTTTCACAAATCTTTTATAAAAGAGTTGACAATTCAATTAACAAAACAAGTTTTTAAGTTTCATCATTTAGTTCATCATAATTCCATCATTATCAACATTTTGTTTTCATCCATGACAACAAGTCATAGTGTATCACCACACTCACACAACTCAACACATTTATCATTTTCAAACCATGTCACATGTTCACAAGTTTAAACATAGAGTCTATACTTATGACACTTCACCAAAGCGCTCTTGACCGTGGGCACGGCTAATCGATTAGTTTAGAAAACTCTACAGAGTTTGTACAACTTTACCCACATGATGTGATAGAAGCCCGGAGGCTACACTCTTGTTGGTTCAGTGCCGGCCAAGCACCCCTACACTCTACATTATGAGTGTGGACTAGAGGTCACAACGAAGCCTTTACACTACTTACAATCTAGCCTTGCACCAGCACGATACGAGTTCTTCCATCCTAGGGCATACTAGAAAATATGTCCTAGAACCTGTAACGCCCCGCTTTCAGCGAGACGTTAAAAACAATTTCGATAAAATCCTATTCGTGAAAATTTTCGTTCTTTGAGTGAGAGTCTAAGTCGTGCCATGGATCTCAATTCAAATCCGTCCTTGTTCCCTCTCATCGCCCTCAAAAATCAACATCGTCGAAAATCGTCTCCTCGAAATTCCTATCCCAAATCAAGTCTCCCAAAATCGATTCCGAAACCCAATCTCTCCCTTCCGAATCATTGCCAATATATCTCTCGATTCCGAGAATATCAAATCCCCATTTTGAATCCCTTCGTTGACTCCTGGCTCTCATCTAGTTCCGAAGTTCAAATCCCTACCTTGAATCCCTCCCCGTTTATCGATCGATCCGTCCATCTATCTATCTATCTTTGAGCTCCTTCCCAAATATTTGTCCCAACTCCAAAGATACAAGTTTTCCTTTGAATCCCTCTCGAGTAATCCTTGAGCCACCAAATGCAAATACAGTCCAAAAATATATAATTCCCGCTTTTGAAGCCCTTCCTTGACTCCTCCATATTTTGCCAAGTTCAATTATCCTATTTGTAATTCAAAACCAAGCCCTAGATCTCTCCAATTTAAACCCTCCTGGAAAAAGTCTATTTTTGCCTCCCCTCGGCCCATCTCCCTCTCCCGGCCCAACTCCTCCTCTCGGTCCGGTCCCCCCCCCCCCCGGCACGTGCGTCGCACGTGTTCGGGAGCGCGAGAGAGAGAGCGCCGCCTTCCTCTCTCTTTCTACCTCTCGCTCGTCTTTCTCTCTCTCTCCTCGCTGCTTCCCGCCGACACCGCTCAAAATCCTCCGTCCCAGTCGATCTCGCGCGCACG
>CM020184.1:17398872-17433825 GCA_009805545.1 Oryza longistaminata | reverse complement strand
GGTGAACCCGCCGCCGTCCGCCGTCCATCTCGGCCTCCCCTTTCTTCCTCCTCCCGCCGGCCCGCGTGGCTGCCACGTAGGCGCCACGTCGATGCCGCATCGGCCGCGACCGAGTCAGCAAGACCGGTCAGCCGCCTCCCCCATCCCTCGACCGGTGCGCACGGTCGACTGCACATGGGCCCGACATGCCTCGGTCCACCCGGTGCACCGCACCCGCACTTGATCCACCGATCCATCTCGCCCATCCCCGTGTGCACCCCGCCCCGACCGTGAACCAGGCCGCTGCCATGTGGGCCCCATCCTGGGACCCCACGCAGTGGATCCGGTCCACCGGACCGCTTCCTCTCTCTCCCCACGCGCCTTAACGGGCCGCCTTCCCCGCGCCCGCGCCAGCCCAATAGGATCGGCCGAGCCGCGCAATCCCCTTGGGCCGCGCCTAAGCCGCCCAAGGAAGTCTAAATCCGATCCCTCCTTACTTTCTTTCCAAAAAGGGTTTAACAAATTGTTAAATCCCTTTTTCCTTTACACAGAAAATCAATAAATCTTAGGAAAATCATATCCCTCGACCCGCAGCTCCGATTGACTCTGTTCCACTTCCAGTAATTCCATAAAATTGAGATCTATCTAATGGCACTACTATTTAGTCTAAATAGGATATTTTCTTCGTCTTTTGTTTAGGTTTTCATTGTTTGCGTATAATTGCGATCGTCTGAGCGCGGATTTCGAGAAGCTTCGTGAAGACCTTGAGCAAGGCAAGTCACCCTTTGACCAATTGCTCCTATAATTGGAAAGTCATTATTATTTTGCTTGCAAGTTGCATTGTTAGAGTCACACACATAACTTGTTTGGCCTCGGTTTGCGTGCCAAACCGACGGACCTACCCAGTAGTCGTACTACTTCCTGTAGGCCGTATTACCCTGATTCCTTGTCGCTCCACCTTTGTGGTACCCTGGTATCTATGCTATCTGAGCGCGTATACCAACTACTCCACATACACCGTTGATTGTCGAAAAATTGGGAAATGGGTTTGAGAAGCCTTGAAAACCCGACATGTGGTGTCGGTGTGTTAGAAAAATAAAATAGTTTGTGAAAACTCGCAATGCGGGTGCTGTGCCTGCGTGGCACTGTCCCATATTCGCATATAAGGACCGATTCCTGTGGGAAATTCATCAAGCATAACAAGTGCAACCACAAGGTGGTATGGGCCACCCTGGCTAAGTAACTAGTCGGTTCAGGAAAATCTCGCATGCCAATAGTTGGGAACGCCGGGGCGGGGTCGGTTGGAGCCAAACCAGGTTCCTGGTAAGGCAAGAACGATAAGCTTGCTAACTTACTGATCGAGGTGGTTGGAGTTGATTTGTGAAAGCCAAAAATGGCCTATATTTAAGTGAGGATTTGATCCTTCTATGTGGCATGAGGTATCCCTGGGTTGGCTTTGGAAAGGCCTTGTTGCGACCCTCCGACATCGGCTAGTGTCAGGAGTAAGTTCGTGTCTTGTGGGTAAAGTGTACCCCTCTGCAGAGGTTAACAAACTGTTCGAACAGCCGTGCCCACGGTCATGGGCGGATGTGAGGTGTTTCCCGTTGCATAGTTTTGTTTGCCTGTGCTTTGTGAAAAGTTGTTGTGGATTGGGAATCGTAACCAGAATCAGCCTATGTGGCAGATGGATGACCTGAGTGGTCAGAAACGGATCTGTGTGATCCGGGATGTCTGCGGGCATCATAGACTAGTCTTCCTGGGTGGAAGCAGATTGTTGTGCTGCAAGGCAGCTGGACTCTGGGAGTCCGAGAAAATGAATAAGGCTTTGGGAGCCGATTAATCAAGTAAAATGGCTCTGGGAGCCGAGAAGTAATGGCCCGACCTGGGAAGTCGGTGCATTACCATTTGAGTTGTTGAAAAGCATCTCTTAACTCGAACTGAGACGCAAGTATCTTTTCGACCTAAACTCTAAAAAAAGGAATAAATCACTTAGTGGTTTCAAATTGTTTCCAAATAAAGGATTTGCAAAACAATCTTGCCTCTCTTCCAAGCTTGCATTAAACACCTAAGTTCCCAGTGACTTGCTGAGTACGTAAGTACTCACCCTTGCTCTCTCTCTATATATATATAGCTCCTCCGCTCTGAAGTCGAAGATCAAGTGAAGTGAAGATTAGGGTTTCGTCCTGGTTCCCAGCCGTCGCTTGTGGTGTTGGGAGTTAGTCCGTTGGTTCCGCTGCTGCTGCTGTTGTTGGTGTTCGCCTCGTCCGTGTCGTCAGTTGTATTCTCGGGCTGTCCCGAGCTGCAACCTAAGTTAAGGTAAATAAGTCCTCTATTTATTTTAAGGATTGCAATGATTCATATTTGTCATCGTGGGTACCAGCGTTATGTCCTGGGACTGGTACTGAGATCGCGGTTTCGTAGGAAGCGGTTCACGCCGTTTTTCTTACGATACGCTCCTATCAGGTGCCGTTGTACGGCGGTGCCAGATTGGGGTGTGACAGAACCGTTAAGTGGCGGGCCCACGCCTTAAACTTAACGCCGTAGTGGCGAACCCACCACGTGGCACAATACCATTGTATTGGACACGCTTAGTTACCTAAACTACCTCTAGGGTAAATAGGAAGCTCCTCTAAGCTAACACATAACTCATACACACCGGCCTACCAGAATGCAAGGCTAGAAGTAAATAGATTAATCAGCTTAGGCCATCCCATAACTAGCACATGTGGATGTACGGAATACTTTAAGTTGGTGATACAAGTTTGGTCCTTATGGACTTGGGCAAACTCTCCCCCTATCGGTATGAAACTAACACAATATGCACACCACTTGCCCGCCCAAGTCAAAATCACATTTTTACACATTTTAGTTCATAAATACTCATCACATTCATTTTATTCCAGCAAGTGTTCACATATCAAAATCACATTTTATTTATAGATGGTATGAGCATTTGCATGTTTCTAAGCATGGCTAAGTAAATAGTTGTGCATAGAGCATATATAAACCCATTTGAGCACAAGGAATGCACTCTAACCATTTCTAAGGGTACAAACAGTGAGAGGTTCAATTATTCAAGGTAGGAAATGCAGCAAATAGGTCATAGCTACCTTAACCAAGTTTTAAATATCGATATAGTCTAAATTCTTTATGCAATTTTGCAAACAAGCAATTTCATTCCTCAAATCATAGGATTCAATGTGTTCAAAGGATGGAAGGAGAAAACTTGCCTTGATTCCTGAAAATGTTAGCTTCTAATCCACTCATTCACCGTTTATGCAATTATCTAAATAAATTACACGTTATGCGATTAAACACCGAAAGAGCTGAAAATCCAAAATGCTCTAAAATGTATGATTTATTCATAGTGGTTAGGTACTGGTCTAAATTGAATATAGGTGAAAGAATTTTTATTTTATCTTATTCCATTTGGGAGTTATGAATTTTAGAAGTTTTATCGTTTTATAGCACTATAGTCTTATGTAGTGTTAAAAAATTTTTCTTTAAAATGATTTTTATTAAGTTTGAGTTTACTGGAGTGTAACTATGTGTTTCTAAGATTAACACACTTGGTTTCACAATTTTTGAAGTTATAATGATTTTCTTATAAATTTTATAAGTTGTAACGGGTTGTAGGCATAAAGTTCTTATGTGTGTTTGATCTTTAAGGTATAAGTCCAGATCATGTTGTATTTTGTTTGGGATGGTTAAAAATAAAGGATTCACTTATCCTAACCTTAGTTCATAACCTTATAGTATTTTACTACACATTTTATAAAATAGAGGAATTGCTCTATGTTAATTATTTAACTTGCTAATCGAGAAATTTAGGTATGAGTTAAGTGTGCTAAGTCTTGATGGATAGGAATGGAACTATGGTTTTTCTGGTCTAACAAGTTTTAGTTTGAATTATTTAGAGCTAAAGTGCATCTATATATATTCATATGTATTGCCTAATCAACACTATGTGTTTAGCAATTTTTCTATCAATTTTAAGATTTAAACCTATAATCTATACAAAAAGGTGCTACACTTTATTTTACTAAGTTGAAGTTCACTCCTTGCTGGTTTTATACAGATTTGGTTCACCACATTTAGACTAAAGATGAATTTTATACAATTTGTACAAATTGAAGTATGCTCTAAGTTGTTTAACTATTATATAAACATTTAGAAGATATTATTACACAGTAAGTACATGTTTTTATTTTATATGTTGGAAATATATATTTTGGTGATTCTACAGGTCTTATTTTGCTTAAAATTGTGCTAAGATGAATTTTAGATAAATCTCTAAAGTTCAGTTTACCTAAAACTTATCATTTTAAAGATAATAGTTTTAGAGGCATTTGGTTTAAAGTAGGTATATACTTTTATCTTTCCTAACCAAGTAGTGTAAGTTGGTGAATATGTAGAATTTTAGTTTGTTTAAAAATGAGTTGATATGAATTTTGTATGCATTTTATAAGTTCATACATGCTTTATGTATTATTTATTTTAGTCAAATTTTAGAGACAAAGTTGGTATTGTGAGTGCCAAGTTTCATACTTTTATATTAAAGTTCACATCTTTGTGAATCTACAGAAATTTTAATCATCTCAAAATGAGTTATATTAAATTTTATATGGATTTTATATTTAGGGTGTTTTTCTGTTGAAAATTTAAGGCCTTAATTGTTTTTCTTTTATATTTCCAGATTTTAAAGCTTATGGGGTCTACATGTCAGTGAGAGACCAATATGCAAAAAGGTCCCTGGGTTTTTGGGAAATGGATCCCGCAGTCGAAACTTGTGTGCTATGCTATGTTTATTAAGAGTCCCTAGAGTTTTGAAGTTATTACTTACGAGTCCAACCCCACATGTCATAGGGTTGCAGGTTTACACATTTAACCCCACGTTTGTTCAAATTTTCGAAACGAGATCCCTGTGCACATCTCCTGTCGAGCAGGAACGAGGGCGGCCATGGCTGAGCTCAGTCTCAAGCTCGCCGGCGGCAAATGGAGGCCCGAATGGGGATGAGGTCAAAACAGAAAATGTAGAGCACGGTCTCGCGATTCCATTCCTATACTTTTCTCGGTTAGTGGGGAGTAGCTCCGGTGGCCAGTTCGAGCGGAGAGTGTTTTCGGGTGGTGATGCATGTGTGTGTAGAGGCCGGATCTATGCATTGTGAGGGCATGCATGCGGTTCTAAGGCTTCATCGTTGCTCACCGTGGGTTGAGCTGGGGTTGCCGAGGTGTTGTCGGCAGCAGCGGCTTACAGAACTTCCCGGCGGCGGCGCTCCACTTCGGGTGAACGGCGACAGCTCAAATGGCTCCAAGACCTGCCATGCATGTATGTCCACGAGGTTCGTGAGGTCTCAGGGATGGTGTGTGCGCGAGGAATCGGACGATGGCTGACTGAAGAAGGCGGAATCGACAATGACGACGGCAACCGGAGGTGAAGAAAACGGTGGCCGATCTCCGAACTTGCTGCGCCATTGACTGGGATTCTTGAGGGGTTTTGAAGAGGAGGTCGAAGGCGAAGTAGTCGGTGCGGTGGTTTGGTTTGCAATGGTCCACAGTGACCGGTGCGATGACGAGTTCATGGCGGCGACCTCCGGTGCAGCGATGGCGAGGTCCGCGTTCCCGTCGATTGGCTGCATGAATTGAGAGTGTGTCAAAATAGAAAATGATCGGCATGACGAGCAGAGTATGGAACGGGAATAGGTTAGGAATGGCGTTGACTCGTCGGCGACAGCGAGCATCGTCTTCATCGCGGTCGGCAATGGGATTGAGGAAGAAAGTGTTTGAATTGTCTGTAGGATCACCTAGGTTTAGATCTAGTCGGGTTGGTTCTATTGGATGGATGAACAACAATAGATCAATTAACAAAGAGGGAGTGAGAGGGTTTAGGGATGTGACCGGTCGATGTTGAGGAGGATGAAGTGCTGCCGGCCATCGTCGTTGTCGTCGCTCAGCTTGACGAGGACGGCGGCGACGGTGTGCTCGACGGCGACAATGGTCGTAGCAGCGGGAGTCGTAGGCGACGATGAGGCGTGGCGCGGCGGTGATGCTTCCCGTCACTGGCTGCGCCCCCTCGAGATCGGTTAGGGTTTGTGGGGTGGAGTGGCGGCGGCAACGAACCTCGTGTCTTGTGCCGCCCCGTCCTCCACCCCTCTTTATATGGCACAGTGTGACGGGGGCCCACCAGCCATTAGGCTGGGTGCCCCCGATCAGAGCGCGGGTCAAGGCCCCCTTGAGCCGTTGGGCCCAAGGGGAGGGAGATCTATCTAACATTCTCCCCCTTGATCTCACTATTTCTTTTAGCCTTTTTCTATTCCATCACAGATTAGCATGTTTCATCGTCACGGTCAATCACCGATGGATTCGACAGCCACTATACACATCTCTATTCAGAAACGGATACTTTAACTTTCGGCCCTATAGTCCAGGATTCATAAGGCTTCCCTTAAACCCATGCATGCTACATGTTCCTTGAACACGTTGGGAGGTAGGCCTTTCATGAGCGGATCCGCGAGCATCCTTTCTATTCTAATGTGCTCGAGACTGATTGTTTGATCCCGGACTTTGTCTTTCACAACATAGTACTTTATGTCAATGTGTTTGGTAGCACCACTCGACTGATTGTTGTGAGCGTACATTACTGCGGGTTCGTTGTCGCAGTATAACTTTAGTGGTTTCTCAATACTTTCAACCACCTTTAAAACCGGGTATGAACTTCTTTAGCCAGTTCACCTGCCCCGTAGCCTCATAGCATGCTATAAACTCGGCATACATAGTAGACCCTACAGTGATGGTCTGTTTGGAGCTTTTCCATGAAATAGCTCCTCCCGCAGGGGTGAACACGTATCCCGATGTTGACTTTGTATTATCTTTTACAAAGTCAGAATCTGAATACCCTACTATCCGGAGCGATTTTGATCTTCTGTAAGACAGCATGAGGCCTTTTGTTCCTTGCAAATAACGCAAGACTTTCTTTACCAATTTCCAGTGCTCTGGGCCTGGATTACTCTGAAATCTGCCAAGTAACCCGGTAACAAATGCCAAGTCAGGTCGTGTGCACACTTGCGCGTACTGTAGGCTTCCTACAGCTGACGCATATGGCTTTGTTTTCATTTCATTGAGCTCATACTGATTTCTGGGACATTGCGATGCCCCATACTTTTCGCCTTTCACTATAGGAGCAGGTGTAGCACTGCATCTGTGCATGTTGAATTTCTTCAACACCTTTTCTATATATGCCTTTTGAGAAAGTCCCAATGCATACTTTGTTCTATCTCGGTGAATCTCTATGCCCAAAACATATGAAGCCTCACCGAGGTCTTTCACGTTAAAGTTTGAGAACAAGAATTTTTTTGTCTCCTACAGTAGATTGACATCACTACTAGCCAGTAGAATATCATCCACATACAGAATTAGGAAAATGAACATCCCATTCTTAAACTTTGAATAAATACAGTTGTCCTCGACATTCTCTTGAAACCCAAATTTCTTTATTGTCCCATCAAACTTCAAGTACCACTGTCTCGAAGCTTGTTCTAATCCATAAATAGATCTCTTTAGACAGCATCCCATATTTTCGTTTCCTTTCATGACAAAACCTTTCGGTTGTGCCATGTATACTTTTTCCTCCAAATCTCCATTTAGAAATACCGTTTTTACATCCATCTTATGTAATTCCAAATCATAATGTGCCACCAGTGCCATTATAATTCTGAAGGAAACTTTACAAGAGACTGGAGAAAATGTCTCATTGTAATCAATTCCTTCTCTTTGCGTGAAGCCTTTTGCCACAAGTCGCGCTTTAAACTTTTCTATATTCCCTCTGGAGTCATATTTGGTTTTATAGACCCATTTACAGCCTACTGTTTTGGCTCCTTTAAGAATTTCTTCTAAATCCCAGACACCATTTAATTTCATTGATTTCATTTCATCTTTCATGGCTTCCAACCATTCAGATGAGCGAGCGCTTCTCATGGCCTCTTCATATGAGGTAAAATCATGCTGCATATGCGACTCTTCTATATTATATAAACTTCATAGTCATCACGGATAGCCAATCTTTTGACTCTTTCAGACCTTCTGGGGGCCTCCTGTTCTGGCACATTATCTGTTTGAGGCTGTTGCAGCTCCTCCTCTGATGTGGCAATAATTTCTATTGAATCCTGTAGAACAGGTTCCTCACTTTCATTCATTGTTGCCACAATAGGGGTAACAACAGGTGTTGGTACCGCAACGTCATGCATTACAGGCACAACATCAGCAGGTAGAGAGAAGAAAGGTTCCTGAGTCGACGGAGCGGGTACAGACACTCGCCTCTCCTCAAGATCAATTTCTCGAACTACCAAGCTCCCCCTAATCATTTTGTCTTCCAAGAAGACGGCGTGTCTCGTTTCTACAAACTTTGTATAACTGTTTGGACAGTAGAAACGATAACCCTTTGATCTTACAGGACAGCCAATAAAATAGCAGCTTACTGTTTCGGGATCCAACTTCCCAAGGTTTGGGTTAAATACTTTAGTCTCCGCAGGACTATCCCGCACACAGAGGATCCATAGCTCATACGGTGTTTTGGGCACCGATTTGCTTGGAACTCTGTTGAGTATATGAATGGCGGTTTTTAACGCCTCCATCCATAAACCCAATGCATTCTACGCATTGTATGCATTGTTCTAAAACCAAGAACTCCAATGGAGGAAGAATTACATTCTTAACCAGCCTCTCAATTCTCCCCCTCGAAATATGGCCTAAACGACAGTGCCATAATTTCGATGAGACATCAGGAGTTCACTTTCTTTTCTTGTTTTCTTTCGTCAACGAGGACACAACATTCACATTCTCAGAAAGAGATAATAAATAAAGCTGATCTTGCAACACAGCAAGACCAATACATGCATTATTATACCATAGTTCACATTTGCCATTTCCAAAATAGCAATCATATCCATCAAAATCCAATTTGGATACACTTATTAAGTTTCTTTACAAAGAAGGGACATAAAAAACATCTCGAAGTAAAAGTGTGAAGCCATTCAGGAGCTCTAGAGGAAGATCTCCAACAGCTTCAACCTTTTCTTCAACTCCATTGGCAACTCTAATGGATCTTTTGCTTCTTTGTGTAGTCCTCGTCGAACGGAATCCCTTTAAACAATTACACGTAGTTGCTCCAGAATCAATCCACCATGTGGATCTAGAATAACCAATCATAATGAGATTCATTTACAAATGTAATAATGTTCTCACCTTTCTTTGCCATGATCATTTTCAGGAAGTCAGGACGAACTTTCTTGCAATGCCCTGTCTTCTTGCAGTGGGGACACTGATCCTGTCTCAACTGTGAACTGTTGTTCTTGAGGCAGATGCTGGGGTTGTTTTGCTTTTGAGGAAGGTGACCCGTGGCTATTTTCCTTGTTATCTTTAACAAGGTTAATTGAGCCACCATTGGTATCTTTGATTCTTTCCTCCTCTTGTACACAATTTGAGATGAGCTCTTCAAAGTTTCATTTCTCTGGACTTGTTTTGTAGTTGACAACAAAGTTGTCAAAGTGCTTTGGTAATGAGGTCATAATCAGATGGACCAGAAAGTCATCTGAGATGCCCAAATCCATTGGTTTCAACTTGGAAGCCATGTTGCTCATCCTAAGAATGTGGTCTCTTACACCACCTCCATGGTACCTCTCTGTCACAAGCTACTTTATCAGCTGTGTCGCATAAGTGTTTGAAGAGCCAGTAAACTGACTCTTTATTCTTTCGAGGTACTCAGAGACGGTGTCACACTCTGAAATTGAGCCCAATATGGTTGGCTCAATCGTGTTCTTTACCGCAGCCAAACAGTTCTTGTTGGCTAAGGACCATTTCGCATGCTCAATGTCATACGACATGATGAGGGGAGCATTGTCCCTCTCTCTCTTTTGCCATTCAGCATCTGACTCCTTTTCACCTCTGACAAGTGCAGCAGGTTCTATAGGACATGGGGTAGTCAACACCCAGTCCACCTATCCCAAGATAAAAGCAAGGTCGAGTTCTCTTTTTCATTCTTCGTAGTTATTTCCTTTCAGGGTCGGAATATCTTTAATGCAACCCATCAAGGAGTAGCCACCTGAAACGATCATGTACTGTGAGAACAAAATTAACATTAAAATATTATGCATTAGGACTACATCACCGTTGGGTAAAAATAGACATAACACATAGAGCCATAACTATAACATTGCAATTATCAACGTTGGTCAGAAAAATTACAACATCATAGCACATAATTAATGTTCCTAAAATTAAAATCTCCCGTTGGTTCGAAATTTAATTTTAGAAACACTAATTTTCATCAATTTCATCTATTTGCAGCGGAAAAACTATATAGAATTCATATGAACAGTAGCAAAACTCTATTATTTACTCTCTATAAAAATTCTCCCATTGATTCAAATTTAAACAGAGGTAAAACATGCAAAATCAATTCGAAACTCTATTGAAATTTGCATGAAAATATACAAAATACATGTTCATAAGCATTTCTCACATTTATCTATTCTCTAAACAATTTTTACATTGGTTCAAATTGCTTAGAAATAAACACAATCATTAAACATAACTGAAAATGCTTCTGAAATAGCGACCTTTATTAAACTTCTTTTCTTTCGGCTGAGGGACCTAAAATGAACTTTTCCGGCCTTGCCGGTCGGCCCACGGCCGCCTTACGCGCGGGCGGGCGCCCCCTCCCCGCCCCAGGCCGCAACCTGGGCCTAGGCCGGGAAAGCCGCCGCCGCACGCTCCCCACTTGGGCCACTTTCGGCCCGGCTGCCTGTCGGCTCCCAAAACTAACGATTCGGAAACCGACATATTAAAACTGTATCAAGCCCTGGATCAGTAGATTGATACAGGTTCAACAATCTGGATCTTCATCGCACACATTTAGTAAAGACTCCAAAGAAGATATCTTTATATAAAATAATAGGACATTTACAAGTTTGTGGCTAACTATTACAGCAGAAGCTATACGATGACTCAACTCTGACGTTTTACTATAGAATTAAGCCGTCTAACTATACTAGACTTGAAGATTAGGTTTAAAGGGAACTAACTTATGTGATTGAACTCCCAGCTTTGGCAAAAACTCCAAATAGACTCTGAAAAAGAGGGGTTGAAGCAAGGGTGAGTACAACGTACTCAGCAAGCTATTATATTATTCAACAATGAATGCATGAGAGGTAATATCGTTGTAGAGCTAGATTTACTTGCAGAAGGCTGAGAATAAAGAGGTAGAAATCCTGAAATGCTTGATATGCAACAGTATTTAAGAAAATCTTGAATTATATTTCTAACCAAAGTACCATATGAGTCCCGATGCTCAATCCGTGAGCACGGCTATTCGAATAGATTCAAGGATATTCATACTGCAGTAGATGTACGCTTTACCCGCAGTCCACGACTTGCCAATAATCATTAGCTTAGTCATGGCCCAGTATTAGGTTATTAACAATTGTGGCTCCTGTTCCATGAACTCTAGTCCCCATGCGCTCTGAAAGTAACGTTATCAGCAGCGAGAGGAGTTCTGGCATTCCCGAGGTTTTTCAAAGAGAACTGGATGAGAGACCCCACGTCATCTCAACCAGGTTTTCATAAAATCGCACACACATATATATATATATATCGCGCGATAATCAAGATATTTACCTGTGCCTCGGTAAATATCACATTTGCCCTGCTCGGCATATATTTGCCTCCTTCGCGAGGACTTATATAAGAATCACTATACAGAGGTACCATATTGTTAATTAACATAATATCTAGGTCTGTCCCCATTCTAGAAGCTGCGGTCGTACTCGTTCGTTTGACATAAGTACTTGGTAAACTTATATCGACTGAGACAGTACTAGCCACCCGGAAATCAACCAAATCTTACGTACTGTCCCAATCTAAGTTCATTATATTTTTATGCAATCTAACTAGGCAGGGCTAAGCAAAAGCTAGAATATAACTAGTTTGCTATATGTTTAGGTTATGCATTCAAAATCATGAATGACTAATGCATAGCATAGAAATATTGAATATCGGGTAATTATGCTCAAGGGGAGGAATAATAACTTGCCTTGCTCCAATGCAAATAAATCCAAGATAGGCAACCTGATTATCCGATTCTAGAAATACCATAGGTTGCCATCCAAAAGACAATAAACTCTACTGAGAAAGAGGAAGAACCAATTTCAATTAAAGCCATAAAATAATAAGAAAACGATAAAAGACTAAGAGGGCTAGGGTTTAAGGTATAACGTATCTCTTTTATAGGGTATAGGGATTATGGGGCTAGTATTTGCTGGCGGTAGGTTTAGGTAGTATAATAGCTAGGGTTTAGTTATATGGGAGTCGACTGTGGAGTAGGATAGCATATCGGTTAGGCTCTATATTTTATGTGGAGGCTCTCGTGGTTTGGACGATAGGAAATATACTAGATAGTTGATATGGTTAAATAGGCATGTGGCTAACATGGGTCAAGGTTGGCTTTGATATAATAGTGGCTAGGATTTAGTTGTTTATGCCGATATCGAGGTAGGATAAATATCGGCTAGGGTTTTAGGTGTTTGCTAGTCGTCGCTAGAGTTGGACAGCATAACGACTAGATTTGGTATCATTTCTAGCCGGTGTGGATAAACAACATATCGGCTAGAAGAATAGGAGGTGGGTGCAGGTTTAGTGGGGCGGAAGTGTTACTCCGACAACCATGAGTGGCGGCGGAGCTGCTAGGATCACACAGAGCTCAAGAGCTAACTGTGCGGCGTGCAATGGAGGTCGAGAGGATAGTGAAGCTCCGACCGCTGTACGCATCAAGGCGTGGGGTGCCAGGAGCAGTACTTCGACCTTGGGTTTGGTTTATGCCGGGCTTTACAACCAACGGTCCGACGTTGAGGTCCGTAGACCGCGCAAACGTCCCCATGGAAGGCGTAAAGTTCCAACCGGCGGCTTTTTAGTGGCTACAGGGTATTTTGGAAATAAAATAAAATATTTGAAAGGCAAATATAAGTTTAAATTGTAAATTCAATTATAAGATTAAATCAAATATTTATTCAAATGGTATTTGAATAAATTAAGAAAATTCAAATAAAATCTTAAAATAGCAAATTTGATATCAAAATGAAGAGTTTGAAATTAGATGAATTTAGGTCCAAGTTTCACTGGAATCAGATCTACGGTTTAGGAGATATGGGCTTCTAAAGAATAGGATTTGAATTAAATCTAGAAAATACGAAAAGTTACTGTTGATGGGCTCACCTGTCAATCCCCTTTTCTTTTTCTCTCTCCTTCTCTCGTCTTCTTCTTCTTCTCTTCTTTGTTCCAGAGAGAGAGCCGAGAGAAGAGAGGGGAGAAGGCGAGCGGGGCGGCGGCGCTCCGGTGGCTGGAGGGCGGAAACGTCGGCGTCCACGCGTGTTCCCGAGCAAGACACACCCGGGGAGGGCGGTGGCTGGCGGAGAGAGTGAAGGAGTTGGCCGGAACGGCGCAGTCAAGAGCTTGTCTTCGGCGGCAAAGAGAGGTGGCGGTGGTGGTTGCTATGGGGTGGGGGAGAAGGGGAAAACAGGAAAAATGGGCTCGCCGGAGGGAGGCGAAGCCGATGGTGCAAGGAAACTAGGAGGGAAGCTATAGGGGAGGAGATCGACCGACGACGGCGACGGCCGGGCATGGCAAAAGAGAGAGAGAGAGAGCTCGAGTTGTATGAAAAAGAGGAGGGATGGCCGGCTATTTATAGGCGGCGGATGTCGGTGGGGACAGGCGGTTGTGGAGGAGGAGGTCAAGGGGTGCACGACGACGGTAGCGTGAAGAAAAGAATGACGGCGGCCGATTACTTCGCAGCGAGGGAAGGCGTTGGCGGCGGCGTGCGCCGTGCACGGCACGCGCACGGGAGGAGGAGGCGGCTCGGCTGGGGGGGTGGGCTGGTTTGGGCCGGCTCGGCTTAGCTGGGCCGGCAGCCCAAGAAGGAGGAGGAAAATAGAAAAGAAAAGGGATTGGGCCAAAAGGAAGAAAGAATGGAGTTTCGGCCCGATGACAAAAAGAAAGGAAGTCTAATTTGAATACTTGATTTGGATAACTAGGTTTTGCAAAGGTTTCGAATTCGGAAAGAATTCACAAAAGAGATTTCCTAATTTATTTGAGTGCAATATTTAGAGGTGGAGTTTGAGGGAATTTATTTGGAAGCACTCAAATAGGAAGGGAAATTAATAATATTCCTCAAATATTTTTGGGAATATAGAAGGGAATTAGTTGAAGACAATAAATAGGATTTAAACTCTAAAATTGGTGTGATATATATTTGTGGCTAAAAGGGAAAGTTGAGTGAAGAATATAAATTGGTATTTTCTTAGCACAAGAGCAATTATTCACAATATTTGCAATAATACTATTCTTGTGCCGAAGAGGAAATCAAGCCACAGGAATTAAATCAGTGGCTAGATCAAAAGGAAGAGTTTGGATATTTGTATCGAGAATCAAATGATAGGTTTAAGATCAAAGAATAGGCTAACAATTAATTCCAATAAATTTGGAATTACTTTGGTTTAGGTTCAAGGGAAAAATTGGGAAGGTTTCTTGGACCATAATCCATAAAAAAATAGAAAGGGTTTTCAAACTAATTTTGAATAAAGAAATTTTAGTCAAAAGAAGGTTTTAAACCAAATCAAGAAATGCCTCAATTCAACCACATGTAGTTTAAATGAAAAACACAAAAGAAGTTAAATACCAGAAAGAGATTTTATGCAAGTAAGTTTTAGAAGGTCCCTCTAATTATATTTTCCTAGGTTTAGGAAGTTATTAAGAACATAAGACTCAGCATGATGCAGAATTAGAAAATGGTTAATTTTCGGTATGTTACAGCTATGCCCCCCACCATTCACCGGATCACCACGACGACGACGTGGATGGAGTCGCTGCCTTTACAAGCGACCTGCGTCGAGTGGATTGGCCAGCCGGCTTCAAGCCGACTGGAATCGAGAGGTATGACGGCACCACTAACCCGGATTCCTGGCTCACCGTCTACGGTCTCGCAATTCGCGCAGCAGGAGGAGACTGCAAAGCCATGGCAAACTACTTGCCTGTGTCTCTAGCGGATTCTGCCCGGTCCTGGCTTCATGGGTTACCCCATGGCACAATCGGATCATGGGCAGAACTTCACGACCACTTCATCGCCAACTTCCAGGGCACCTTTGAACGCCCTGGGACACATTTTGATCTCTACAACGCGGCGCGCGCGTGCACCCGCGGGTGCGCGCACAGCCGTCGAGTGGCTCCTTGGCGGTACCCTTTGCCCTCCCCCCCTTTGCCGGCGTCAACGACGGCCGGCAACGAGGTAGGGTTTCGGGTTTTGGTTCTTTTCTTTTCCTTTGCTTTTCTCTTTGGATTTCTATCCCCGAACCGATCTAAGCGCTAGGGAAGCTCTGATACCATTGTTAGAATTGTCTCTAGGATCAGCTAGGTTTAGATCTAGTCGGGTTGGTTCTATTGGATGGATGTACAACAATAGATGAATTAACAAAGAGGGAGTGAGAGGGTTTAAGGATGTGACCGGTCAATGTTGAGGAGGATGGAGTGCTGCCGGCCATCGTCGTTGTCGTCGCTCGGCTTGACGAGGAAGGCGGCGACGGTGTGCTCGACGGCGACAGTGGTCGTAGCAGCGGGAGTCGTAGGCGACGATGAGGCGTGGCGTGGCGGTGATGCTTTCCGTCACTGGCTGCGCCCCCTCGAGATTGGTTAGGGTTTGTGGGGTGGAGTGGCGGCGGTGACGAACCTCATGTCTTGTGCCGCCCCGTCCTCCATCCCTCTTTATATGACACAGTGTGACCGGGGCCCATCAACCAGAAAGGAACAGCTGGAGCTCGTTCCCTCGATGTAGTCGGCAGTGGAATGGATAATGAGGTGGGGCGACTGAGTTGGGAGAAGAAAAAGTGGAGCTCAGCGTTGGACACGCCTCCGGCCACGCGTCGACGTCGTCCAGAGCGTGGTCGGCTCTGCTTCCTCCCGCTCTCTTGTTCTCTCTCAGCTTTAAGCGGTGGTGGAGGAAAAAGAACAGAGCTAGAGCTAGCCAAGGTGGCTGTCAGTGGGTCCAGGTCGATGTAGCCAAGGTTAGGGTAAGAGGGTTGGGTAGATGTTTGGGTGTAATTGATTTTGGATGAATTTTCGGAATTATTTCTCTCCCCTAATTTTGTAGCTCTAAAACTTAATGTGTGGGCCAGATAAATTAGCGTAGATTTTACTGATGGTAAATGATTACACCTAGATTCCATTTTCTTTGGTTACACTCAAAAATAATGAATAGTTTGCTCACAGTAATTTGAGAATTATGGGCTAATTATAAGTTAGATTGAATTTTTAGGAGACCTAAACAGAAGATAAAAATTCTAGAAAATTTATATTTGGTTATGGTGAATAATATAGTATTTGAATAAATTATTTCCCATGTTCACATATGTGCAGTTTAATGTACTTTTAGATATAGTATGACTTTAACCAATTAAAGTTTAATTCAATTTCTCTTAGTTGACTGCTTTGACTGATTAATTAGAGGTATCAAACTTAGTTATTAATTTGTACCAAAATTATAGTGAATTGTTTGTGCTAAACATAGTTTACATAAATTTTTCCATGATTTTATCTTGCAAATATTATTTTAGAGAATTAGAATAACCTTTCTTTGTATATGTGTTCCCACTTCTTAAATGCATCTATTATTGTTATAGGGGTTATTTTAGACTTCTCTAGAGCTGAGGAGATGATGTTTGAGTTTATTATTATATCACATGTTATCTTCCCATAGTTAGCTATAGGTTTGATTAGTGATATTAATTCTTGAGATTATGCTCATGAGTCCTATTATGAAATGCAAGATCAAAATCCAAATACTTAGAGACCTAAATCAAACCATGTTGTATGCATATGCATGCACACATGTATGATTGCATTTATGCTCAAGGTTAGGAATGAAAAGGTTTTATTTTGCTCTCATATTTTATTTATGCAATGGTTTAGGTTAGTCTCACCTAAGTTAAAACGGAAATTTTTGGTTCTCAAAATTGAATAGGTTAGCTTATTACTATTTTGTCAAGATATTTTAAGTCGTAGAATTTCAGGTATGTGACATCTATTTACTACATCCGTCCCATAATTATACAGACAACATATGTCTCACAATTATATAGACAAAAAAATTTGTATTATATAAGGGAGGTAGTATTTATAATGTATTAGAATGTACATGACACACTAAAAAAAAATCTTATGTTAGTCTGTAAGTGAATAAAATTGTCCATTTATCTAGATGGAGCCCTGTCCCATAATTATATAGACAACATATGTCCCACAATTATATAGACAAAAAAAATTTGTATTATATAAGGAGGTAGTACTTATAACGTACTAGAATGTACATGACACACAAAAAATCTTATGTTAGTCTGTAAGGCCGTGTTTAGTTTTCCCCCAACTTCTAATTTTCCATCACATCATATAAAAAACTTTTCTACCCACATAAACATCCAACTTTTTTCCAAACTCCCAACTTTCTTCAAACTTCTAACTTTTTTCAGGAACTAAACACAGCCTAAGTGAATAAAATTGTCCATTTATCTAGATGGAGCCGACATAAGATTTGAGTCATAAGCAAGCAATCAAATCAACTTATTGACCCAACGGACGGTTCCTGGGATGAATTTCTTGTCAGAGATATGTTTTGGGAAGAAGATGTGGAGCACATTCTAAAGATCCCGACACATGAAGGAAGTGAAGACTGGGCAGCATGGAATTTTGATCAGAAAGGGGTTTTTTCGGTGAAATCGGCATACAAGGTGGCAGTTCAGAACAGAGATACAAATTGTGGTAGGGATGTTTCTTCTTCAGGCGGTAATGCTGGTGTAGGGGCAAGCTTTGATTGGAAAAAGATTTGGGAATGTAAACTGGCTAATAAGGTGAAGATGTTCTTATGGAGATTTGCCCATAATAGCCTGGCTTTGAGGTGTAATCTTGCTAGAAGGGGTGTTAAACTTGACAAAATCTGTCCAGTATGCAAAAGGTTAGATGAGAACAGTTGCCATCTCTTTTTTAAGTGCAAGGGTGTCATTAGCTGCTGGCAAATGCTGAGCCTGGAAGAAGAAAGACTGTCTCTGAGCGAGTGCAGATCAGGGCAAGAGGTCCTAAACAAAATCTGGGTTTTAACTGAAGAGAAAAAGCTCAAAGTTATCACGCTCCTTTGGAGGTGGTGGGCTGCAAGAAATAAGATTAATGCAGAAGAAAGAAATACATCTTCAGCTGAAGTTTGCAGAGACGTGGAGTTCCATGTTGCTGAACAAGAAAAGATCAATAAAAAGAGCCAACGAGATCACACGAATCATGAGCAGAAATGGCAGCCGCCAGCTGAAGGGGTATACAAGGTTAATGTTGATGCTTCGTTTTATAAAGAAACAGGGACCGGAGGTTGGGGTTTTGCTGTTAGGGATTCTTCAGGTTCTGTTTTGGAGGCGGGGGCGGGCTTCATCACGCGTGCGAGTAGTGCTCATGGAGTCTAATGAGAATTGCTTAGCTTGGTATGACAAGAATTTATGTTGAAACAGATGCTAGCAACTTAGGGAGGGCGCTGATGTCAAGTGTGTTGGATCAAAGTGAGAATGGGGCTTTGTTTAGACAGATTAGGGCCTTCCTGTTGACAAATTTTTCTAGTTTTGAAGTTGGGGTGTGCCCTAGAAGCTGTAACAAAGTGGCTGATTGTTTGGCCGCTTTTGGTGTGGGTACCGGGGCCAATGGTTCTCCTTGTTTTTGAAACCAAGCCCCGGGTTTTGGTTTTGTAAGCGTTCTGGTCTCCGGCGATTTGCCTGGAGAAGCTGGTTAATAAAACCAACTTTACCGTTTCAAAAAAAAAAAAAATCAACTTTCTAGTCAAACCTTCTCATGTTGAAAGCAACTTTGTTGAAGTACCTTCTAGTCAATATCAGTGCTACTCTACTTATGTTTGACTTAGTTCATTGCTCAGCCATTAATATCAGTAGACAACGCACATTGCCCCAAGCGAGGCCAATTGGATGCATTGACGCCGCGTCGAGAGACTGACCGGCTCCTCTAGAAAAAAGAACACACAGAGAGAGAGAGAGAGAGAGAGAGAGAGAGGTAAGGTTTTCTTATGGAGTCTTGTTACAAAATTTTGCGATGCAGTTTGGTCTTGTGTTTTGGATAACCGAAATCCTCTAGATGACCAAAAACAAACCAAGATCGAATTGTTTGGTTAGGGCCGTGTTTAGATCTCAAGTTTTTTTTAAACTTCTAACTTTTTCATGACATCAAACTTTCCTAATTAAACTTTCAACTTTTCTATCACATCATTCCAATTTTAATTTCCAACCCTGTCTAAACACAGCCTAGACCGAACATCCACCCCTTATGTACCTCACGAGAGCTCAACAAGATGCATTTAACGCCACATCAAGAGACCGGTCATTGAGTCATTACAACGGGTGGATAAGTGAAAGAGAAGTGAAAAGACTGTAGTATAAAATTTCATATGTATGTTACTCCCATCCATCTAAAATCTCTTATATTTTAGAATAGAGTGAGTAACAGTTTAAATCTAAGGGTGAAAAAATGGTTATGAAAAAAAACCAAACTAAAATTAAGACACAACTCCTTTCCTCTTGCAGATTATGATTATCGTTGGTCGGCTTTGAAGCTCTTAAACTATATGATTTTTTAAAACAAAAATCTTTTTATATATTCTAAATATAAATTGCTTAGAATGTTTATTTAAAACAATTTTTAAAACTTTATAATAGTTAACTCATTCGTTTGTATCTTGAAATATTCTCACAAAATATTAATCGAGCATAGCTTATCTAATTAGGTTTCTTGTGGTTTAATTTGTATACCTGGGTTTAAGTTTCACGTGTGCTCGTAGTTATGTTAATTATTATTCAGTGGTAGAAGATGTGCATGTTGACATTGAAGCGTCTACGGTGACTTCGAATAATATGTGTGTGCACGTTCGTATGGATGTTTGTGTGCGCGTGTATAAAATGTGTAGCGTTTTTCACAAAATTAGATAATATATTATCTGGTCTCTATGTTCTAATGACTATATAATAATCAGTGTTTTAAATCTCCCGCTATAGCTGCCGCCATCTTTCACTATAGTTGTTTAAAAAGGGTTCTAGCTATTTGCTGTCATGTATAATTTAGCCGCTATAGCTCCATTTAGCTCACTATAGCTATTTAAGAAGCTAACCGCTAAATATCTTAGCCCACTATTTAAAACATTGATAATAATCTAGGAATAGATTGTCTATTTAAATTTTGTAATAATAAGATGTCTCTAATCCGGTTTTAGGTTACTAACGGAATCAACAGTATCTCCCTTCATAGTACCATTCAAACTGGATATAAATTTTAAATTTTGACCGTGGTTAATAGAACAACAAGAAAACAATAAGAGGCTGACGGTGCCTACCAAAGCTCAGGTTAGAGCAGGTATTATAAGTTAGCTATAAATATATTTTAAAAAGATAAAAGAAGAGAGAAGAACAGCGGGCTACAGATCTGTAGCTAGCTGCAGCACGGACTCTAAGATATAATGTGTGTATGACAGCTGAGACCATGTATTAATAGTGTAGTAAGTAACTATTATATAAATTGGCTATGATATTGGCTATAAATAATTTAAAGCAAGTAGTTGGCTATATTACTAAACTTGCTCTTATGCTTTTATTTTTTAACTTTTGCAGTGCATTAGCCTCGATGTGGACGGAGAGACTGATGTGAGTGGGTGACAGAGACCGAACCACGACTCGTGCTACGGTGCTAGCATTGGCTGTCGCCGTAGTAACCGCGAGGATGTTACGCGCAGCCCCATCGCTGACGACCAACCGGCCCCTCGCCCCCGCGCCCCCGCGCCCCGCGCCCGCCACGCTATCTCCGGGTCTCGTCTCGACCTCCGCGCCTCGCCGACGTGGTCTCCGACGCCTCCATCCCCGTCGTCGACCTCGCCAACCCCGCCCGCGCCAACCTCCATCCCCGTCGTCGACCTCGCCAACCCCGACCGCGCCAAGCTCGTCTCCGAGGTCGGCGCCGCCTGCCGCTCCCACGGCTTCTTCCAGGTACACGCACTACTGCCACGTTGCATCGTCCGTCCATTTCATGCCGATATAAGTTCACAAAGTTGCATGTGATCGAGTTGTCCTATATCTGTCCTATACTCCTATATCTCTTCTTCTGCCTCTTCTCTTCAGCCTCAAAATTCGTTCATTCCCCTTTGTCTGCTTTCCAATCTGCAAAAGCACATACTTTTTTCTTTATATCCATTTAATCTTTCTTCTTATTGAAACAAGATTACAGCAACATGAAAAGAGGTAGCGCACAAGCTCGGAAAATGGATGGGTTAGAAAACAAGGGATTTATACAGGTTCAGGCCATCTCAATGAGACAGGTTCAGGCCATCTCAATGAGAAGTAATACCCTACTTTTGTCCAAAAAAATTATTCCGCCGAGTGTATTATTGATCAAAAGATCGTGGGAAAAGTTATACCCCTAGAGGCGCTCGGACCCCTCCTTGTATAGGGGGAGAAGCTAGGATTACAATACATAGAGTTTATCCTTTACGGTTTAAAGCTCTATGGACACTTTACAATCGTAACCGACTAGAATTACGGGATATCTTCCTTGATACACAAGTTAACATAATACCCGAGTCCTTTTTTATGCATATACTATAGACATAGGCTATCTCCTTTATCCAGTCGGATAACCTTGCCTTGTGGGTATGTGGTACCTATGATCTCCACAGTAGCCCCTGAGATATTCACAGTCGACGAAATGAGCTGCGCCGAGTAAACATCTTCAAAATCCGAGTGCTTTAATCATTCCTGCCTTGGTCTCTCGAGTGCTTTAAATCATCAAAGGCTGTAAAGGGCTAAAAAAATAAAAATTCAGGTGCATCGACTAGATGCACCTAATTAGGTGTAGTCCCCGACTATGTGATTAGTTGAACAAAATAAAACATATAGTCAAGGAATAAACATTTCAACCATCTGAGTGGTTTATAAATAAAACAGTATATGTGACTTAAATTTCTAGATAATATAATCTGTACTTTATGCTGACTACTGTATAAGAAGACCAAGACATTTTCAGCCAAAGCTATCAAATGCTGGTATATAAACACTTACGTGTATCAATAGACATTGATATTTTATATAATCAAATGCCAATAATATCCCTTGCAGCCCCCGACTCAATAAAAAAATCAAAGGGAAAAAATTGCTACAAGGTACCTTTTTAAGTGCATCGTAGCCATCCCAAAGATTGAAGCTAACTGCGGTAAAAAAAAGCAATTTTAAGGTATTGGACATCAAGTCATGTGCAATTTTGCCAAAGCAAAATATTAGCCTAAGTCCCAAAGGAACATCACGAGTCACACCTATAACACGGGCTGGAAATACGTCGTGGGCTGAGGCCCAAATAAACAGTACTCCCCGATACCCTAATAAAATTGCCGCCTAAACAGCTATCCGTCTTCTCTGCCGTTTCACTCTCAAAATTCCCCATTAGTGCCACTGTGCATTTCACGCCGCCGGAGCTAGGGCTCGAGAGATCCGCCGCAGCCGCCCACCCAAAAACTCCTGTCTCCGCTAGAAATCAGCCGCGGGCTCCTTCTTCTACAAGTTCTCCACAAAAATCCGCTTCCAAAGCTTCCAAAAATCCCTTTGTCAAACCCTAGAAATGGCCAACAAGGGAAGAAACGCCGAAGGGCAGTGGGCAACATCTGAAGTGACGGAAGCGACTCTCCAGGACGCACGGCGTATTACCCAGCAAAGAAATCATCGGATGGCGTCCAGCAGCCGGTGAGCCATTCCCCACTCTCGATACCCACGAGATCGTAGTCTTCACCAACTTTTTCTATGCCAGCTTTGCTTTGCCCACCTCTGAATTCTTCCGGTGTTTACTTGATTTCTATGGAATCAACATATATCATCTTAATCCCAATTCGATCTTGCATATAGCAAACTTTATCCACCTCTGTGAAGCTTTTCTTGGAATCCGCCCCCACTTTGTTCTATTTTGCCGTATCTTTTTCCTTAAAGCCCAGCCTAACAAGGACAACCCATGCATTGTCGGCGGGTCTGGATTGCAGCTGCGGGGGTCACTCTCCAAAAAATACTTCAACCTTCCCTTAAAAACCTCAAGTAAAGGCTGGCACTCCAATTGGTTTTATATACACAACCCCTCTCCATCTCTGCCTTCATACTTCTGCACTCCTCCAGTGCACAACGAGCTCTGGAGCTCTCTGCCGACTGGCAACGAGTACGCCCAAGCAACCACTCTGCAGAACAGGTTGCTAGAGATAAAAGAAGCGGGACTTCAAGGTGAACAAATCACTCGGCACTTCATCAAGATCCGACTGGCTCCAATCAGGCAGAGATCGAGAATGGCCTTCGAGTATGATGGGAAAGATGACCCAAATTGCGAAGATCCTAACTCTGGGAGTTTTCAAATCATGAAGGCCCGGATGTACAAAATCTTCTTAAGCGGCATAGTAGTTGATTATGGCCATAAACTTCCAGTGGTGCCATTCAACGCGTTTAATCCTCCGCTAGTGGTTAGTCTTCAAATAACCTTGACTGAATCTTTATTATTTTCTTTGTAATCGAAATCTTGAACACAACCGATTGCCTCTGCAGGAAAATGCCTTGTTTAGCTCTAAGCCGCCAATGAATCAGACCCGCCGATCTCCCAGACTGCATGCTGACAGCCAAGGCCGGCCCCAAGGCGGCCCAACTATCAATCCAGGGAAGAGACCAGCTGAAGATGACAGTGGCAACCAAAAGAAGAAAAGCTGCAAACTTGTCCTGGACTCGGACGATGACGATGACGTGAGCGGCCGGACCAGCAATGTCACAGCTACTCCTGAGAAGCCTCAAGGTCTTAGGTTTAAAGCTAAGATTAGAAAATCTTCAAGGTAAGTCAACCGCAGAACTGATATTTTGTAACCACTGCCTCCACTCTGAATCTTGATGACAAATCTTTGCAGGAAGCCACAAAACATTGATCCGACTGGCAAGTCTGACGACCCAGCCACTGGCCAAAGTGCCACACATAATGTAAGTGCTCAAGCCGACTCAACTGGGCAGACGACAGCAGACAGCCAAGTCCACGAGTCCAACTTTCCGACTGGAAACCAGTCAGATGCTAGTGAAGCCGCAGAGAATCAGGAGCCCCTGACTGGAAACCAGTCGGGCAACGCGGAACAAGACACCAGTTAGCCAGACATGGGTGGTGACAACGAAACTCCGGCATCTGAAGAACAACCATCCAGTCCACCGCCGACCCAGACAAACGACTCGGCTGCTGACCAGGGACCGAGTACTTCAGAAAGAGTACAAGGCTCTGCTCGTAACTTCAAAGCTGATATCATCACAGGTATGTATTCTTGTTCTGAACTCCTTTTGCGAAATCCAGTATTGTTTTCTAGTATTTAACCCTACTATGAAATAGGCCCAATAATTGGTGATGAAGAGGAAGTGCTCAGAATCAAATCTGCCGACGACTCATGTCCTCTTGTCAAACTTCTCTGGAGGGATAACCATAACAAACTCCAGAAGATCATTATAAACAAGCAGAAGGAGGACGAAGAGGTGGAGATGCTGAAGAAGAGCCTTAAAGAAGCCACCCGACTTGTTAATGTAAGTCTTTTAGCATAAAGCACTCTTATATGAAATCTTGAGTCATATCCATCTTGAAATTGTTGTTGCAGAGAATCCATCTGCGCAATGAAGCCAAAACCGACGCGCTCGAGCAGATTGTACCATACCTGAACTCCTTTGAAGAATTCCAGGCTGCTGCTAAACAAAGGGAAAACCAACTTTTGCAGCAAATCAGGAATCTTCAGGAGGCTAACTTTGAAGCTCGCGGCACCATTGGCCGTAAGACACCGCACTCTTGCTTGCATTGCTTGGCAGTCACAACTAACTTAGTATCTTGCAGCCCAAGCTACAAAGATGGAAGCACTCAACAAAATTGCCAAGTCTCTGGAGAAGTCCAATGCTGAGTTGTTCAAAGAAAAGAACGCCGCCGTACAAGCTGTCGAAGGTAATTAGAATCTTGTCGCCTAAGCACTATTTTTCAAAGATAAGTACTTGGCTCAGCACTAAGGATAATCGCTGCAGATCAAAAGGCCAGATCCAAAGCTCAGTTTGATGTCTTCATTGAGAGGATCAAGAAGGCCGAAGAGGTGCGCGACGATATCGCCAACGCCGCTACCCCCATCATTAATGCTATCTTTGAGAGAGGAGAGGGATCCAGCTCACTCGACACAATGGAGATCTTCGAGAAGCTAAGGACTGCTCAGATGCATTCTTCAAGAACATAAAAGAAGCAATGGTGATGGGGGCCAGTCAGGCATTTGCAATGACAAAGTCCATGTACCCCAGGATTGATATAGATGCAATCGATGGCTTCGCAGACGGCACTTTAGATGAGCACGCTCTAGAATTAATTAGTGATGCCCAAGTTGCTGCCGAAAAGATTGCCGAAGACTCAATAGAGAGCTGGAGATCTCCGAAGGAGTAGCTTTAGGTCTTGTAATGCTGAGTCTTGTAAATGTAACTTCTGTAATTGATTGATAATGGAGGCTCAATTGTATATTACTGACTTATTTATACTGTGTATGAAATTTTAAACTTAGTTTTTGATTTCTTAAAAGTTCTTGTCAAACTTTCTTGAGCCTAGAACTCGCTAAAATCGTCAAAAAACTCAGTCCTCATCTACTAAGCCAAAAAATCGAACAGGGCAACGATAAATCATGTAAGTAAATTGAATCGATAAAAATCACACTTCATTATTATTAATATAGCCCCCCGACTGATAACTCATGCAAGGAACACTTGAAGTTAGATACATATGCACTAAGCATAAAAACGACGAAGATGCTCTATATTCCATGAGTTATCAACAATCGAACCATCTTCACGCTTTAGTCGGTAGGATCCCGTCCGAGTGACTTCGGAGATAATAAACGGTCCTTCCCATAAAGGAGACAATTTGTGCCTATCCCGAGTAGTCTGAATTTTCCTTAGAACCATATCACCAACTATGAAAGCACGCGATCTGACGTTACGATTGTGATATCGTCGAAGTCCTTGTAAATAATGCGCTGACTGGATTAAAGCAGCCTCGCGAACCTCTTCCAGTCGGTTAATGTCATCTACTCTGTCTTCCTCGTAGCACTCCTCATTAAAATTGCGAACACGCATAGATTTGAACTCCATCTCCTTCGGTAACATGGCTTCCGCTCCATACACCAAGAAGAAAGGTGACTGCCCCGTAGCCCGACTGGGAGTAGTGCGCAAAGACGAAAGTACAGAGGGTAACTCCTGAATCCATTTGCCAGCATAAGGGCGTAGTCTGTTGAAAACCCGTGTCTTGATGCCTTGAAGAACCATGCCATTGGCGCACTCAACTTGTCCATTGCTCATAGGATGCGCTACAGAGGCATAACAAATCTTGATTCCAAAGTCTTCACAAAATTCTTTGAAAACACCCCTAGTGAACTGAGTGCCATTATCAGTAATAATACGATTCGGCACGCCAAACCGATGCACAATATTGATGAAAAAATCGCGAGCCTTGTTAGCTGTAATTGTAACCACCGGTTTAGCTTCAATCTACTTAGAAAACTTGTCGACCGCAACAAAGAGATGAGTGAAACCCCTAGTTGCTCAGTGGAGAGGCCCAACCATATCCAGCCCCCTGACCGCAAATGGCCAGGACAGTGGAATAGTCTGCAACTCTTGGGCTGGTAGATGAGTTTGTCTGGCGAAAAACTGACAACCTTCACAAGTCCGCACAATCTTGTTTGCCTCGGTGACCGCCGTAGGCCAAAAGAAACCTTGCCGGTATGCCTTGTCGACTAAAGTACGAGCTGCAGCATGATTACCGCAAATTCTCGAGTGGATATCTTGTAAAAGCTATCTTCCCTCGTCAAGAGTAGCACAACGCTGTAGAATGCCAGACTGACTTCTCTTGTATAATTCTGTGTCAACCATGACATAAAGCTTGCTGCATCTTAAAATCCGCTCAACTTCATTCTTGTCTTGAGGTAACTCTTGTCAGGTCAAAAACTTAATGAAAGGTTCTCTCCAGTCGGCGTCAATCACCAATACTTCCTTGGCTTGATCTTCTTTGACATTATCCTTCTTTAGTACAGTCGGCTCATAAAGATGTTCGACAAATACATCAGACGGTGCTGCTTCTCTCTTGGAACCAATGTTAGCCAGTCGGTCAGCTGCCTCAGTGTTATGCCTAAGCACGTGAGTTAGCTCCAAGCCACTTGTCTTCCAACTTGCGAACTTCCTGTCGGTAAGCAGCCATGTCATCGAGGCAGGACCAGTCTTTCATAACTTGATTGACAACCAACTGAGAATCACCACGAACTATCCAACGCCGTATCCCAAGAGACACAGCAATCCGAAGTCCGTGAAGAAGTGCTTCATACTCGGCCACATTGTGAGATGCTAAAAAATGGATCCACAAAACGTAGCTAAGCCGCTCCCCAGTCGGGGAGATCAAAACAACTCCAGCCCCCATGCCAGCAAGTCTTTTCGATCCGTCGAAGTGCATAGTCCAATATTCAAGCTTCTCTGCAGGTACATTCTCTTGACACTCGGTCCACTCGGCTATGAAATCGGCGAGTACTTGGATTTGATTGAAGTACGAGGCTTGAATGATATGTCTAACGACATCAACTCCAATGCCCACTTCGCAATACACCCTGTCGCCTCACGATTATGAAGGATATCGTCGAGCAGAAACGATGTGACCACCTTGACCGAGTGACTCTGAAAATAATGGGCCAATTTCCTGGCGGTAATTAAAACACCATATAATAATTTTTGTACCTGAGGGTAGCGTGTCTTCGAGTCGGCCAACACCTAGCTAACGTAGTAAATCGGTCGCTGAACTTTTTGGACATGGCCTTCTTCCTCTCGCTCCACAACCAGAACTGTGCTCACCACCTGGGAACTCGCCGAGACGTATAACAAGAGCGGCTCTTGAGGATGAGGCGAAGCCAGCACTGGTGGAGTTGTAAGGAATTTCTTGAAATCTTCAAAAGCTTGCTGGGCTTCGGGAGTCCACTGAAAATTATCAGTCTTCTTGAGTAGTTTGAAGAAAGACATCCCCCGCTCACCAAGTCTTGAAACGAACCGGCCAAGCGCCGCCATGCACCCAGTCAGCTTCTGGACGTCCTTCTAGGTACTCGGCGGTTTCATGTTGAGGATAGCGTTGATCTTCTCCGGGTTGGCCTGGATGCCCCTATGAGACACCATAAAGCCAAGCAGCTTCCCTAACGGTACTCCGAAGGTGCACTTTTCTAGATTCAACTTCATCCTGAACGCCCTAATGCTTGCAAAGGTTTCTTTCAAATCAGCAATCAAATTATCTTTGTTCTTCGTCTTGATTACGACGTCGTCGACATATGCCTCCACTTGCGACCAATTTGAGTTGCAAAACATCTTTGAATCATGCGTTGATAAGTGGCTCCTGCATTCTTCAATCCAAATGGCGTGGTGATGTAGCAGTAGGCCCCAAATAGTGTGATGAACGAAGTCTTCAAGCAATCGGACCGATTTGGTGGTTACCCGAGTAGCAATCCAAAAAACTGAGTAGCTCGCAGCCGGCTGTTGAATCAATCACTTGGTCAATGCGAGGCAACCCAAAGGGATCCTTAGGGTAGGATTTGTTGAGATCCGTGTAGTCGATAGGGCAGGATTTGTTGAGATCTGTGTAGTCGACGCACATGCGCCATTGTCCAATCTTCTTCTGAACCAGAACTGGGTTAGCCAGCCAGTCGGGATGGTATACTTCCTTGATGAAGCCTGCTGCTAACAGCTTGGTGAGTTCCTCCTTGATTGCGTCCTTCCTGTCTTGTGCAAAGCGGCAGAGTCGTTGTTTGATAGGTTTCGCATCTTCTCTAACATTTAAAGAGTGCTCAATCACCTCTCTAGGAATACCAGGCATATCAGATGGCTTCCACACAAAAATATCTTTATTAGCTTGAAGAAAAGTGATGAGCGCGCTTTCCTATTTACAACCTAACTCAGTGCTTATTACAGCAGTTTTAGTTGGATCAGATGGATCAAGGGGGATCTTCTTTGTCTTGGCATCGCCTTCTCTAGTGTTGGGCAGCTTAGTAGCAGGCGCTTCTCCTTCAGGTGATGTTGATGCAGCCAGACAAATCTCCTCACGGCCGAGTGCCTTCTCGCGAGATTGAGCTAGCTCACACCTTTCTTTGTCGCAGGTGACGGCTTGCTTGACATTGCTTCGCAAAGATATGACTCCTCAGGGCCCGGGCATCTTCATCATCATGTAGGTGTAGTGTGGGACTACCATGAATTTGGCTAACACCGGCCCCCAAGAATAGCATGGTAAGCTGTCTCGAAGTCGGCAACCTCAAAACAAACGTTCTCGGTGCGACAGTTCTCCCGAGTACCGAAAGTAACTGGCAGAGTAATCTGGCCAAGTGGTGTAGAAGACAACCCCGGGATGACTCCATGGAAGGGCACAGCTCTGTCCTCGGTATCTGCATCTCGTCTAAGGTCTTGGCAAAAAGGATGTTGAGCGCACTTCCGCCATCGATGAGGGCGCGCTTGAGCTTCATGCTGCGAACCACCGGGTCTAGTACCAGGGGATACCGCCCCGGGTGGACCACTCGGTCAGGGTGATCCGAGCGGTCAAGCTTGATTGCAACTTCAGACCAGCGCAAGTACTGTGGTGTCCCTGGTTGAGCTGCGTTGATCTCTCGGTCAGTCAGCTTCAGCTTCTGCTTCCGCTTGGACTCGTAGGCGAGTGGTCCCCCAAAGATGTGGTTGAATTCCTTCTGAGAGTCTTGAAATCCTCCTTGCCCAGGATCGGTGTCATCTTTCTTCTGATTTGAAGTACTTGTCTCCCCAGCAGTCGGCTTCTTCAGAAGAGAGGCATATTGCTCGGCAAACTGCTTATAGATAAAACAATCCTTAGCAGCATGTTTGTGATTAGGGTAATGAGTGCATTGAGCGTTCATGATCTTGTCGTAGGTGTTGATGCGGGGTCGTTGCGGTTGAGGAGCTGACGCTGTTGCCACCAGATCCTCGGGCTTACGTGTAACATCCTCAAATTTAAATTAAAATTTGACTGCATCATGCTGGCTTTTGACTCGAGTTAATTTTGATTTAGCAATCCAAAAATATTCTTTAAAAATTTCCTTTTTATTCTTAATTTTGGTTCAAGTATAAACCCTAGAATTATTTCCCTATTCTAAACTCTAGCCAATTTTAGCAAAATTCTTCCAAACCTTGAACTTAGAAAAATTCCTCTAGTTACCTTATTATTAGAGAGACTAGACCCTAGTGCAAAAACATAGCAAATCTTGTCCAAAAACCCTAGATAAATTCTTCTCTTTTAGCCAAATATTCAAAATTTCTTGTTTTCACTGTTCATTGCACCAAAGGTGCTTGACAAAATGCCTAGCCCGGCTAGACAACCCAACCATCCATCAAATCTTTGCAAAGTCTAAATTAGATCCTAGGGGACCACAACCCTCTCAAAACCGTGGCTTTTTATCACCTTTAGACCCTTTGCCGCTCGGCTTTGGCGCTCGTATGCAGGCCAATCGTTGATGGTTACGAACAGCAGCGCTCGTATGTTAAACTCCTCCAGTTTATCCTCGTCCCACACGGGGACACCTTCCTTCTTCCACAACAGCTTAAGATCTTCGACCAGTTGTCTTAGGTACACATCGATGTCGTTACCAGGTTGCTTGGGGCCTTGAATAATAATCGGCATCATTATGTACTTCCTCTTCATGCATAGCTAGGGGGGGAGGTTGTAGATACACATCGTAACGGGCCAAGTGCTATGGCCGCTGCTCATCTCTCCAAAAGGATTCATGCCATCCGTACTCAAACCAAACCGTATGTTTCGTGCGTCCTTTCCAAATTCTTCAAATTTTCTGTCGATGTTTCGCCACTGCGAACCATCGGCGGGGTGTCTCAGCATCCCGTCCTGTTGACGCTCTTCAGCGTGCCATAGCAACATTCTAGCATTCCCCTTGTTTGCTGAACAAACGCCTTAGCCGTGGTATTATAGGGAAATACCACATCACCTTAGCAGGAATTCTCTTATTCGTTAGCTGCCCGTCAACTTCTCCTGGATCGTCCCGTCTAATCTTGTATCGTAGTGCTTTGCAAACAGGGCATGCTTCTAGGTTCTCATACTCCTCACAGCGATATAGGATACAATCATTCGGACATGCGTGAATCTTATGAACTTCCAGTCCTAACGGGCAGACTATCTTCTTAGCCTCGTACGTTGTCTCGGGCAATTTGTTTCCCCCCGGAAGAATGTTCTTGACGAGTTTCAATAAATCGCCAAATGCCTTGTCACTAACCCCATTTTTTGCCTTCCATTGCAAGAACTCCAGAGTGGTATCCAACTTTTTGTGCCCCTGCTCGCAACCTGGGTACAACGAAGTTCTGTGGTCCTCCAACATCTTGTCCAATTTATGGGCCTCCTTTTCACTTTCGCAGTCCTCCCTGGCGTCCTGCAACATCTGACCAAGATCATCCGCAACGTCGTTACCATCAGCAGCTATTTCCTCCTCGCCCGTTTGATTTCCTTCAAATCCAACATACTGAGCAAAGTCCGGAATATTGTCGTCTTCCACTTCATCTTCTTCCATTTCAACACCTTGCTCTCCGTAGGATGTCCAACAATTATAGCTTGGCATGAACCCCGACTCAAACAAGTGGAAATGAATAGTCCTGAATGCAGAATACTCCTTCTGATTCTTACACTTATTGCATGGACAACAAATAAAACCCCTTTGCCTGTTAGCTTCGGCCACTCTCAAAAAATAGTGCACGCCGTCAACGCTGCCTCCCGCCAGCCGCGCCGCCTCCCGTCAGCCGCCCGTGCCCTCGGGTGCGGCTGATGAGTGGGGCCCACGGCGCCAACTGGTGTGAGCTCGGGTGCACCCGGTCCACCGTGGACCGTGTGGCTGCCGTGTGGGCCCCATTCCCGTGGACTCGCGCGCTAGCCCTCGGTGCTGACACAATAAACTTAATTTTTAATTCAAAAATTAATGAAGAAAATCGTAAATATTCACCTAAAGAGCATATAAAATTCAAATGGCCATAACTTGGTCGTTTGAACTCAGAATTGGACCATTCAAGTCTCTAATTTTTCCTTAAGAAGCCAAGAACCCATTTTTGTGCTTTTTTCTGCTTGTTATATGGAGTTAATTAGAGTAAAAGCCTTTTTCTTTTCCGTTGGTCGTGTAGACGCTGCAGCTTCGGAAGATCCGCTCTACGTCGAGGTTGAAGCCGACGTTTGGGAAAGCGAGCAAGGCAAGTCACATCACCATTGATCATGTTGAATCACATGATTTAAAATTAATTTGTTTTAAATTAATGCATTACCGCTTTATTTAAATTCCCTCGTTAATACTGTTTTACTATTTAATACCTTTGTTATGACCCTATTAATGATATTGCTATTATTATCTTGTTCACCCTAGGAGAAACAAAACCCCTCTAGTGTGTACATGCTTATGGCCTCACTAGTATCAACAATTAGGTAGATGCTTCGCTCTAATAATTAGGACAACTTTGGATGTTTTTACAAATGTTAGACTATGGGAGATTCTCATATCACTTGGACACTGTGGAATGGATGATTGATGAAATTGGATTCACACCTCCCCTCTCTTCAAAACCCCTAAATGGTTTTAGGCTGGGCTCGAGGTGCATGGTTGGTTTTGATAGTAGCACCTTGGCCGACATAAGGATCGGTCTTCGGGCCTCTGTTGCAAAGCACTACCATACTTCCACATGTCTAGTGGGTAAGGCGTAGTTTGTAGCTCAGTCTAGTCATGAACTGGAGTACATGGATTTGAAATGGACGAAGTCAGGGAATCGATGGACATTTCCAGGGCAAATGAAGGCTACACGTGCGGGTGCCGTTTGCCGAGATGTCATGGCACTGGACTGGTACACGGGTGGCTTCACTGTATGTGTGGCGCTTGGTCTAGGTCATGTTGCCAGGGGCTCGACCATAACCTACCTGTCCCGGGGGTTGCGGCCATAGGCGGGCGTTGGGTCGGTACTCCTGTTTATGGTTAGGTTGGGGTATGAACTATGTCATGTCTTCCGTCCATATACCGTGGTGTTATGTGGCACGTGGTCACACGTGAGGTTGATGTGTCTTGTGGGAAAAGATGTACACCTCTGATCAGAGTATAATCTATTCGAATAACCGAGCCCTCGGTTATGGGCAAGCCTAGCAATGTACCCAACTTAGTGGTTTATCTCTTAAAATCTGATTAACAACTAAAACCTGGAATGATTGGCCTGGGTTGGCTTGGGACGAGCTGGGACCCGGGGTAAGGTTGCCAGTTCGGTCTGAATCATCGTAGGCCATGGGTTAAGGCAGGTCCGTGTGGGTTCACGGCCTTGTTTAATAATATTGTGTAGTTCTAAGATCGTGTTTACAAAATAGCTTTGGGTAACTAAGTGGTTTTAAATGCCGTTTATTGCAAAATTCTAACCCCTAATATTATTCCTTGGACTCCCTTGCATTTATATTGCACTTGTGGGTGTGTCTTGCTGAGTACTGTGGTTGTACTCAATCTTGCTCAATTTTCCCCCACCTAGAAGAGGAGTACCTGGAGGATGAAGGCTTTGGTGTCTAGCTCGTGCCTGCCGTCAAGCGCCTGTGGTCTTCCCCCTAGTCTTTCGCTTTTATTCGTTTATCTCTGTGTGCTGGGCCTCTCGTTGCCCATGTAATAAATTAACTATTTACACTTCCGCTTGTTAAACTCTGAATTGTATCAACTTTTGTGTACCTTGCCTCCTGGGACAAGGATTAATGCACGCACGTACGGAATACCTGTGGGGTGATTTCCGGTCGTGACAACCCGGGATGACTGTCACGCCCAGAAATTCACTAGTAATTTCCGAACTAATTTGTGCATAAAATCCTCGTCCAGGAATCAGCCGAGGTACACAAACTGACAATTTAATATACAGATTCATCATAATAATAACGTTACATACTTATAAAAGAAAAGAAAACAGCAGCGGAATAACGATCTAGCGAAGCTCCGGCTCCACTCCCACAGGCAGCTCAACTGGGGTATAAGCCAAACGTCTTCTCCTTCGCAACTTGTCTTCAACTGAGGTTTGATTGATTATTGCAAGGTGAGCATATGACATACTCAGCAAGCCACACAGCAAATATGCAAGTGCACAAGGATACCAAAGAATGGCATAATATAAGGCTCATTTGCAAAAGCAGCATTTAGCAAACATTTGAGAATTTTAAAACAATAGAGTAATTAATCATCAATATTAATCAACACTGAACAGCACACCCATGCTGCACAGGCCAACCATCCTGAACAACCATACCCGGCTGTACAGATCTATCTCCAAACCAAGGATATACCATTCCAAACCAGGAGCTAAATTAATTACCATCAATTACCACATTATTATTAATGAGTAGTGTGGGACTAATCACGAAAGACATTGTTAGACCCGCCCATAACCGCGGGCACGGCTATTCGAATAGTTGTACTTCTGGCCAGAGGTGTACCACTGTACCCACAAGACACAACCCACCGTCATGTCACCGTGTCCGCGCAGACACGTCACCATGGCGAGTGATTGTGACAAGACCCCTCGCATAACTCAACTCAAAGCAGTGCACCGTTCCCGGATCATAGTCACCCCCTCAAAAACCAGAGGCATGGACTCCCCAACGACCCCCATGGGCTTATCTCCGCCACTTCTCAGTCTGGCACTACACAATGAGCCTTACTATACAAAGTGTCCAGCCGTTGCCAATTCTAGCTTGTGGTTGGCACGGTTAATATTTCACAACCGAAACTCGTGAACCGGTCCTTAATTGTCATGAGCACGACCATCAAAACCA
>CM020184.1:17379674-17396400 GCA_009805545.1 Oryza longistaminata | reverse complement strand
AGGAAATTTTATTTCCCACATTTAACTTCACTTGTAAATTAAAGAACATTTAATATAAATTCTATTAATAATTTATTAAATAATTTATAAATCCTAAAACGAAAATTAGGCTGTGACAATGGCCGCTGCCGCAACTTTCTGCAGCCTGCCCCCGTGCGCGCCCACCTGATGCAGATGCCGAAGCCGACTTCGCCTCTACCCAGGATAAATCGACCAATCCTTGCCGTGAGTTTAGGGTAAAAGTTGACAGTTACTTTTCCCTCTCCCAACTCGAACAGAACGCCGCCAAGCCCGTCGTTTTACCCATCGCCGCTGCCGCGCATCGAACACGGAAGACACCAGCTTGCCGCCGCTCGATTCCGCCCCCAGTTGGACCCAACCGTTGTCGGTAAAAGTTTGAATGCAATCTCCCGCCATCCAAATCGCCCTTCTCCTCCCTCTCTCAGCCCCTGCCATCTCTGCCGAGCTCGGACTTTGAGCTCATCATTGGCGATCACAATGCCTGAGCTCTTCCGATCACTCTAACCCTATAAATTGGACCCCAAACCTTCACTCGTCCCTCATCGATCATCATCAACCACAACCACACTACACCCAAGCCCCGTTCCGCCCTTATACCATACCCACAACCACTGACCGCCGGTCAAGCACCTAGTGCGTGATCACATCCACACTCATCCATACACCCCTAGTCCTAACCAGCTTGCCGAACACCTTCAAGGAGTCGTGTTCCATCACCCCAAAGCCTAGCCGAAGCTCTGCGACGAGTTTCACCTCGCCGCGCTCGGCCGAGCTTCGCCGCCCGCGCCATACTCTGTTTTTGCCGCCGAGGAGTTTTTTCGGCCGCAACTCGCCATCTCAAGCTAACTTGGTAAGCCCTTTCGTTATTAGCATCTATGTACTACCTAGATTCCATTTTGGCACTCGCCCTACCCTATTGCACCACCTACACGGCCATCGGCTAAGCCCGATCGCCACCGGCCATGGCGCTCGTGGCCATGTGCCCTCCACACCTTGCCGTTGATTGACAAGCTCCCTAAACCACCCTAGGGACTCCACTAGTGCTCCCTAAGCACTTGCCAGAGCCATGCCTAGCTACCAAACTACCAATCCCCTTCACGGCTCAACTATGCCGCCGCCACCCTAGCTCCCATGCCATCCACAGATGAAATTGGCCCCTCCGCCGCCGCTCACCATCGCCGGAGTACCCTAGCAACCTCCCCTCTTCGCCCGCAACCACTTTCCCCTCCAATCGCCGCCACAATCCCAAACCCTAGCACCACCGGTCGCAATTGAGGAACGGTTGGAGGAAGAAGAAGAGAAGAGAAGAGAGAGAGAGAGAGAGAAAGACTGACCAGTGGGACCCGCATACAGTAGTTTTTGACATTTTCTCGATTTAATTTGAATTCCAAACTTTAGAAGCCCATAACTTTTAAAATATAGACCCAAATCCAGTGAAACTTGGACCAAAATTTTTCTAAACTCATTCTCTATCTTTTGAGTCTATTTTTTCTATTTTCTCATTTTATTTTATTTTTCCCATTTTTGAATTTTCTTTGAATTTCTTTTAAACTTGAATTTTGTATGGCTAACCCTAGGTCTTGAGGACTCTTATGATATTTTAAATAATACCAATCAATCTCAGGACTTCGAGCAAGGCAAGTTATTGTTCACGTCTTGATCATCTAAGCCCATATTTTTATAAATTATTTATTTATACCCTTTCTTTCAAATACTCTTTTAAATGCATAAATCAATTATAGAAACCCAGATAATTTAGTTTTGCTTATTTTGCTTATAATCTGGTTAAAATGCTCTATACTTATATTGGAACAGTACGCTAGAATTGGTTGATTTCTGGATGGCAAGTACTGTTCCAACTGACATAAGACTGGCCAAGTACTTGTGAAGAACGAACGGGTACGACCACAGTTCTAGTATGGGGACATAGATAGTATTAACAATGTGGTACCTCTGTATAGTGGTTCTTGTTTTTAAGTCCTCGAGCAGGAGGCAACTATATGCCGCGCAGGGCAATTTATACCATTACCATGTACAGGTAATTGGTTTGATGAGCTCAATTATGATTATATTATATTTATAAACCCTAATCGAGATGACATGGTGTCATACGATCAGTTTCCCCTTAAATACCTTGTTGCGTTTTTCAGAAAAGCGTCGAATATAGTCACGCAAGGACTCGTCGGGCTTCTGAATTATGTTGTAGCGCTCGAAGTGGGTCGCTGGTCGTTCAAAGGTGCCTTGAAAATTAGCGATGAAGTGTTCGCGGAGCTTGTTCCAGGAACTGATAGTGCCACGCGGTAATCCAGCGAGCCAATTCCTAGCCGAGTCAGCTAAGTCCACAAACAAATAATTCACCATAGCCTTGCTATCTCCTTCTGCTGCGCGGATGGCGAGAGTGTAGATGGTTAGCCACAATTCAGGGTCAGTCTTTCCGTCATACTTCTTGATTCCAGTCGGCTTGAAGCCGGCCAGCCAATCCACTCGACGCAGTTCCTGTGTGAAGGCTGGGACGCCTTCAATGTTGCCATCATTATAGTCCGGAGAATGATGGCGTCGGCGATCGTCTCTTTCTTGTCGGTGACGGTTGACTGTGTCACGTAGGTCGATGGGCTGCCGATGGTGACGAGGAGGGGAACACCAGTGTTGATGCAAAAACACGAGGCCTGAGAGATTTGCTTAACTCCAATGCAGGTCCAAAAAGCTTGCCTTTAAGTTCGTGAGCGTGCCAGTTGATTTGATCCTGCAATCAACAAGAAACAAAGACAGGAAAATAGCAGTTAAATCCATAAACGATAGCCGATCGGCCAGTCGCCAATGACATATCATTTATCTTTGAGCCAATGTCATCTTTGCATCAATCGACAGTCATGAATAAGCAAGAAAGAACTAAATCTATTCGATCGGCTGTAGATATTAATGATATATAATTCTTATGTCGATGTATACTTAAATCAGGTGATTGGGATAGATCGGTCGCCATGCCGAGACAGTATAAATTACTTAAATCGAAATGTATATTAACAAAAATATTATAATCATTCATAGCATAAATAACAATATTGCCAAAGATTATATAGAATATATGATAACTCGACAACTTACATAAACAAGATTAGAATGTCATTAAGATGGAAGCACTAATCTCGAGAACGCAAGCCGCCATAACAAGTTTTACCTCTAGTTGAAGATCGGAACCGATGCAGCTCAACCCGAAAGCAAGAACTCGTCGAAAACAAAACGAAAGTAAAAGGGTGGCAATGCGCCGAGATTGTTATTGAACGTGTGTTATCTGATTATATGGGGCTCGGGGTCTATTTATACCTGAGATTACAAAATATGTCCATGTCGAACACGACTCTTATCTCTAACAAACTCTAAGATACCATAAGTCTTTGCGGCAGACTTTTGCCCAAACTTATCTCTAAGGAAATTACATTAAATATCCTAATTAATAGATACAATTGCCTTCTCAGGACTCAATCCGTGTGTGGCAATCCATATGAAGCACATTAACTCAACCTGACAACGTGTACCGAGTCGTATTGTCGGAATCGGCTCAATCGGCTAATCTTGTCCGACTCGAACTCTGCCAATTCTAGTCGCAGCCGATTTGGACTTCAGCCGATTCTTGCTTTGTTTCCAGAACGATCTATCTCTTGGATTCCGCTTTGGTTTTATCTTCATCTCCGATACTGAAATTACCAAATTTGGTCGTTAACAGCCGATTGTCAGGCTTAGCGTAGCGATACTCATGCCGTCCTGCCGGTGAATGAACAGAGTGTTCTCGGCTCGCCCTAACCCCCCGTGCGGTAACCTTGAATTAGCCGCACTGTGACTTGGTTGTCGATAGTCTCGTGATTGTAGTGGAGGAAGCCGACTACCAGAAGGTGTGTGAACCGAAGCGGAAGGTGGACGACTATTGCTCAAGTTGACTAGAACAGAAGCCGCAATCATTGTCTTGGTTTCTATTGAGAATCGGAGCCACATGATCTGGTGCTCACGGATTTGAGTATCGGGACTCATATAGTATTTGGTTAGAACCTTGATAAATTATATCTTGATTAAACTCTTGCTTAAATTACCAGATTGTCTACTATGGCTTTATGCAAAGAACCACACCATATATCCATGCATGACATATTTTCCACAATAACTTGCTGAGTATTGCGAATACTCACCCTTGCTCAATTTAACTTTTTTTTAAGATTTGGGTCAAGAGGAGGACCCTTATGATTACTACTATGACGACACCGATAATTTAGAGAACCCCTAGAGTTTATTCCTTTCTAGTTAGACTGTACTAGACTTCCGTTGTATAATAGCAACCCTGTGTATAATTAGGTGAGTACCAACCTTTGTAAAATCCATAGTATTGTAAACTTTACATATGCAATGAAGAACCAGTTATATTATATGTATCAATATTTGCTCATCCTGGGTTTGATACATTAATCCTTGTCGGATCCAAGTCATTAGTTTTGGGACCCAACCGAACTGGTATCAGAGCATATGTCTGACTATAGGATAAACCCTAAGGACAACTAATCAATTTAAGTTTGAATTTATTTCAAGCTCAATGTTTTAAGTGGGGTAGATTTAACTTGCGAACACACACTATATATTTTACTTGTGTATTTCAGGTCAATGGCAGAAAGGCATGAGCGTATTGAGACAGCGATATCTATTCATAACAATGATTGCACCAACCAACTGATCAGGCTAATGTCAAAGCTCAAGATTAATGAACAACTGGAATTTTACTGTCACGCTTATCAAAAAGGAGATCGTTGGGAGTATGACATGACTACAAAGATCAATCCACCAAGGGGGGAAACAGACATGTATTATTTCAGAACTCGTCATAGGCGAGATACATTGCGAGCTGCATTATATGACGCATCCAGGGAGGCTTTTCTACGCCTCAATCATATCTACCAAGATAAACTTCAACATTCTCGCTACTCATATCACCCTATGCGAGAACCTGGCGAGGATTATTGTACTCTTCAGAACGTAAACTCCAATGAACAACCAGTAAAGGCATGTATGTCCATATGGATGGAGGCTGCCGACGATATGTATGAACAAGCCCTCGAGCATATGGACATGCAACGTCAGCGACTAGAAGAAACTAAGCGCAAGGAAGCTGAAATCAAACACAAATATCGGGTATTACAAGACTTAAATGATGAGAAGGAAAAGCAAAACTCTATTCTCAATATTTGTGTTGCAAGCGCAGCCTTTTGTCTTCATCAAGTCCCCAGAATAGATAGTGACGATGACAACGATAATGATGATGATGATGGACATTTTTCACCAGTACATCGGGATGAGCCACAGGGGCCCAATCCTCAAGATATGGGTGAAGGAGTTTTACAAGGTCTTCCACCATCACCACCACCATTGTATCCTATCCACTTTGAGGATGAAGCCGAGGAAGCACCTTCAGTAATGGATATAAGTGAGCCGAGTCAAGAACCTGAAGCCATGAGGGGAACTTGGATGTTCTATATCAATGATTTAAATGTTCCTCCTATCTGGGTTGAGACTCAAGAAGAAGAGGAAGAAGATCCGGAAGAGCAGGTTTTTGAAACACAAGAACATATTACTATTCATCCTGAAGCCCGTGAAGATAATGACGATGGAGTTCCTTACTCATGCCCTGCCACCAATACTACTAATATAGCCTCAACATCTAATGCTGGTTTTTCACAATTTGCACCAGCGTCTTTATTTCCTAACCATGCGGAAGGCACAGGAGGGTGGCTTGACGACTAGAAGTTGTAGATAGAATGTGAATAGTCAAGGATCTTATAAATAAATAAACCCAGTAGTATAAGTTAGTTAGCACTCCTCACTAACCTCTTGTGTGAAAATACCTCTTTGTTTCTTTTGATTTTCTCTTCTGTTTTCTCTTTTGCTACTCTTGTGCATCATGTAAAATATCTTGTCTATAAATAAAATCTATGTATAATTAAGGATGTTGATCCCCTTTGAAAAGACAGCAGAAATTCTAAATGGATCCAGTTAATGGTAATGCCGGTGATGGAGAAATTCCCCAGCCAGATCCTACTACTTTAGTAGAAGTAATGGCAAGGCAATCTCAACTATTAGAAGCCATTGCTCAAAATCAAGGAAATAGAGGACAAAGTACACATGCTGAATTTATGAGGGTCAAACCACCAACCTTTTCTAAGACTGAAGAACCTATGGATGCCGAAGATTGGCTAAGAGCAATAGAAAAGAAACTAACCTTAGTCAGGACTGATGAACAAGAGAAGGTAACCTTTGCAACCCATCAACTAGAAGGACCAGCTAATGAATGGTGGGAAGCTTACCAAGCATCTATAGAAGACCCTGCTCACATTATCACATGGAAAGAATTTACTACGGCCTTCAGAAATACTTTCATACCTACTGCAGTGATCAGAATGAAGAAAAATGAATTTCGGAGACCGAGGCAAGGATTTATGACAGTACAGGAATATTTAAATAAATTTACACAACTCGCCCGATATGCCACTTTAGATATTCAAGATGAGAATGAGAAGATTGAAAGGTTTATTGAAGGATTGCGTGACAAGCTATGGGGACCAATGATCAGTGAGGATCATGAAAATTGCCAAACCCTAGTTAATAAAGTGGTTAGGCTAGAAAATGATCGAAGGATGGTTGAAGGATTTCGCAAGCGGAGGATGAATCTGCAGCGACAATCACAGACTAAAAATTCACTACAGATATGAAAGCCTTATTCTTTTAAGCCATCCTTAACTAATACTAAACCTGGTGTGCCATCAATATTTCAAAACCCAGGTATGAGAATGGAAGATCTACCATGTTATGTATGTGGTAAAACTGGACACATTGCTAGGCAATGCCCCAATCGCCAAAACAATGGTGCCCAGACTTGAAATCAAAAACCATCTACCGCGGGCTTTATAAAGAAAAATCCTCCAATTATTAAAGGTGGACTAAACTTTGGACATGGACAAGTACATCACATCAAAGCAAAAGAAGCTCAACAGGATCCGAATATATTAATCGGTACGTTTACTATAAATTCTAAACCAGTTACCATTCTGTTTGATTCTGGTGCCTCTCATTCTTTTCTATCTGCAAAAGCCAGTTGGATTCAGTGTTTACCTAAAGAAAATCTAGATAAACCCATGCTAATACATTCACCTGGAGGTACAATAGTAGTGTCATCAATTTGTAGAAATGTGCCAGTTAAATTAGGAAACCAAATATTTTTAATCAACCTGATGATGCTACCTACCCAAACTATAGACATAATCTTAGACATGGATTGGTTAATCAAATATAATGGACAAATTAATTGTGTAACCAGAGAAGTTATCCTTACTAATGAGCAAGGAGTAACTACAAAAATAATGGTTAAGCTCAACCCAACTATGGAATATCATATGGCAGATAACCCACCTATGGAATATCATATGGCAGACGTAAACATGCTTATACCAAAAGAAGAAGTATCGGTAGTACAAGAGTATCTGGATATATTTCCCGAAGAATTGCATGAGTTACCACCAGACCGGGAAATAGAGTTTGTTATAGAATTACTTCCTGGAACGGCACCTATATCAAAAAGACCTTATAGAATGCCTATTAATGAATTGGAAGAATTAAAGAAACAAATAGACGAGTTAGAAGAAAAAGGTTTCATTCGACCTAGTTCCTCACCTGGGGGAGCTCCTGTCCTATTTGTCAAAAAGAAAGACGGAAGCCTAAGAATGTGTGTAGACTACCAAGCTTTAAATGAAGTAACTATTAAAAATAAATATCCCCTACCAAGGATTGACGATCTATTTGATCAACTAAAAGGAGCTAGTGTATTTTCAAAAATAGATCTTCGATTGGGATATCATCAGTTGAAGATTATATCTGAAGACATACCAAAAACTGCTTTTGTGACAAGGTATGGATTATATGAGTTTACAGTTAAGGCCTTTGGATTGACAAATGCTCTAGCTTATTTTATGAATCTAATGAACAAGATATTTATGGAGTACTTGGATCAATTTGTTGTCGTGTTTATTGATGACATTCTCATATACTCCAAAAATGAAGAAGAACATAAACAACATCTCCGATTGTTACTAAAGAAGCTAAGGCAACATCAATTGTACGCCAAATTCAGTAAGTGTGAATTTTGGCTAGATCAAGTTGCATTCTTGGGACATATAATTACCAAGGATGGAGTTGCCGTAGATCCGGAAAAGATTAAAGCTGTAATGGAATGGAAGGAACCAACATTAGTATCTGAAGTAAGAAGTTTTCTAGGACTTGCTAGATATTATCGGAGATTTATTAAGGACTTTTCGGCCATTGCAAAACCTATGACTAGGTTGCTTAAAAAGGATAAGAAGTTTGAATGGACGTCAGAATGTTAGAATAGTTTTCAAGAATTAAAGTATAAACTTACTACTAAGACATCCAGAAAGATTTTGAAATCTACTGTGATGTCTCACGACAAGTACTAGGTTGTGTCCTTATGCAAGAAGGTAAAGTAGTAGCTTATGCTTCAGGACAGCTAAGACCTCATGAAGAGAATTACCCAACTCATGATTTAGAATTAGCTGCAGTAATACATGCCTTGAAGATTTGGCGACATTATTTAATTGGAAATCATTGCAAGATCTACAGTGACCATAAAAGTCTTAAGTACATCTTTACCCAGACGGATCTTAATCTTAGACAGAGAGGATGGTTGGAATTAATCAAAGACTATGATCTAGAAATTCTTTACCATCCAGGAAAGGCCAATGTAGTGGCAGATACTTTAAGCCGAAAAGCTTATTGCAACTTACAACAGGAAATAATGCCAGAACAACTACAAGCAGAGTTTATAAAGTTAAACCTTGGCATTATTAAGTATGGAGAGATAAATACCTTAGAACTAAAACCTACACTTATGTATCAAATAAAGGAATATCAAAGAGATGATTCAGAAATACAAACTTTTAAGGAACGGAAGGTACAAGGAATAGATACAAAACTCACTGAAGACCTAGAAGGAACACTGTGGTATAGGAATAGGATTGTCGTACCACCAACTGGGAATTTAAAACAAGTGATACTAAAGGAAGCCCATGATTCTGCTTACTCTTTACACCCAGGTAGTACTAAAATGTATCATGATTTAAAAGAACTATACTGGTGGCCAAGCATGAAACAGCATATTGCAGAATATGTTGCGTTATGCCATGTATGCCAACAAGTTAAGGCGATACACTATAAACCTACTGGACTGCTACAACCCCTACAAATACCTGAGTGGAAATGGGATGAAATAGGAATGGATTTTATTACTGGATTATCTAAAACTTCTACAGGATATGATTCTATATGGGTAATCGTAGATAGACTTACAAAGACTGCTCGATTCATCCCCGTAAAGACAACTTATACCGGAGCACAACTTGCAGAACTTTATATGACTAGAATTGTATGTCTACATGAAGTACCAAAAAAGAATTATTTCAGACCGTGGTACTCAATTTACTTCTCACTTCTGGGGAAAGCTTCACCATGAATTAGGAAGTTATTTAGAGTTTAACACAGATTTTCATCCGCAAACCAGAGGACAGACAGAAAGGCTAAATCAAACATTAGAAGATATGCTAAGAGCTTGTGCTCTAGATTTTTCTGCCAGTTGGGATAAATGCTTACCATATGTAGAATTCTCTTATAATAATAGTTACCAAGCAAGCTTAAAAATGTCACCTCATGAAGCACTCTATGGAAGAAAATGTTGAACACCATTAATGTGGACAGAACCTAGAGAAAGAAATATATTTGGAATAGATTTTTTAAAGGAAGCTGAAGAAAGGGTTCGACTCATTAGAGATAGACTTAAGGCAGCCTAGTCATGACAGAAAAGTTATGCGGATACCAGACGAAGGGAGTTAAATTTTGAAGAAGGAGACTATGTATACTTAAAAGTCTCACCTTTACGAGGGATAAAAAGATTTAAAGTAAAAGGAAAACTAGCCCCTCGATTCATTGGACCCTACCAAATAATTGCTAAACATGGAGAAGTGGCCTATCAGTTAGCCTTACCAGACTATTTATCAGATGTTCACCCTACCTTCCATGTTTCGCAATTAAAGAAATCCTTACGCATTCCAGAAGAAGAAATATCTATAAGAACAGTTGAACTAGACAAAGATCTGACTTACCCAGAGTATCCTATCAGAATTCTAGACGAAGCATGTAGAACTACTCGCACTAAGGGAATACGAATGTATAAAGTTCAATGGAATCACCATACAGAAGATGAAGCAACATGGGAACGGGAAGATTATTTACAATCAGAATTTCCATATCTTTTTGAAGACTCCTAAGCAAATCTCGGGACGAGATTTATTTAAGGGGGTTAGGTCTGTAACATCCTCAAAGTTAGACTAAAATTTGACTACATCATGCTGGCTTTTGACTCGAGTTAATTTTGATTTAGCAATCCAAAAATCTTCTTTGAAAATTTCCTTTTTATTCTTAATTTTGGTTCAAGTATAGACCCTAGAATTATTTCCCTATTCTAAACTCTAGCCAATTTTAGCAAAATTCTTCCAAACCTTGAACTTAGAAAAATTCCTCTAGTTACCTTAATATTAGAGAGACTAGACCCTAGTGCAAAAACATAGCCAATCTTGTCCAAAAACCCTAGATAAATTCTTCTCTTTTAGCCAAATATTCAAAATTTCCTGTTTTCACTGTTCATTGCACCTAAGGTGCTTGACAAAATGCCCAGCCCGGCTAGACAACCCAACCATCCATCAAATCTTTACAAAGTCTAAATTAGATCCTAGGGGACCACAACCCTCTCAAAACCGTGGCTTTTTATCACCTTTAGACCCTTTGCCGCTCGGCTTTGGCGCTCGTATGCAGGCCAATCGTTGATGGTTACGAACAGCAGCGCTCGTATGTTAAACTCCTCCAGTTTATCCTCGTCCCACACGGGGACACCTTCCTTCTTCCACAACAGCTTAAGATCTTCGACCAGTTGTCTTAGGTACACATCGATGTCGTTACCAGGTTGCTTGGGGCCTTGAATAATAATCGGCATCATTATGTACTTCCTCTTCATGCATAGCTAGGGGGGGAGGTTGTAGATACACATCGTAACGGGCCAAGTGCTATGGCCGCTGCTCATCTCTCCAAAAGGATTCATGCCATCCGTACTCAAACCAAACCGTATGTTTCGTGCGTCCTTTCCAAATTCTTTAAATTTTTTGTCTATGTTTCGCCACTGTGAACCATCGGCGGGATGTCTCAGCATCCCGTCCTGTTGACGCTCTTCAGCGTGCCATAGCAACATTCTAGCATTCCCCTTGTTTGCTGAACAAACGCCTTAGCCGTGGTATTATAGGGAAATACCACATCACCTTAGCAGGAATTCTCTTATTCGTTAGCTGCCCGTCAACTTCTCCTGGATCGTCCCGTCTAATCTTGTATCGTAGTGCTTTGCAAACAGGGCATGCTTCTAGGTTCTCATACTCCTCACCGCGATATAGGATACAATCGTTCGGACATGCGTGAATCTTATGAACTTCCAGTCATAACGGGCAGACTATCTTCTTAGCCTCGTACGTTGTCTCGGGCAATTTGTTTCCCCCCGGAAGAATGTTCTTAACGAGTTTCAATAAATCGCCAAATGCATTGTCACTAACCCCATTTTTTGCCTTCCATTGCAAGAACTCCAGAGTGGTATCCAACTTTTTGTGCCCCTGCTCGCAACCTGGGTACAACGAAATTCTGTGGTCCTCCAACATCTTGTCCAACTTATGGGCCTCCTTTTCACTTTCGCAGTCCTCCCTGGCGTCCTGCAACATCTGACCAAGATCATCCGCAACGTCGTTACCAGCAGCAGCTATTTCCTCCTCGCCCGTTTGATTTCCTTCAAATCCAACATACTGAGCAAAGTCCGGAATATTGTCGTCTTCCACTTCATCTTCTTCCATTTCAACACCTTGCTCTCCGTGGGATGTCCAACAATTATAGCTTGGCATGAACCCCGACTCAAACAAGTGGAAATGAATAGTCCTGGATGCAGAATACTCCTTCTGATTCTTACACTTATTGCATGGACAACAAATAAAACCCCTTTGCCTGTTAGCTTCGGCCACTCTCAAAAAATAGTGCACGCCATCAATAAACTCTTTGGACCGCCGGTCAGCGTACATCCATTGCCGATCCATCTACATAGTCAAAAAAACCGTACACAAATAATTATTCTTACAATAATGACAGTCATACAATAATTATAAGATATCTTTATTCATACAAAAATCATAAAATATTACACCAAATAATCCTTAAAAACTATTTGTAAAGTTTTAAACTAATTTTAATGTGTTTTACTTCTTTTAATTTTCATTTTAGTTTGTTTTCTATTATTTAAGATTAACTTTCACTAGAGTTTTCCTTCTCAACTATTTTATAAAACCTTGTTTAGCAAATGAACTAAATTTCTATATATTCTTTCTTCCCCACACACATTTTCTCTCTCATCAACTTACAACTAAATTTTGGAGACAAAAAAGTGTGCAAAACATAGCTGCAAATGTAATATGACAAAAAAAAACATTGGAGGATGAAGTTGCAAACCTTTTAGGCACCTCCGATTTGTATGTAATCACCAAAATAAATTCACTAGAAATTTTGGCATGACCTCCCCTCTTTTTTGAAGAAATTTTGAAGCTTGCTCGGGCAGCTGGAGGAGAAAGAAGACATATATATAGGGGTGGGACTTTAGTCCCGGTTGGTGTTACCAACCGGGGCTAAAGATCCCCGAGATCTTTAGTCCCGGTTGGTATTACCAACCGGGACTAAAGTTACGACCAACCGGGACTAAAGTTACGACCAACCAGGACTAAAGATCCCGGGGGGCCTGACAGGCCCTGACAGCATTTGAACCGGGACTAAAGATCAAATATGCCCGTTACCCTTTTTAACCGGGACTAAAGATCATCTTTAGCCCCGGTTTTTATTGCATCCGGGACTATTGTGGAATTCGGCCGACCGACGAAAGATGGTTTCTCCACCAGTGATATTATATTATCGCACAGGTTCACATAGAGTTTGGGCAGGATGGATATTTAAAGAGAACTCGTAGTACATTACTTCTGATATGCCCTCTTTGTAATTTGTCCTGATTTATTAGCCCATCTGCATGCTAATTCTTATCTAAATTCATCACTTCTTTACATTAATTGCTATCGGTTTCATCCATATCCTAATCTGGTAGTTTGAGGTACATCCTCACACAAACTCTAGGCTATAGCTACAATTAGCCATAAACATACATATCGTTTTCCCTCTCTCATCTCCTCTCTTCTTCCTAACCACAATTTTTTTTTACTAAATCACCGGGGGGGGAGTCCCCATCTGAATATATTGAGCCAAATAATCTTACACAGGGCTGGCTTCACCTACGCAAGCACAGGGGCCCTGGAGGATAGGAGAACAGAATACATGGGGAATACAAAGAGGAGATAACAGAGAAAGGAAAACCTCCCAAAAGATAACAATTGATGAACGGCACCTGCAAAATTACCTAGCCAAGGACCAAAACCTAAAGCTAACACCCTAGCTTATCAACATCCATTTCCTCACGCAGCCACAAGCATGCCGGAATAGAAGAAAGGCCAACGAGAGGCTGTGGAAGTCCAAGGCCACCCGCATGAAGCCATCAAGAAGCTAACTTGGTCATGTTGTTGTTAGGATCAGCGCCTGCCGACGCCCTTTCGAGGAAGGAAGCCCCAGAGGAGAGAGGGCCACTGAAAGATACAGCCAAAGGCCACCCGCAATAAGTCTTCTTCAATCAGACTTTATCGAATTGCTTGTTAGATCAACGCACTCCAACGCCCTTCAAGGGAAGGAAGCCTTAAAGGAGGGAGAATTGCTGAACCGTGCGGTCGAGGACATCTCAAGGAAGGGGCTGAAGACGAGCAGGAGCTAGACAAAAGGGAAATGGCCAAGGGGGGAAACTCACTGATGAAAGAGCATCAACCGCGACCTCGGTGGAGGGCATAGAACAAAGGCCAGCCAAGCTGCTGGACGAGCACAAGTCCCAAAACAAACACCTGGGCCAATTGTCGAGAGCATGCTGGAAATGAGAAGGTTTTGAGAGGGGAATAGCACCAGCAAACCCAAGAACAATGGGATAGGAGCAGGTTTGGTTCGGGGAGGAAAGAGGGCACTCGGGGGAGGGGACGGGGAAGAGGTTTGCTGCAACGACACGTCGGCAGCCAGAACGGGCACAGGGGGACACCGCTGCCACCGCAACGATGCCTAGTCGCCCGAAGCCAGCCCCTCCACGCACAACCAAGGCCGGCAGCGGCTGGAGGGCAGATCTGCGTCGCCGGCCCTCGTCGCGCCACGCTTCGCCGCTGCCGCCCCAAGCCCGACGCTGCACGCTGGCACGGACAACCTTTGGGGAGAGACGGGGAACAAACGAGGGGAGGAGCTCCGCCGCCGGCGCATTGGGCATCTTTCACCAACCAGCCCTTTGCCACGCGAGAGAGGCCAAGGAGCACGACCGCCCGCCACCGTCGCCGCCACGCCATCCGGCCGCTGGCGCGCGCAGAGGCACCCGCACCGATCTGCGATGGTGGACGCCGTCCGCCGTCCCCGCCGACACCAGGGGAGAGGAGGCGCGACGACGAGGGATGCCGTGCGAAGCCACGAGACGCACCGTCGCCGCCGCCGGCAACAGCCCTCCGCGGCCAAGGAAGCCGAGCACGACCGCGTCCGTCGCCACCGCCACCACCTTCAGTCCCCGCCGCCGCCCTCGCCACGACCGCCGCCCCACCGTCGCCACATCACACCCGTCGCCGCCCTCTCTCCCGCGCCACTGCGTCCGTGCGCCACCGCCGCCACCTCAGTCCCCGCCGCCGGCTGCTCCTCCCCAGATCGGCCAGGCCCGGCCCAGATCTGGGCACCACCGTCACCCGCGCCCGAAACGACCTTCCCCCGCCGCCGAGCGCGAGACAAGGTGAGACGAGGCCCCGCCGCCGCTGTCCTTGCGGACGCACGGCTTTGCCAGCACCCGCTCTGGCGGCGGCAAGGTGGGGGAAGAGGCGCGAGGAGGAGGTAGGCCACGGCGGCGTCGCCTCCCGAGTCGCCCTGGGAAGGGCGACGCGAGAGGTGGGGACTTGTCGTTGCTAGCTGTTGTTGTTCTTCTGATCCCTAACCACAAAATTGATATGGCAACTCTTATAGCACGCTCTATTAATTGTATCTGCTCTTAGTTCCCAACAGCTAGACTGTAGTGCAACATATCTCTGTTTTGTGGTAAGTATATATAATTTTTACTAGTATATATTATGTGATTCTAATGGAAATGATATTGTTTACGAACAATAATAATTATATCAGTAGCAAGTATCAACATGCACCAAGAGTCCTGCCATTTTGTCCACAAAAAATACAACCGAGAGAGAGAGAGATACTCTGGCATTTGGATACGTATATGCATGCGAGGTAAATATTGCATGGTGGGTTATGTAAGGAATTTAATCACATGAATCTTATCCAAACAAGGTTTTAGACTCCATTGCTACTCTTGGCATCTCACTCGCTTGCGCACGTATTTATCTTGAATTTGAACCATTTTATATTGGCACATCACATCACTAGTCACTACAACGGTCACCCACATCTCAATCGGGCGGCAACACCTATCTGTGTCGGTTATGACGCCCATCACAACGTAGAAGTCACTGATGTGAGAAGTTATCTCAATCGGGCATACGGCCGTCACGGATAAGTTATCTCAATCGGGCCCCAAGTAAAGCCCGTCACTGGTAGCTTTGACTCAGACGACCAATCAAACTAGAGCCCGTAACGGATGACCTATCTCAATTGGGCCCCAACTAGAGCCCGTCGCGGATGACTACTAATCTCAATCGGGCCTAAACTATAGCCCGTCACGGATGGCTATAACTCAAACGGACATTAAGTTAAAGCCCGTCACGGATGAGTATAACCAAAAAAATTAATTTTATTTTTTTGCCTTTGCTAGCTATGCCCGCTACATCCATCCACACATCAACCATTCATCCATTCACAAATTGTATCATTTATTCATCCATTCATTCATTCACAAATCTACAAATTTAGATATCATTCATTCATACACTAATATACTAAAATGTACCACAAATGTACTAAAGCTAGCCGGGGAACTGAGGGAGCTTGGTGGAAGACGGGCTCGGGGATGGCGGCGCTGAGTGGTGGCATGGAGGAGGTCGGTGGAGGACGGCGTGGAGGTGGTCGACGTACGGCGGCCGACGCAAGCTCGGTGACGGGGTCGGTTGACGACGGTGCGCACCGGGCTTGGAGTAGGGTTCACCGCCGCCGCCGCCTGAGCCATCCGCCCTCCGCGCCGGATCCACCGCCCGCCGTAGTCAGCACCCTCTCTCCCGGCCCCATCGCGCGCCGTCGCCATCTAATCCGCCGCTCCCACCCCCCCTCCGTCGTCATCGGCGCCGGATCTGCGCGGGGACGGGCCGCTGCCGTCGGATCCACGGCGAGGTCACCCAGCCAGGGGCGAAGCTATGTTGTCCCGAGGGGGTTCCTAGGAACCCGGCTAGGAAAGTAAAATTAGTGATTAATACCCCCTAATGACCATGTGGGCACCCCCCTTGCCTCACGTATGTGTACCCCCAGACAAAAAAAT
>CM020184.1:17364025-17378607 GCA_009805545.1 Oryza longistaminata | reverse complement strand
CGCCGCCCGGCGTCGGCCGGCCGAGGGCCCCTGGCCGCCTCCTTGTCGTCGTCCTCGGCAGCGGCACCGGGGATGGAGGCGCCCACTCCCGGCCGCGTGCCTCCTCGTCATCGTCGGCAGCGACGACACCCGAGGTCAAGAGAGAGATTGAGAGGAGAAGGAGAGAGAGAAATAAATATCTGGAGAGGGAGAGAAAGATGGGAGAGGGGTGAAAAAATTTGAAATGGTAAGGAGGGAAAGAGGGACGGCCCTTAAACTAACAACGGTGACGGACACATACATTATCTTTATCGAGCCTAAATAAAAGACCGTCACCGATGACTCACATCTGTAACGGGCCTAACTGTTATCTCAATCGGACCCCAAGTTGGTGCCCGTCACAGATGATAGTCATCGGTGACAGGCACATACATTATCTTTATCGGGCCTAAATAAAAGCCCATCATCGATGACTCACACCTGTGACGGGCCTAATTGATATCTCAATCGGGCCCAAGTTGGTGCCCGTCACAGATGATGGTCATCGGTGATGGGCGCCAACTTTAGGCCTGATTGAGATATTGAATGTTATCTCAATCGGGTCTAAACTAGGACCCGTCACTGATATGTGTCATTCGTAACGGGTTTGAGTTTTATGCACATCTAACATGTTCGTGCGAGCATATCTCAATTGGCCGCTTTTTAGGCCCATGTATTCGTTGTGACAGCCCGCAAAATCCAATTATGTCACAGGCCGTCATAGATGAGAGGATCTGTACTAGTAAGTCCTCTTTACAGGCAATATATTGGTAAAGTATGTAGTACTCTCATCATCCTAAAATCCTAATATACTTTATTAGATATCACATATACTTCGAATCGAATCTGAATGCATGGCTACTGGCTCTTCTTTCTTTAGAGTAGCTAGCGCTAGGTAGGCCCTATATTTCATAAAATTTAGTAATTAATTACCCCTCCGTACGTTCTATAATATAAGAATATTTTAGTTAGATGTGACATATGTTTATATATGTCACTTCAAACCAAAATGCTTTATAGCAGTACATACTAATACACAAAGGGGGTGTTTAGATCAGGATGTAAAGTTTCGACGTGTCACATCTAATATGCCGGTATACATGTGAAGTATTAAACGTAGACTAATAACAAAACAAATTACAGATTCTAGCTGTAAACCGTGAGGCGAATTTATTAAGTCTAATTAATCTGTCATTAGCAAATATTTTCTGTAGCGCCACATTGTCAAATCATGGACTAATTAGAATTAAAAAATTCGTCTCATAATTTACACGCAATCTATGTAATTAGTTATTTTTTTCTATATTTAATACTCTATGCATGTGCCCAAATGTTTGATATGACAGTGTGTAAATTTTAGCGTGGGATCTAAACATGGCCTTAATAAACAGGCTATTACTATAACTATTTATACCCCTTCATTCCATTATATAAGGCACAACTACTTCCTACGGATGATTTATAATATAAGATATGCATATAATTTATAGCATGCACGTATATGGACGCCTTATTATGAAACATAAAAAAAAATAGTTATGTTGTATATTTTAGAATGGAGGGCAAGGAGTATATTGCGTGCATGCATGCATCTGACGATTGTTCTGGCTTCTAATTTTCCGTGTGCATGATAACAGGTGCAACGCGATGCCAGTAAGGGCCAGTTTAGTTCCTAAAAATTTTCCCAATCACCTATCACATCGAATCTTTACACACATGCATGGAGCATTAAATATGGATAAAAAGAAAAAACCAATTGCACAGTTTAGCTATAAATCGCGAGACGAATCTTTTGAGCCTAATTAGACCATGATTAGTCATAAGTGCTACAGTAACCTACATGTGCTAATGACGGCTTAAGTAGGCTCAAAAGATTCGTCTCGCGGTTTCCAGGCGAGTTCTGAAATTAGTTTTTTCATTCGTGTCCGAAAACTCCTTCCGACATCTGGTCAAACGTCTGATGTGACACCCAAAAATTTCCTCTTCACCAACTAAACACAGCCTAAGCTGAATAATCAGCATGCCCGGAAGAAGTACTGGCTGCTGCTGTGGTTCCTGATCGTTGTTTGGGTGATGATTCTGACAAACCATTTCTTCGTTGACGGAGACCAACAAAACGATCATGCCGAATCCGACAACCCGTATTCCCCGCTCGCCAAGTTCACCGGCCTCCTGAGCGTCATCAGCCTCATGTTTCGCGCCCTTAAATAAACGGTGACGCGTCGCGTGTCACTGGCCGTACTATCTGCGCGTCACTTCTACTCTCTGTCACATTTGTTTTTTATGGGAGAGAGAGTATGTGACTCAATTATAAGTATGACTTATGATTGTAATAATAAGTTCACAGGAACTACTCTGTACGCTATCAGCGTACCAAACCTGCAGAGTTTTCTTGCGCTCAGCTATTGATAAGTACTCCCTCCATTCTAAAATCTAGTAGTACTTATTAGATATTTGTTTCAGATTTATAGTATATATATACCTAATTGAGTACTCCCTCTGTTTTATAATATAAATAATTTTGATCAAATGTGATAGGGAAAGTATGTCCAGATTCCCATCTTATCAAAATCCCGGATGGAGAGAATACTAGTTCACTATTATATTATATTTTGAGACTGAGTACTACTACACGAGTTTGTTTGTGATTCTCAATAATCAGGTTTTTGATTAAAAAACGATTTTGCTATATATTTGTCGACAAATTTTTCTCCAAAAATTTGACAGATGTAATTACAGTACAATCGTAGTGTAATTACACTGTAACTTGCATGTAATTACACTGTAACTATAGTGTAACTTGTATGTAACTTTCAAAAATCTCTCCGTAACATGTTATTTCGGTAAAATGGAGGTCGTGGGAACAAATTCTTTCATATATGTGTGTGCTATGATTTGTTTTCTCCCTCACCAAAACAAATCTTGTAATAGATCTAACGATTCAAAATTATGTGAAACTTACATATAAATTACATTGTAGTTACATGCAAGTTACAGTGTAATTACATATAAGTTACAGTGTAATTACACTACGATTGTACTATAATTACATCTGTCAAATTTTTGGGGAAAAATTTGTCGACAAATGTATAGGCAGTCCCTTAAAAAAATGTTTCTAAATTGTTGACAGCCACCATACCTAGTGCCCATATATACAAGGCCCAAGACAATGTGGTGGACAAAGAGAATCCAAGCCAATATAAGGCCCAAGATAATGTGCGCATCGAGCCCGCAGAGCTGCCGGGAGACCCATCGTGTGCGGTGGGCCAAGACGTTCCCCATCCATTGCGTGAGCCGCGACGCGATCTGTCTCTCTTCTCCCGTCGTTAAATTGTAGCACACTCGATCGGCGACTTTCTCCTCTCCTCGTAAATCTGCTCGATCGATTTCCCATCTGAAGCAATCCATCCTACCTCTCCTCTCGTCAAGGTGCGAAATCAAATCTCTCCATCCCTTCTCTCCCGATTGTCTCTGTTCGATTGATTAATTTCTCCGTATGATTTTGCGGGTGATTTAGAGGAAAACATCGTAGATTTTTGTTTTTTATATTCTCATGTCTATAGATCCTTCCGTGTGGATCGTTTATTATTATTTGTGATTTTCTGTTCATCTGGTGGCGTCTTGAATCTAGTAGCTGTTTTCAGTGTCGTTTATGTGCTGCGCTCGAGTAGGCCGGCGCGCGCGACACACGATTTGACAATTGATCTGTGTATATATTTTCTCCAAGGAAAAATACTTATCGTTTACACCCAAATTTGGTATCTATAGATTCGAATTAGGAAAACATTGCCAAAATTTGAAAAACAACCGGTTTACTTCATGGAGCCGATCTGACCAATAGGTAGGGCCAGTCTGACCGGCAGCATGTAGCCAGTGTTGTTTTCGTTGGGTTTCAGGTTTCCTTACTCCAGAAAGTATGTTTCGGGTTTTCATTGGTTTCTACCTCGAGTTGACATGGAGGAGAACTGTAGCAGGCAAGACAAACCGAGTGGCATTTGCAAAAATCGAGTGGAATTTTCGCAGACGGCTTCTTCAGATGCCCGTATGGAAAAATCGATTTTCCCATATGGGCCTCTTAAGATATCCGCATGCAAAAATGAGGTTATTTTTGCATGCGGCTCACTTAAGCGTCCGCATGGGAAAATCGATTTTTTCATATGGGCGTCTTAAAATGCCATATGCAAAAATAAAATTTGAAAATTTTAAATAAATTTGAAACTAGTTTATCTCACTCATATAAATTCCAAATTTGATGATTCTTTTTCCTAAATATTTCTAAAATCATGCTCTATCATGTTATTGTGTTCTTACTGCTATTATTTTGGCCATTTTTTCTTGTGACTTTGTTTTATCAATTAAAATTTGAATTTCAAAACTTCAAATAGTATTTTGAGGTAGTAAATGATTTCAGCTGAAAAAGTCATTAACAACAAAGTTGTATAACTCATTAAGATCAATAACTTTTATTTTAGTCATTTCTTCATCCGACAAAGTAATAGTAATATTTTCATAAAATTTAAATATAACTCTTATAGTTTATAAAACTATATAAGTGATATGTACATTTTGTAAACAATGTTACAAATCACTTTGTCGGATGAAGAAATAATCAAAATAAAAGTTATAGATCTTGATGAGTTATACCACTTTGTTATTGATGATTTTTTCAGTTGAAATCATTTAGTATTTGAAAATGTTGTTTGAAATTATCATAATTTGAAATTCAAATTCAAATTGTTCAAACAAAGTCATATGGAAAAATAACCAAAACAAAAGTTGTAGATCTTGATAAGTTGTACAACTTTGTTGTTGACAACACTTTTCCATTTGAAATCATTTACTACCCACAAAATTATTTGAATTTCTTATATTATAAAATTCAAATTTTATATAGTTTAATCAAACTCAGATAGAAAAATGACCAAAAGAAAATTGGTAAATCTCAACGAGTTCTACAACTTTGTTTTTGGTAACTTTTTTATATGAGTTCATTTAATATCATAAAATTTGATTCGAAGTTGTCATATTTTTAAATTAATTTTTCAATGACTATTTTCGCATGCGGTCCACTTAAGGAGCCGTATGCAAAAATCTATTTTCGCATGCGGACTCTTTAAGTGGTCCGCATGCAAAAATACCACCCCAATTTTTTCATCTCCCTCCACTCTCTATTCCCTCCCACCACTTTAAATTTTTTCTAACTCATCTCCTCTCTCTCCCCTCTATTTTCTACCCTCTCCTCTCTCTCTCTCTCTTTCTCTCCTCCCCTCTCTTTCTTTTCTTCTGTCCTCTCCCTCTCCCTCTCTGAGAGCGCATGCTGGGCGGCGATGGCGTCAGCGGGCGGCGGATCCGGTGGCGCCGCCCTCGGGAGGGCTGGATCCGCTGCCCTAGGGAGCGGCTGCTGCTACGGGATGGCCGGCTGCCAGCGGGGGCGGCGGATCGGCGAGTGGGCACGCGTCGGCGACCTAGCTTCGGCCGTTGCGCGCGTCGCGCCTAGCTCGGCATCGTGAGCCTCCACGACGGCGGCTGGGAGCGGTGGGGCGACGCCGGGCGTGGGCATCTCTCCCCCGGATCTGGCGGCGGAGCAGTCGGCGACTGGTCGGCGGCGGCGGACCTCTCCCCGCCGAAGTCGGCGGCGGCGGGTCGGCCGGCCCGGATCTGGAGGCGGGGGCGGGCGCGGCTGGGGCGGCGGTGGGCGACGGGGCAGGCGGCGGCGGCGAGCGGCGGCGCGACGATGCGGCGCGACGGGTCCGGCGCAGTGGGGTGGCCGGCGGCAGAACCGGGGCAGGGCGGGCGGGGAGCGGCCGACGACGATGCGGGCGGCGACGTTATCGGGCGGCGCGGTGGGGCGGTGACCGGGCGGCCGGCGACCATACGTGCGGGGCGACGTGGTCGGCGGCGCGGACCTCGGGCCGCCACGATCTGGAGGCGGGGCGGGCGGCGGCGGGAGCGGCGGCGGCGGCGGGTAGGGTTTTCTTTTTTGGGGAATTTTATTTTTTTTGCGATTTTTTGTTTTTGCTTGCGGCTGGCTTAAGCGCCCGCATGTGAAAATCCGATTTTCGCATGTGGTCACCCTAGCCGCATGCAAAGATCGTAATCTTTGCAAATGATTTCGCGCATGCAGCTAGCCCAACCGCTTGCGATAATCGTTTTGGACCGTTTGCAAAAAGGGATTATGTAGTAGTGACCCCTTTATAAGGGCCGAGGCCAGTTCGATTCAAACCCCCCCACACAATCTCAATCTACAAAATTGAATCATTCTTTTACCTTTACTTTTCAGCCATGTCTTATGTTTTACCTTAGTTTCGTCCATCTTTGTCGGGTTGCGCTGTAAACCGTTTGTAGTCACTGCGAGAGTACGATTATTCCTTTGTAGGTTTGTCCCATAAACCTTCCGTTTGTCCATGAGACAGATAGTTATCCTCATATCTCTAAACCAGCTCTACTAGCCGGTTTAGCCATTTTCTACAAAACCCATCTAGATTTGGCCATTTGGCTAGATCGAGGTGGTTGGTGATTCTATATCACCGCAAGGTGTTTGGGTGTCCCGATCATGTTTGTCTTCTTATAAAAAAAGTTGCCAACACTTATGTTAAACACTTTTGTTATGCACGGATATTATACATAGTCCTCTAGCCCCCCGGTAGTTAGTACTTAGTAGATTGTTGTTGCACTTTCATTGATCCATATAGGTTTGTCTTTTTTTTTTCGAGGGAAGATCCATATAGGTTTCAGTTTCACCAGAATATTTTTATAGCTAGATTCCTTTCATGATTTGTTCTGACTTCTGATGTATGCATGCTAACTCTTCTATAGTTCACATGTCTGATGTATTACTCTCATGGTCTTGCTGTTTTTTCTTTTTTTTTTTACCGGGTCAGCAAACATGTCGGCCAGAGTATATTAAGAAAGAGTGAAAGAATACCCAAGTGTTACGTGGTGACATGGTTGATTTGGAAGGAGCGTAATGCCCGAGTGTTTGAGGGCCGTGCAATCTCACCTGCAAACCTTTGCCCAGCCATCATGGACGAATGGGAAACTTGGACTGCTGCAGGCCTGATCTTGGGAGCGTGAGTCGCTTGGGGGTCGCCCTGTTGGGATGGGTTTTAAAATCTGTCGTTTTCCTGCTTCTTTAGACAGTTCCACACCGCTTTCTTTGCGGGGAATGTGGAAAATAATGGTCTCACCGTTGGAAAAAAATTTGGTGGAGACCGGCTGCAAACTTTCTCGTGTGCAACCCTGCTCCAGATATCTGACGCGTGCACAAGTGCATGATCCAATGGTGCGCTCTCCTCGGCTCCACACCGTGTGGCGTGTGCGATATGTGGCGGCCCATCCTCTGCTCGGCTCGAGTGCCTTCGTCAGCTCGACTCAACCCCGGCTTGGCGGCTATAGAAGCGGGAGCGACGCGCGCTTCACCAATCGGCGATGGTGTGTCCGCGATAGTCAGATCATCGTCGGAGGAGCGGGACTGTTTGTCTTCCTAAGTCTGATCGCAGCCAAATCGCCGGCAACTGCAGCTTCCATGGCAGGAGAATCCTCCACGGATGATGCAGCTGCAGCATCCACCCTGGTAGGCATCGAACCCAGACCTGAACACGTGGCCAACGCAGTCGCCGGGGATCGTGGAGCCAACGAGGAGCAGTCACTAGGAATCATGGAGATGACACAGTCACCTGGGATCGTGAATTACTGAATAGATGATCCTACAATTCAAAACAGCGTGTTCTGGAAATGATCCAACAGGACTAACAAAGCTACTTAACTGTAAAACTGTAATCATGTTGTCCTTTAGCTGTTTTGTATCTTGGAGGCTTGGAGCCATGTTTTCGTTTCTTCATTGTAGTGCATTGAATTTGAATACAGCTTTGTATAACCAGTAGCCTACAGTGCCGAAACGTTTTGGGGAATCTTTATCAATTCATCAGACAACATCAAATTAATGCATAATGCTTGTACTACACGATTTCAGACATTTAAGATTTCGGATTACACAATATTTCATATTTTATTTATCTATGGAATCAGATAAATAATCACATTTTTTAACACATCCATCAGAATGCAGATTTCAGAACACCTAACACGCCATATGTATTTTAGATAGAAAAATACATTGTACAGATTACAAAGGGATCTCAATTTCCTTGCAATTTGAACAACAAAAAAAGGTGTCAAATTACAGCTTATAGCATCTGTACTGCAATCCTTGCAAACTCTTAACGTTTTACAGAGATTAAATATTTCAAATTACAAACAAGGGCTACCATCATGATCAAACTACAATACACCATCCTCTTTTGATTTTTTTTTAGATAATGATCATCCTCTTTTGATGCATTTACAGTCCTTTCAGGTAGTACATGTGCATATCCCTCTTTTGTATTTTGGACAGAAACTAGAGAACCACCATCATACAAGACTCAGTTGTCCAGGATTTGTTAAAATGTATTTTTCTATCTAAAAAGTTGCCAACACTTATGTTAAACACTTTTGTTATGCACGGATATTATACATAGTCCTCTAGCCCCCCGGTAGTTAGTACTTAGTAGATTGTTGTTGCACTTTCATTGATCCATATAGGTTTGTCTTTTTTTTTTCGAGGGAAGATCCATATAGGTTTCAGTTTCACCAGAATATTTTTATAGCTAGATTCCTTTCATGATTTGTTCTGACTTCTGATGTATGCATGCTAACTCTTCTATAGTTCACATGTCTGATGTATTACTCTCATGGTCTTGCTGTTTTTTCTTTTTTTTTTTACCGGGTCAGCAAACATGTCGGCCAGAGTATATTAAGAAAGAGTGAAAGAATACCCAAGTGTTACGTGGTGACATGGTTGATTTGGAAGGAGCGTAATGCCCGAGTGTTTGAGGGCCGTGCAATCTCACCTGCAAACCTTTGCCCAGCCATCATGGACGAATGGGAAACTTGGACTGCTGCAGGCCTGATCTTGGGAGCGTGAGTCGCTTGGGGGTCGCCCTGTTGGGATGGGTTTTAAAATCTGTCGTTTTCCTGCTTCTTTAGACAGTTCCACACCGCTTTCTTTGCGGGGAATGTGGAAAATAATGGTCTCACCGTTGGAAAAAAATTTGGTGGAGACCGGCTGCAAACTTTCTCGTGTGCAACCCTGCTCCAGATATCTGACGCGTGCACAAGTGCATGATCCAATGGTGCGCTCTCCTCGGCTCCACACCGTGTGGCGTGTGCGATATGTGGCGGCCCATCCTCTGCTCGGCTCGAGTGCCTTCGTCAGCTCGACTCAACCCCGGCTTGGCGGCTATAGAAGCGGGAGCGACGCGCGCTTCACCAATCGGCGATGGTGTGTCCGCGATAGTCAGATCATCGTCGGAGGAGCGGGACTGTTTGTCTTCCTAAGTCTGATCGCAGCCAAATCGCCGGCAACTGCAGCTTCCATGGCAGGAGAATCCTCCACGGATGATGCAGCTGCAGCATCCACCCTGGTAGGCATCGAACCCAGACCTGAACACGTGGCCAACGCAGTCGCCGGGGATCGTGGAGCCAACGAGGAGCAGTCACTAGGAATCATGGAGATGACACAGTCACCTGGGATCGTGAATTACTGAATAGATGATCCTACAATTCAAAACAGCGTGTTCTGGAAATGATCCAACAGGACTAACAAAGCTACTTAACTGTAAAACTGTAATCATGTTGTCCTTTAGCTGTTTTGTATCTTGGAGGCTTGGAGCCATGTTTTCGTTTCTTCATTGTAGTGCATTGAATTTGAATACAGCTTTGTATAACCAGTAGCCTACAGTGCCGAAACGTTTTGGGGAATCTTTATCAATTCATCAGACAACATCAAATTAATGCATAATGCTTGTACTACACGATTTCAGACATTTAAGATTTCGGATTACACAATATTTCATATTTTATTTATCTATGGAATCAGATAAATAATCACATTTTTTAACACATCCATCAGAATGCAGATTTCAGAACACCTAACACGCCATATGTATTTTAGATAGAAAAATACATTGTACAGATTACAAAGGGATCTCAATTTCCTTGCAATTTGAACAACAAAAAAAGGTGTCAAATTACAGCTTATAGCATCTGTACTGCAATCCTTGCAAACTCTTAACGTTTTACAGAGATTAAATATTTCAAATTACAAACAAGGGCTACCATCATGATCAAACTACAATACACCATCCTCTTTTGATTTTTTTTTTTAGATAATGGCCATCCTCTTTTGATGCATTTACAGTCCTTTCAGGTAGTACATGTACATATCCCTCTTTTGTATTTTGAACAGAAAATAGAGAACCACCATCATACAAGATTCAGTTGTCCAGGATTTGTTAAAATGAGAAGTGCAGAGGTTCTGCTTTTATCAGCAACCTGAGAATCTGGAACGAGAACCCTCTTCGTCATACTGCAATGTTCTCTCCAGTGCCAAAGTTTGTGTTCTCAGCCATGCGTAGTTCCTTCAATTGGTCATTTCCTGAAAGTAGCACAAGACTAGTGAGGTTGATGCATAAGCTTTCAATATACTTCTTGGTTTCATAACAGCTTGGGTAATGCACACGATGCCAGCAAGCCCAATTGCATCAATCAAGGGTGAGATCTGAATATATGATACTGCATTGGGGACAAAAGCAATGCCCCAATAGTATCACATGTATGAAAGCGCTAGCAACCACATTCACGGTGGACGGTGGCGGTGGCCTCCTGCGCGAGGATGCAGATGGCAGCGGTGATGGGCGACGAGCCGGCGATTACCCCTGTGGAAGCGAAAAGCGGCGGCGGCCATCAGGCGGTTGGACGAGGAGCAGGTGGCGGACGCGCCCTTCCCGGCGGCGGACGAGAGAGATGGCAGTTGAATCACGAGAACGGGGGAGGGGAAGGAACAGATCGCGCCCGCCAAGAGCCGAGCAAGCCGGGAGGGTATTGAACGGAGCGAGCCGCGGCGCGCCAAGATCGTGCTCGCTGGGAGCCGAGAGGGTCGGCCGTTCGATTTGCTTTTTATCCACGCGTCCACCATCTGCAGCGGGGCTGCAGAGGCTTCGGTTTGCAGCCGGTCTCCACCAAAGTTTTTTCCACTTCATAGTAACTAGGTACTAAGAAGTACCAAATTTATAATAGAAAAAGTGGTACCTCATGGTATCTCCTCAAGAACCGTAAAATTGCTCTTTTTATAAGCTAAAAGTTTGTTGCATGAAATTTTGTAAATTATTTTGTATGTTAGAAAAAATATTGTTCCATAAAGAGGGGGCCTTTTTTAAGTGAGTACTGGGGCTCCCTACACGGAAACGTGTTGGTTTATTAATGCATAATTAATTAAATATTAGCTTAAAATAATTTAAAATGGATTAATATGATTTTTAAATCAAATTTTATATAGAAATCCAACAGGACTAACAAAGCTACTTAACTGTAAAACTGTAATCATGTTGTCCTTTAGCTGTTTTGTATCTTGGAGGCTTGGAGCCATGTTTTCGTTTCTTTATTGTATCAGACAACATCAAATTGATGCATAATGCTTGGACTATACGATTTCAGACATTTAAGATTTCGGATTACACAATATTCCATACTTTATTTATCTATGGAATCAGATAAATAATCACATTTTTTTAACACATCCATCAGAATGCAGATTTCAGAACACCTAACACGCCATATGTATTTTAGATAGAAAAATACATTGTACAGATTACAAAGGGATCTCAATTTCCTTGCAATTTGAACAACAAAAAAAGGTGTCAAATTACAGCTTATAGCATCTGTACTGCAATCCTTGCAAACTCTTAACGTTTTACAGAGATTAAATATTTCAAATTACAAACAAGGGCTACCATCATGATCAAACTACAATACACCATCCTCTTTTGATTTTTTTTTTTAGATAATGGCCATCCTCTTTTGATGCATTTACAGTCCTTTCAGGTAGTACATGTGCATATCCCTCTTTTGTATTTTGAACAGAAAATAGAGAACCACCATCATACAAGATTCAGTTGTCCAGGATTTGTTAAAATGAGAAGTGCAGAGGTTCTGCTTTTATCAGCAACCTGAGAATCTGGAACGAGAACCCTCTTCGTCATACTGCAATGTTCTCTCCAGTGCCAAAGTTTGTGTTCTCAGCCATGCGTAGTTCCTTCAATTGGTCATTTCCTGAAAGTAGCACAAGACTAGTGAGGTTGATGCATAAGCTTTCAATATACTTCTTGGTTTCATAACAGCTTGGGTAATGCACACGATGCCAGCAAGCCCAATTGCATCAATCAAGGGTGAGATCTGAATATATGATACTGCATTGGGGACAAAAGCAATGCCCCAATAGTATCACATGTATGAAAGCGCTAGCAACCACATTCACGGTGGACGGTGGCGGTGGCCTCCTGCGCGAGGATGCAGATGGCAGCGGTGATGGGCGACGAGCCGGCGATTACCCCTGTGGAAGCGAAAAGCGGCGGCGGCCATCAGGCGGTTGGACGAGGAGCAGGTGGCGGACGCGCCCTTCCCGGCGGCGGACGAGAGAGATGGCAGTTGAATCACGAGAACGGGGGAGGGGAAGGAACAGATCGCGCCCGCCAAGAGCCGAGCAAGCCGGGAGGGTATTGAACGGAGCGAGCCGCGGCGCGCCAAGATCGTGCTCGCTGGGAGCCGAGAGGGTCGGCCGTTCGATTTGCTTCCTAGCCAGTCGTTTCTTACCAATTGACAATTTTGACTTACCCATTTAATCAAACTGTGACCTTTAATTGCCCTCAATTTGTTAGACCAAAGCAAACAAAAGTTTTATACTTATATGTAGTGTACTAGCAGAGGGACCCGTGCGTTGCAACGGGATTTTAAAAAAATATGGTAACGATTCTCATACATGAAAACCTGACATCTTTTACCCTCAATTATCAATACCAGATGAAAACCCCCAAGCAGCTTTGTAAGCGGTTTTAGCCTAAGTGGCAGTCCAGTCAGCAACTATTTTATTCAAAAAACGATGGAGCCACCTGTCATATCTCTCTCCTCTCTATCTCTTTCCCCTTTCCCCTCTCACATGGTCACACCTCTCTCTTTCTCTCTCACACACGCATGTGTCAGATGTCGAAGAGAGCCCTACACGCCGATGGAGGCGCGCCGGTGGCTACGAGCGTCCTCGCAGCAGAAGCCATGGAGGAGACGCGCCCCGGCCGCTGCGAGTGCCCTCGCGGCGAGGCAGCTCGGACAGGCAGAGGGGGAACCAAGAACGGCGGCGGCGGACGGGGACTTGTGCAAGAAAATGGTGAGCGACGACCTTCCCTGGAGTTGCACGAGATATCCCGCATCTATCGACGAGGGAGAAGAGAGAGGGGGAGAGAATCAAGTGTCAGCGCCACTCCGAGATGCCTCTGTCTTCTCCGCCTGCCCACCACCGCTGTCCTCGGCGCCCTCCACCTTCCCCGCCCGCCACCGCCACTCCGAGCTGCACCTGCCGTGCGTTGCAACAGATTTTTTGATAAGTATATAGTTTTAAAAAATTAGGAGTTTCCCTTGGTTAATTAAACATATAATTTCCATCACTAAACTTTAAGTCAATTCTATCAGTAGGTAATGTAGAAAACATAGCAAATAAATGACTGCTGAGTAGCATTTTAATTATAAGGCACTGCACGATCAATCAAAAAAGAGTGGCTCAAACGTTACGTAGAAATTATTGAAATCAAGGCGACTATGTAGCTCAACTGAAAGACCCAAGTCAACTTCGCACGTGTGTACTAATCAGACAACAGTGTAAGTTCCAGGGCCCGCTAAAATTTCTACACACTATGGGTGTGTTTGGATAATGGGTTAGGAGAGGTGGGATTGAGAAATGGAAATGAATGGAGGGATATGATAAAATGGAGTGAGAAGAATGGATGGCTAGGTTTGAAACTTACCCTTTGAGGTGTGGGAAATCATATCCCAAACCCATTATCCAAACACTTCCTATATCCTCATCCCAACATATTGAAGCGGCTCAATAGCTCAACCTGTTTGAGTTGCCTGGAAGTGGGGCTAGCCTGCTAGGGAGCAACTCCACGACTCTAACAGACTCCAAATAACGAATGTTATGTGTGTTACTCGATTGAGATTGTTGTTTAAATTTTGATTTTTCAATTCGTCCATAAGTTTCCGATGGCTTTAACAGACTCCAAATGACGAATGTTATGTGTGTTTCTCGATTGAGATTGTTGTTTAAAATTTGATTTTTCAATTCGTCTATAAGTTTCCGATGGCTTTGCCTTTTTCTTGATTTTGATATGAAATCTGCACAATTTCTACCTTTTCTGTGAGATACAAAGATCTTAAAAATATTAGGGTTCTTCTCGCAAAAAAGTATTTATGCAAAAGGTCTTCGTCATTATGTTATACCTGAAGCACTAATCTGCAAATTGCCACAACCTTATCCATTCTCCCGTCAAAATTTCCCCAAATGTCGAGAGCGTCGTCCTCTTCCTGAGTTCCGCATCCAGCGTCGCTGCTCCCGGCTCTTTCTCCCGCTCCCCTCCCATCCCCCCCACCGTGAGCTCCTCCAGTCCTCCTCCCCCTCGGCCCCTTCCCTCCTGGTG
>CM020184.1:17340498-17362675 GCA_009805545.1 Oryza longistaminata | reverse complement strand
CTCCTACCATCACCCCAACCCCAAACCCTAACCCGCCGAAGTTGGGGTGTCGCCGGCGCCGGAGAAGAAGGGGAGCCCGCTGGAGTTGGAGGAGAGAAGCCGATGCACGAATCTTGGCATGGATCCAATAGTCCAAAATCTGTAAGATTTCATCCCCAAATTTCATTCGAATGCTATATAGCAATCCCGATCTTTAATTAGTTAAGATACGCTATTTTGATAACATGGCATTATTTGTAGTGTTTGTAAATATTTTTTTTTTGAAAAAAAGTCGAAGTTCGAAAGTGAATAGTGTATAGTGTCAATTATCACGAAACGGATCTATAGTATTGTTTTTGTTCCCAAACCATGGAATTTAAGAAGTTTAACTCGTATATGATAATGATAAAAAATAGATTATATGTATTTCTCCTCTTTCTTGATTTTCTCATACACTTGTCTTCTTTTGGAATTTGCCAATGCAGATCTTGGAATTTAAGTTGTGAAGACCCTGACCGGCGAGACCAAAATCACCCTTGAGGTTGAGAGTCTCAAGGACGGACAGTACACCATCGCAGATTACGGCATTCAGAGATAATTAATCCTTCGCCTCAGGCGCGCGAGGCATGCAGATCTTCGTGAAGTCCTTGAGTGAAAAGATCATCACGCTGGAGGTTGGGTCCTCGGACACGATCTATAGCCTGAAGTCGAAAATCCATGACAAGGAGGACATACCACCACACTGGCAACGTCTCATCCATGTCGGCAATTGCATGCCGCTTGAGGATGGTCTAACGTTGGCACATTACAACATTAAGGCTCCCATCGGATGGCTCATTAAACCAAAGAAAAAGCTAAATTTTAAATTTTTAAACTTAATTTTAATATTGATTTTAAGATATTTTCAACGTAGTTTCTTTTTCAACATTGGTTTTTAAGTCACCAAGAACACATATATAAAAGTTTTACCTATAAATTTATTTTTATTCTCTAATAAGCCATTTTGGCTTATTAGAAAAAAAGCGAAACTATGAGGCGGAAGAGTCCACTATTCATATTGTTGTGTGGGACTACATAAATGGCAGATATATTAAACTATCTAAACACAGTAGGAATGGCGCCATGTCATTAGTTTTTTTCCAAAAAATCGCATTCGAGTTTTACCTACCGTGGCGCCGTTCGATTCCACGTTGGGATCGATCCAGTCGTCCACCTGGCCTACGGTGCCGGCTCTTCCACCACCATCAGATCGACGAGAGGACAACAGACGGTCAAGATCTTCCCAACATATCCCCACACAGCCAAAACCCTAGCCACGCTTGTGGCCCGCTCGCATATGGCCTTATCCGCCGCCACGCTGCCGTAGCCCTCTCGCGGGTGGATGGCGACGCATCGGCGCACGCCGCCGGCTCCCCGCCTCGCGCAACGCAGTGAGGGAGTGGCGTGCGTGCCCGCTGCCAGTTCCCCACCTCACGCCCCTCTCTTTCCCTCCCCTTCTCTTCTTCTCACTTTTCTTGCGCCCTCGCAGGTTTTTTCCTCCGTCGTCGTCGGCCCATCGATGGTAGTTCGTCCCACATCGATTGCCATAGGGGCAGCATCGATACATAGCATCATCTCGACAGTCTGCGAGCTTGAGCTCGAGATGTGGTGTTTCCCCATCTCATGCGAATCATTTGGGCCTTCCAGATCCCAACTCCTAAAGCCTCCAGGGCATATCCGTCTCCATCGTCAGGCGCTGCTGTTGTTCAGACACGCTGATCTACCGTCCCTCCTTTCAAGGTGAACACCTATGCCCACTCTTCCCTTCCATCCCCGTTTCTTCTACTTCACCCTCACTCCGTCATTCCCCATTTGCATGAATACCATTTTGTTCAGTTACATAGTTCAGGTCGTCATTCATTACTTCGACAAACAGTCTACTGGGTTCATCAGCTCAGCCACTGGGGCCATCACCATCTCCTACATCATGCAGCTACTGACTGGTACCATCTTTATCCATCATTAAATAAAAATCTGGATCGATCTATGAATATCCCCTCATCCCAATTTTGCATCTTGATATTGAATCAACAATTTGTTTTCTAAACTTGGCTGCAGGGAGGATATGCATAATGTGCTTTTTACAGAGGGACAATGTTCTAGGTGTTTGCAAAGAGCACGTGTGAGGGCACAAATCCATACTGTGTTTGAGAGGAGAGGAGAAGAGAAGATTGAGAAGATACGCAAAACGAGATAAGCCATTAGCACATGATTAATTGAGTATTAACTATTTTAAACTTCAAAAATGGATTAATATGATTTTTTTAAAGCAACTTTCGTATAAAATTTTTTTGCAAAAAACACACCGTTTAGTAGTTCGGGAAGCGTGCGCGCGGAAAACGGAACAATCTTTCTCTCAATCTCCCAGGAAAGAACACAGCCAGATCGCCAACTTATACTGTCAGGGCATATATGTTTTGGTACTGTTGCTGCTTTCAAATTTATTGGTTAACTGACCTTAAAGCCGTTTTGATAATACTTCACTATTGTTTGACATATTATATTTTCCTACATGGAAGCAATTGTACAAACTAGCCGACTGATATGTTCTATTTTTCAAATTCAGCGTCGAAATAAAAATAGCGTATGCTTATGTTACCATTTTTCTATTGTGTGGACAATAACATATGTTTTCATAGCAAAAATGTGTCGCAATTCTACATAAAGTCATATCATTCAAATGGGACATTTCAAATTACATGCTATATACCGTCAGAGGAGCTCTTATAGATAATGTACAAACAATATGTGTTTTGAAGCTCTTAGTATTTCAAGCATCAGGTAGGCTTTCAGTCACTTACTGATTAGCATTTTTCTTTGTGTGTTTGCTCTCACTGCCCACTTGGTTCTTCATGTAGTTTCTAGATGACTTAGATTTGGCACTAATAGAACTAGATTTTAAGTTAAATGGATGATTTATATGCAGGAATCCGATTTGCTTCGATACTCTACTATCTACATGCCATTTTCAGTATTTTTGTTGTGCAACTGTTATACCTATCCTAGCAATGTTTTTTTTTGACGGGAACTATCCTATCCTAGCAATGTTATATATCATTGGACCAAATGGACTAGATCCTTCTTTACATTTTTAATTCTCTTAGATGGTAGATCATTGAATGGTTAATATGCTCAATTTTGGGTTGTATGCTAATATGGTGTATATTTGTCTGTAGGATTTTTTTCCCCTTTCCTTTCCCTATCATCCTTCTCTATTGTGAGTTATTACTTTTTATTTTTATTTTACTCATCCAGGCCATCTGCAATAGCTAGCTATTTTGATGGCATTATTGTAGTTTTCATAATTATATTCAGCTATCAATCTTTTAAAACTGAATTACTAGCTATGAGCTCAGAATAGCAGCAAAGTATTTGCCGTTGAAAATAGAGATGATTTCCTACAGCCCACCAAGGAGTGATGGCAGGATAGATGTAGCTATTATGTATCCTGGTGATTCACCTTGAACTATAAAAAGAATGAGTAAAGTCCACCACCGGTCCCTAAACTTGTACTGCTGTGTCATCCCGGTCTCTAAACTTGCAAATTGACCGTTCAAGTCCTCAAACTTGTTCGATTGTGTCATCCTGGTCCCTAAACTTGCATATCACTTGTTTAGGTCCTCCAACTTGTTCAGTTGTGTCAACCCGGTCCCTAAACTTGGATTTGAATATCATTTGGGTCAAATAGGACGGTCTAAAGACTTTATATTTAAAAATAATTCATAACTTTTTCATGTGAACTCTAATGAAGACAAATTTTATATCAAACTTGTAGCCCTCGACGCGATCTACAACTTTGTAGTTGAATTATTTTATTTTAAGTCATTTTTTGTCCCAAAATGTAATTTTAAAATTAAAATTTCAAAATCTATAAACATGCAACAATATTTTGGGACCCTAAACAGTTTTAATTCAAAAACTTTTCAACTATAAAGTTGTAGGTCGCGTCGAGGGATACAATTTTGATATAAAATTTGTCTTCATTAGAGTTCACATGAAAAAGTTATAAATTATTTTTTGATATAAAGTTTTTAGACCGTCCTGTTTAGGGACCGGGGTGACACAACTGAACAAGTTGGAGGACCTAAACGAGTGATCTGTAAGTTTAGGGACCGGGATGACATAGTCGAACAAGTTTGAGGACCTGAACGGTTGATTTGTGAGTTTAGGGACCGGGATGACACAGCGGTACAAGTTTAGGGACCGGTGATGGACTTTACTCAAAAAGAATCTTTGTCCAGACAATTAATGCCTCCTATTTGCATCAATGAATAGTCAGTTTAAATGCATTAGGTAAGCTCAGCCTAGTTCAGTGTATTGCCAGCTCTTTCTAAGTGCTACTTAATTAGTTTTCTCAAATATGTAGAGTAAATGACTCCATAGTTAAAGTTTTCCAATCCAACCATATGCCCATCCATTTTCTTCCCTTAAATGCGGAAAACACTTTTACTAGCACTAGCACCTCAAAATTTGAGCAAGAAAAGTTATTTTAGCATAGCAACTGCGTGGTTGTTCCTTTCACCATACTGTTGATAACTTGATATGATAGAGAGATAACAGAGCTCCCCAAAAGGTGTTATAATTTTGACTGAATGTAGGATAACTGTAGTATACTTTCCTATGGGATTGTGAAATTCATTGCTAAATTTGTCGACCTTCAAATAATCATTGTCATCGGCAAGCATAGACTAATCTTCTTTTCTTTTACTGTTGTAGGACTACTAGGGAGGGAGTTTTCAACGGTAATATATGCAACACAAAGCATATCCGATATACTTTCCATCAGTGGGGGAGAGTAGTTTAGATGTTGGGTGAGTGCATTTCACTGTTGGAGTGTACCAGTGTAAAATGTCCTGAAATTATTTCGTAACTAATAAAGCAAATTTAGAACCTTTTGTTTTGTATACAGGTTAATGGTAATTAGTAAGTCTCTCTGACATGTTGTGGCTGTTATGCTTAATTCAATGTTCAGTTTGTAGTTCTCTTAGACCTTAAAGCAATTATATATTAATTAGTGACATCATCGACCGGCGCAGCGTAGCGTGCCATTACTTCTAGTATATTAAAACCCTGACCGGCAAGACGTACCATTATGCTTGCGAAGTCAAGTCTTTTGATACTATGAAGAATGTGAAGGTGAAGATAATTCAGGATAAAGAGGGCATTTTTTTAGTAAATTTCCTGTATATTCTTGCAAACTCACCCAATTCCTTACATACCCTTGAAATTTACTCGATCCCTCTTATACCCTTGAAATTTCAACTTGATCCCTTCCATACCCCTGCCGTTACATTTTGCTTCATTTCACTGTTAAGTTTGGTTGCAAAAGTCTTTTATGCCCTTGATTATTTAGTATTGAACATAAGCTTAAAAAACGATTGAAAATTTTGTTTGAGTGCACAATATGTGCATTTTATGAAACCAATGAGATTAAATAATTAGTGCAGAAAAATTTGACATAAATTTTGAAAATGAAACAAATGTAATAAATTAAATTTTTATTAGAAATTTTAATAGGACAATAGAATTTTTTTTATAGGGAGCATTCACAAAAAAAATATCATGAACATTGATAGTTATATCCTTGTATGAATGCTCCTCATCTTTTATAACTTTTTAAAAAATAAAATAAATACAATTTTTTAATTCATTATCTAAATTTTTTTTTCACAAATAATGTATCACACAACAAACTCTTAACTATGATATTCTAATGCGATAAACTTTTACATTTTCAATAATGTAATTCATAAATTTCTATGTTCATTCAAAGGGTAAAATTGTCATTTTTATAGAAATTAGATGGTCAACTTACGGGAGGGGTATGGAAGGGATCAAAATCAAATTTTGAGGGTATGCAAGGAAGTAAAAAATAATTCAGGGACATAGAAAGGATTAGCTAAAATTGTAGGGGTAGGACCAACGGCGCCTGATCATCTTTGCTGATAAGCAGCTAGCTAGCTCGAGGATGGCTGCACCCTTATAGAGTAGTAATACAACGGCCCTGTTTGGATCTATGGGTTATTTTTTAGCCCTCCCTCAAATAGCTTCAAATAGCCAAAAAATTCCAAACATGTAAGCTATTTCAGGGCTATTTGGAAATAACCCACCCAAAAAATATCCCCCTCCAGGGGTGCTAATTGGGGCTATTTCAGGTGAGGCCCACTGAAAAAGTGTATTTTCTCTCTCTCCATGGGAAAGTGTATTAAAGGCCAAATAGCTCTCAAAATAACCCTTGGATCCAAACAACATGTGGCTATTTTATTGGAGGGCTATTTTCTTGTGCTAAAAAATAGCTTTCAAAATAACTCTTGGCTAGTTCTCCAAACAGAGCCAACATTAAGAGGAATCCACATTAATTGCACGTAGTGCTTGGCCTCTGTACATGGTGGCTAGTAATTACTCCCTCCATCCTAAAATATAAGCATTTTTAGCATAGTAACAAATCAAATATTTTTAACTTTAACTATTAATAGCAAAAAAAAGATCAATCATGTAAAATTGATGTTATTAGATTTATCATTAAACCAACTATCATAATATGCAACTCTTTTTATTTAAAACATTTTATTTTTATAGATATTATTAGTCAAACTAGCATTTCGGAGACCGTGTCAAAGTCTAAAAATGGTTATATTTTAGGACAAAGGGAGTAAGTTTTCTGTTAAGAATAACTTAAGTTATTAACTTATCATCTTTTTTTTTTATCAAAGGGCACGAGCCCCCATTTCCATTACTAGAAATGAAAACAGTCTAGAACGGTCTGAAACAAAAACTAAAAAGAGAAACATTAAGCCCACACATTTTTTTTTTTTTGGGCTAGTTTTCCTGAACACAGACCAAGCATGGTCTCAAAACCCTGCACACCAGCAACCCCCAGGACTGGAAATGCCCTATAAGCATCAGTCATCGAAAAGAAACTAAGCTTGTTGACATACTGAAGATAACCTACGAAACCCAAGCCTCAGAACAGGGATATCCAAGACACGTCTTCAGCAACCAATTCTTCTCGCGCCAGGCCTCCATCTAAACTTGGAGCTGAAGACATCACTTGCTACCTATCTTATAAGCTTGGCCCTCAAGAGCAGCCTTCTTTGATCTGCCTCCGCTTTCTGCAAAATAGCTCATGAATCCATCCAATGACAAACCAAGAAGACAACATCAGTAGGGTCGTTAGGTACTTTTTGTCAAAGCAAGCTTTGTTTCTTGTTTTTCAAATGGCGCAAATCACAGCAGCCACACTATCATCTTTTGATGTATGAGAAATATATGATGTAAAGATTATTGCTTCAGTTCTATAATATAGAGATACCATATTAGATGTTTTTTGTCTTGATATATTGATTGTTAGCAACAGCGCGCAGCTACTCCCTGGCTCCCAGCTAGCCCAAATCAATGGCCGAATTGAACAGTTACTAGAAGAGAGGCCCATCCCGGCGGCTCTTCACGCCGGCCGCGTCGTCAGCCTCGACGCCGGCCGCACCCTCATGCGCTGCAGCTCACTGATGACGCGGCCGACGGAGGGAGCTGTAAACGTACGTACACACACACACAACAGTGAGATGAACATGTGTGAGAGCAACCTAGCATGTAACATCATTTTTTACATTTACATGACAGCATCACTAATAACTGAAGGTAATTAATTGAGCCCTACTACCGTACTCTTCGCTGATAGTAGAAAGTAATCTAAACCGTTGATCTTATTTGATCGGATGATTTAAATCTATTTATACTATTATCCCAATTAATGATAGTAGAAACGTGAAGGGGGTTTTATTGTAAAAAAAGGTGCAGAGTGGTATAATCGTCATTTAGCGGTGACTAAACATTTTTCCTTCTTTTGGATTTTTTTTCATGGAATATGAACGACAGCGCAATGAATGATCATAGATCGATAATGTTTACCTTCTTTTTGGATTTTTTTTATGGAATATGAGCGATAGCGCAATGAATGATCATAGATCGATTTAGCTAGGAAAAAATTAACATACATGATAGTTACTCCTAATCATAAAGTAAATTACTAATTTTACATTGCAATAAGTTTATAGTAATAAAGTTATAAGAAAATGAAATTATTTTTCAAGCTAAATCTATTATAATAATGTATATCTTTGCTTGGATATTTGGGTTTTGAGATATTTCAACATTTATATTGCCAACATATATAGCATTTTTTTGTTTCATTTATACTTATTTCAAGTTGCATTGTAACGTTAGCACGTGCATATTACTAGTAATACTGGTAGTATAATACTACAATTAATTAACACCTATATATACTTGGAGGCTAAAAAAAAGTTGGGTGAGTGTGGACACGGCACGCGTGACACATACGCTATACCCGGCCCCTCCAGCTCCCTCCCCCAGTATTACTATATTTTAGAAAACTTTGTACTATATTTTAGTGTGGAGGGTCGGGAGTAGTTTTTTTTTTCATTATATATACGACCCATCCATGCATTATATAAACACTACTCTCTCCGTCAAAAAGGCCAACTTATGTCTATGAATATGAACATAGCTTATATTCATATTCGTAGCAATTGAAATTGATTATTTCGGGGATGAAGCGCTTACATATATATTGTATGCATGCATGGTGATTGTTCTGGCTTTTAATTTTCCGTGTGCATGTAATGACAGGTGCAACGCGATGCCAGAAAGCTGACCCGGAAGAAGTGGCTGCTTCTGTGGTTCCTGATCGTTATTTGGGTGATGATTCTGACAGACCATTTCTTCGTCGACGGAGACCAACAAAACGATCATGCCGAATCTGACAACCCGTATTCCACGCTCGCCAAGTTCATCGGCCTCCTGAGTGGCATCTGCCTCATGTTTCGCGCCCTTAGTTAAACGGGTGATATATGCGGCGCGTGTCAGGTCATATATGATATCGATGCTATCTGCGAGTCTCTAGCTAAATTTATAATACTAGAATATGTCACATCTAATGTTATATTAATGTTTTATGGAACAAAGAAAGTGCTACGTTGCAAACTTAATTATAAGTACGACTTATAACTGTAATAAGTTCAGGAATTACTCTGGACGCTGTCAACGTCCCAAACCTGCATATCAATTTCTGGCTCAGCTATTGATAAGTACCCCTTCCATCAATTTTAAAATATACTATAGTAGTACTTATTATATACTCCTATTGCTTAAGTCTGTCTAAATTTATAGTACTAGCTGATATCTAATTATATACTCCTATTGCTTAAGTCTGTCTAATTACTACTTCCTTCGTTTTTTAATATATGACAAGGTTAATTAACTTTCTTTTAAATATGTTTAACTTTTCGTCTTATTCAAAAAATTTATGTAATTATCATTTATCTTATTTTGACTTAATTTATCATCAAAAATCTTTAAGCGTGACTTAAATATTTTAATGTTTGCACAAAAAATTTAAATAAAACATACGAATAATCAAACATCGATCAAAAAAGTCAATTACATCATATAATAAAAATCGGAGGTAGTATTATTTTGAGGAGTACAACACGACACGAGTTTGTTTGTGATTCTCGGTTATCAGGTTTTGATTTTTCTTTTTTTAAAAAAAAAACTTCCAAATTGTTGACAGTTGCCATGCCATATGCGGGAATTTTTTTCATTTTTAATTTTTTTTAATATTTACAGAAATATTATATCGATGAAAAAATTTACAAAAATAGACCCTGCCACCCTTTAAGTGGGCGACAAGCTGACGTGGCAGACGGCGGAGGGACGGCCGGTGACGGCTGATAAAAAAATTGAATATTTTGCATCTGGGCGGCAAGGGGCCTCAGCGCAAAATGCACCGCCCGGGGCCTGCCATTTTGCAGGCAGCCCCTTGCCGCCAACTGCTAGGGCGGCAGGCCTCACCGCCTATAAAAGGCCTGCCGCCCTGCACTGAGTCTTCATTCCTCCTCCTCACCTCTTTGAGAAAAAAAAACAGAGAGGGTGAGGAGAAGAGAAGAAGAAGCGAAGCCCTGCCGGTTTGTGACTCCGATTTCAGGTAATATTCATAGATCATATATGTGACTATTTAGTTAACTATAGTGTAATTTTTGAAACTTTTTTTTTGAATAAATGCATTATATTTACTAGGGTTTTAGTTGTAGTACGATAGATGAAGATAGTATTTAGTTAACTGCGTATTGTTAGATATAGGTAACTACGTAGATTTGTATTATTTGTAGTTTTAAATGTTGTTGAGTACCATTACATTAGCATATATAACAAGATATTACATTGTAGGCGTTTATTACATAAAAGAATGACCTAGTTATTTCGTTGACAGATATGTCCAGTAAACATATATTTCAAGTATACCATGGTTCAGGAAACGTCCGTTACGGGCCGACTGGGGTAGATCTTTTAGAATTTATTGTATCACCAAGAGGAATTGATAAATCAGTTGAGAGGAGTGTACCTTCCATAAAAAGATGGTTGATGAGAGGCTTAGGAGTTGATCCACAGGCAAGTGACATAACAATCTATGTTGTAGTAAGTCGGGCAACTGACGGTTTTTATTGATAACTAATGCCAACTGAAAACTCCCTAAACTTCACTTTTACTTTTTGCGAAAGCACGATACCTTTCGGCGCATGCACGACTACTTTCTCTCGCACCGATGCAGCCTCCTTTATTCGCGTGCGATATGACTGCGGAATGGCTTCTCACGCCCTTATTGTTCCACAAACGTCGAATCTTCCATGTCACATCCGCATACGCCCAATCTTACTCTCGGCGCCATGCTGCCCATATACAGGGCGGCAGGGTAAACATCCGCATACGTCCAATCTAACTTTCGGTGCCAGTCAGGTCGACCCACCATGCCCCTTGATGTAGACATGTCAAGGTTATCACTGCGATTTTGGTTCCTACATAAGTCCCCGTAATGAGTGATGTGGCCGAAACTTTCATAACTCACATTCAATACTCTCGTCCTCACTAGTTTCATTACAAATCCTACCACCTTTCGACAATGGCTACACGCCGGGGCGTTGAGGATCCGAACTGGCGTAGCGATCCCCTTGCATACCTAATACCACCTTGGTGCCAGCGGCCTCTCTGCCTTTATGGTGACCGATGCCAACTAATGGCTTCTAGGAATCCTGACCTTCGAGGAAGGCGCTTTGTTAGGTGCCCTAACTATGACCATGAGGTATTTTATTATCTGCATATGCTTATTCAGTTTGTGTGAGAGATTGTTTATTCTTCATCATCCCACTCTATTCATCAGACCTGCGCTACGGCTTGCGGATACATTGAGTGGATCGATACAAAAAATCCCGTTCTCAACCTAAGCACTTGTTTACAAGAACGACGCTGGTATTTTGCATCCAAAAGTACTGAGCAATACTTGTAGAGAAAAGCAGCTTACGAACAACAATGTCGTGAACAACAGTGCGACTTGCGGTTGCTAAGTGCGGCACTCCCTCCATGGGAAGCCCGTCCAAAATGCAGATGCGGTGATCGTTGTCAGGTTCTCCATTCCATAAAGCCTAGGACTTTGGGTCAAAGATTCTTTGTTTGTCCAAATATTGTAGACGACGATTTCGTGGTAAGAATATTTCATGAATCCTTATTTTCTCACAACATTCACTAATTTTGTTCGCTTCACATCACATTCATTCGTTTCTCCCAGGAACCATCAAGAAGATGTCAATACAAACAATGGATAGACACTGAAAAGGTTCTAAGTGGTCCACCTAGCCTTGTGGTGCAGCCTGAACTACCAGAGCAATACAGATTTACTAAAGCGCTGTTTGAGAGAGGAGAGCGATCCTCACGTAGGGGTTAGCTATTATCGAACAATTTGTAATGTCATGCTTCCTTGTCCCATTACTACATCGTCGTTGTGATCAACTCTTACACTACCTCCCTCCTAGTTCGCATCTAATCTTATCTATGTAATCGTAATGGAACCAGATGTATCGTGTTCAAATTCTACTATTATTTCTTTACGTGATATAATTCTCCTTACTTCGGTGCATATAATAGTTTCTACGACCGAGACTACAATAGGCCAATATCAATTTCATACGCTACTACGACGAATAAGTTACCATTTACAACATGAACTCTTACCTACAATATTAAATTGCGAAACATGCACCTTCAATACAATTTATAAAATATTATTAACAATTTTTACCAATAAATAATTTTAACATAGTTATTAATACGCATTGGGTAGGGAATTTTGCATTCAACCCCTTGCCGCCTTCTATAAGGGGTTGAGGTGCAAAATTCCCTGACCAATGCTCTGTTGGCGCTGCGCATTTTGCATTTAGGGCCTTGCCGCCCTACATGCAAAATGCGCAGATGGCGCAGTGATGGCGGTGCCCTCCGCCGTCTGCCACGTCAGCTTGCCGCCCTCTAAGTGGGCGGCAGGGTCTATTTTTGTAAGTTTTTCGCCGATATAATATTTTTGTAAATATTAAAAAAAATTAAAAATGAAAAAATTCCCATATGCGATGCTAGTGCCCATATATACAAGGCCCAAGATAATGTGGTGGACAAAGAGAATCCAAATCATGGCCCATACGAGGCCCAAGATATTTTCCGCCTCGGGCCTACAGAGCTGCCGAGCCGTGCCGCGAGACCCATCGTGTGCGTGGTGTGGGCCGAGTTCCGTTGCGTGAGGCGCGACGCGATCTGTCTCTTTTCTCCGGCCCATCGATCGTTAAGTAGCACACACACCCGACTCGATCTCATCTCTCTCCTCTCCCAAATCGCAATCCAAAGTATCTGAATCGAGAGGTCAAGGAGGGCATCCCACCGCGCTGCCAACAACGTTTCATCCATGCCGGCAAGCTGCTTGAGGATGATCAGACGTGTGGCACAATGGCACATTATGATCGACATTCAAAACGAGTCCACGTGCTATTCATATCGTTGTGTGGGACTACATAAATTGCAGATATATATTCAAACCCTAACCGGCAAAACCCTTAAGCTTTCTTGACGAAGTCGAGTCTTCTGATGCTACATGTGAAGGCGAAGACGATTCAGGATAATTAAGGAGGGCATTTTTCCCCGGACCAACTAACGGCGCGGCGCCTGATCATCTTTGCTGGTAATTAAGCTTGCAGTTAGCTCGATCGAGGATGCATGGCTGCACCATCGCAGACTACGTACAACATTCAGAGGAATCCACATTTCACCATCTGGTGTGGTTGGCCTCCGTGGTGGCTAGTAATAAGTTTTCTGTTAAGAATAACTTAAGTTAGCATCTTTTGATGTATGATGAATTGTATATATGATGTAAAGATTATTGCTTCAGTTTTATATTATAGATACCATATTAATTACATGTTTTTTCGTTTATTGATATATTGATTGTTAGCGACAGCAGCTAGCTAGCTAGCTACTCCCAGTCTTCCAGCAGCTAGCCCAAATTAATGGCCGAATTGAACAGTTATAGAAGAGATACATACCCTGCTCTACAAAGAGCAGGTCGTCGTCGTCGTCCCTGTGCGCCCCGGCGGTTCATGCTGCTCGCGGCCGCACTGATGACGCGGTGCGGCGGCCGGCAGACAGAATATTTGTCTTCAGCTTATGGAGTTGTAAACGTACTTGGAGGCTAAGAAAGGTCGGTGAGTGTGGACACCGACGCGTGATACATACGCTACCGCCTCCAGTATCAGACGTCTCTCTCCCTATCTTCCACCTCATTTCCTCTCCTCTTCTCGTAGACCTAGCCTCTCCTCCTCCTCCTCCTCCCCAATTCTATCGGCAACGACTTTGATTATGGCCTCCTTCTTCATATGCGATTTCTCCAAGTAGCATCACCTGAGATCAGTTCAGATGAAGTTAGCTGCCGGGGAAGAAAACTCCGATCGAGTTGGGAGGTATTGTTCATCAGGAGAGGTTTTTTTTTTTTTTTATTTAGCTTTCTTACTTCCTTTTTGCTGGACGAAACAGGACGTACGATGAAGTGATGAACTAGCACAAGAAGAAGAAGAACGCCATGGAGAAGGCACGGAAGTCAACGCACGTAGTCAAGGGTGTTCCTGCTCAAGCGGCGGTGGCCGCCGGAGACAACGACGAAAGGGAGCTGCCTCTCCGAGGAGAACTACTTCACCCTCAAGTAAGAAAATAAATCCCTCCATATCAGTTTCTCATCGGTACAGCTCGCCAAATTTTTTCTTTCTTTGCTTCTTTAATTAGCCCCAAGAATCTGATTCAAGTAAAGAAGAATTAATTATACAAAAGTAGCAATAGCTAAAATTCATAAACCAGAAAGCTATGTAAATTGGCTAGCTACGCGCTTGTCTAAACGACCAGATCGGGGAAACTAATTAGTTCATATCCAGATCTGATGGCTATATAAACTTTAACTGATGCGCGCAGCCATTGCAAGAGATGGGGGACTCACAAGACAAGGAGATACAAGAAGGCGTGCAAGCTTTGCTGAATAATCATGGGGGAGATATAGAAGGAGGAAGAGACCCACCATCAAACACGCTGCCTGAGCTACGTAACTCGAAAATCCTTAATATGATTGGTTCTTGATTGTTCAGCAGTAGCTGACTGGCTATGTACTACATACATGCGACCCCCATCTACGAAGTCGATCATTCTCTTCCATAATTTTACATGTTTTTAACTTCACTACTTCAAAGCTAGCTGCATCAAATAATCCTTGATTTGCTTCCACTTTTAATTGTTTTCCATCCTTTTTGCTTCTTCTTCTTCTTCTTGATCTAAGTCATGAAATTAAAGAAACAATAAGCTAGTTGGATGCAAGTTCTAGTACGCATATAAGCTTTGATGTTATTTTTAATTATTCCAATACTACTTCAATTTCTGGCCTCAAAGATTCAGTTCATAGCATAGACGCCAATGTACAAGCATACACGTGCACTTTCTGAATATCGTTAGCATGAAATACCAGTGTTTTTTTTTGTGAGGAAAAATATCAGTGCATGCATATACTATTACTAAGTTAATTCTTCTGGATATCCATGCATGTATGTCAGATCCTGCAGGTTTATATATGATAAATTAAAAACATGCATCCAATGATTTTTGTAGTAAGTCCCTAATTAATACGTTTGATGTTGCAGAATGGATCAGCGAGTAGCACTGCAAGAAAAGAGGGCAAGCGCCTGATGCATCACTACCTGAAATTTGCACTGCTCCTCATCACAATCTCGACAGTCCCCCTGATTGACATTCTATTTCTTCGTGGAGATGCACCCAAACTTCCACTTGGACTGAAATTCGCCTCCTTCTTCGCGTTTACGGCCTTTGTCACCGCCATTTCTCTCATGTTCCACACCCTGAAGTTGATGACAATAATCAAGCCAGAGCACATCATCAGCGCCGGCGCCATCAATTCCCAGATCAAAGTTTCCATACTCCTCTTGGCTACCTCTATATCCTCCTTTGTTTTGACATGCATTTCCATCACATGCTCTCTGCTCCCTAAGGCCTATTACTTCCTGCCCATTTCATTGGTCCCTTCCATCCTTGTAGGTGTATTTCACTTCATTTATAATAGCAAATCCGATGTGAGAGATGTAAGGCCTGAAGAGAGTAAAGCTCTGAAGAAAGCACTAAAGAGTGCAACTCAGCTCACCTTATCTTTGGTGACCACATCATTCTCTGGCTTCATTGGAGATCTCCTTGGAATCTATCACAAGACAGAGAAATTGGGTGGTCAGTATTCATACGCCAAGGTGTCGATCTTCTTCATGCTTGGTTCCGGTCTTGCCGGAATCTTGGCGCTGCTCCTTTGCAGGCTGCTGTCCAACAGTGAAGATCACCGGATATGGTGGCAGAAGACTGTACTAGCCATCGCCAACGTCGTCATGCTCGCGATGCTGGTGCCGGCGCTGCTGCTGATCGCCGCGACAATCCTTCACGGGCTCCTGTTGCCGGCCGTCGTCTTCCCAGTGGTCGCCGGAGCCGCCGCGTGGGCGTTCATCGAGTTCTGCACCGCGGCGGTAGGCGAGGAGGAGGAGGAGGACGGGAAGTCCGAGCTGGGGACGATGTACGCCATCGCCGTGGCGGTGGCGACGGTGTCGTTCGGGGCCGTGCTTGCCGTGTTCGGCGGGCTGCTCGGCGGCGCGGTGGGCAAGGCGCAGCTGAAGGTGTGCACGTTCTTCCTGACGTCGGCGTTCGTCGCCGCGGTGAGCCTGGGGGTGGTGGCGTCCACAGCGCCGGCGAGGAAGGCGAGCGTGGCGGTCGCGGCGGCGGTGCTGGCGTGCTGCGGCTTGGGGACCCTCAGCAGTTCACCAGTGCGCGCATGTCGAACACTTGGTCTCGGCTAGTAAGTGGAGGGGACGAGTCACGACGACGACGGCGCTCTGTGATCTGAAGGAGGCATGCGATGCATTTCAAGATATCAAATCGATACAAAAGGGGGGAAAAGAAACCTAAGTTGAACACAAGAAAGAAGGGGTTAGTACTGTGATGGCAGGAATATAATGTTAATGTACTCTCTCACGGTCATCAACTGTGATGCTTGTAAACAAATAATCGAGACATGTTCATTCGGAAGTTATTAATTAATGTTGTAGAAACTAATTTGGTGGATTAGGGAGGAGAATGTCTATATGTTAGGGCACCTAATAATTAGAACAATTTTACGGTACCATGAAATACCACTTTTTCTATTGTAAATTTGGTACCTCTTGGTACCTAGGTACTATGAGGTACCATGAGGTACCAAATTTTACACTAAACTTTTGGTACCTCATGGTACCTCCTCAAGGACCGTAGAATTGCTCTAATAATTAAGTGTTTTTAGGCTGTTGGTATACTTGCATACGATACGTGTGTTCCAAACACACACATACTCTAGATAAACTGCATGTGCATATAATTGTTAATTAATTATGGCCGTGTTTAGATTAAACTTTTTTCTTCAAACTTCCAATTTTTCCGTCACATTAAATATTTGGACACATGCATGGAGCATTAAATATGGACGAAAAAAAACAATTACACAGTTTGCATGTAAATCGCGAGACGAATCTTTTAAACCTAATTACACCATGATTTGACAATGTGGTGCTATAGTAAACATTTGCTAATGACAGATTAATTAGGCTTAATAGATTCGTCTCGTAGTTTACATGTGGAATCTGTAATTTGTTTTGTTATTAGTTTATGTTTAATACTTTAAATGTGTGTTCATATACTTAAAAAAATTTTGGCACACGAACTAAACACCTATGTACTAATGACTTTCTTGTTTTACGACAAACCCTATTTGGTACGATGAGAAAGCTGAGGGTTTGTGCTCGTCTTAATACTTTTTTTAGTGTCCTGATACTGGTACAGTGGTACCGGTAGATATACGAACATGAACAACACTTGTCTGAAAATGTTTACAAAACTAGCTAATAAATGTCTATGCGCATTGCAACGGATGTTAAGAGAGATAACTAATTATATGTTGTAAAGCCTATATTATATACACAAAGAATGGATCAAAACTATCCATATTCTATGACTATCATATACTCTCCTTTCTTTTATTCTAATTTGTTATACCAACATATATTATATTAAATTATAATTTGGTACTGTTGCTAGGTCCCACATGTCAGTTGGTAATGATGGAGGCAAGCTCACTGCCACCACCACTATTGCTTTTAAAGTAGTAGAGATTTTTAAATAATAGATTAAAACCTCATCTTTAGACCAACAAGTAGCCAACTGAAATTAATGTCATCTACCCAATAACCCATGAATTAATTAAAACTCAGCAACGAATCAGGATCATATGAATACACACTCTACCTACAGACTACAGTCCATACACAACACGACTTAAACCGTAGATACGTCGCTTTTTACTACTACTGTTTATTACTTTTATAATCCTATATATAGAGTACCAGTGGCGGAGCCAGGATTTCAAAGTTGGGTATTCCCGTCTAAACGCTAAGCCGTTGCCCGTCCCTGCCCCTCACGGCCGCCGACCACCCAACCGACCTGACCGCCTTAGCTTGGCGGAGTGTCGGGTGCCGCCCGCCGCGGCAATGGCCTCCCCCTCCACGGTAGCACGGTCCAGCTCTTGCCGCCGATTGCCGTCTCGCCGCGCCGTCACCTAGGGTTTGCAAATGGGAGTGGCGCAAGGGAGCCGAGCCAGGGAGGGATGGGTCATGGAGGGAGAGCGAGAGGAGGCTGTCTGGAAGAGTGGTGGCTAAGTGGGTCAACTGATGTCTGATAGGTCATGATTGAGTGGGTCAGGTTGGTTGGAGGCATCGCAAGAGACCAGTTGGGCTGTGTTTGGATCAAAGAGTTGAGGATTTAGGTGTACAAATATGTGTACATGTGTATATACTAGAAGTATATTTGTTTTTTGATAAAAAATGTTGGGTATTCCCGGGAATACCCGGGAATCAAGGTGGCTCCGCCACTGTAGAGTACCTTAACCAGTACCATTATTAATTATTGGATGTGTTCAGAAAAAAAAGTGATAGAGACCATGAATATTAATTTGTCCTTATCCTCTCTAACTATATTATGTCGACATCTCTCGACATAAGTAGAGCTATAGCTAGCTGCAATTTAATTAGCTAACTTAATTACGTAACAAAATAATTCAAACAACTAGATCAGGAAACTCATATATTCTGATTTGACTGCGCTGATCACTGATCAGGATTAGCTGCCGCCGACATTGCCAAGTACACCATCGTAAGAACCCTTTGTCCAGTTCAGGATCCACGAGGATGCAGATCGATCATCTAGATTATAGATATGCAGAGGTTAATTACTATTCAACGGTTATTTGGACTTGTAAGTTACTATGGAATCTGAAATGGGCAAAGAACCCGGAAATGTAATTCATCTTCCTTACAAATTTTTTGAACGAAAAATCTTATTCCTTAAATTATATCTAGAAAAGAAAATGAAATCTGAAATATGGTTGCACAAAAGAGTTGCGCGCTAGTGCATGAAGCCTTTTTTTACGCAAATTTTATTGTTTTTTCGACGCAAATGCAAGAAGCTTTTGATATGTTATACACATATGTCCCTATTTCATCGAACTATATATATATATATATATTGACCACGTACTGCGAAAGAAATTGATAAGCAATGGACCCAAAAACACTGCAAGCTGGAGTATACACGCACTGTATACATGGTATCATTTTCAGTTAAAGCTAGCTAGCTTGAAAACTTTTGACAATAATATACTACTAGTTGTAGTGAACACCGCTAATAGAATTGACAGTGCATGCGACTGGTGACTGAATTTAGTCCATGCAAGTAGTATCTGGGATTATCTGAAAACTATATATATACGTCCTATATAGTAAGCGTGTTGAACATGCCGTTGTCCCACCGACTTTGCTACTAATTCTAAGTACTAAAAGACAATCATGCATGTCTGTGTCGATTCGTCCGTACGAAGTACGACCCCGTCAATTATAATGGCACAATCAGCACTACCCAGACGAATATACACTGAAAGATGAATACAGTAATGCTCTTAAATTGATTAGATTTCTTCTAATCATCTTCAATTCTCTCTTCTTTCCTCCTCTTTCTCACCTTCCGACCCATCCAAGACCCTAGCTAGCTCATCAGTACTATGTATCAGCACATCCATCATCAGTAGTAAATCATAACGGACTTAGCATGCAATACAGAGTTGCAGAGCCAGTAAGATCGAATGTGTGTACAGTATATCCTAAAAAGATGAATAAAGGCTATAGTTGATAGTAGTACTACTAGCACTACCAGATAGCTATAGCTCTGAATTGAAGGAATTTTTGGTCACTAGATACACAAATTTTGACAATTTGACCGTCTGCAAAAACTATTTTTACAAATAAACCGCTGTCAAAACTTATTTCAAATCTGACCCTTTTGCTCAACGCCAAATCGTGTGGCGCTGAACTTAGACACCTTAGCGCCAAATAGCATGGCGTTGAATGTACGTTGGCACGCTGACTTAGTCTCCCATCTGCCGTGGCACGGCATTCAGCGCCAGCTGATGTGGCGCTGAGGTGTCTAAATTCAGCGCCACATGATTTGGCGTTGAGCAAAAGGGTCAGATTTGAAATAAGTTTTGGCAGCGGTTTATTTGTAAAAATAGTTTTTTGCAAAGGGTCAAATTGTCAAAATTTGTGCACTAGATAGGTACCTGCACGAGGCGCAGTCTGCAGTGCAGTGGTAAGTTTGGACACTCCAAAGGAGTGGCCGGCATTGATCAAAGATTATTATTTATTGATCAATCGATGTGGATATATAGGAGGAGTATGTGCTTATCAACTGCACATATGTATACGCGTTCTTATGATATGATCTTATCTACTCTCTGCACGTCAGGCCGAATTTGATGACGCGGACGATGATGGAAGCTGCTTTGAATAACCTGCCTTAAGTCGTTCAAAACTACGAAAGCACGGATCTGATGAATTAAGTTCAGATCTAATTCAGAAACACTTATTATCATCTCTCAATATACGGCCCAAATTTAACAGTACATATAGAGGTACTAACAGTACATAAGTAACAATTCGAACAAGATTAAGGCACTAAGGCAGGTTATCTGATGGGTTTTGTGCTGATGAAAGGAGAACAGTACAGTTCATTGAAGCTTCCAAGAAGCTACGTAGACGCGCTTCCACGAAGCTTCGTCGTCAGGGCAGCATGCCTTAATTTTTTTCCTCAAAATTAAAGAAAAGAAAAAACTAAATTAACATACTAGTATATATATAGAGCTCAGGGGAGCTCTAGCTACGAGCTACGCTGCTAACTGCTAAGAATTTGCATGAGCTAGCAATTTGCATGATAGCGATCGATCGAGGATATCGAGACCGGAGAGGATTTCAGAGGGCGTGGTTGGCCGGGGTCGTGGTGTCCCGGCGATGCAAGGGGAGAGAGACGACGAGGCGGCGGGGTGTTTCCCAGACCCATTCCAATAGAGGTCTAAAACTGGATGGACTGAGAAACTTATATATCCTCTGAAACAAGACCATCAATGGGAACACAAAATGGGCTATGGCGTTGTATGCCATTTTCACGTAGCTGCCAAGGCACGAGTCTATAGTGTGACTTAACGAGAACAGAAAACCTATCGGCGATCGGGGGTTCACCTCTCCCCACGCAGTGTTCTTTTTTTTTTTTTTTTGCACCGCTTTACTTTCTCTTTTTAGTAAGTTTATACACCTAAAGTTTACACATCTAAAGTTTATCCACCTAAAGTTTGTAGAGCGAATATTTATAAGTCGAAGGTTATTACCCGATTCAAATCAAATTTCGGATTCAAATATTTTATTATAGAATATTTCTATACAATAAAGTTTATGCGTGCATTATTTTCCTCTTTTAGTAAGTTTATATACCTAAAGTTTACATATGTAAAGTTATCCACCTAAAGTTTGTAGAGCGAATGTTATAAATCAAAAGTTTATTACCCAATCCAAATTCCAATACGGATTCAAATATTTTATATATAGAATATTTCTATACATAAAAATTTATGCATGCAAAGTTTACGGTATAAAGTCTAATGCACATGAATGTGAGTATTAGATTTTTTTTTCTAATTCTTTTTACTAACATTGTTTTTTCTAAAAAAAAATTATGATGAAAGGAGAGAGGAAGGGAGAGGAGTATAGGGGAGGGACGGTTGATCCCGCCCATTAGGGGCGCCCTAACGAGAACAAAGACTAAGACACAGCAATATATTGTTAAACAGTACACGCAGAATTAGGGTAGGTGCCTTTCTTCCAAGCTAACATATTTTTTTTGTTTGTAAATACGGTTGAGCTTAAAAAAGTGCAGCACGCACGCCTGTTACAACCTGGTAATCATTAATTGTGAATTTCAAACTTAAGTTAGTGAAGTAGTTAAGTGAAGATTTGCATATGTTACATATTCATATTTGGATTCGTAGTACTAGGCATGTATTATTTTGATATGGGTGGAGTAATTTATAATTTAATTATTATTAAATTGGGGATTTGCTCCCATCTGCCTGCTATTGTTTGTTTTGTTTTGTTAAGCCGAATTTATGGCCGCTAGATCACTCCAAGATTTGTGTTGATTTGGCCCACCAAGATAACCTTTGATGTACCTTGTTCACACGCCTACATTACTCGCGGAGGGGGGGGGGGGGACCGGCACTGATCCCCCCTTCCTGTTTAAAACTCCACTCTCCTCTCCCTTCCTCCTCCTCACC
>CM020184.1:17328984-17340473 GCA_009805545.1 Oryza longistaminata | reverse complement strand
GGCGGGAGGCGGCGCGGCAAAGGCAAGGCGCCGTCCCGCGCCCGCCGCCGCCGAGCACGAGATCGCGGTGGCACCGACGCGGGCTGGTCAGGCGGCGGCGGAGGTGGAGGCCTGTCCGCGGCGAGGTGTTCGCCGTCGGGTTCATGGTGGCGGGCGCCGCGTACTTCCTTCTTGCCGAGCTCTCGCGTGGGCCGGGACCCGGCCGAGGGCGGCGACGACCCTTCCGGCGGGTGGTTCTTCGCCGCCTACGTGCTCTGGATCACGGGGCTGAACCTGTTGTACGTGCTGGATTATCTGATGAACTGACGATCGAGCACTCGCGCCGCAACGCGGCCAACTCCGGTAAGCCTTTTCGATCGCCGGCAGCCGCCACCACAATCCCCAACTGGTGGACGTACGAGCGCATGCACTTCCCGTCGACGATCGATCGATCGATCGCAGCTTAATTCCTTCCTCCACTCCACCAAGCACAAAATTAACCTGACTGATGATCGATCGGGCAGCTGTACTCGATCGACAGATGGTTGCTTCCGCCCTATATCTACCCTAGCTTCGCGGTTTACTCCGACCGAGTTAATTAATTATCGATCTATACCCAGTCGACATACATATGCATCTATTCTCCACCTTGATCTCCTCAAGAAGAGAGAGAGATCCATCCACCCTCTCCGATCCTTCCTCAGGTGAAGCAAATTCATTCTTGGAAGCATTTCTACTGAATAATCTTGTGATACGCACGCAATTTCGAGCTCTTGCGTGCGTTTCTATCTACGACGACTATCCAACTAATTGGCTGGAAGATCTCTCTGCCCTCAGGTGTATATGAAAAATACAAAATCTAGGATCGATTTGATGGAAGATTTATCTCAAACACCACCGCCATCATGTCCCTGTATATCATCTCTTTGCGCGCTTATACTCATATCACTGTTTTCTGTCAACCTTTCTAGCTTCATCAAGAGGCTGCTATTATATTTGTAATCTGAAGACTAATGTGTTGGCTTAATTTGTATATATCAAAGTGTACTACAGTACTATACTACGTATTTTTTTTTCTCTGTCTAGGTACATTCCCTAGCTTCGTTTCGCGAGATCAATCGATTGAGCTAGATGTTAGCTGCAGGAGAAAGGTTTCTAGGTTGTAGAGGAGTAGCGTGAGGGTGAGGAGGTTGTGGATGAGGTAGGCATTGTGACGGGGAGGGTGGAGCTGAAGCGGATCGAGAACAAGATCAACAGACAGGTGACCTTTTCCAAGCACAAGAATGGTCTGCTCAAGAAGGCGTACGAGCTCGTCGTGCTCTACGATGCCGAGGTCATGCTCCACCTTCTACATCCGAGGCAAGCTCAACGATTTTGCTGGTTGGGGTCCTAGTATGTGCGGCTATGCGTGCGAACATGTTGACACTAATCCCATTCTAAAATGTTTTGTAGCCATGCATGTAGATGCATATTGAGTCAATGTTGTTATGCTAGCTTTTTTCCAAACTTTAAATATGGCTAGATATATTATGTCGTCAATAAATAACACCAGAATTTTGTGGACTAGTTTTGTTAGACCTGAACATAATAAACAAGAATAGTCACTAGACATATGCATTTAGAACTTTGTATGTAGAAGCATGTGAAACAAATATTTAAAAGAGTCGTCATACGAAATCCCATTTTTACCTTTTGTTCAACATGATTTATTTTTTTTGGTTAAAATATTAGACAGCAGAATTCTGTTTGGTGCTAACATTTTCTTAGTTTTGTCATGTACTAATAATAGTTAGTTTTACTAGGTTAGAAATATGAACCTAAATGAGTTCTGTTAGTTATGTCGGTTGCCAGCAATCTCAGAAATTAGCATTGCATCACTTTTGAACTATAAGTGAAGAATACTTAGATTAGTCATATTATTAAAAGAGTAAAGTGCACGGGCGGTCCCTAAACTTGTGTGGGTGTGTCACCTAGGTCCTTAAACTCTCAAAATAAATTTTTGGGTCCCTCAACTTGTCTTGAGTGCCATATAGGTCCAAACGGGATTCAACCTGCTCCGTGTGCTGACGTGGCATGCCATGCTAGCATGTAACGCTCCGCTTTCTGCGGGATGTTAAAAGCTAATTTATTGAAAATCCTAATTGCGAAAATTTCGTTCTTTGAGTGTTAAGTCTAAGTTGTGCCAAAGATCTCAATTTAAATCCCTCCCTTGTCTCGATACCCTATTATCAAAGATCGTCTCCTCAAAATTTCCATCCCAATATAGTCCCGAAGCTCGATTCCTTCTATTCGGAATCCCCTCCTGGAACCCCATCCGTGAACTTTGTCGAATGCCCGAACCCTAACTCCGTCCAAGGATTCACCTTCGCGTCATAAACTCTCTCCTTGGTTCCTTCAAACCGATTCTCAAATTCGAATTCAACCTCAGGTTTTGATTCATCTATCTTTCTCTCTTTATCGGATCGTCAATCTACCCTTGTTTTATTTCTCGAACTTCTGACCCAAGTCTGAATATGCAAATCGAGATCACTTCCACCCTTGAACTCTAAACCCCAAGATTCAATCCCTTTCGCCTTGAGCTCTTCCCAAAATGATATCCGTTCTGAAATAATCTCGAAGTCCGAACCCTTCTATTCAGACTTCTCTTCAAAATCCTCACCCGCATATCTCGTCAAGTAGTCAAATTCAAACTCCCAAGTTACACTCTCTTTCTCTAAATTATCCATCTCCCTTTGACTCGTCTCCGAATATTGTTCTCTTCCTTGACTCCTTTCTATTCTCCCAAGACCGAGTATCGACTTCGAAATTCGAGTCCAGACTCCAACCCTAAAACCTCCCAATTAAATCTCTCTATAAAAGTCTATTTGACCTCCCCCATAGGTTGGATTCCTTCTTCCTTTTTCCGGTCCACCTCTTCCTTCTCTTCCATCCCATCTCTCTCTGAGTCTCGACCTATCAACCTATCTACCTATCAATCTATCTATACATCGATCTACCTAACGATCTATCTATCTATCGATCCATCTATCTATCTACTATACCTATCTATCTGTTTATCTATCCATCTGTCTATCCGTTCCTCTACCTATCAACCTATCTCTCTGTCTATCTATCTATCCTTGAACTCCTTCCCAAATATTTGTCCCAAAGTACAAGATTTCTTTAAAACCCCCCCTCTCAATAATCCTTGAGCCACCAAATACAAATATATCCCTAGAATATCAATTCTCGCTTTGAACTCCAACTTCCCATCGACATCGAGAATCATGCCTCATCGAAATTCCTTCTCATTTCCGAAAGTATCAAATTCGCTCTTTGAATCCCCTCCTTGGCTTCTCCAAACTTTGTTGAGCTCAAATATCCAATTTGAATTCAATCCAGAAAGTCGATCCCTTCCTTTGAATCCTTGCCGAATATTCGCTCCGACTACAAAAATATTCAATTCCCGTTTTGAATCCTTCTTCGACTCTTCCTTATTGTTCCTAGAGTCCAAGTATCAAGGTTAAATTCCAAAATCCTTCTCAAATTCCGTCCAATTCAAATTGTCTCCACATTCAATCCATCTGAAAAAGTCTATTTTGCCTCCCTCTGCTTTTGTGGGCCGAATTCCTCTCCCTCGGCCCATCACTCTCTCAGTCCGTTTCCCCCTCTCCTTCGCACGTGCGCCGCACGTGATTCTCCCCGAGAGCGCCCCTCTCTCCCTTCTTCCTCTCTCTCTCTCTCTCTCTCTCTCTCAATTTCTCTCTCCCGCTCGGCGTCGCTTCCCCCTCGCGCGCCCAAACCGCTCCCGCCAGCGCCGCCCCGCACCGATTCAAACCGCCACCCATTCGATTTTCGCCGCGCCCGTCGGTTCCCGCGTGCGCGCGCTCGCGCGTGGCCAACCACGCCGGTCCCGGTCGCCGCCCTCAGATCGTCGGCCCGTCCGTCCAGACGGCCCGCGCACGTGCCCTGTTGCCGCATGCCCGGCTCGAGCTCCAGCGTGTCGTGTCGCGTGCCAACTTCCTCGGAGCCAGAGGTCTCGCTCCTCCTGCTCTCAATTCGCGTGATCCTTCGTCCCCGTTGCTTGGCCAGAACTATGCCGGGCGGCCCTTCCTCCTCCATTTTGCTTGTATCCCGACCGAGTACAGCCGATTCGACCGCCTCTCTGTGCCCGCCGTGTAGACTCTGCCATCAGTTTCGCCGCCCCCACCTTGACCACACGCGACAGCCGAGCTCCCTTGACCATCTAAGTCGGTTCCCCCTCCTAAACCGCCTCTTCTCCGCCTATAAAAGCCAAGCCGCTCCCCGCTCTTCCTCTGTTCTTGCGGCTTGCGCCACCACCTTCCGTCGTTGGCGCGTGCCGGAAAGTCGGCAAGCGCGCGGAGCCGAAGGGGACCTCCGGGCGCCGTCTCCTTCCCCTTCCCCAGCCCGAGGCCGAGGCGATCCGCCGCGCCGTCGCAACGCTCTTCCCAGCGATCTCCACGCGGTAGCCCCGTTCTCCCTCCCCGCTTTTCCTCTTCCCCTTAGCTTGCGTAGTGGCTCGGTAGCCTCCCGAACGCGCGTGGATGCCACCCCAAGCCCCCGCCGCCGCGGCATGGCCCGCCGCCATTGCCGTCCGATCCGGAGGCCACCGCTCGTCGCCGGCCCTCCTCGGTACTCTCTGCCCCATCCGATGCCGGGAATGCACCCCTTGAACACCGGAGATGCTCCCACCCCGCCGAATCGAACTCCATTGCACCGGTGGATTTTCCCCCTTTTCTCGCCGCCGGCGTGCGCCGTCGCGATTCATCGTCGCCGACCTCCCTCCGGCGAATCCGAGCCGTTGGGTCGCTCCCTCTCGACTCCCTCGTCACTCCGGTGTGCTCCCGAAGACCAATCCGTCGCGCAAGGCTCCGGTGAACTCGGCCGCCGTCCGCCGTCCATCTCGGCCTCCCCTTTCTTCCTCTCCCGCCGGCCCGCGTGCTGCCACGTAGGCGCCACGTCGGTGCCAACTCGGCTAGACCGAGTCAAACGGGCCAGCCCGCGCTTTCCCCCTCCGTCGCGGCGGACCACGGTGCGCCATGCGGCTGCGCGTGGGCCCGCCGCCGTTTGTCCACCCGGTGCACCGTTCCTAAGCCACGCGCACCCGAAACCCTAGCGCCGCACCCGCGCGTGCACCCTCCCCACCGTGAACCCAACCACCGCCATGTGGGTCCCGCGCGGTGGACCGCGTCCACCCGCGTCGGCCTCTCTCTCCCCGCGCCCCCTCTCTTGGGCGCCCCTCCTGCGCCCGCGCCGGCCCATTAGGTCCGGCCAAGCCGCATAAACCCCTCGGGCCGCGCCTAAGCCGCCGAGGAAGTCTATATGGCATCCCTCCTTCCTTTCTTTTTCAAGGGATTTAATAACCCTTTTCCCCTATTCCATAAATCATTTCTCTATTCCAAAATCCCATGAATCATTTTCTTTGTCTCACACACCAGTGACTGTCAATAATATTCTTGAGAATATTATTTCTATAAATTCTAATTAAACTTCCAAAATCCATATCTCCGATCCGTAACTCCGATTGACCCCCGTTCCACTTCCAATAATTCCGTAAAATTGAGATCTATTTAATGGCACTATTATTTAGTCTAAATAGGATCCTTTTCTTGGTCTTTTGTTTGTTTTTGATTGTTTGCGTATAGTTGCGGTTACCGGATTTTCCGTCAATCGTGGATATCTCAAAGATTCGCGAAGCTCCGCGAAGACCCTGAGCAAGGCAAGCCACCTTTGAACATCTTGAGCCTATATTTGAACTTAATTATATTGCTTGAAAATATAATGCATTGATAGGATTGCACTCAATCTGCTTGCCCCATCTGCGAGGCAGATTGGGCGGCCTACCTAACTTGTTGCATTTGATCCTTCCATTGTGATTGTTATATCATGTTCCCTTGTAACCATCTAGTTGCGCCTCGATATTCGTGCACTCTGTGCGAGTATCGACGGTCGCCTTCAAACTTAAAATTTGAGTAACTTCTTGGGTAAATCTTGGTTTACAAAAGGATTGGAAAACCCGACGCCTGAGTCGGTGCCTTGTGAAAGAAAATGAGTTTTAAAAATAAAACTCGCGACACAAGGCCATTCCTGGGCGGAATGCACGTGTGTCGCATTTAAGGACCGATTCCTTCGGAATTACATCCGAGCATACAAAAGTGCGACCACACGGGTGGAATGGGACACCCTGGCTGAGTAATTGCTAATCGGGGGAGCCTTGATGCCGAGAGACATGTGGATTCAACGTGGTTGTCGGGGAGAACCCCCGGGTTCCTGGCACAGTATGGTCTGGGACCTAACCTGTTGTTGGTCTGGGACCCCTCTCGTCGGCATATGGCAACCCTGTGTCTGCTCTCGAAATGCCTTGTCATGAAAGCCCTTAGGTCACCAGACGTGGCTGTTCTGCACGGGCTGGGTGATTCGGGTTAGTAATGTCGTGTGGGTAAAGTGTACCCCCTCTGCAGAGGTTAACAAACTGTTCGAACAGCCGTGCCCACGGTCATGGGCGGATGTGAGGTGATTCCTTAGCGTAGTTTTTGTTTTACCCTGTTTTATGAAAAGGTGTTAAGGTTAGGAAACCTAATGCTTGGGAAGCAATTAGCTGTCCGGGAGACAGCGGGACCGGGAGTCCCTGGAAGTGATTGGTCGTTTGGGGACCACTATTATCGGAAGTTTGGAAAGTTGGTTTGGTTTGGAAAAACCAGATTTAAAAGATCTTGATAAATAATAATTGTTACTTCTCACCCCGACCGAGCTAAGACTTGTCTCGCTCTGGTTGCGGAAAGCACACACTTAGATTGTTGAAAATCTTGAAAACAAAATTGATTGCTAAATTAACCAGCCTTCCCTTGAAGCTTGCATTAACCACCTAAGTTCCCCTGGCTTGCTGAGTACGTAAGTACTCACCCTTGCTCTATATAAATATAGTTCTGCCAGCTCTGAAGATGAAGTTGAAGTGAAGTAAAGATTAGGGTTTCGTCCTAGTTCCCTGCTGCTGCCTGTGGTGTTGGGTGTTAGACCGTTGGTTCCGCTGCTGCCGCTGTTGTTGGTGTTTGCCTCGTCCGTGTCGTCGGTTGCATTCTCGGGCTGTCTGAGCTGCAACCTAAGTTAAGGTAAATAAGTCCTCTATTTATTTTAAGGATTGCAATGATTCATATTTGTCACCGTGGGTACCGCGCTACATCCTGGGACTGGTACTGAGATCGCGGTTTCGTAGGAAGCGCTCGCGCTGTTTTTCCTACGACACGCTCCTATCAGGTGCCGTTGTACGGCGGTGCCGGATTGGGGTGTGACATAGCACCTACGTGTCAGTAGAAACCCTATGTTAGCCACATAGAAAAAATTAAGAACATATTTTTTATCCTCTCTTTTTTCATTTATTTTTCCAAAATTAAAAACATAATTTTCTCCCCTCTCTCTCTCTCCTCTCTTTTTAAACCTTTTAATTTTTTCTATATGACTGACATGTGGATCTCACTGACATGTAAGTGTCACCGTGGCTTACCCATCATATCACGGAGCGGGTTTGAGCTCGTTTGGACCTATATGACACTCATGACAAGTTTGAGAATCTAAAAAATGTATTTTTAGAGTTTAGGAACCTAGATGACATATCCTACAAATTTAAGGACCGCTGTACATTTCACTCTTATTAAAATTTTATCTAGTATAGTACTGTGTTTTGTTAGAATTCTACCGATAGTACCAAAAAGCACTTAATTAGTTCTTTTTTTCTAAATTCAGTTGATCCAGTTTTGTTTACATTGATCTTGACTACTTTTTTTTTCTTTTATATGCTATATGAAGAGTACTTCGTGTTGTTAGAAATTTTTAGTCATGTGTTTTTATTTGTTTTGTAACTTGGAGGATATTTTAATGGGGGATATTTTCGCCTATATTGTTAGCTAAACCAAATATCTAAATGTCAGTTTTGTCAGTGCTTGGTGGACAGTTTTGTTAAAGTTTTAGTTTAGACTGAATTTGTATAAGCCTAGAAGCAATTTGTCAACAGTTAGTTTGTCACCGATTAGGACCTGATTTTGTTAGTTTTGTCTGAATTCATATATAACTAAATTCAGCTTTGTTAGCTGCTACTTTAGTCAATAATTCATTAGTTCCTGGTGTTGTTAGTTTTGTTGACTACTAAATATGACTTGATCTAATTTTGTCAGCAGTTAGTTTTGTTAATTTAATACTTGGTTGAGCTAGCTCTAGAAATTTCATGGAAGCTAGTTAATTGACTTCTTTATTTGATTATATTTTTGTGAGCAATCGGTATCTGGTTTTGTTGTTTTGTCAGCTAGTTTTGTCTGAATTCTACTAATAGTAATTAAGTCAATAAGCCATTTCAATCAAATAGAGGTTGTCAAGCTGACCTGCTCATTTCACTAGCGCTCAAATTCCTGCAGTTGATTTGTTTTCCCTGTTTTAGTATTATTTTGTCAGCTACATATGTCAAACATTTCATACGCGTACGTAGTATAGATTTATTTTATTTTATTTTAATGTAGGGTTGTAATATTGTAATTCTTTTCTGCTATATAATATGAACTTTGCAATGTCTCGTACGAGGCCGTTAAAAAAAAAAAGAATAGCGCTATGAGTTCGTTCCAAGATACTGTTAATCTCGACGACCAACTTGAATAATTCCATTTCCCTTTTTCTTCGTTCAAACGATGAAACACGTCTGCATGAGTACACACGTACCGGCCTAATGGTGATAAGAGAATTCAGTCTGTATGGCCTATGCATATGGCATGCCCACTTGCCAAAGACGAGATCAATATATCCTTTTTTTTTTACGCGAATATCCTTTTTTAGGGGATGCACCCCGTGTTAGTTTTATGCTGCCATCTATCCCACGCCCCTAGCTAGCTGCATCCTCTACCGGCGCAATGTTGCGACACCGAAGCTCGTCGTCTGTCGTCCATGCCGTTTCTCTTCTTCGCGGCGGTCCGCGCTCCCGCTCGCTGCCGCCCAGCCATGGCCTGTCTGCGGCCGCAGCGCCGACAACTACACAGCAGGCAGCACTTACTCAAGTAACCTCGAGAATCTCGCGCTCACTCCGCACGAACACCCTCCTCCTCGGCGTCTCGCCCACCCTCTTCGCCTCCGCGCGCCTCGGCTCCGCCCGGACACCGTCTACGGCCTCTTGCTCTGCCGCGGCGACATGAGCCCCTCCGACTGCTTCGACTGCGGCACCAGGGTCGGCGACGACGTCGCCCAGGCCTGCAACCGCACCAAGGACAGATCCTCGTCTACAACCAATGCTACGCCCAGTTCTCCGACAAGGGCGACTTCCTCGCCGCCACCAACAACTCCGGCGTGTACAGCCTCTTCCAAAGCGGCACAAACATCACCAGCCCCGACGTCGCGGGCTACGACCGCGCGGTCGTCGAGCTCCTCAACGCCACCGTGCAGTACGCGGTGGAGAACTCCACGAGACTGTTCGCCACGGGCCAGCGGGTGGCACCGACCCGGGTTTCCGTAAATCTATCCATGGCGCAGTGCTCGCCGGACCTGTCTCCAGCGCTCTGCCGGAGGTGCCTCGACGACCTCGTGGGCCGGTGGTGGAAGTTATTCCCGCTGAACGGGGAAGGCGCGAGGGTCGCCGGCCCGCGCTGCTACCTGAGTCCGAGCTGGGGTCGGGCCCCTTCTACACCGGCAATCCGATGGTGCAGTTGCCGGTCAAGGCCGACGGGCTCACGCCGGCGCCGGATGTTGTGCCTTGCCATTACGGGAGGTGATTAATTAAATATTACACTTCTCGTCTCGCTCATTGCTGTCCATATTTTCCCGGGTAACTTTGCACGGGGCTTGATTTTAACTGTTAACTTAAATTTGATATATTTACATAAATATGATTATATACATATGCAGCTAGCGTACTGTCTGTGTGTTGCAACGGTTTTCTTTAAAAAAACATAGTTTATTGTATATATTTTTAACGCCTTAAAAAAAACTATTTCTATTGTCTAGTATATCAACGATCGAGTGATGAAAATTTCATATTGAAGGAATTCGATTATTATTTTTCTAGTTTTCTCTCACTGTTGGCGGGCCCATATTGTGGTGGTGGTGGTATCTTTTACTTTATGTTTTCGTATATACAAATTAATTTATAATACAACTGTTGCCGATCCATTTATACCATTTATAATCTGTATGTACCATGATCCATAGTCAAAATTATTTTCTTTTCCCATGAGATAGATAGATATATAGATTGATGGATTATTAATTATCAAGCGAAAAAAGAACTAAAATTTGTTCACTGAGCAGCGGCTAGAAGCATAGAACGTTTATTGTGTAATCCGTTTCATATTTAGTTCTTCACGTACTGAACTGATTATTTTTCACTGCAAAAATGCAGGTACGAATAATTCAGCAAGCAAAATTCTGGTAATCACCTTGCCGACAGTGACAGTTGCCATCGTAGCTGCAATTTCCCTTTGTATCTGGAATGTGCGTAAGAAGAGAAGTTGGCGAAATACTCCAGACGTGAGTCCTCTGCACATAATTTTGGCATATATATTCTTGTTAACATTCTTATACCACCATCGTCCATTAACTTTCGTCAAATTCATGCAAATTTGCCAGCTGATTAACCTGAGGATTTGGAAAGTGTCAAGTCAGGCCTGTTATCTCTGGCATCGCTGCAAGTGGCAACCGATAACTTCCACAAAGCAAGAAGATTGGTGAGGGGGGATTCGGTGAAGTTTATCGGTAGTAGGACCGTAGTCGTTACGTCTACTTCTGAATCATTGTTGATTTCTTTTGAGAAAAAAATGTTGATTTGTTGGTGTGAATTGGCAATGGTCAAAATATAAACTTCTAAATTATGCCTAGAAGTATGAAGCACTACTGCTCAATTGTGAGTGAGTCGCAAATTTTGTGTCCTCTTGAAACAAATGGCGAAGCTCCTGCCCTTGTTTTAGAAAAAAACTATTAGTGCAGATTATTTATAGTATTTTATTAGTAGTGAAAATATATTACATCCTCGACTTTAGCCACATAATAATTAGCTAACAAGTTCTTTAACTTAAAAAGACATAGGTGGTGAGACAAATCCTCAAATACCTTGAAAGAAAACCAATCGATATACTTAAAAAACACAAATTCTAGGCAACAAGTAAGCCTATATGTATTAGGCCACACATAGAAAGTAAAAGACCTTCGGTAACTAGCTCTAAGAATATAGCATATCCTTGCGCATAATATACTGCTCCACCCATCGTAATAACATAGACCAACATTTGAACCAGTTGGACGATAACCTGCATTGCAGAGTTAGACAACATTTTTTTTGTTATTAAGACTTATATCATTTTTTCAATGCCAAATTGACGAATTTCAAGCGTCTAGGCACTCCCGAAGTGAGTTACTAAATTTTTTTTGGCACATCAGGAGGAGGCATATTGTAAGGAGAAGAACACATTGTCGTTGCAAAATGAGCAACATGGCAATCAAAATAGGTGTTGAATTGTTTCTTGCACATTGTAGAAACTACATTG
>CM020184.1:17311242-17328959 GCA_009805545.1 Oryza longistaminata | reverse complement strand
GAGCAAGGCAAGTCACCTTTGATCATCTTGCACCTATAATTTAAATTTAAGTATTTCTTTTTCGCAAATATTGCATGAATAGGATTTACATAAGTAAATCGGCCGCGGCTTGCGAGATAGCTTGCCGGCCCCAACCCTAATTGCTGCAATTACCCTCCTTGATTTATTGAACACTTAAACCTCCTTTGTCGACTGTTGTGCTTCGATGCACGGGCCTTCGGGCACGGGCATTGGAACACCTCCCCTCAAATTTAAATATCCAACGATGGGTAAAACTTGGGGTTTTACAAAAGACTTGGAAAACCCGACACCTGGGTCGGTGTTTGCGAACTAAATGAATTTCCAAAATCGCAGACCGGGGGACGTACCGGGAGTACGGTTTCCCGCTCTTGCACTAAGGACCGTTTCCTTGGAATTTCATCCGAACATAAGACAAGTGCGACCACATGGGTGTAATGGGACGCCCCTGGCTGAGTAATTAGCTAATCGGGGGAGCCATGATGCCAAGAGACATGTGGATTCAACGGGGTGGTGTCGGGGAGAACCCCCGGGCTTCCTGGCACAGTATGGTCTGGGACCTAACCTGTTGTTGGTCTGGGACCCCTCTCGTCGGCATATGGCAACCCTGTGTCTGCTCTCGAAATGCCTTGTCATGAAAGCCCTTAGGTCACCAGACGTGGCTGTTCTGCACGGGCTGGGTGATTCGGGTTAGTAATGTCGTGTGGGTAAAGTGTACCCCCTCTGCAGAGGTTAACAAACTGTTCGAACAGCCGTGCCCACGGTCATGGGCGGATGTGAGGTGATTCCTTAGCGTAGTTTTTGTTTTACCCTGTTTTATGAAAAGGTGTTAAGGTTAGGGAAACCTAATGCTTGGGAAGCAATTAGCTGTCCGGGAGACAGCGGGACCGGGAGTCCCTGGAAGTGATTGGTCGTTTGGGGACCACTATTATCGGGAAGTTTGGAAAAGTTGGTTTGGTTTGGAAAAACCAGATTTAAAAGATCTTGATAAATAAATTTGTTACTTCTCACCCCGACCGAGCTAAGACTTGTCTCGCTCTGGTTGCGGAAAGCACACACTTAGATTGTTGAAAATCTTGAAAACAAAATTGATTGCTAAATTAACCAGCCTTCCCTTGAAGCTTGCATTAACCACCTAAGTTCCCCTGGCTTGCTGAGTACGTAAGTACTCACCCTTGCTCTATATAAATATAGTTCTGCCAGCTCTGAAGATGAAGTTGAAGTGAAGTAAAGATTAGGGTTTCGTCCTAGTTCCCTGCTGCTGCCTGTGGTGTTGGGTGTTAGACCGTTGGTTCCGCTGCTGCCGCTGTTGTTGGTGTTTGCCTCGTCCGTGTCGTCGGTTGCATTCTCGGGCTGTCTGAGCTGCAACCTAAGTTAAGGTAAATAAGTCCTCTATTTATTTTAAGGATTGCAATGATTCATATTTGTCACCGTGGGTACCAGCGCTACATCCTGGGACTGGTACTGAGATCGCGGTTTCGTAGGAAGCGGCTCGCGCTGTTTTTCCTACGACACGCTCCTATCAGGTGCCGTTGTACGGCGGTGCCGGATTGGGGTGTGACATAGCACCTACGTGTCAGTAGAACCCATATGTTAGCCACATAGAAAAAATTAAGAACATATTTTTATCCTCTCTTTTTTCATTTATTTTTCCAAAATTAAAAACATAATTTTCTCCCCTCTCTCTCTCTCCTCTCTTTTTAAACTTTTAATTTTTTCTATATGACTGACATGTGGATCTCACTGACATGTAAGTGTCACCGTGGCTTACCACATCATCTCACGGAGCGGGTTTGAGCTCGTTTGGACCTATATGACACTCATGACAAGTTTGAGAATCTAAAAAATGTATTTTTAGAGTTTAGGAACCTAGATGACATATCCGTACAAATTTAAGGACCGCCTGTACATTTCACTCTTATTAAAATTTTATCTAGTATAGTACTGTGTTTTGTTAGAATTCTACCGATAGTACCAAAAGCACTTAATTAGTTCTTTTTTTCTAAATTCAGTTGATCCAGTTTTGTTTACATTGATCTTGACTACTTTTTTTTTCTTTTTATATGCTATATGAAGAGTACTTCGTGTTGTTAGAAAATTTTTAGTCATGTGTTTTATTTGTTTTGTAACTTGGAGGATATTTTAATGGGGGATATTTTCGCCTATATTGTTAGCTAAACCAAATATCTAAATGTCAGTTTTGTCAGTGCTTGGTGGACAGTTTTGTTAAAGTTTTAGTTTAGACTGAATTTGTATAAGCCTAGAAGCAATTTGGTCAACAGTTAGTTTTGTCAACGATTAGGACCTGATTTTGTTAGTTTTGTCTGAATTCATATATAACTAAATTCAGCTTTGTTAGCTGCTACTTTAGTCAATAATTCATTAGTTCCTGGTGTTGTTAGTTTTGTTGACTACTAAATATGACTTGATCTAATTTTGTCAGCAGTTAGTTTTGTTAATTTAATACTTGGTTGAGCTAGCTCTAGAAATTTCATGGAAGCTAGTTAATTGACTTCTTTATTTGATTATATTTTTGTGAGCAATCGGTATCTGGTTTTGTTAGTTTTGTCAGCTAGTTTTGTCTGAATTCTACTAATAGTAATTAAGTCAATAAGCCATTTCAATCAAATAGAGGTTGTCAAGCTGACCTGCTCATTTCACTAGCTCAAATTCCTGCAGTTGATTTGTTTTCCCTGTTTTAGTATATATTTGTCAGCTACATATGTCAACATTTCATACGCGTACGTAGTATAGATTTATTTTATTTTATTTTAATGTAGGGTTGTAATATTGTAATTCTTTTCTGCTATATAATATGAACTTTGCAATGTCTCGTACGAGCCGTTAAAAAAAAAAAGAAATAGCGGCTATGAGTTCGTTCCCAAGATACTGTTAATCTCGACGACCAACTTGAATAATTCCATTTCCCTTTTTCTTCGTTCAAACGATGAAACACGTCTGCATGAGTACACACGTACCGGCCTAATGGTGATAAGAGAATTCAGTCTGTATGGCCTATGCATATGGCATGCCCACTTGCCAAAGACGAGATCAATATATCCTTTTTTTTTTACGCGAATATCCTTTTTTAGGGGATGCACCCCGTGTTAGTTTTATGCTGCCATCTATCCCACGCCCCTAGCTAGCTGCATCCTCTACCGGCGCAATGTTGCGACACCGAAGCTCGTCGTCTGTCGTCCATGCCGTTCTCTTCTTCGCGGCGGTCGCGCTCCCGCTCGCTGCCGCCCAGCCATGGCCTGTCTGCGGCCGCAGCGCCGACAACTACACAGCAGGCAGCACCTACTCAAGTAACCTCGAGAATCTCGCGCTCACCCTCCGCACGAACACCTCCTCCTCGGCGTCCTCGCCCACCCTCTTCGCCTCCGGCGCCCTCGGCTCCGCCCCGGACACCGTCTACGGCCTCTTGCTCTGCCGCGGCGACATGAGCCCCTCCGACTGCTTCGACTGCGGCACCAGGGTCGGCGACGACGTCGCCCAGGCCTGCAACCGCACCAAGGACAAGATCCTCGTCTACAACCAATGCTACGCCCAGTTCTCCGACAAGGGCGACTTCCTCGCCGCCACCAACAACTCCGGCGTGTACAGCCTCTTCCAAAGCGGCACAAACATCCCCAGCCCCGACGTCGCGGGCTACGACCGCGCGGTCGTCGAGCTCCTCAACGCCACCGTGCAGTACGCGGTGGAGAACTCCACGAGACTGTTCGCCACGGGCCAGCGGGTGGGCACCGACCCGGGTTTCCGTAACATCTACTCCATGGCGCAGTGCTCGCCGGACCTGTCTCCAGCGCTCTGCCGGAGGTGCCTCGACGACCTCGTGGGCCGGTGGTGGAAGTTATTCCCGCTGAACGGGGAAGGCGCGAGGGTCGCCGGCCCGCGCTGCTACCTGAGGTCCGAGCTGGGGTCGGGCCCCTTCTACACCGGCAATCCGATGGTGCAGTTGCCGGTCAAGGCCGACGGGCTCACGCCGGCGCCGGATGTTGTGCCTGCCATTACGGGAGGTGATTAATTAAATTATTACACTTCCTCGTCTCGCTCATGCTGTCCCATATTTTCCCGGGTAACTTTGCACGGGGCTTGATTTTAACTGTTAACTTAAATTTGATATATTTACATAAATATGATTATATACATATGCAGCTAGCGTACTGTCTGTGTGTTGCAACGGTTTTCTTTAAAAAAACATAGTTTATTGTATATATTTTTAACGCCTTAAAAAAAACTATTTCTATTGTCTAGTATATCAACGATCGAGTGATGAAAATTTCATATTGAAGGAATTCGATTATTATTTTCTTAGGTTTTCTCTCACTGTTGGCGGGCCCATATTGTTGGTGGTGGTGGTATCTTTTACTTTATGTTTTCGTATATACAAATTAATTTATATACAACTGTTGCCGATCCATTTATACCATTTATAATCTGTATGTACCATGATCCAATAGTCAAAATTATTTTCTTTTCCCATGAGATAGATAGATATATAGATTGATGGATTATTAATTATCAAGCGAAAAAAGAACTAAAATTTGTTCACTGAGCAGCGGCTAGAAGCATAGAACTGTTATTGTGTAATCCGTTTCATATTTAGTTCTTCACGTACTTGAACTGATTATTTTTCACTGCAAAAATGCAGGTACGAATAATTCAGCAAGCAAAATTCTGGTAATCACCTTGCCGACAGTGACAGTTGCCATCGTAGCTGCAATTTCCCTTTGTATCTGGAATGTGCGTAAGAAGAGAAGTTTGGCGAAATACTCCAGACGTGAGTCCTCTGCACATAATTTTGGCATATATATTCTTGTTAACATTCTTATACCACCATCGTCCATTAACATTTCGTCAAATTCATGCAAATTTGCCAGCTGATACAACTGAGGATTTTGAAAGTGTCAAGTCAGGCCTGTTATCTCTGGCATCGCTGCAAGTGGCAACCGATAACTTCCACAAAAGCAAGAAGATTGGTGAGGGGGGATTCGGTGAAGTTTATCAGGTAGTAGGACCGTAGTCGTTACGTCTACTTCTGAATCATTGTTGATTTCTTTTGAGAAAAAAATGTTGATTTGATGGTGTGAATTGGCAATGGTCAAAATATAACTTCTAAATTAATGCCTAGAAGTATGAATGCACTACTGCTCAATTGTGAGTGAGTCGCAAATTTTGTGTCCTCTTGAAACAAATGGCGAAGCTCCTGCCCCTTGTTTTAGAAAAAAACTATTAGTGCAGATTATTTATAGTATTTTATTAGTAGTGAAAATATATTACATCCTCGACTTTAGCCACATAATAATTAGCTAACAAGTTCTTTAACTTAAAAAAGACATAGGTGGTGAGACAAATCCTCAAATACCTTTGAAAGAAAACCAATCGATATACTTAAAAAACACAAATTCTAGCAACAAGTAAGCCTATATGTATTAGGCCACACATAGAAAGTAAAAGACCTTCGGTAACTAGCTCTAAGAATATAGCATATCCTTGCGCATAATATACTGCTCCACCCATCGTAATAACATAGACCAACATTTGAACCAGTTGGACAGATAACCTGCATTGCAGAGTTAGACAACATTTTTTTTGTTATTAAGACTTATATCATTTTTTCAATGCCAAATTGACGAATTTCAAGCGTCTAGGCACTCCCGAAGTGAGTTACTAAATTTTTTTGGCACATCAGGAGGAGGCATATTGTAAGGAGAAGAACACATTGTCGTGCAAAATGAGCAACATGGCAATCAAAATAGGTGTTGAATTGTTTCTTGCACATTGTAGAAACTACATTGCTTGTCTCCTCTCCAATTCCTTTTAGGGAGGTTATGTTTCATTAAGATTACTTTTCTATAATTCCTATAAAGAAATCACATACAAACTTTGATTTTTATAGTAACCTTTAAAATTAGTTATGTTATATTATTAGGTTTTTAATTAACCCATTACAAAATTTTGTATTTCTGTCCATGTCTCCATGTATAAGTTAGTAAGAAAATAAGATACTAAGCTAAATTATTTAGGGACTTCTGTCCGGGCAAGAAGTGGCCGTGAAGAGGATGGCCAAGGACTCTCACCAGGGGCTACAAGAGCTGAAAAATGAGCTAATTCTTGTCGCCAAACTTCATCACAAGAATCTTGTTCGTCTCGTTGGGTTTTGCCTCGAAAAAGGGGAGAGACTGCTCGTCTATGAGTATATGCCAAACAAAAGCCTCGACACCCTTCTTTTTGGTACTATTAGCATTATCTTTGATCATTTGTTACTCCTGTAATCATTTCACTCCACCAATAATAGTGACTTTTCTAACATTTGGTGAAAAAAGATACAGAGCAAAGGAAACGGTTAGACTGGGCCACACGATTTAAGATCATAGAAGGTACCGCTCGGGGACTCCAATATCTTCACCAGGACTCTCAGAAGAAGATCGTCCACCGTGATATGAAGGCAAGCAATATTTTGCTAGATGCTGACATGAACCCTAAGATTGGGGACTTTGGCCTCGCCAAGCTCTTCGCACAGGACCAAACTCGAGAAGTCACAAGCCGCATTGCTGGGACATTGTAATTAAGTTGATGGAATACTTTATATTTTTGTGCTTATATTAACTAGCAAACTAATACAATCATCCTTGTGGATGCAGCGGTTACATGCCTCCTGAGTACGTGATGTGCGGGCAGTACTCTACAAAATCAGACGTGTTCAGCTTCGGCATTCTCGTAATAGAGATAGTGACGGGCCAAAGAAGGAACAGTGGGCCATATTTCTCTGAGCAAAATGGTGTAGATATATTGAGCATAGTGAGTATCCCCGGTAGTTCACATAGGAATTCATGATATTGCTTTGCATTGCAATATTTGCGTATTTGTGTATAGCCGCACATGTCTATCGTAATAACTACTGACTGCTGAAGACATACATGTTTGTGACTATTGCTAGGTATGGAGGCACTGGGAAGAGGGGACAACAGCAGAGATGATCGACCATTCCTTGGGAAGAAACTACAATGAGGCTGAGGTGGTAAAATGCATCAACATCGGACTCCTATGTGTCCAGCAAAACCCTGTAGATAGACCTACAATGGCGGATGTCATGGTTTTGCTTAACAGCGACGCTACTTGCTCTCTGCCGGCTCCTGCACCTAGGCCAACATCTTTGATTGATGGAAGCTCTGGTTACTCAACAGGTTACTCAACAGAATGGTCTGGTTGCAACCAATTGGTAGCTGGGAGCTAGATTTGTCACCGGTGTTGTTGCTTTGTGTTGTTTCATATTCAAACTATTTGTTCTCGATTTGCAACCCATAGCATCCAAGTTCAATTAGTGAAGAGTTTTGAGGGACTATTACTCCTTGGGGGTTAAATATAGTTTAACTAGTTGATACCCCGTGCTTTGCTGCAAGATGTGTGAATGAATACATGTTATACAATATAGAAATGGTAAATGTATATGTTTAAATAATGTGAAAATGATGTGGAGTTAATAATTTGACATTGCTTGCATATTGAGTTCTAATAACACAACAAAATTGTAAATGATACGTAATGTTTTTGCATGATATTTAAAATACTCTAGATAATAATTGTTAGTAGGTGATAATGTTGCACACTTGCATGTTGAGTTTTAGGAGTTAGTGGGCATTAACTTTATAGTAATAAAGGATTAACGAAAAGTGCCCGCATTGGGAGATTCCTATCCCATTCATTTTCTCGGGCAGCTCGCTCTGTGCTCTTCATCTCAACTCCTTCTCCCCTCTTTATGTGTTGAAGCTTGGGTTCCATCCGTAGCAGAGATAGCCCTTGCCATTGTGAAACCAAGGTGTTGATTTAATCTATGTGATAAACAAATTGTCAAAAGTGAGTGTTTTGGAAATTATGGTAAATATTGTTTTCGTGGGTGAACAGTGCAGGGTGGCACTAGGTTGCTGGTCAGACCGGCAGACTCCGTGAGGGAGTCGGTTTCGGGTTATTTTCGTGGAATTTCTAGGTTGCTTCATGTTTATGACTTCTAGATGGTTTCTATATGTATGTAATATTGTTTGTGTGCTGATGTCAATCAAGTTAGTGTGAACTTATACTCAAATATGGTATTTCTTTGTTAGTTCATGTGCAAGTGTTGCTTGAGGCCATGGGAGTATAGCCGGTGATGGATTGGGACTAGCCTTAGGAGAAGTTGAGGTCCAACAATCAAGGATATCACGCGGGATGCCTAGGCTAGAGAACAATGCAAGTGGAGATGAAAGTTTCCATAAGTCATACACGTGGTGTTGTGTGAGTATAAAAAGAGTAGTCAAATTTGGATTGGAATCCAAGTTTGGAAAGATTAGAGTGTGTAGTTGTATGGGGATGTTGTTTCTCTGGTTTTGTAGGTTTCCTATGTGATTAGAAGTTCTAGTTCTAGTTGGATTCGTGGTTGGGGGGCAACCACGTTATGGGTATAAATAGATATATAGGGCCAATTGCATATTTGTCACTGGTTTGAACCAGTATTGTGGATTTGCCATTATAAAAAAATGTAATTGACAAATTAGACTAACACCGTTAGAAGGCTGGCCCCAACACACGAAAAATTCAAGATTGACATCATATCCTATATATCTATAAAGCTCATCCCCACTAAATGTAGTTAATGCTAATTCTCTCTTCTCTCATGAAGCCACATCACCTCAATTGTTTTTAGCTCTTGGATGATTCATCAAGGGTGCAAATTGCATCTCTTCTCCCTAAAAGCCACAACATATAACTCAACCATTTATAACTTTTGAATAATTGATCGAGGAACAAAATATACAAGCACATGAAAGAAAATCATATAGTAAATAAGATATTTTTTCTACAACTCATATCTAACTATTTTATCATACAATTCTCCCGTAGCAACGTGCGGAGTACCTATCTAGTTTACCATAAAAAGCTAACATAATGATTTGCCCTCCAAAACTGATAAGGTCAAATGAGATTCAACTCTATAGCAATAATTATCAAGAAGCCAAATCATTCCTACAACATGAGCAAAAATAAAATGAGGAATGTTCTAGCTAGTAGATCAAGAAGGATCGGTTCAGAACCCACACATAAATGCATACTCAATAAACGTAGATAGGAGGTCGCAAGCATTTTCGATGTGGAGTATGTACCGTTCCATGGTGCTCCTGCTGTTGCCTTGTTGCTCCTGACGCGTGCTGCTGCTGCTACTGCTGCCGCCGCCCGGTTGTTGCTCTTGCCGCCACCGGCAGCTGCTGCTCCCTTGCCGCGCCACCCCCTGCATGCCGCCTATTGCTACTGCCCCTGCCGCCGCTGTTGAGGGGGTTTGGGGACCCATTTTTTTTGGTTGATTTGCTCTTGATGTGGAGAGAGTGATGAGGGGATTTGGGGATTAGGGTTCTTAGAGAAAGAGAGAGGAGCTGATTCTTCACGGTGGAGTGAAGAGAAATGATCGGAAGAGATGGGCAGTGAGGGCATTAATATTGGCTAAGGGCAATCGGTCTTATCATGTTTTTTCTTTTTTATGAATTATTTTCGTCTGCTTATCTATTAACTTATTATATGAACAGAAAAAAAAGCCTCCACGTTCGCTCTCACGGCTTGAAAATTCTCATATTAATTGGAGAAAAAGAAAAAAAGAGTCCATATAGAAATATAATTTAGAAATAGTTGAAATTTGGAATTAAAAAATAAGGAATATTAGAAGATGAGACTAGAGTCCATATAGAAATACAATTTATAAATAACTGAAATTCGGAATTAAAAAAATAAAAAATATTAGAAGAAGACTATAGAGTCCATATAGAAATACAATTAGGAAATAATAGAAATTCAGAATTAAAAATAAGAAATATTAGAAGTAGAGTATAGGGTCCATATAGAAATACAATTAAGAAATAATAGAAATTCGGAATTAAAAATAAGGAATATTAGAAGTAGAGTATAGAGTCCATATAGGATTTGAAACTAACTAAAATTCGAAATAAACATGATAAAATTAAAAGTAGAGTTTAGAGTCCGTATAAAAATATAATTTACAAATAACTAAAATTCGAAATTAAAAAAACATGGGAAAAAGAGTGTAAAGTCAAAAGGAATATAATTTAGAAGTAACTGAAATTCGAAATTAAAAATTAAAGAATATTGAAAGATGAGTTTAGAGTCCACATAGAAATACAATTAGAAATAATAAAAATAAAAATTAATAATTAATAATATTGGATGAATTGCCTAGAGTCTATATAGAAATACAATTTACATATAGAAATAGAATTTATATATTGAAAGATGAGACTAGAGTCCATATAGCAATATAATTTACAAATAACTAAAATTTGATATTAAAAATAATTAATAACTAACACGTATATAAAATACAATATGAATATTACACATTATAGGTTCCTAAAGTTAGTATAAAATTTAAAATTATGTTATCATTTTAATATATTGAATAATACATTTAGAAAACATGCTCTACATACTATTATATGGGAGAAAATATAGTGATGTTAGCCGCGCAATTTGCGCTGGCCACCATGCTAGTTTGAACTAAATCAAACAGTAGTGGCAAACCGAAGCAACACAAACCAAAACCAGTGGCAAATTTGCAGTTCATGCTTTTTTTAAGGATTAATTGGATCCATTCCACTAAGAGTTCTTTGGTTTTGAAATATGCCACTACAATTCATGTATTTGTAACGATACTATTGTAATTTTACAACAACTAGAAATATGCCACTACTTACCCCCTTCGAGGTGTTATAATATATTATTTTTACTAAGCTGCCCCTGTCCTCTTCCTTCATGCCCTTCCTCCTTCCCTTCTCTCATCTCTCACCAAATTGCAGCAGATGCTGCTGACCAAATCCGGAGGAGCTCGGACCATCCTTTTGGAGGTGACTCCGCATCGGACGTCCGATATTTTTTCTAATATCGGACGCCCGGAATGCTTGCTGCTGGCATATGGCTGTCATCCTGCCGCGCGCTTGTGGTTGCAGTTCTGCAGCTTGCACCATGCGTTATGCACAGATGCACTGCATGTAACCGTGTAACAGGTCAACACTACATAAACATTCGTATTATATATTTTGGTTACAATAATATAATCAGAAATATATTGTTGGTTAAAGTAGCAGTTCGGAGACCGTGTCAATATTTAAAAATACTTATATTTTAGGATGGAAGGGGTATTAATTATATTAAGTTCTACGAGTATCTTGTTTAATACTCCGTACTTTTGTAGGAGCTAATTAAACACGTCGAAACAGCGGCTACGGGGAGGTTTCCTTGAGACTAATTAATCACGATCAGCTTTGTTTATTTCCATTCACCTGTTCCTTTCAGCAACTGATATCTATCATATCAACTGCGTCCATGCATTCACGTGGGTTTTGACGTGTAAGGGAAGGTGATTTCATCGCTTGAGGAGATATCCTCTTATTTTGTGCATGCCATCTAAATAGTTATAAAAAAATAAAAAAAATGGCAATATAGATTAATATGAAATATATCACTCCACAAATATACAAGTTTAAATTTAACTTCTACAAATAGTAACAAATATACCAACGAATGTACGATAATTATTTTCAGTTTAATTTGTTTTTTTTAACTTGTAGAAGTTGAATTTGATTATGCATATTTGTAGAGTGATATATTTCATATTAATATGTATTGTCATTTTTTTAAAAAAATTTAAATAATTATTTAGATGACAGACAATCAAGATGAAAATCGACATCCAATGCAGTAAGTAACGGGGTTCAGTGAATTCAGTCTGACCTACCCCTCAAAAAAAAAAATTCAGTCTGACCTGTGGTGGGGCCATCGCATGCCAAGTTGGCCACTTGCCAGAGCTGTCACATCCAATATGATTGGCATTCCAGCTAAAAAGCACAAAACGAATGCTGTGCCATTGCTACTCATCGATCGATCCATCGATCGAGCTTACTAGCTTTCCATCATCCCACCACTGCCTCAGCTAGCTAGCTGCTCTGACCGGCCGGCGCCATGCGGCGGCGCTCGTCGCTCGTCCACGCCGTCCTCCTCGCGGCGGTCGCGCTGGCCGCTCGCCGCCGGCCAGCCGCGGCCGAGCTGCGGCACCGGCGGCACGTACGCGGCGAACAGCACCTACGAAACCAACCTCCTGGACCTCATCAGCGCCCTCCAGGGGAACGCCTCCTCCTCGCCCACCCTCTACGCCTCCGGCGTCGTCGGCTCCGGCGGCCGCGACGCCGTCTACGGCGTCATGCTCTGCCGCGGCGACCTGAGCGCCTCCGACTGCAACGACGGCGCACCAGGGCCGGCCAGGACGTGGGCCGCGCCTGCAACCGCACCAGGGACGCCGCCCTCGTCTACAACCAGTGCTACGTCCGCGTCTCCGACGCCGACTTCCTCGCCGCCACCACCAACAACTCCGGCGAGGTGCCCCTCATGAGCTCCACCAACATCACCCGCGCCGCCGACGTCAGGGCGTACGACGCCGCGGTGGTCAGCCTCCTCAACGCCACCGTGCGGTACGCGGTGGAGAACTCGACGAGGATGTTCGCGACGGGGCAGCGGGTGGGGAGCGACCCGGGGTTCAGCGACATCTACTCCATGGCGCAGTGCTCGCCGGCGCTGTCGCGGCCGCTGTGCCGGAGCTGCCTCGACGGCCTCGTGGGGCAATGGTGGGACACGTTCCCGGTGAACGTGGAGGGGGCGAGGATCGCCGGCACGCGGTGTAACCTGAGGTCGGAGCTGAACCAGGGCACGTTCTACACCGGCCAGCCGATGGTGGTGCTGCGGGCCGACGGACTCACGACGGCGCAAGGGCCGGCGCCGGCGGCTACGACGGGAGGTGAGCATACAACATGTTTAATTGGAGTTGGAGATGGATTTTCAATCCTCGAGGAGATATCCGCTCGTTTCTTACATATGCCATCTAAATAATCTATTAGATGTTTTTGACAAAAATTGACAATATAAATTAATATGAAATATATCACTCCATAAATATAAAAGGTTTACTTCGACTTCTACAATAAAAAGAACAAATTAAATTGAAAATAGTTAACGTGCATTCACAGTTATATTTTGTTTGTTGAGCAGCAGCTAGCAAGCCTAGCATTGTGTTGTTGTAATCAGGTGCTACATAGAAGAAAAGGTACAGTACTTTGGATACTTGAACTGATCATTTTCTATGCAAAGGTGTAGGTAAGAATAATTCAGCAAGCAAAGTTCTGGTAGTCGTCGTGCCGATAGTGGCCGTTGCAATCGTAGCTGCAACTTCCTTTTGTATATGGAATGTGCGTAGGAAAAGAAGATCAAGAAAAGCAGAGCATTTCTCTGAACGTGAGTCCTCTACAAAATTTAGCGTAGAATTCTTCAAAAATTCCATTCAACATTCGAATATCAATTAACTATATCGAATTCATGTAAATTTTCCAGTTGACGCATCTGAGGACCTTGAAAGTGTCAAGTCGACCCTGATAACTCTAGCGTCATTGCAAGTAGCAACAGATAACTTCCACGAAAGCAAGAAACTCGGTGAAGGGGGATTTGGTGCAGTTTATAAGGTAAATGGTACTCCCTCTGTCCTAAAATATAAAAAAATTAAGTATAGGTGACATATCCTAGTACTACGAATTTGAACAGGCTAAGATATATCACATCCATGCAAAATCCCTTATATTTTGGGACGAGAGAGTAGTAGCCTTAACGGGTAACTTTTGAACAATTGCTGATTTCCTTTTAGAAAAGAATTATTTATTTGAAGGTATGAATCGAGAACGATCAAAATATGAAATTCTAAATATGTCTTGATTCATGAGCGCACTAGTACTCCATTGCTAATTTGTTATAGTTTATATTTACAAAAGATCTTTGATCTGGCTTTATTGGAAAAACCAAATATTGTAAATTAGTTGCATATGCATGTTAGAGTCTTAAGTCATTACAAAATTCACCATTTCTGTCCATATCTCCATGTATGAAGTAAATTAGCTAATAAACTAACAATTATTCAGGGACTTCTTTTTGGACAAGAAGTAGCCGTGAAGAGGTTGGCAAAGGGTTCAAACCAAGGGCTAGAAGAGCTTAAGAACGAGCTAGTTCTAGTGGCCAAACTGCATCACAAGAATCTTGTTCGTCTTGTGGGGTTTTGCCTAGAGGAGGGAGAGAAGTTGCTTGTCTACGAGTATATGCCGAATAAAAGCCTTGACATATTTCTTTTTGGTACAATTATAATCACCTTTTAATCTACATATATACCCTTTTCATTTGCTAACATGCAATAATTATAATAATCTCTTCATCACGTGCCAATTAGACTCGGAGCAAGGCAGACAACTTGATTGGGTAACACGATTCAAGATCATAGAAGGCATTGCTAGAGGACTACAGTATCTTCACCAGGACTCACAGAAGAAGATCGTCCACCGTGACATGAAGGCGAGCAACGTCTTGCTAGATGCAGACATGAACCCAAAGATCGGCGACTTCGGCCTCGCAAGGCTCTTTGGGCAGGATCAGACTAGAGATGTCACCAATCGCATCGTTGGAACATTGTAATGAAGTCAAACACTTTATCTGTTTGTGCTTATATGTAGCTAACAAACTAACATGCATTTTTTTTTTCTTGTTGTTGCATGTAGTGGGTACATGTCTCCTGAATACGTGATCCGTGGGCAGTACTCTACAAAGTCAGACGTGTTTAGCTTTGGCATTCTCGTCATAGAGATCGTGACGGGCCGGAGAAACAGCGGCCCCCATTTCTTAGAACAGAACGAAGATTTAATAAGCATAGTGAGTATCCTGCTAACTCATAGACAAATATATTGATACCGCTTACATTTTAATATTTGCATTTGAAGATAACCATGCAATATATGATCTGCAACATTAACATATAACTTACAATATGTAACTGATTCTAGGTACGGAGGCACTGGGAAGAGGGAAATATTGTAGAGATGATTGACCACTCCTTGGGAAGAAACTACCCTGAAGCTGAGGTGCTGAAATGTGTAAACATCGGTCTCCTGTGCGTGCAGCAAAACCCTGTAGATCGGCCTACAATGGCAGATGTCATGGTTTTCCTTAACAGCGATGCTACCAGCACTCTGCCGGCTTTTGCAACTCATAGCCCAACAATTTCCATCGAGGGGAACTCTGGTTACTCTCAAACCGTTACACAATTGTCTCCTAGATAGCAGGGGGCTAAAACATAGTTGGCATTGCTCGTTGCTGCTTGTTTTGTTTTCCGTTGAAATTGTATCTATTGTCAGTTTGTAATCAAGAATAGTAAAGTTAAATTATAAACATGGAGATACGAGGAAAACCAGTAGTATGTCACTTTCCTTTTCACTTTTGACTTCAATTAATTAGTTTCTCATAAGATACTTTTATCGTAGGAGTAATGGATATCCATCTGACCATCCATGCAAGTTGTTGCAGCTACCGCGGCTGTTGTTTTCCACGGGGGCGCCAGGTGCACGCACTCCACACCCAACCATTCGATTATTTCGAGTTAAGAATGGGTCAAGTGTTCCAATCGATTAAGTGCGTGCTAACTACTAGTACTCGCATGTTGAAACAGCTGCTGTGTGGTGGTTTCCGCTCACCTTTATTTTCGACCTCTGTTTTGAATACTTGAACTGATTATTTTCCCTCCAAAATGCAGTCAAGAATAATTCAGCAAACAAAATTCTGGAAATCGTCTTGCCGATAGTGGCAGTTGCAATCGTAGCTGCAGTTTCCATCCTCTTGTGGAATATGCGCAAGAAGAGAAGACGAGGGAAAGCAGAGCATTTCACCGGACGTGAGTGATCCTTCTCATCATTGGCATAAAATTCTTATCAAATTCCACTATACATTGTTAATCATCCGTATTCATTAACAGTTTATCAAATTCATGAAAATTTGACAGCTGATGCAGCTGAGGACTTCGAAAGTGTCAAGTCAACCCTGCTATCTCTGGCATCACTGCAAGTAGCGACGGATAATTTCAATGAAAGCATGAAACTCGGCGAAGGGGGATTCGGTGCTGTTTATAAGGTATGGAAGTAACCTTTTATGTGTTCTTTTGAGGAAATAATTTTTGATTTCACGGGGCGAATTAAGCATGGTAAAAATATGAAATGATAACTTTTTACTATGAGTGTACTGATCCTTAATTGTTACTTTGATAATTTAATTAATTAATACTATTTGGCAAATATCATTCAAGATCGCCTAATATTGTAAATTAGTTACAGCACCAAGCTTTTAAGCCATTCAAAATTCAGTTTTTTCTATCCATATCTCCATGTAAGAAGGTATTAAACCAAATTTTTCAGGGGCTTCTTTTCGGACAAGACGTAGCAGTGAAGAGGCTAGCGAAGGGTTCAAACCAAGGGTTGGAAGAGGTGAAAAACGAGCTAGTTTTGGTGGCCAAACTTCATCACAAGAATCTTGTGCAGCTTGTGGGGTTTTGCCTAGAAGAGGGAGAGAGGATGCTCGTCTACGAGTACATGCCCAACAAAAGTCTCGACACCTTTCTTTTTGGTACTACTGATATCACCCCTGAATTTAGATATGTTACCATCTTTTCATGTTTCTGCAATGAACATGATTCATGCTAATTAGATGAAGAGAAAAGGAGACAGCTAGATTGGACTACACGATTTAGGATCATTGAAGGCATTGCTCGGGGCCTTCAATATCTCCATCAGGACTCCCAGAAAAAGATCGTACACCGAGACATGAAGGCGAGCAACATCTTGCTGGACGCAGACATGAACCCAAAGATTGGGGACTTTGGACTTGCTAGGCTCTTCGGACAAGACCAGACTCGAGAGATTACGAACCACATCGTTTGGGACATTGTAATTAGTTCATAAATATATATGCAATAAAATAATTAACTATGAAATTCTCATTCTAACCATGTGATTATTCTTGTTGGATGTTGATGCAGTGGGTACATGTCTCCTGAGTACGTGACGCATGGGCAGTACTCCACGAAATCAGATGTGTTTAGCTTTGGCATTCTCATCATAGAGATCGTGACGGGCCGGAGAAGGAACAACGGGCCCTATTTCTTTGAGCCAAACGAAGATATAATAAGCATAGTAAGTATATACTACCTCAATTTTCTAAATAGATGACGCCGTTAACATTTAGAATAACGTTTGACCATTTGTCTTATCCAAAAACTTAGTGTAAATATGCTGAAGTATAAGTCTTATGTAAAGCTTTTTTAATGATAAAACATGTCACAACAGAACAAATTATATTTATATAATTTTTAAATAGGACGAATAATCAAACATTATGTCAAAAGTTAACAACATTATTTATTAATAAAAGAGGGAGTATATATTTTGCTAATTCACCAAGACTAATGCACCATTAATTGCTACTTGCACTTTTAGTACTTTCTAACATATAACCATGCATACTGATTACTGAAGATATTTATGTATCTAATACTAGGTATGGAGGCACTGGGCAGAGGGAAACATTAAGGAGATCATAGATCACTCCTTGGGAAGAAACTACCCTGAAGGCGAGGTGCTAAAATGTGTTAACATTGGTCTCCTGTGTGTCCAGCAGAACCCTATAGATCGTCCAACAATGGCGGATGTCATGGTTTTACTTAATAGCGATGCTATTACCACTCTGCCGGCTCCTGTAGTTCACATTCCAGCAGCATCTTTCTCCGATGGAAGCTCTGGTTATTCTCAAAC
>CM020184.1:17278991-17309347 GCA_009805545.1 Oryza longistaminata | reverse complement strand
GCCTCAGTGTTCTTCACCACGAAGACCCCTTATCCCGTCAGCCTCCATGCACGGACCGACGCACCTCCACCGGCCTGAGTGAGAACGGGGGGAGAGCAACAGAGGGAGAAGGATGAGAGTTTGTGTCATTGACATGTGGGTCCCACGTTGACTCAGTCATCATGTCGGACAAAATGGGGGTCAATAGCGTGCAAGAACCTAGAGTGGCCCGGTTTTGTAAACTTGAGAGCTGCCATATATCTGGTTTTTCGGTTCAGGGACGATTTTATAACTCCGTGACAAGGTGAGGGATCTCATGTGAACTTTTTCCTAAAACGTAAGAGGGCCAGGAGTCCAGCACGACAGAAATGAGGGCAGGCGGCCCAGCGATTTCACTTCAGGTTGGGGGCTTGGCCTGCTGGCTCTGGTGAAACAGAAGCAGGTCCGTTGTATCTGGTTTTTTGAGTTAAAGGACGAAAATTGAATTCGTTGACAAGTTAAGGGACCATAAATGAACTTATTTTTATGCTAAACGATCGTCCTCGTGTCGCAGGCCAATTTTTCAGGACGTACAAAGCCAACATCCGGCCTGCAAGGGGAGTATCCAGCTTGATGTAAGTTGGATTTATAGGAACACAAATCTTGATGTAAGATCCCATAGATAAAAAGTTGAAAGACAGGAGCATCCAAATATCTATCGCAAGTAAAATAATGAATTCGAAGAAAAATTGATTGCCTGCAAAATTAAGGGGAAGGCGGGCGCCCAATGCTTTGGGGGAAAAATCGGGCGCTGACATTGACGTCAGCGTCTGATTTACGTGCAAAATTACTTTAAACTGATTTATCTCTTAAATTATTTATCCAAATCATGATCCGATTGCACTATTAAATTCGTTGCAATTAAATCTTCAAAACAAGACCACACATGAATATATTTCGACGAAAATTTATTTTAGCTTATTATTGAATTATTTTTAAATGTTACACGATGTTCCACCAGATATATCGGAATTGTTTCACTAAGTAGATCGAAAATGTTTCACTCGTTTAAATCTGGTGTTGTTTCACCTTATATAAAAACAATGTTTCAGCAAATAGCGAAAGAATGTTTCAGTTCACTGCAACATTAGATCTATACAGAGTGAAACATTGTGAGTACACTAGGTGAAACATTTTTCGGTGGAACAAAAAATAAACCAAATTCCCTTAATAGAGGGTTTCTAAAATATGTGGGTTTTTTTTGTTGCAATGAAATGTTTCGTTCAGTGCAACATTAGATCTATACATAGTAAAACATTATGAGTACACTATGTGAAACATTTTGGGTGGAAAAAAAATAAACCAAATTCCCTTAATAGAGAGTTTCCAAAATATGTGGGTTTTTTTGTTGCAAAAGAGTATTTTAATTCACTGCAACATTAGATCTATACATAGTGAAACATTATAAATACACTAGGTGAAACATCTTTTGTAGAAAAAAGATGAGCATAAATAGATGTGCCTAAGTAGGCACGTGGGGGGAGGGGGCCAGGGGGGAGCGTCCGATCCGGCTCCCCCGCGCCGGGCGACCGGCAAGGAGCATTTCCGAAATTAAGGGGAAGGAACATGCGAAAATCGTTTCTCCAGTGGTAACCAATCTCGCACAGATATTCACTTGGTTGCTATCCAGCTGGCAAGTGCATCAGGGGTCCAGTCACACAGTGAAATTAATCATGTTTAGACAGACGCACAATGCAAGTTTTCTTGTACTGTACCTATCTGCATGCTAATTAAGTTGCCAAGTGTGAAGCCAAGACCAGTTGTCTCCAGTAACGATCGATTGGCAACAAAATCAAAGTCCAAGTCAATCAACCAGTCTTCCTATTTTAATCGGTACTAGTATCCATCCCTATCTCTTAAGAATTTCTTTAATTAGGAAGATCTGATCGTTGATGTAGATGGTATCATTATGACCGTATAGAGTACTCATATTGAACGAAACATGCTATTGTATAGCTGAACTGTGCATGAGTTATGCGGGTGAAAACTGATGGATGATCTACAGATAATAGGGGCAAAATAAATAGTATGCATACTAATAAAGTTAGCAAACTGCTTGGAATCAATTATCTAAACAATGCTAATGGAGAAAGTTTTGGACAAACTGTACCTTTTGAAGTGTGACACAAATAATCGGTCGAAATTGTACCTTTTTAGTCTTTTTAAATAATAATTCTAAAATTAGGAAACAATAAATATCAAGCGTTACCATTTTTTTACTCTTAATTTACTGTTTTTTTGTTGTAATTGTAAAATCGAAATGTGATATTAGTTAGTTGTAAATACGGTGGACTCAACTTCTAGTTTAAGCCTGTATTGCTAAGAAAATAACAGTGGTCAATATATGATTAAATTCAAATAGATGCGATATCAACAACAATAGTCATCTCCGTTCAAGTAAGGTTTGGTAACTAGTAATTTCAATCCAAAATTCAAATTAAAAATTAATTGTTCTTCAAATAATCCTCATAATGAGTTCAATCCACACATTGGAGAAGCACAAGAGGTGTCATGCAATCCACTGTTAGGGTTTAAATCCTGGTTCACATAAAAATTATATACGTGTGGGTGTATTTTATTAAAGAATACATATATTACAATTACATAACAATAACTTGGCAACAACTTGACAGGTCAGTGCCATCTAAAACAAGAACTTGATAATTGAACATTCAAGTACAACACTGTGACAAGTGGGTCCATTATAGTATAAGAACTTGACAATTTAGTATTTTGGAAGCTAGGTATGTGTTGTTTTGATTTATGAGTGCTTGATAAGTTATTTCACGATATCAGTATGCCATAACATAGCCATACTGCAAATGCAAATATTATCTTATGTTGTTCATCCCAATTTTGCACGATTGGTCTAGTTTTTTTCACCTTATTGATCTCAACTGAAATACAAAACATTCTGCGTAGTAAAATTTAACTGACTTTTAATTACTAAAATAAAAAAAATAAGTATGCTTATACAGTATAGACAAGTATGTTGACAAAATAAGAACTTAAAAATCGAATGTGTATAAAAAATGCTTAAAATAATTCAGCTGTTATATCAATTCTTAAGTTATTATACCAAAACATATGCATACCCATCATGCAAGTTGATGTAATTGTATAGTTATTAAGTTCCTGTTCTAGATTGTATAATTACTAAGTAAGTTATTGTACTAAATTTCACTCACCCATTAAGTTATTATATTAGAATGCTCATTTATCAGATTATTGCACTAAATTACACCCGCCTACTAAGTTAATATACCATGACTCTTTATTAAAAGTTTAGTGAGATCATGTCTTGATGGTGCATTCGTATGTGATGCGTATATGTTTCGCATGTAGTGAAACATGAAAAATGTTCAACCGCATGTTGGGTTAATAACTAAAAGGAGATCAATGAGGAGAATATTATGGCGTCCTGATCTCTAAAAAAACGTTTTAATCATTTAATCATGCGCACGTGAATTACGTCCAATTTTGCTATATATTTGTCAATAATTTTTTTCTTAAAATTTAACAGATGTAACTATAGTAAAATCATGATATAATTACATTATAACTTGCATATAACTATAATATAACTTTTACATAATTTTGTTTCAAGATTCGTGCAAGCGATGATGGGAAAAAAATCACAACACACACAGTGAAAGGATTTAGTCCACGACCTCCGTTTCATGCAAAAAGCATGCCACGAAAAAAGTTCTAAATGTTACACACAGTGCGCATGATTACACTGTAATTGCATCTATCAAATTTTAAAAAGAAAAATTATTGAGAATGCATAGGTGATCCCATTACGTCGGCTGGTGGAGGGTGGACTCACCATTGCAGCAGGCGCTCCCGATTCTTCATGCGGCTGGATATGCTGGATGCCATGTCGGATGGGGAACAGTGGATTTTCTTCAACTTGAAAGATTAATCGACATTAAATGAACATTTAATCTTAATACATTGGGTAAAAGATTTTGAGCTAGTTGCTATCCAGGTGGCATGCATCACAGTCCAGTCGCTATACCTACCATAGACTGAAAAATAAATATGAACAGATACAAAGTAACAAACATAAAGTAAGTTTTGCTTTCTGAATCTGTTGGTTCCAAAATTTTCCTTTTTGGGTCTGTTTAGGTGGTGTTTGGATCCGGGGAGTAAATTTTAGTCCTTGTCACATCGGATGTTTGGACATTAATTTGGAGTATTAAACATAGACTACTTATAAAACTAATTACATAAATGAGAGCTAATTCGTGTGTCAAATTTTTTAAGACTAATTAATCCATAATTAGCACATGTTTACTGTAGCAGCACACATAGGCTAATCATGGATTAATTATGGTCAATAGGTTCGTCTCGCGAAATAGTCTAGGGTTATGGAATAGGTTTTGTCAATAGACTACGTTTAATACTTCTAATTAGTGTCCAAACATCCGATGTGACAGGGATTAAAAATTTCTAGTTCCATCCAAACAGCCCCTATTCTAACCTTTTAGTTTCTGACAGAGAAACAACTGGTTATTTAACTTGTGTGAATATGGAGAAGTTGAAAAACCCAGCTTACTAATTTATATAAGAAAATATAAACTAGCTGTAAATCAGTGATGTTTGGAAGAGTTACAACTTTTTCTATAAAAGAAACAGAATATCTAGTTGCTAGAATCTCTCCAAACAAACATAGCCCACATGCCTTCAGCTGAGTCGTGACTTATAAGACAATGAATAGTTGAATAGTTCCTCAATTGATTGGTCAAGTGATCAAGCCCACTTATGAGGCCATGAATAGATGCCTCAATTGATTGGTCATGGCGCAACCACAAGTCAATCGACCGGAGTTTCTACTAGTTTCTTTCTTCATTATTATCATATAACACTGTTAACTTCCGTACCATTCGATCTGTGTTCGGATGCCCCTTTTCCCAACCCCTCTCCCTCATTCTCCACGCGCACGCTTTTCTAACTACTCAATAGTGCGTTTTTTGCAAAAAAATTTCTATACGAAAGTTGCTTAAAAAATCAAATTAATCCTTTTTGAAAAAAAATAGCTAATACTTAATTAATCACGCGCTAATGGACCACTCCGTTTTCCGTGCGGAGGGTTCCGGTTGGGAACCTGGAATAGCGAACACTAGTGGTTTTATAAATATAAAAAAAATATAAATCTGGTTTAAAGTTATTCAATGAGAAAACAAGTCGCAACAAAATAAATGATAATTACTTAATTTATTTAATAAAACAAACAATAAAGTGATTGTATAAAAGTGAACAACATCGTATATTAAAAGAAACTAGCTGGGTGGCCCACGCAACTGCACGGCTAGCACCCATATACCTGCAAATATCGAATCCAACTCATCTACAAATGAAATTATATATTTTTAATATGTTTTACTTAAAATTTATTAAATAGTCATCTCGTTTTTTTAAGACTTTAAAATACCAAACCTTATCATCCTCGTGTTTCTAATTTTATAGTTTTAAAAGTCACACCAGTTGCTATCCCTTACTTCTCTCATATCCTTCTTTATTTGCTTGCTCGATCTACCACTGTTTCTATTCATTCTCTTTGGATCCTTTAAAAATTGGATCTTATAGTTTTCAGAGTTTATTATCCTGTTGGATTTCTTTTTATAATTGCTAGAAGTCCCATCAAACTCTACCATTATACTCCTCTACGGCCGTCCATTGCATCTTCTCTTCATTGTTATTGGTATTTTAAAAATCGAACATAATTTTCGTTTAGGTTCATTTTTTTACTTTCTATAAGTTCTGCCAATACATCAGCGACTTTGTTACTGTACTCCTATACGGCTCGCTCGCTACTGCCATTCTTTATTGTCATTGAGATTTTAAAATCAAACATGATTATAATTGGGGTTTATTTTTTTACTTTTCTTTAGCCCAAACCTTTAAAAATTGGACATTATAGTTTTTAGAGTTTATTGTCTCGCTGGGTTTCATTTTTTTAGAAATATTGTCAAACGCTGCCACTATTCTCCTCTACAACACGTCCACCGTCTACTCTTTATTGTCAATTAGATTGTAAAAATCGAACATAACTATCGTTGGAATTCATTTTTTACTTTATAGAAGTCCTAGCAACCATCGGCGGCTCACCGTTGTACTCCTGTATGACCTATCCGCTGCCTCCCATTTGTAATTATTTTGGTAGGATCGGTGAAGAAATGCCAACGAAGGAAAGAGGGCAAACATGGGGATGTGAATTTTCATCGAATTTGTAGTTGCATGTTTGTGTAATAACTTATATTATCACAACACATCGTACCAAATGTTTTCACATGTTTATTTAACTATTTATATTATATGCATGTACTATGAGTAGAAAATACTTTCCCGGTAAACATGTTACCGGTTACATATACACAACAACATACCGTTGTTGAGAGAGAGTATGCTAAACTCTCATTGGGGTATCACATCGTCTCTTGCATGACTGTGAATATACACATATACTAATTAGAGTTTAATTTATCTTTTTTACAACTTGTAGAGGTCATATTTAAACATAATTATTTGTGGAGTCACATATTAATCCATCTTACCATTTTTTTTAGTTTTTTTTTATAACTGTTTAGATGACCTGTGATAGACCGTAGACGATGGAATATTCCCTAAAGAATTTAGAATCCTAGATGATGCAACAGTCTGAATGCCGCAATAATTAAGAGGGCCGACAGAGCACCAGAAAAAATGAAAAAGAAAAAGACCTACTATAGCCTGGTTTAGTTCTATTTTTTTTTTCTAAAAACATCACATCGAATCTTTGGACACATGCATATTACATTAAATATAGATTAAAAAAACTAATTGTACAGTTAGGGGGGAAATCGCGAGACGAAACTTTTGAGCCTAATTAGTCCATGATTAGCCATAAGTGCTCATAAGTGCTATAGTAACCCATATATGCTTATGACGGATTAATTAGGCTGAAAAGATTTGTCTCGCGGTTTTTAGATAAGTTATGAAATTAGTTTTTTTATTTGTGTCCGAAAACCCTTCCAACATCCGATCAAACATTTGATGTGACACCTACAAATTTTCTTTTTCACGAACTAAACAGGCCCTATGTATAAACACAACGATATGGCATTAGCTCTCCCACACTAGACCTGCCAACTTCGTCCAAGCTCGCCCACCCTTCGTCAAGCTAGCTACAAGTAGTACATGGCGTACGTCTACCTCGCCGCCGCAGCATGCCTCGTCGGCGTGTTCCTCCACGCGCCTCTCGCCACCGACGCGCAGCCCATGCCATGGCACCGCTGCAACGCCACCAGCGGCAACTACACGGCGAACAGCACGTACCAATCCAACATACAGTACCTGGCCACCTCACTCCCGGCGTACGCCTCCTCCTCCCCTTCCCTCTTCGCCTCCGGCTCCTCGGGCGCGCCGCCCGACGCCATCTACGCCCTCGCGCTCTGCCGCGGCGACACCACCAACGCCTCCTCCTGCGCCACCTGCGTCGCCGCGGCCATCCAGGCCGCCCAGAAGCACTGCGCGCTCGTCAAGACCGTCGCCATCTACGACGACCCCTGCATCGTCCGCTTCTCCAACCTGGTGTTCCCGGTCAGCGCTCCCTATAACAAAGGGATGTTCGTCCCGTGGGACGACAACAATGTCAGCGCGGCGGCGGAGGCGGCGTTCGACGCCGCCGTCGCCCGGCTGGCGACGCCACCGCCGAGCACGCCCGCGGCGGACTCGTCAGGCGGTTTCGCCACGGGGGCGGAGGAGTCGCTCGCCGTCGCCGGCGAGGTCTATCCCAAGATCTACTCGCTGGCGCAGTGCACGCCGGACATGTCGGCGGATGCCTGCCGGAGCTGCCTCGAGGATATACTCGTGAGGATGGTGCCCACGTATTAGCCGGGAGGAAGGGCGGGCGCGTGTTGGGCGTGCGGTGCAACTTCCGGTTCGAGACGTATCCTTTCTTCTTCGCCAGCCGTGTTGCAACTCCCGGGCTCGCCGGCGTCGTCTTCTGCTCCGGTGAACGGAGGTATGTTGGATGAACACGAGTGAAGCTTGTAGTGTTAATTTCTTTTCCATCTTTGTATTTACAGCCTAACTCTGGTGCTTTCTACTTGTAGTAGAAAATAATTCTGAACCGTTGATCTCATTTGATCGAAGGGTTCAGATCTATTTCTACTACTATCTCAGTTAATGGTAGTAGAATCGTGGAGGGGTGCTTTTGTCCAGATAAAATTATTTGCGGAGGGGTATAATCGTTAGTTTCACGTTCTGGAGCCGACGCCTTGCCTAATTGCCTTACCCCCAAATCGCGCATCTGCAGCCCATGCCGAGAGAACCTCCCTCGCGACTACTCCCTTCCGCCGCCTCAGGCCTCAGCCAACCTCGCCTGCTCCGCCACCCTCGCCCTCGTCCGCCCCTTCCCGACGCACTCGCCTCCGCCGCCTCCAACGTTTATCTAGCTCTCTGAGAGAAATGCACCAGCACATTTGCCCGCAGTTGCTCCACTGCTCGATGTCGTCAAAAATCTTGTCGACAATCTACTGAATTGAGCATTTTGCTTTGCATCTTTTCTGACACATACGAAGCTGGTTGCATATACCATTGAACAGACCAAGGGAGAGCTTGCTGAAGAAGCATGATAGCAGCAAAACCTGACAAATTATTCTTTGATCAACCCTAATTAACTTTCTGTCCAGAGTTTATGGTTGATACCATATCACTGTCAATGCATTTTGCGACCATCGAACAAGTCTACAGTAAAACGGTTTTGCTATATAAGAGTACATAAGAGTGGGATTTCAATTAAATATATAAGAATGGCAGCTTAGCAGCTTGGGATTTCACTTAAATATATAAGAGTGGCAGCTTGGGGGCAAAATATTTACTTCATGCAAGCGATCCAACAGTTCAACTAGCACTGCAAGTTAAAAGCATGATTCTTCAGATAAGCCCATTCATCTCTGAAACGGAATGCCACAGATGCAGAAGAATGCAACACATTGTGACATACTAGGGTATTAAATCCACATCCATATGTGAAACGAATTGCTTCATATCCAGAAGAATTCAGATAGATGCAGGGAGTAGGGTCAATTAACCAAACAGACAGAGACAAACAGAAGGATCAGTTACTGTTGAAAACTAAACCAAACAATTGTTGATCAGTTGGTCTTCAGTACTAACATGGATTGGTCCATATATCCAACTAACTTTTTCCCTTCTCTGTTCAGTTCGCACCAGAATTCAGGCAAAACGCAACCCATACAAATTCATGAACAGGAAAACATCCCACAGCAGAAGCTCCTGCACGCACGCCGGTAGGGAAGCGGGAACGGAAGGAGAGGGGGCGCCGGAGAGTTCCGCCGTTGGCGGAAGGGAACGGGATGCACAAGCGCCGGCGGCAGAAGGAGTCGCGGCGCCGGCGGAATGAGTCACGCTCTCCACCTCCGCTCGATGGCGACAGATGAGGATTCCGAGCGACGCTGACCACGAGACCCACACGGAGAAATAAATTAAGTGTCACATCTACCCCAAATTTATCTTAGTACTTTACCAATCTACCCTAAAAAATAAACGGTTCAGATTAATTCTACTGGGAGTATAATACTACCAGTAGAAAGCACCGGAGCGTCTCTCTTGTATTTATTGTTAGTTGTATGATAGGAGTATTTGGGATTATGGGTAAAATCGTTTTTACCCAACTATTTATTCTTTCCCATCACCTAAACTTGCATAACACACTATCACTACCTCTGTTATTTCTTACTTCACGTTTTGGGCATCGACATATATAGACATATAGTCTCTAGTGAAATGTTTCATTCATATTTTTTCTAACTATATTTTATAAAAATTATTAAAAAATATGATTACATGAAATTATTTTTCATAACAAATCTACTAATATGCCATTTTGCATATTAAATCATAATTTTTTGTATAAATTAATGATTTAGAATTTAAGGTTTGAGTATACATCCAGCAAAAGAGAAAGATTTGACTATGCGTATTTCTAGGAATTCATCTTTTTGCAGTAAGAGGTAAATACTACTATTCGCATGTGTTTTGGAATCATTCCCACGATATATTTATTTCTAAGCAGCGCCTGGCCCTCCCTTTCACTAACTACCAAGTCTACCACTATCAATTAGTTGGGGACACAACCCTGTGTACAAGTTAACCTTTTCTCAAAGCTCCATGGTATTATTTTGAGTAAAATATGTTATTGTTACACCGTCCGTTTCAATTAATTTTCGTCTTACTTTTGTCATAAATCAAACATTCTTAACTTTAATTATTGATTTCAGAAAATTGTATAGTTGAACATCATAAGATTTATGTTTTTAGAGCAATTTTCACAAAACCACATGTTTTGGGGCATCCGTAACACATAACCCTAGGTTTTAGGGCAAAGTGTTTCGTAAAACCCCAACTACAAGCTTATATCTTCTATTTGACTAATATATTGTAAAAACTGTATGCGATATTTTTAGTACATATACACATTAGCTGCTTTTCAATAATCATTGTTCATCGCGGTCTGATCATTTATGTGTATATTTAACCAATTATTATGTCATCATCACTTAGGATTATGGTCAGTTTTTTATGTAGTGAAAAATTGAGAAAAAAAATATAAACTAGACAAGAGGAATGTGTACTTTGAGTCAACAAATGTGAATTTATGCAAAAAAAAAAACATAATCATATGTAATATGAGTATTTTACATAAATATGGGGTTTAATTTCTTGAAACATTTTATCTGAAAACGTGGGGTTCCTTGAAACAAATCACAATAACATGTGTTTTGTGTTATCAATGCCCCAATATCCGAGGTTTTGTGAAATTTACTCTAAATAATTACATTCACCATGAGAAATGTGTAATTTGCATTTTGTTATAACAATATGAAATTTTAGAAATCGATAACCAAAGTTAGCAATGTTTAGCTTAGAACAAAGCTAAAACATGTAATTTGAAACAAAAAGAGTATTTGGAAATAAATGTAATTGTGACAATGAGTGTTTAGTACTAAAGAAACTACAAAACCTAAGCCCATGTTGTTTTCAATTGTTTCTACATACATATAGTAAATTTATTTGGGACTTCATATATGTATTCTTTTTTTTTTTTGAAAAGATCTTCATATATGTATTCTGTAGCTTACAATGTTGGTTTGCAGAAAGATCGAAACACAAGAGAAGTACAGTGATCGGCATTCTGGTGCCTGCAATTGCTTTATCTTCCATCGTAGCATGGTTTTGTTCTTGGAGGTGGAGGAGAAGACTAGCAGCAAGAACCTTAGAGCTAAGTAAATATTCTTGGCCATTTTATTAGAAACGCAGCACGGGAACTAATGAACTATCCTGATGGCAGTTGGCTAAATTCATTATAAACTAGGGGATAGCCCCATTCAGTTTTGCACGGAGCTAGATAATTCACCTATAATATATAACTCTGAAATTTTATTTCTATATAGATACCATTATATGTAAAAGTACATTTGGATTTTATATACAGCGCTTAGCTTCTATTTTTATATGGTCCCATATACAACTCCTCGATTCTGTTTCTATAGGCTTAATTTCATATGCAACTCTTTACTTCTATTTCTATGAATATATTGTATTTTATATACAACTATATCAATCAATCTATATCGTTATAATCCGGACCGACCATGATCTAACTGTTTAGATATTTTTCTTTTTCTTTGATTAATGTGAGAATTTCTAGCCTCTAGAGCGAACGTTGTATCTCCTTTTAAGGATGTCTTAATGATACAATAGATTTTGTTTAGTCAAATTCTATCATCTTTTTTTTTCTAAAAATAAGTCACTTGTCTTAACATTAAAGGCAGTTACTTCTCTTAACATAATGCTTCATTGTTTACTTTTCTCTTCCTAGTTCCAACGGAGTCTAGTACAGATGACATGCAAAGTATCGGCTCGCTCCTTCTTGATCTGTCAACACTAAGAGTTGCTACAGATGACTTTTCTGAGCACAAAAGGCTTGGTGAAGGTGGCTTCGGTGTAGTGTACAAGGTACCACTTGGATGTAATTGTCTGGGTTTTCTCTCAAGAGTATTTGGAAATAAATGTAATTGTGACAATGAGTGTTTAGTACTAAAGAAACTACAAAACCTAAGCCCATGTTGTTTTCAATTGTTTCTACATACATATAGTAAATTTAGTTGGGACTTCATATATGTATTCTGTAACTTACAATGTTGGTTTGCAGAAAGATCGAAACACAAGAGAAGTACAATGATCGGCATTCTGGTGCCTGCAATTGCTTTATCTTCCATCGTAGCATGGTTTTGTTCTTGGAGGTGGAGGAGAAGACTAGCAGCAAGAACCTTAGAGCTAAGTAAATATTCTTGGCCATTTTATTAAAAACGCAGCACGGGAACTAATGAACTATCCTGATGGCAGTTGGCTAAATTCATTATAAACTAGGGGATAGCCCCATTCAGTTTTGCACGGAGCTAGATAATTCACCTATAATATATAACTCTGAAATTTTATTTCTATATAGATACCATTATATGTAAAAGTACATTTGGATTTTATATACAGCGCTTAGCTTCTATTTTTATATGGTCCCATATACAACTCCTCGATTCTGTTTCTATAGGCTTAATTTCATATGCAACTCTTTACTTCTATTTCTATGAATATATTGTATTTTATATACAACTATATCAATCAATCTATATCGTTATAATCCGGACCGACCATGATCTAACTGTTTAGATATTTTTCTTTTTCTTTGATTAATGTGAGAATTTCTAGCCTCTAGAGCGAACGTTGTATCTCCTTTTAAGGATGTCTTAATGATACAATAGATTTTGTTTAGTCAAATTCTATCATCTTTTTTTTTCTAAAAATAAGTCACTTGTCTTAACATTAAAGGCAGTTACTTCTCTTAACATAATGCTTCATTGTTTACTTTTCTCTTCCTAGTTCCAACGGAGTCTAGTACAGATGACATGCAAAGTATCGGCTCGCTCCTTCTTGATCTGTCAACACTAAGAGTTGCTACAGATGACTTTTCTGAGCACAAAAGGCTTGGTGAAGGTGGCTTCGGTGTAGTGTACAAGGTACCACTTGGATGTAATTGTCTGGGTTTTCTCTCAATTTATAAAGAGAAATTTTACTCTTGTTAAATAGCTAAGTACCGACAGGTACCGTACTTTTTTCTATAAAATTGATGTTTTTTTATACGGTATCTTCTGGTAACTATCAAGGGCTATAAAATCATGAGGCCATAACTTCTCTTCACCTGCTTGCAGGGAGACCTACCTAAAGGTCAAGAAATAGCAGTGAAGAGGCTCGCGAAGACTTCCAAACAAGGAATAGAAGAGCTGAAAACTGAACTACTTTTGGTTGCTAAGCTGAACCACAACAATCTTGTCAAGCTTATTGGCGTCTGCTTGGAAGAAAATGAGAAGATACTTGTATATGAATATATGCCTAATAGAAGCCTTGATACCATTCTTTTCGGTACTATTTCTCACAGCTCCCTGTTTTCCAAAAAAAAGATCTCTCATCATGGTAATGCAAAACATGATCAAGTCACACTTATATATATCGAATTGGTGTTTTCTTGTGTGAGTGGTAGATGCGCAGAAAATCAAAGAGCTCAATTGGGGACAGAGGTTCAAGATCATAAATGGAATAGCTAGAGGGTTGCAATATCTTCATGAAGATTCTCAACTGAAGATAGTTCATCGTGACCTCAAAGCAAGCAATGTTCTGTTGGATTCTGCTTATAATCCTAAGATTTCTGATTTTGGGTTAGCTAAGATATTCGAAAGGGATCAATCAAAAGTTATCACCCATCGTATAGCTGGTACTTAGTAAGTATATGTCCAGTCCTTTAAAATGACAATTTTATTAGTTATCTGGTAATGCAGTAAAAATAATGTTATTCTTACAGTGGATACATGTCACCGGAGTATGCAATGCGTGGACAATATTCAATCAAGTCAGACGTGTTTAGCTTTGGTGTCCTGGTTTTAGAGATCATCACAGGGAGAAGAAACTTTGGCTCCTATGGTTCTGATCAACAAGATTATGATCTCATAAATGCTGTGAGTACACCAACACTATATTAATTAATTAATTTATTCTGGGAAAAATATGTAGTACAAACTTCATAAATCTGAAACTACCGTAGGATGTACAAATGGACGTCTGAAAATTACTCATGGTGACGTGGATAAATCTTAGAGATGTCCATTTGTGCATTCTACAGTAGCTCCTTGGTTTGCACTATACATATGAAGTTTGCAGTACATATTTTCCTTCAATACTAGGCTATACTTCTCCTAGTTAAAGTTAATTTTATCGTACATTAACCCATTGATTTGATGTAGACATGGGAGCACTGGACTAGCGATAAAGCCCTCGAGTTGATCGATCCATCATTGGGAAATCACTATCCAGTTGACAAGGTGCTCAAGTGCATCCAAATTGGGCTGCTCTGTGTTCAGCCGAAACCTGCTGATAGGCCATTCATGTCTGCTGTTAATGTCATGCTTACTGGTACAATCCGTCTCCCTTCCTTGTCCAGACCTGCCTTTTGGTTTCAGGAGATTGGTGCTAGCTCAGATGTAAATTCAGAGCAGAACCTGCTTGACCCACACAACTCAACGAAAATGTATCAAATTGAAGCACCGATCACAGAGCTTGAGCCCAGATAAATCTTGTAAGATGAGTTGAAAGAATATCCGCTTCTTCTTTCATACAGTTACTGATATTTGTACAACTGACTCTTATTAATCTGGCTATCTAGGTGTTGTGTTTTCGGCTCAACAAAGTCAAGTGGAAATTATTAGATGTTAATAATGTATCCTGCTGTCATCCTGTTTAAATCAACAGGAGCATGTTTGCATTGTTGCACAAAGATACTGTAGCAAATACGACACATGCTTGATACACTGGTTTTTCTTTTGAAAGAATTGATGCACTGATTCTTTATGTTATTCTTGGTTCCCAGTTGGCACTTCAATATGCAAATCATCATTACTTAAAAAAAAACTATTTTCGTAGGTAAGGGTTCATTTTTACAGCCAAACAGAAAAATATCCCGCCTGTAATAATAGTGGAGGAGCTCATGCGGGATAAACCCACATGTGAAAATCAACTTTTATAGGCTGCCATTAAAGAGGACCGCTTGTGAAAATATGATTATTTTTGCTGGTGGTCCTCCTAATTCACTGCATGTGAAAATCGATTTTCACAAATAATAAGTAAAGAGAACCACCTACGAAAATCTTCGGCCACATTAAAAGGCTGATCGACCCAGCACTGAGGCGAGTTCATCTCTCCCTCACATTCTTACTCCCTCTCCTAGCTAGGCGAGCTTCTCCCTCCATCCATCCAAGCCTCCTACCTCTACTCCCTCTCCCAGGCAGCGATAGGCATGCATCGGCGGTGGCAGTTCTTGGGATGGCAAGATCTAGCGGAAGCAGGCAAGGGGACGGCGTCCGGCGGTGATAACATCGTCCACGGTGTCCTCTGTCCCTCCACGGTGAGCTCGTCCATGGCAGCAGTAAGAATGCATCGGCGGCGGCAAATGGGACGGCATCCAGCAACGGCAGTGTTGTCCACGATCCATGGTGTAATTCGTCCCTCCCAGGCAAGTTCGTCTATGGCGGCTGTAGGCATAAATCAGCGGCGGTGGCGAGAACATCCACATACAAGTGGTAAGGTGTCACGAATTGTGGCAATCTATTGATAGAGGCTTACTTCCGTCCAGCAGGTCGTACCGGGAGGTACCAGTACCGGACGGTGCCGAATCAAATCCAACCATCCATCGTGAGGGGGTAGGATCGGGAATGAGCAAAACATCACGACTCTATCGCGCAACCAATCTCCTTCACCAGCGTTGCCGCATTCATACTCAAGCAACCACCCAAATTACAGTAATCTTTCCCCTTGATTTTTTTTAATTCCCCTCGAAAAATTACAGTAATCAGTAAAATGATAGGGGAGGGTATTGAACATTTGTATAATGTTGGGCCTCATATCTTAGTCGAAATTTTCAATAGCTTAGATTTGAGCGGCACCTTGACATGGATTCTGAAATAATAAACACAGCCATACATTCTGAAGACAAGAAGCTAGCTTAAAGATGCCTTTTACACGAACGCCACGCATAAATTCACAATTCACAGGAGCTAGAGACCAAGCAATAATTAAGCTCATGAAAACACCCAATAAATCAGACAACACAAATCCAAGAAGCAATGCAGAAGAAGAGCATGCAGCCAAAAAAAAGAAGAAATTTTCTACTGCTGCAACTAACATAAGCTAACGATGAATACAGAGGCCATCGATGCAGAATAAGGCGGCAGCAAAATGGCTCACGGCGTCGTGCCCCTGCCGCTGCAGCCGCCAAAGCCCCCGCCGCCGCCGCCACATCGTCGGCTCCGACGACTCCACGACCACCATGGCCGCCGACGCACCAGCCGCCGCCGCCACCACCTCGTCACTGAGGCCGCCGCTTCATTCCTTCCATCTCCTCCGGCGCTGCTTCTCCCATACCATCCCCTCCGAGAGCGGTGAAGGAGAGATCGAGGACAGCTGCATCCGTCGTCTCATCCAACCAAACAGCCTCATCCATCCATACCACGCGAAATTACTTTCTTACCCTTCCACCTCACTTCATCCGACGGTACCAAATGTGGTACCTCACGGTACCGAACTCTAACAGCCATTCGATCGGGCCGATCCAACGGCCAGGATTTAGGTACCTCGCGGTACCGCCACAGTTGTTGTACGGTAGAAAAACTCTCCAGCGATACGGTGTGTGACAACTTGTGATTGATCGTCCCTTTCGAATATCTTAGTTAGACCAAAGTCAGAAATCTTAGGATTATAAGCAGAATCCAACAGAACATTGCTTGCTTTGAGGTCACGATGAACTATCTTCAGTTGAGAATCTTCGTGAAGATATTGCAAGCCTTTAGCTATTCCATTTATGATCTTGAACCGCTGTCCCCAATCTAGCTCTTTGATTTTCTCTGCATCTACCATTCAAACAAGAAGAAACCAATTATATTATAACATTTAAGTATGACTAGGGCGTCTTTTGCACTAGAGATTTGCTTTGGTTCAGCAAAAAGTATCTCGAGGTACTAAATCGTTTCTAATCGACGATCGGAAACGATTTAGTATCGTGAGGTACCAGTACCTCGAGGTACTTTTTGTTGGACCGAAGCAAATCTCATCGCTGGAACTTAGTAAGTATGGCTAGTCTTTCAAAATGATGAAGTCAATGAATCATGCAGTAAAAGTTATGTTCTTGCTACAGTGGATATATGTCACCAGTGCGATGCGTGGACAGTATTCGATCAAGTCAGACGTGTTTAGCTTCGGTGTCCTTGTTTTAGAGATCATCACAGGAAGAAGAAACTTTGGCTCCTATGGTTCTAACCATGATGTTGATCTCATATATGTTGTGAGTACATGGACCCAATTATTCTATACGGAGGTAACCTCTTCCAGTTATAACTTCAATCGAGCACTAACACATTGATTTGATGCAGACATGGGAGCACTGGACTAGCGATAAAGCCATCGAGTTGATCGATCCATCATTGGGAAACCACTATCCAGTTGATAAGGTGCTGAAGTGCATCCACGTTGGGCTACTCTGTGTTCAGCCGAAACCTGCTGATAGGCCATTGATGTCAGCTGTTAATGCCATGCTTAGTAGTACTGGTACAGTCCGTCTCCCATGCTTGTCCAGGCCTTCATTTTGGGTCCAGGAGATTGGTGCTACTGCTAGCTCAGGTGCAAATTCAGAGCAGAACCCACACAACTCAAGAAAAATGTCGCAAAATGAACAGCCGATCACAGAACTTGAGCCCAGATGGGTCATGTAGGATGAGAATTGAAAGAACCTCGGCCTCTTCTTCCTTCCATTTACCAGGAATTGTACAACAAGCTCTTATTAAGCTGCGCTAGCTAGGTACCGAGTTTTTGGCTCAATAAAATCAATTGGAAATTGTTAGAGCTTAATAATATCTCCTGTTATCAGCCTGTTTAAATCAACGGAAGTCATGTTTGTACTGTTGCACACCGATACTGTAGCAAATACGACGCATGCTTGATACACTGGTTTTTCTTTTGAAAGAATTGAGACATTGATTCTTTCCGTTACTCTTGATTCGCACTTCAATATTCAAATCATGTCCTAATCTGCTGCAACTCCACGGCCATAAATGTGACAGTATCTTGAGTCTTGTGTTGCATGTAATTCATCTGTTATTTTCATAGTACAGAATACAGCTAATTTTGAACGGACGTAAAGACACATTTCCCTACAAGCAAGATCCTGACCTTGTTTGAACGCATTCGTTCAATCACGTCACATGATACCAAGCTTACCACGATTCGTTCAATGTTGGTTCAAGCACTTAATGCTAAACATTGGAGCCATTTACTGAGTTTGTTTGGCTGCTTGCTGTAATGGTTTCAGTTTCCACCCCCAATGTTTGGATCGGGGACCGGTAATGTGAATGTAGGCAGGGGATTAAAAATGGGGTCTAATTCGACAAACCAAACAAGATTGCATCAAGCAAAAAAAAAAAAAAAAAAAAAGAAGCAGGAAATTGTGAGAGCAACAGGAACGTAAATCAGCAAGAGGTTGAACATAAATCGGATCAAAATCACCCGACCAACATGGTACAACGAAAGAAGCTTCCCCTCGAGATCTTCCTCACCGGAACGTAGCCTGTAATCCGGGAGTTGGAGGTGGTCGACGGTGTCGTTCCGCGGATGCCGGTTACACGTGAAGATAACAGCGGTCGCCGCCTCGTCGGCGGCGGTCGGTGGCGGCGGTTTGAGGTGGCGGTAGGCGGCGTTGGGTCTCGTGGAATCGAGCGGCAGGGCGGACTGCATTGTCTAGAAAGGAAAAGTCTATACATACTAAAGTTTCTATTACTAAACTCTTATTACTAACATTACGTGTCATGCTGTAAGCACATCTAGATTGTCTATAATTTCTATCTATTGAGATCATTATTTTGTAAGAGTTTTGTAAAAAAAAAAAAAAGGTTAGTATATGTAGCAGTGCTCGTCTAGAAAACACTACCGTCTCAACCAACGAGTCTTGAGGTATGTGTACATAACGTCCCAACGAGCGCAACGCGTCCCTTTTTAATTATAAATAGGCCTAGCCTGTTAATATATGGGCTTCTAGTCTATCATTAATTATATAGGCTCTGACTTGTTCAACGTACGAGCATGCAACTATCCTCTGGCTGTGTTTAGATCCAAAATTTGGATCCAAACTTCAGTCATTTTCCATCACATCAACCTGTCATACACACATAACTTTTCAGTCACATCATCTTTAATTTTAACCAAAATCCAAACTTTTCCCTCAACTAAACACAGCCTCTATTATCTTAAAAGCGGAATTGTCTTACTCCTGTCTCCTCCTTCACCGCATGCACCGTGCTCAGATACCTAGCATAAGTAGGTAACCACCAGATTAAATATTTTATTCCAATTCAATCTTACAGTCCACCGATATTTATATGGATCTGACCCGTTACAACGTAGGGGTATGTTACTAGTCAATTTTAAAGCACAATACCAATGAGTGAGTGTGACTTCCCTCTCACAGTGATCATCGATGGTTGTGCGTCGGTGGGTTTTTTTTTTTTCCAAAGGTTTGTGCGTTAAAATGTTCAAAGTCGTATCTCCGGTTATTAAACATCTTTCATTTGCCTATCATTTTCTAACATAATCTATTAGCCCAAGTGCCCCGTTGCTGCGGGCAGTGCTCGCAAGAGCTATCGACAGAAAACTCCGGTCCAAAATGTCATTCTCATAGTTTATCAGTGGTTGAATGTATTGGAAGCAAAAAAGGTTTTTCAATGTATTTAATAGTTCAACGGAAAAAATCAGAGCTTTCCACATCACTCCGTAGGTCTAATAACAGCATAATTGACAACAGTGACAATTCATCATGCCATACATCGCGATCACTCCTGACTTTTATTATCCACTCCGGTCAGTTTCAATTTCTAAGCAATACCATCTTATTAATTCTAATTAAAGACACAATGCTGGATTCAATGAATAATAATATACTGACGTGATGCAGTAGGGCATCCCCAAGCATCAACCTAATATCTAGAAGCACTGTACACGACTGAACTAAGAATTCAGGATTCATCTCGGCACAAGCTCTGTGATTGACAAATCATTCGAAGACACCACTGTTGAATTATCAGAATACCCGGAATGTCTTGGTCTTGGATAGCGTTCTGAATACGGATTAGAGCTGTCACTGGCACTAACCTCCTGGATGCAGAACGCCGGCCTGGATAGAGAAGGGAGACGAACAGTGTTGCTGCTAAGCATGATGTTTACTGACGAAATCGTCGGCCTGCTTGCAGGTTTTTTCTGAACACACAACAACCCGATGTGGATGCACTTCAACATCTGCTCGATTGGAGGATGGTCGCCCATGGATGGATCAATCAGCTCTACAACGTTTCCCCTTGTCCAGTGCTCCCACACCTGCACCAAATTGGTTGATTTATTCAAGTAATATATATGTTGAGAAGTTTGGTTAATTATTCATGAACAAACTTGAAGTACTCACTAGGTTTAAGAGATCAACATCTTGCCCACTATCATATGAGCCAGTGTTTCTTCTTCCGGTGATAATCTCTAATACCAAAACGCCGAAGCTGAACACGTCCGATTTGATTGAATAATTACCACGCATAGCGTATTCTGGTGCCATGTATCCACTGCGACAAAGAACATTACATTACAACCTAGTATTATATTTGTTACCTTAATTTTGATAAATGTTGACCATGATCATGCTTACTATGTTCCGGCGATTCGATTAGTGACATCTTCTGATTGATCCCCTCCAAATATCTTTGCTAAGCCAAAATCAGAAATCTTAGGGCTGTAATCAAAGTCTAATAGGATGTTGCTTGCTTTGAGGTCCCGGTGCACTATCTTCAATTGAGAATCTTCATGAAGGTATTGCAAGCCTCGAGCAATCCCATTTATAATCTTGAATCTTTTCCCCCAATCTAGCTTCCTGTTCTTGTTGGTATCTGTGGCTCAAACAAAGAAAAACCATAGCATTGTAATGCAACTAATAACTCTGGCGGCATTTGGCACTAGTATAATTGTTCTTTTTTTTCTTTTGGAAAAACTACTAGTGAGAAAACCGTACCGAAAAGAACGATATCAAGGCTTCCATTTGGCATATATTCATAGACAAGTATTTTCTCTTGCTGTTCCAAGCAAACACCAATAAGCCTTACTAGATTCTTGTGGTAAAGCTTAGCAACCAAAATCAGCTCACTTTTCAGCTCTCCTATTCCTTGTCTGGAACTCTGGCAAAGCCTCTTCACAGCTATTTCTTGGCCATCAGGTAGGACTCCCTATCCAAGTAAAGATACTTACAACCGACAAAAATATAACTGATAAAGGTACATGTGGTATGATTTTCTACCTTGTAAACCATACCGAATCCTCCTTGGCCGATCATTTTAGTATCAGCAAAATCATCTGTAGCGACTCGTATTGTTGGTAGATCAAGTATAAGCGAATCAATGCTCTGAATATCGTCTGAACTAACTGAATCTGTTGGGACAAAGATGATAAACAAGACTAAGCTTTATCAAGAAGTCTGATTTCATTCATTCAGGAAAAAAAAAGGGACATATGATTTCACTCAAGCTGGGGACACAGCTTGGCATTAAGATTCAAGATAATGAAAATAAATAAAAGCAAACTATTTTCAATTCAACCACAATTCCCTGCCGGTCAACAAAACTTATCCATTTCTTGCTGTGCTAACATACCATAATTTTTAGCAGACTTACAGGACAGAAACGTCTGTTCTTCTGGTCGTCTCTTCTTGATCCTCTTCCAGCAACAAAAGCATGCTACAACCATGAGCAGTATTGCAGCTATTGCAGGCATAACTATCGCTAGAACTGTACCAATCCTATTTTTCGTTTTCTCTGCAAATAAATACAATCCGATTCAGAATTTCAGAAAGTGTGAACTGCACTTAGAGACTGTATATTTTGCCGTGGAATTTCCACGAATTTCCACGAAAGAGTCATAGTTGGTCTTTTTGCAAGATTATCTGCAATTAATTAATCTGTGTGCCTTTCACACCCAAAAGAGAAAAGTGGTTTGTGTTGCTCACCTCCACTGGTCGCCGATGGCGAAGGCGGCGGCGGCGCAGTCTCCACGAACGCCGGAAGCTGCAGCAGCGGGCGGCCGGAGAAGAAAGGGAACACCTCGTACCGGAAGTTGCACCACACCCCGAACATGCCCCCTCCCGTCCTCCCGCTGAATTCTTTGGGCAGTTGCCCGATCACCGTCGAGAGGCAGGTCCGGCAGACTTCGGGCGTCTTGTCCGGCGTGCACTGCGCCAGCGCGTAGATCTTGGGGCGGTCGCTGTCGCCGTCGACGCCCTCCTCCTCCCCCGTGCCGTACCGCCTCGACGAGTCCGCCGCCGCGTAGTCCGCGGTGGCGTTGACGAGCACTGCGACGGCCGCGTCGAACGCTGCCGCCGCCGCGGGCGCCCACGCGGCGGGAGCGCTGGAGGGGTAGGTGGTGACGAAGTAGTCATCGTCGAGGAAGAAGTCGCGGTTGGAGTAGCGGAGCTGGCAGAGGTCGTAGAAGACGAGCACGTCCTTGACGAGCGGGCACGCTCCGCGGCGCGTCGCGGAGGCGGCCGCGACGCAGCGCTGCAGGCGGAGGCGTTGGCGGTCGCCGCGGACAGGCGAGGCCGTACACTTGTCGGGGACGTCGCCGACGGTGCCGTGGCGTACATGGCCGGAGACGAGGAGGTGTTCTTGGGGAGGTGGTGTGGAGAGGAGGTCGAGGTTGGCCTGGTACGTGCCGTTCTCGAGTAGTTGCCGCTGGGAGGGTAGGGCGCGCACAGGACCCATGGCGGAGGCTCGTCGTCGCCGGCGGCGAGTCGGCAGCGTGGAGGAGGACGGCGACGAGGAAGGTTGCGGTTGCGGCGGCGGCGGCGGCGACGCCGGCGAGGTAGGAACGGTGGCGGCGCATTGTGCTGGCGATGGTAATGGTAAGTTGTCACGATACGAGGCGGCTAGTGTAGGGGAGGTTCGGGAATTCGACTAGTCGAGTGATAGGTGGGGACGGAGTGTTTGACTGGAGAAAGTGGTTTAGGCACATCATTTGTTTTATATAAAATCAACCGCTATTAAAATTTAAATTTTATAACTTGATTTTAATCAGTTTCTTCGATGTTTATTTTCAGTATTAGCTTTTAAATTACCCCCAAATATATATAGAACTACTGGCCTACTGCATAGCATCCTACGTGGAGAAATTTACATATATGTCATCCATAAAAACTAGTTTCGCTATAATGTCATCGTTAAAATGGGATTCGATCAAATGCTACTCACAAGCAAGGGGCATTCGCTAAAATCATTTTCGCCGTTTCTTGCATTTCCAAATTGTTTTTCGTAAAAAAAAAAAATTCTCGGACATTTATGCCCTTCGATGAATAGGTTGAACCAGACCACATTTCATCTCTCCATTCTGTGTTCTAGAACCGAGTAAGCACGAGAGGAGACAAATGTAACATGTCATGATAGAAGCACCCATCGGAGTAGGCCGAGACCATGATCGCCCAGATGATTCCGCTCTTGTCTGACATTTCGTCGAACACCTAGCACGCTGCCTTGGTGTCCCCAAACGCCGCATAGGAGAGCACCAGCCGGTTGGTGAGGGGCAAAGGGAGGCCAGAGACAGTGAAGTTGTTGGTGCAATCCTTGAGGAAAGAGACATAGGCGTCCTCATCGGGCAGGAGCCGAGCGCTTACTCGGTGAAGCCGTTGTGCTAGTAATTGGTTTTCTTCTTTCGTCTTCGCCACGCGCGGTAGAGGAAATGGCAGTGCCGTTGTTGCCAGAGGTGGTGGGGACGGGGAAACTCGGACGCAGGTGTAGGGGCAACGGCGGCAGTGGTGGTTTGGTCGGTTTTCGCATAGTCGGCAACCGCAACGCTCTCCTAGCGGTGGCATTAGTGGAGAGATGGCGATGGCGAGGAGAGAGGCGCAGAGCCACAACGGTGGTAATTCCGAATGGCTTGGCGATGGACCAATGTGCCATGGACGTGTGGGTTGAGGCGGTGAGGCTACCAGTGAGCAAGTGGTGGGCGACGCCAGCAAGGTTGTGCGGTTGCGAACTCTCCTCTCGAGCTTGCTTGGTTCTAGAACTAAGAATAGAGAGATGAAATGTGATCTAATTCAACCTATTCATTCATTCAGGGGCATACACGTTCGAGAAAAAAAAAACGAGGAAATATAATTTGAAAATGTAAGAAACAGTGAAATGTCATTTTAACGAATGCCCTTCGTTTGAGAGTGGCATTTGATCAAATTCTATTTTAACGATGGTATTCTAGTGAATCTAATTTTTTTAGATGGCAGATATGCAAATTTCTCGAGGTGCGGAGAGTGGAAGGGAGAGAAAGAAGATGAGGACACATTCAATGTTTTCTGATGCGATAAATTTACGGAGCCTTTTAACTTTAGAGCATAAGCCCCTCCACTCCGTGACAAACAAGCAAGTTTTGTGGAAAAGAAAATGATCAACACATGATGACAAAAAAAAGATCCAAGTGTAATCTCTAACGAAAATGGGCCTTAAAAAGACTAGGTAAGTGGCTTGGAGAAAATCTCATTTTGGAATTTGCCAAAATATCGCTCAGCTCATCTCTCAACCACCTGTGTCAACTACTACTCCCTCCGTTGTAAAATAAGTACACCTCATTAGTTCAAATTTAAATTAGAGTGTGCACTTATTTTAAAACAAAGGGAATATTATTTTTTTCCGAATTGATCTTAAATCTTAAATCTTGCGTAGCCGCCAGTCCCGCCAAACAAAAACTACTCTATCTACTCCTGAGCATCTTCAAATAATACAATTACAATAGTACTGCAGGGAAGCCTCGTAGTCTCTGTTTTTTCTCTGTTTTTTCCTCCTTGATCTTGACATCTCTGCAGCCCTGTGAGGCTACCAGTGAGCAAGTGGTGGGCGACGCCGGCAAGGTTGTGCGGTTGCGAACTCTCCTCTCGAGCTTGCTTGGTTCTAGAACTAAGAATAGAGAGATGAAATGTGATCTAATTCAACCTATTCATTCATTCAGGGGCATACACGTTCGAGAAAAAAAAAACGAGGAAATATAATTTGAAAATGTAAGAAACAGTGAAATGTCATTTTAACGAATGCCCTTCGTTTGAGAGTGGCATTTGATCAAATTCTATTTTAACGATGGTATTCTAGTGAATCTAATTTTTTTAGATGGCAGATATGCAAATTTCTCGAGGTGCGGAGAGTGGAAGGGAGAGAAAGAAGATGAGGACACATTCAATGTTTTCTGATGCGATAAATTTACGGAGCCTTTTAACTTTAGAGCATAAGCCCCTCCACTCCGTGACAAACAAGCAAGTTTTGTGGAAAAGAAAATGATCAACACATGATGACAAAAAAAAGATCCAAGTGTAATCTCTAACGAAAATGGGCCTTAAAAAGACTAGGTAAGTGGCTTGGAGAAAATCTCATTTTGGAATTTGCCAAAATATCGCTCAGCTCATCTCTCAACCACCTGTGTCAACTACTACTCCCTCCGTTGTAAAATAAGTACACCTCATTAGTTCAAATTTAAATTAGAGTGTGCACTTATTTTAAAACAAAGGGAATATTATTTTTTTCCGAATTGATCTTAAATCTTAAATCTTGCGTAGCCGCCAGTCCCGCCAAACAAAAACTACTCTATCTACTCCTGAGCATCTTCAAATAATACAATTACAATAGTACTGCAGGGAAGCCTCGTAGTCTCTGTTTTTTCTCTGTTTTTTCCTCCTTGATCTTGACATCTCTGCAGCCCTTTCAGATGCTACATCGAAGACAACGGTTGGTCATCGAGTCTGGTTGGCATATATTCTTCATTTTTATCACCGTGCGTCCAGGGTTCACCACCCTCGGTAACGAGCGATATTTTGTGATTCCGCAGAAGCCGTTGGTAAACCAATAAAAACCAATAAAATCTAAAATTTTCTTATCAAACAATTAACTTTTAGTTTGAATTATTCTTCCCCTATAAAAACTGAGCTATTTGTATTTTGACTCGGCCTAGAAATCCGGATTTCCTAGTTTTCCATTGCTTTTGTAAATCGTGAGGATGTCTAACGGCCTAGGTGTATTTTAAAGCTCAGCCGTTGGTGCGATTCTGAAGAGGTTTTTTTCATGAGCAACTTAGGATCTATTTGACACATCTCTAACTTTAGCTCCACCTCTTCTGGAGCATGAGTTTAATTAAACGGTTTCAACTTTCAACTCTCCCAAAAAAAATTGAATCTAGTTGAAGACATCTACAGTCTAGACTTAAAACCTAAAGTTATATTAGCCCTACCAAACGGGTCATTAGTCCATCAAATTTTATCTAAGGTTCAATTTAATATCCAATGTTTCAATATATAAATTTATCTAAATTCGCTTGTGCCACCTTGCTAATCATGCTTAGTTATTATTGCCCCTTATTCGCATCAATTATTGAAAGGAGAAATGAAGAATAAGGCCTGGTTTAGTTCCTAACTTTTTTAAAAAAACTTTTAATTTTTTCATCACATCAAAATTTTTCTATACACACAAACTTTCAACTTTTCGTCACATTGTTTCAATTTCAATTAAACTTTTAATTTTAGCGTGAAGTAAACACACCCTAATATCTGTGACCCAATCACCTGGTCAATTAATGCCCTGGGCAACGGGCATCAGGTTTATTCATTTTTTTTCAAAATATTGTTTCCTTTTGCTTACGTTAATGAACAAGGGATACAATACAAGAGTCATATATTCATTAATGGAGTGTTGACTAGAATTGGTCAAGTGACATCTCAGTTTCATCCGAGGATGATCTTAAACCAGAATTAATACCTTTTCTTTTAAAAAATAATATTTGTGAGACTCAAAATAAACATATCAAAATGTCATGACCAAATTACTCTCTTAAGAGTCTCATGAGCACATAGTGTTGCTCGTATTTACGACTAATTATTATTTCAATGGTAGGCGATGTACCTGTCTACAGTGATATAGTCGTGATAAATTTTAAGATATATTAACTTAGTATTTTGAAGATGCTCATAAAAATAAGTTGTGTGAGTTCATATAGATGAGTGTACGTATATTGTGGGTCCTTGTGTTTGTTACTGCTCCCTCCGTTTCACAATGTAAGTCATTCACAGTAAATCTAGATAGATATATGTCTAGATTCATTAACATCAATATAAATGTAGAAAATACTAAAATGACTTACATTATGAAACGGGGAAGTATGTGTTTAAAAAAAAATGACTACTCTCTCAAGAGAGTTTCGCTGGATGACGGGCACGTGTCTCTCTCTAGTCAACACACAATTCTAGTCAGTCAACTCCCTAGCGCCACCGCTCTTCTATTTCCTCTGCAGCTGCGACCTTTCCTCGAGCAGCTAGAGCTAGACTGCTAGACCACCATGGCGACGGCGGTGGCGACGGCCATACGACACCGGCGACACCTTGCTCTCTCTCTTTCTCTCCGCTACAACCTCGCCGCAGTCGCCCTGCTCGTGGCGTTCCTCCTCCTCCACGCGCCTCCGCGCGCGGGAGCGCAGCCGCTGCCGTGGCAGCTGTGCAACGCCACCGCCGGCAACTACACGGAAGGGAGCGCCTACCAGGCCAACGTGCGCGCGCTCGCCAGCGCCCTCCCCGCGAACGCGTCGTCTTCCCGGGCCCTCTTCGCCGAGGGCGCCGTGCCGCGGCGACACCAACGCCTCCTCCTGCGCCGCCTGCCTCGCCGCCGCCTTCGACACCGCGCAGCAGCTCTGCGCGTTCAACAGGCGCGCCACCCTGTTCAACGACCCCTGCATCCTCCGCTACTCCGACCAGGACATCCTCGCCAACGTCACCGATAACCGGGGCATGTTCGTCGCCTGGAACTACAACAACGTCAGCGCGGCGAAGGTGGCGGCGTACGACGCCGCCTCCGGCCGGCTTGTCAACGCCACGGCCGACTACGCAGCGGCGGACCCGGTGAGGCGGTTCGGCACGGGGGAGGTTGGGTCCGACGACGCGACGTACCCGAGGATCTTCTCGCTGGCGCAGTGCACGCCGGACATGTCGGAGGCCGACTGCCGGAGCTGCCTCGGCGACATAATCAGGAGGATGACGCCCAAGTACTTCGTCGGGAAGCCCGGAGGCAGGGTCTTCGGCGTTCGGTGCAACTTCCGGTTCGAGGCGTACTCGTTCTTCTCCGGCCGGCCGCTGCTGCAGCTGTCGGGGCCCTCGCCGCCGCCGGCTAACATGACGCCACCGGTGACCAGTGAAGGTGAGTTGCCGAAACAGAAACCACACATGATCGCTTTTCTTTTTCCAGTTTTGCTTTCAATTTTATAACGGAATAGCTGAGCACGAGGCGCATCAATTTTGGGTTAGACATTCAGTGGAATCGCCTCCAACTCACCATCAAATCGCCGGCAAAATTCCTGCTTCTCCTCGTTTATCTCCGGTGAGGTGGGGAAGACCAACCGGAAAACCTCGTGGAATCGCTGAGGTCCTGCTTCTGATATTTGTCATTAGCTGTGTGTTTAGTTCCAGAAAAATGTTAGAAGTTTATGTGTGTAGGAAAATTTTGGATGTGATGTGATGTGATGAAAAGTTAGAAGTTAAGAGTGAACTAAACACAGCCTATATATCATGACCAAGAGCAAAGCAGATTTTCTTGAACATACAGTACTCAACTGCTAATAAAGCGGAAGGTTGGGGAAGAAGCCAAGAAGGTGAGATTGGTCAAGATCGAGGACTACTTTTCAAGTTTGGCTATGATGCAGGGGTAGGTGGCTCAGGCGGCTATCTGTGCTACGGGGGTGGTAGAGACAGTTGATGTCACAAACGCGATGATCCACAGGAGGGTATAGATGGCCAAAAGGCCCAGGCCCGTCGGCCTGGCCCACGGCACGGGGTTTTGGCTCGGCCTAGGTATGGAATGACCTGACTGGTGTCGGGTCTATACGGCCGGCCTAACCGTGGGGTCGTGCTTGGGCCTCTGCCTCGGCACAGTACGGTCCAATGATCAGGGAGGCACAATAGACTTATTTAGTCATATAAGGTATTGCCCAAAGAGATAAAGGATGCAAAATAGACTTATTCTAAGAGTTTCAATTTCAATTAAACTTTTAATTTTAGCGTGAAGTAAACACACCCTAATATCTGTGACCCAATCACCTGGTCAATTAATGCCCTGGGCAACGGGCATCAGGTTTATTCATTTTTTTCAAAATATTGTTTCCTTTTGCTTACGTTAATGAACAAGGGATACAATACAAGAGTCATATATTCATTAATGGAGTGTTGACTAGAATTGGTCAAGTGACATCTCAGTTTCATCCGAGGATGATCTTAAACCAGAATTAATACCTTTTCTTTTAAAAAATAATATTTGTGAGACTCAAAATAAACATATCAAAATGTCATGACCAAATTACTCTCTTAAGAGTCTCATGAGCACATAGTGTTGCTCGTATTTACGACTAATTATTATTTCAATGGTAGGCGATGTACCTGTCGACAGTGATATAGTCGTGATAAATTTTAAGATATATTAACTTAGTATTTTGAAGATGCTCATAAAAATAAGTTGTGTGAGTTCATATAGATGAGTGCACGTATATTGTGGGTCCTTGTGTTTGTTACTGCTCCCTCCGTTTCACAATGTAAGTCATTTACAGTAAATCTAGATAGATATATATGTCTAGATTCATTAACATCAATATAAATGTAGAAAATATTAAAATAACTTACATTATGAAACGGGGAAGTATGTGTTTAAAAAAAAATGACTACTCTCTCAAGAGAGTTTCGCTGGATGACGGGCACGTGTCTCTCTCTAGTCAACACACAATTCTAGTCAGTCAACTCCCTAGCGCCACCGCTCTTCTATTTCCTCTGCAGCTGCGACCTTTCCTCGAGCAGCTAGAGCTAGACTGCTAGACCACCATGGCGACGGCGGTGGCGACGGCCATACGACACCGGCGACACCTTGCTCTCTCTCTTTCTCTCCGCTACAACCTCGCCGTAGTCGCCCTGCTCGTGGCGTTCCTCCTCCTCCACGCGCCTCCGCGCGCGGGAGCGCAGCCGCTGCCGTGGCAGCTGTGCAACGCCACCGCCGGCAACTACACGGAAGGGAGCGCCTACCAGGCCAACGTGCGCGCGCTCGCCAGCGCCCTCCCCGCGAACGCGTCGTCTTCCCGGGCCCTCTTCGCCGAGGGCGCCG
>CM020184.1:17258875-17278172 GCA_009805545.1 Oryza longistaminata | reverse complement strand
TACTTATATGACTAAATAAGGTTTATTTTGGCTCCTGATCATTGGACCGTACTGTGCCGAGCATGAGCCCATAGCACGACCACGGTTGGCCGGCCGTATAGACCGACACAGTCAGTCAGTCCATACCTAGCGAGCCAAAACCCCGATGCGTGGACGGCGACGGGCCTGGCGCTTATTGCCATCTATAACCCTCCTGGTGATCATCTGCGCTTTGTGACTCCACTGTCTCTACACCTCCGTAGCACAGATGCGCCTGACACCTACCGTGCATATAGTCAAACTTGAAAAGTAGTCCTGATCTGACCAATCTCACCTCTTGGCTTCTTCCCAACCCTTCCGGCTTATGCAAGTTGAGTAATTGGTATGTAAGGAAAAATCTGTTTGCATCTTGGTCATGAATATAGGTTCTATGTGTTAGTTCACTCTTAACTTTAAACTTTTCATTCAATCACATCACAATCAAAATTTTCCTACACCATAAACTTTCTAAACTTTTTCTGAACTAAACCACTAATGACAAATATTAGAAGCAGACCTCAAGCGAATTTCCACGAGGTTTTCGTTGGTCTTCCTCACCTCACCCGGAGATAAACGAGGAGAAGCGAATTTGGCGGCGATTTGATGGTATAAGGTATTGCCCAAAGAGATAAAGGATGCAAAATAGACTTATTCTAAGAAGGAGCACAATGGGCTTCCGTGCCTCCGGACCAGCCCGAGCCTTATTGAGCCGTTGGTGCAACCTGTGGGCGGGCCCAACCCAGCCCGGCATGTAGGTCGGGTCGTGCTGGCCTGAATGCTCTCGGGCCCAGGCCTAGTTGTGCCTAGGCCAAGCCAGACCGAGCAGCCCATTTGCCATATATAGGTGGTGTAAGGTTGTTGGGCAATTGAAGATGGAAGTTAGACTTCGATTGGAAGTTCAGCATTATAGTATGGATCTGTTTGACCAGGCTTTAGTTACTTGATCATTGTTTGATGGAGTTAGAGATAAACCAAACACTACTAATCCTCAGTTTTTTAAGAGTATAGTAGGTGGATTAGCTTCACAAAATAGATAGCAAGGGTAGGGCTCAGCTTCACAAGTCCAGCTCAGTCTTAGATTTAGAGCCCTACCAAACATGCCTTATGTATCTAAACACAATGACTACTTTAAGATTCGTTTTATTAAGCCCCGATGGTGCAATGGTTCAGTTGCAGGGGTTTACATCTTGGTGCCCACAAATACCATGTACACGCGAGTGCGTTTTTAATAGGAATTCTATGGGGTTAGGGATGTCTCGCTGATTCCCGTTTCTTAAAACATGTTTTAGGAGACACACTGATGAGTGTGTGAGTCAATATGGTGTGCGTGATGGTGTGTTTGCGTCTTCCGTATAACCGAGAAAAATGTTTACTACATTCTTTTAAAAAGAAAGAGAAACATTAAACATAACCAATCTTAGTACTAACTGGTTTCAAACTAATTCAATGATCTCTATTGTAGAAGAAAAAAACCTTTTTTTTGAAATACTGTACTTCCTCCATTCACGTTTTAGGATGTTTTGGTCTCTTCACCTCTCGTCTATATTCAACACCTATATATAATGTGAAAGAGAGAAGATAAGAAAAAACTTTTACAGTGTAGACAAAAAAGTTATTTGCACTTTGCTGTGGTCCATGACTAAAACACCATCCATGGATACATTTACATTTTGTTGAAGTTCTCATTTTAGATACTAGCCAATAACCCGTGTGTTCAGAGTACTTTGTTTATATATGCTTATTTCACTTATAAATAATTTAATTTTATTAATACTTTCAAATTTAAAACTGGTACTTACAAAACTGTACACGCGGCCACATGGATTAGTAAATTAAAGTTGTACATGTCTTGTATTCTACTTCCTCCGTTTCATATTATAAGACTTTCTAGTATTGCCTACATTTATATATATGTTAATGAATCGAGACATATACATGTGTTTAGATTCATTAACATCTATATAAATGTGGATAATGCTAGAAAGTCTTATAATATGAAATGGATGGAGTAAATTTAATTAGTATCTCATTAATTCGATTATCAAAATCAAAATAAATAATTAAGGAACAAAACTGACATGGAGTCATGGACTACTTTTTATAATCTAAGTTATTATAATTCATTTCCACCTAGATGATAGCCAGATTTTACTAAGACTACCTAATAATTATACGCATGATTTGTTTGCAGGAAGAACAAGACATAGAACAGGACGGATCTTGGCCATTACTCTGCCTATTGCTGGAGCAGCATTAGCCTTCATTGCCTTGACATGCTTTTGTTTCCGGAGAAAGCGAACACCAGCAAATAAGGCCTCATCACTTCCATGTAAGTCCTCTTGCTTCAGGATATTGTACATGTAACCTGCAATACAGTTAAGGTCCCTTAGCTCCTAGAATGTGTTCTTTTTCCAAATCCTGTGAGAACTTAAGTGTTCTTTTCAGTTAAAATCCCTATGCTCTTTGTTCGTTGCCCCTGGTTCCCAACTCTCACCTCTCGTTTTACGCGCGCACGCTTTTCAAACTGCTAAACAGTGTGTTTTTTGCAAAAAATTTCTATACGAAAGTTGGTAAAAAAAATTTATACCCAAGCTGCCGAACATAGCCGTACGGCCTTACTTGGTCTGGTTACCCTTGGAGGTAGGGAAATGGCCCTTTACTTGATAAAGCATTTTTTTAGAGAAAATCTTATTAGGCAAAGTTGATTATTTCATTTAGCGAAGTTCGTAATGTACTAAAGTTAAACAATCGATGGCATTTAGTTTAACTAAATTCGTTGCAAAGCAAGCTAGCTTTGCAATATGAGTCATCGTTCACCTGTTATCTTGCTACAGTCTCAACTAATCCGGATGATATTCAAAGCATCGACTCGCTCCTTCTCGACCTATCAACGCTACGGGCTGCAACAGACAACTTCGCTGACAGAAATAAGCTAGGCGAAGGAGGGTTCGGTGCCGTTTACAAGGTACAAATCAAATCATATGTAACCCTTGTTCATCTTTTTATTAGAAAGTGAATACATTCGTGTTCATTATTAACAAGTTTATCTATATATATATTCATCTGTACACAGGGAGTTCTTTCTGAAGGTCAAGAAATAGCAGTGAAAAGGCTCTCACAAAGTTCAAGACAAGGGATAGAAGAGCTGAAAACTGAGCTAGTTTTAGTTGCAAAACTTCGGCACAAGAACCTTGTGAGCCTTGTTGGTGTTTGCTTGGAAGGAGATGAGAAACTACTGGTGTACGAATACATGCCGAATAAGAGCCTCGACACCATTCTTTTCGGTACAGTTCCCTCACTGCCTTTGCGAAATTGAAGCATTCTTCTTTTTCATTACATGAAACACACATACATGCATACATATACCACTACTGCACTATAGGACTTGATGCTGATTTCCTTTGTTTGAATGGAAGATTACGAGAAAAGCAAAGATCTTGACTGGGGGAAGAGGCTCAAGATTGTAAGCGGAGTCGCTAGAGGCTTGCAATATCTCCACGAAGATTCTCAACTGAGGGTAGTTCATCGGGACCTCAAAGCAAGCAACGTGCTGCTGGACTTCGATCACAACCCAAAGATCTCGGACTTTGGGTTAGCGAAACTGTTTGAGTGGGATCAAACGCAAGACGTCACCAGTCACATTGCTGGAACATAGTAAGTATATATATATCCCCTGCAATTCCATGGCACGGTATTATGAAAGTAGTACAGGTTCATTACAAGATCATCTCCTATTATTTTCAGCGGATACATGGCGCCGGAGTACGCCATGCGTGGGCAGTATTCAGTCAAGTCGGACGCGTTCAGTTTCGGAGTTATGATCCTAGAGATTGTCACGGGAAGGAGAAACAGCAGCTTCTCCAATTCGGAGCAATCCATTGACCTCTTGAGTCTTGTGAGCATCATTGATCTCTGCTCCTCATCATCTCATCACCATAACCTGATCAATCACGAAAACCGTCTTCTTATAATTAAAAACATCATCCTGACAAATTTATCCTGATTACGCATGCAGGTCTGGGAGCACTGGACAACGGGGACGATCGAGGAGCTACTGGATCCGGCAATGCGTGGCCGTTCAGCTGACGATCTGCTGAAGCTGATCAACATCGGGCTGCTCTGCGTCCAGGACAACCCGGCGGACAGGCCGACGATGTCGGCGGTGAGCGTGATGCTCAGCAGCGAGACGTTCTCTGTCCAGGCCCCGTCGAGGCCAACGTTCTGCATCCAGGAGACGGACAGCGCCGCCGACACGGACCACTACTCGAGCGCGTTTCGGTGCACCGGCGACAGCAAGACGAGATCAGTGGCGTCGCCGAATGAGGTGTCGCTCACGGAGCTGGAGCCAAGATGAGCGTTTGTTGGAGCGATTTGTGCAGATCAGATGAGTAGATGACTGCATGATCTTCTTCAGTAACTGAAGAATCAACTCATGGCCTCTGCACTCGTTTGTCTATAATAAACGAATAGATAAAAGGAAGTGCCATAGTGGTTATGCAGAATGTAACTCTGTTTGATACTGGTTGTAACTCTGCATGATGGTTGGTTGCAAGATTGTTCCCACCTGTATATTATAGTTACACCATCCATGTCGATTACAGCAATCAGAATAATTACACCTGTATATGGAATGCCGCATGTTAGAGTATGTGTCGAATATGTGTATATGACCCGTTCCTAGAGATGTGCAAGATAAACGACCGTTTGGGCCCCTAGATATTAGGGCCTTCAAAAAACCCGTATGTTTCAATCTATGCCAATGTGTTTAGAATCTCTTCACTCTACTTTTAAAATAGAGATTATGTACCGAGCGGTACTGGTACCGGTCGGCACGGAAATTCATCCAACCGTTGAATCCAGGAAGGGTAGGATCGGGAGAGAAAATGAGCTAGGGTGCGCTCAATCGATGACTATCCTTCCACACGTGCCGCAGTCTTTGTTCCCCACGCGCGTGTGCACCGCCTCCTCCTTCATCGCGCCTCACCCGCGGCCTACTCCGGCACGCATTATAGTATGGATCTGTTTGACCAGGCTTTAGTTACTTGATCATTGTTTGATGGAGTTAGAGATAAACCAAACACTACTAATCCTCAGTTTTTTAAGAGTATAGTAGGTGGATTAGCTTCACAAAATAGATAGCAAGGGTAGGGCTCAGCTTCACAAGTCCAGCTCAGTATTAGATTTAGAGCCCTACCAAACATGCCTTATGTATCTAAACACAATGACTACTTTAAGATTCGTTTTATTAAGCCCCGATGGTGCAATGGTTCAGTTGCAGGGGTTTACATCTTGGTGCCCACAAATACCATGTACACGCGAGTGCGTTTTTAATAGGAATTCTATGGGGTTAGGGATGTCTCGCTAATTCCCGTTTCTTAAAACATGTTTTAGGAGACACACTGATGAGTGTGTGAGTCAATATGGTGTGCGTGATGGTGTGTTTGCGTCTTCCGTATAACCGAGAAAAATGTTTACTACATTCTTTTAAAAAGAAAGAGAAACATTAAACATAACCAATCTTAGTACTAACTGGTTTCAAACTAATTCAATGATCTCTATTGTAGAAGAAAAAAACCTTTTTTTTTGAAATACTGTACTTCCTCCATTCACGTTTTAGGATGTTTTGGTCTCTTCACCTCTCGTCTATATTCAACACCTATATATAATGTGAAAGAGAGAAGATAAGAAAAAACTTTTACAGTGTAGACAAAAAAGTTATTTGCACTTTGCTGTGGTCCATGACTAAAACACCATCCATGGATACATTTACATTTTGTTGAAGTTCTCATTTTAGATACTAGCCAATAACCCGTGTGTTCAGAGTACTTTGTTTATATATGCTTATTTCACTTATAAATAATTTAATTTTATTAATACTTTCAAATTTAAAACTGGTACTTACAAAACTGTACATGCGGCCATATGGATTAGTAAATTAAAGTTGTACATGTCTTGTATTCTACTTCCTCCGTTTCATATTATAAGACTTTCTAGTATTGTCTACATTCATATATATGTTAATGAATCGAGACATATACATGTGTTTAGATTTATTAACATCTATATAAATGTGGATAATGCTAGAAAGTCTTATAATATGAAATGGATGGAGTAAATTTAATTAGTATCTCATTAATTCGATTATCAAAATCAAAATAAATAATTAAGGAACAAAACTGACATGGAGTCATGGACTACTTTTTATAATCTAAGTTATTATAATTCATTTCCACCTAGATGATAGCCAGATTTTACTAAGACTACCTAATAACTATACGCATGATTTGTTTGCAGGAAGAACAAGACATAGAACAGGACGGATCTTGGCCATTACTCTGCCTATTGCTGGAGCAGCATTAGCCTTCATTGCCTTGACATGCTTTTGTTTCCGGAGAAAGCGAACACCAGCAAATAAGGCCTCATCACTTCCATGTAAGTCCTCTTGCTTCAGGATATTGTACATGTAACCTGCAATACAGTTAAGGTCCCTTAGCTCCTAGAATGTGTTCTTTTTCCAAATCCTGTGAGAACTTAAGTGTTCTTTTCAGTTAAAATCCCTATGCTCTTTGTTCGTTGCCCCTGGTTCCCAACTCTCACCTCTCGTTTTACGCGCGCACGCTTTTCAAACTGCTAAACAGTGTGTTTTTTGCAAAAAATTTCTATACGAAAGTTGGTAAAAAAAATTTATACCCAAGCTGCCGAACATAGCCGTACGGCCTTACTTGGTCTGGTTACCCTTGGAGGTAGGGAAATGGCCCTTTACTTGATAAAACATTTTTTTAGAGAAAATCTTATTAGGCAAAGTTGATTATTTCATTTAGCGAAGTTCGTAATGTACTAAAGTTAAACAATCGATGGCATTTAGTTTAACTAAATTCGTTGCAAAGCAAGCTAGCTTTGCAATATGAGTCATCGTTCACCTGTTATCTTGCTACAGTCTCAACTAATCCGGATGATATTCAAAGCATCGACTCGCTCCTTCTCGACCTATCAACGCTACGGGCTGCAACAGACAACTTCGCTGACAGAAATAAGCTAGGCGAAGGAGGGTTCGGTGCCGTTTACAAGGTACAAATCAAATCATATGTAACCCTTGTTCATCTTTTTATTAGAAAGTGAATACATTCGTGTTCATTATTAACAAGTTTATCTATATATATATTCATCTGTACACAGGGAGTTCTTTCTGAAGGTCAAGAAATAGCAGTGAAAAGGCTCTCACAAAGTTCAAGACAAGGGATAGAAGAGCTGAAAACTGAGCTAGTTTTAGTTGCAAAACTTCGGCACAAGAACCTTGTGAGCCTTGTTGGTGTTTGCTTGGAAGGAGATGAGAAACTACTGGTGTACGAATACATGCCGAATAAGAGCCTCGACACCATTCTTTTCGGTACAGTTCCCTCACTGCCTTTGCGAAATTGAAGCATTCTTCTTTTTCATTACATGAAACACACATACATGCATACATATACCACTACTGCACTATAGGACTTGATGCTGATTTCCTTTGTTTGAATGGAAGATTACGAGAAAAGCAAAGATCTTGACTGGGGGAAGAGGCTCAAGATTGTAAGCGGAGTCGCTAGAGGCTTGCAATATCTCCACGAAGATTCTCAACTGAGGGTAGTTCATCGGGACCTCAAAGCAAGCAACGTGCTGCTGGACTTCGATCACAACCCAAAGATCTCGGACTTTGGGTTAGCGAAACTGTTTGAGTGGGATCAAACGCAAGACGTCACCAGTCACATTGCTGGAACATAGTAAGCATATATATCCCCTGCAATTCCATGGCACGGTATTATGAAAGTAGTACAGGTTCATTACAAGATCATCTCCTATTATTTTCAGCGGATACATGGCGCCGGAGTACGCCATGCGTGGGCAGTATTCAGTCAAGTCGGACGCGTTCAGTTTTGGTGTTATGATCCTAGAGATTGTCACGGGAAGGAGAAACAGCAGCTTCTCCAACTCGGAGCAATCCGTTGACCTCTTGAGTCTTGTGAGCATCATTAATCTCTGCTCCTCATCATCATCACCATGGCCTGATCAATCACGAAAACCATCTTCTTAATCGAGACATCATCCTGAAGAATTTATGCTGATTACGCATGCAGGTCTGGGAGCACTGGACAACGGGGACGATCGAGGAGCTACTGGATCCGGCAATGCGTGGCCGTTCAGCTGACGATCTGCTGAAGCTGATCAACATCGGGCTGCTCTGCGTCCAGGACAACCCGGCGGACAGGCCGACGATGTCGGCGGTGAGCGTGATGCTCAGCAGCGAGACGTTCTCCATCCAGGCCCCGTCGAGGCCAACGTTCTGCATCCAGGAGACGGACAGCGCCGCCGACACGGATCTCTACTCGAGCGCGTTTCGGTCCACCGGCGACAGCAAGAGGAGATCAGTGGCGTCGCCGAATGAGGTGTCGCTCACGGAGCTGGAGCCAAGATGAGCGTTTGTTGGAGCGATTTGTGCAGATGAGTAGATGACTGCATGATCTTCTTCAATAACTGAAGAATCAACTCTGGCCTCTGCACTCGTTTGTCTATAATAAGTGAATAGATAAAAGGAAGTGTCATAGTGGTTATTCAGTATGTAACTCTGTTTGATACTGGTTGTACCTCTGCATGATGGTTGGTTGCAAGATTGTTCCCACCTGTATATTATAGTTACACCATCCATGTCGATTACGGCAATCAGAATAATTACACCTGTATATGGAATGCCGCATGTTAGAGTATGTGTCGAATACGTGTATATGACCCGTCCCTAGAGATGTGCAAGATAAACGACCGTTTGGACCCCTAGATATTAGGGCCTCCAAAAAACCCGTACGTTCCAACCTATGCCAATGTGTTGTGGTATATTTAGAATCTCTTCACTCTACTTTTAAAAAACTTCTCCTTTTATGCTCCATTGATTATGATAGAATGAGATTTTTTTTCTCGGCTCCAACAAGTGTTTAATGATAATTATAAGTACCTTGAAAACTCATGATTATCATTAAATTCTTACAGGACGGTCCGGGGTGGTTGTGTTCCTGTCGTGTTTCTCTTCCCTGTTTTTCCCTATGTTTTTTCTCTTATTTTTCAGGGTTCCTGCGTTTGCGTAGTTTGAAGCTTTGTATTGTGTAAAACCGTTTGACGGAATATATTCAGATGGACATTTTACCCCAGTGACGCGCCTAGAAAAAAAAAAGAAGAGAGGTTCTTCGGTGCTTGGAATTGATTACGACCGTTGATCGCCTCTAATCCGACACATCAGGATAAAAGTTACGATGGAAAAGGTACTTAAAAGGTGGACCAGGTACAGAAGGTGAAAGGTTAAAATGGTAATTGACTTTCATGGTTTATTTGTACAATCAAGGGCAAATACATACAAACAACTTTTACCTACCTGTTCACGTCCGTTTCCTGATCCCCTCGATCTCGGGTTGAGTTTAGTAGAGGCTGCAACTGATTAATCACCCGATTAATCCATGAGATTAGCATGCACCGGCATGGTGCTTAATTAGTTTCTCAACGTGGCTGATCTGCTTAATTAAATGCTCAACAATTAGCCACGAAATATCTTCTTCGATCATATGCTAGCAGCCTAGCTAGAAATTAAGCGCATCAATTTCGCAAGGAATCAATTACTCCAAACTTTTCAATTCCATTTAACAGCTTCACAACAATGAATCAATGCTTCCGCGTTCTGTAATCATCAGCAATGGCCAGAGTCCAGCAGCAGTAGCATTACGCAACATTCAACAACAATCAGATCAACCGCCGTACGCCCTATGCACCGGCGCTCAGCATCGGCATAGGATGCCGCTGGCCAACAAGTGTTAAATGATAATCATAAGTACCTTGAAAACTTATGATTATCATTAAATTCTTACAGGACGGTCTGGGGCGGTTGTGTTCCTGTCGTGTTTCTCTTCCCTTTTTTTTTCCCTATGTTTTTTCTCTTATTTTTCAGGGTTCCTGCGTTCGCGTAGTTTGAAGCTTTGTCTTGTGTAAAACCGTTTGACGTAATATATTCAGATGGACATTTTACCCCCGTGACCCGCCTAGAAAAAAAGAATATTGCAACTATATGCAGAGTTCCAGCCAACCATCAACAAACAAGTGCAGAGGCCATACGTGTTGATTCTTTCGTTATTGAAGAAAAACCCCGCGGTCATCCTCACAAATCGCTGGGTTCTTTCAAAAAAAAAAAAAAATCCTCATCTTCAGTAACTGAAGAATCAACTCATGGCCTCTGCACTCGTTTGTCTATAATAAACGAATAGATAAAAGGAAGTGCCATAGTGGTTATGCAGAATGTAACTCTGTTTGATACTGGTTGTAACTCTGCATGATGGTTGGTTGCAAGATTGTTCCCACCTGTATATTATAGTTACACCATCCATGTCGATTACAGCAATCAGAATAATTACACCTGTATATGGAATGCCGCATGTTAGAGTATGTGTCGAATATGTGTATATGACCCGTTCCTAGAGATGTGCAAGATAAACGACCGTTTGGGCCCCTAGATATTAGGGCCTTCAAAAAACCCGTATGTTTCAATCTATGCCAATGTGTTTAGAATCTCTTCACTCTACTTTTAAAATAGAGATTATGTACCGAGCGGTACTGGTACCGGTCGGCACGGAAATTCATCCAACCGTTGAATCCAGGAAGGGTAGGATCGGGAGAGAAAATGAGCTAGGGTGCGCTCAATCGATGACTATCCTTCCACACGTGCCGCAGTCTTTGTTCCCCACGCGCGTGTGCACCGCCTCCTCCTTCATCGCGCCTCACCCGCGGCCTACTCCGGCACCAGCTAGTCCTCTACCTCTGCCGCCACCGGAGCGGCTTCTCGGCCACTACAACCACGTACTCCGCCACCGGCTCATCTGCCTCTGCCTCCGCCGTCGCCGACGGTGCGGAGGCCGATCTCACGACGCTGAAGGAGAAACATGGCAGCAACGGGGTGGAAGAGGAACACGGCGGCGGCGGGGCGGAAGAGGAACATGGTGGCGGCGTGGAAAAGGGACATGGCGGTAGCGGATCGGAAGAGAAACATGGCGGCGGCGCGGAAGAGGAATTCTAGGGTTCTTATCCATTCCTCCCATTCATTGCACATTTTTGCCCTTCCACCTTTGTTCTCCACGAGGTACTACACCAGGGACAGAATTGGTACCTCGCGGTACCAAACTCTACCAGCCGTTGGATCGGGCCAGATCCAACGGCTAGGATTTTGGTACCGACCGCTGGACTGTAAAGATGCTCTTTAAAATAACAATATTGTGAATGTGTGTTCCAAGCAATAAGGATTCCTCTATTTCACTTAGTAAGAAAACTGAATCGGTGCATAAAATTTTTCTTATATTTAGCCAGGTCATCACTTCAAGTAGTTAGGTGAGTATTTTTAGCATAGCTCTAGTACGTCGTCGACATTATATATAAGGTCTCACTTTATATTTAGCCCAGGCCCCAGATTCTTAGAGACAACACTGTGTAGCAATTGTATGGGGGTAGTTATGCCTTCACTAAAAGATCGAGCCACGTGAGATAGTGTCGTAGGATCAAGATAGGTTTAGTAATACGTCAAGTGCAATATTGTTAATGCCATATTACGAGATGGATGGAGTAATTTGTCTACAGATGAGAATGGCCTTCCGGCAATTCTCAATTCCTGGTGCTTGAAGGTTGCGTGTAGAGTAGATTTTTTTTTCGGGCAGTGTAGAGTAGATGTTGTCAAGTTAGGAATTGGCTTTAGCTCAGATTAGGAGTTTGGTTTTGTGATCTTGTTAGTGAAAAACATCAGGCACCCCCTCTCTCTCTTAGTCCTGTTAGGGTGGCTCAAGTGCCCTCGGGGGTGGTTGTGTTCCTGTCGTGTTTCTCTTCCTTGTCTTTCCTATGTTTTTTCTCTTATTCTCCAGGGTTTTTGCGCTTGCGTAGTTTGAAGCTTTGTCTTGTGTAAAATCGTTTGACGTAATATATTCAGAAGTACATTTTACCCCGGTGACCCGCCTAAAAAAAACAATCTTGCAACTATATGCAGAGCTCCAACCAACCATCAACCAGGGCATTTATTTATTTATTATCGACAAACAAGTGCAGAGGCCACACGTGTTGATTCTTTCGTTATTGAAGAAAAACCCCGCGGTCATCCGCACAAATCGCTCCAAATTCGAAACGCTCATCTTGGTTCCAGCTCCGAGAGCGACAACTCATTCGGCGACGCTGCCGCCGCTGCTCTCGTGTCGCCGTCGCCGCTGGGCTGGAACGCGCTCCGGGAGAGGGAGTACGCTCCCGACTCGTAGAGGTCCGTGTCGGCGCCGTCCATCTCCTGAATGGAGAACGTTGGCCTCGACGGGGCCTGGAGGGAGACCGTGTCGCTGCTGAGCATCACGTTCACCGCCGACATCGCCGGCCTGTCCGCCGGGTTGTCCTGGACGCAGAGCAGCCCGATGTTGATCAGCTTCAGCAGATCGTTCACTGCACGGCTGCCTATCGCCGGATCCAGCAGCTCTTCGATCGACCCATTTGTCCAGTGCTCCCATACCTGAATGCGTGCATAACCATGACAAAATTTTCAGGATGATGTTTCAATTGAGAAGATGGCTTTCGTATCATGTCTGATTGATCAGGGTCATGGTGATGAGATGATGAGGAGCAGAGAAAGATGCTCACAAGACTCAAGAGGTCAACGGATTGCTCCGAGTTGGAGAAGCTGCTGTTTCTCCTACCCGTGACAATCTCTAAGATCATAACACCAAAGCTGAACGCGTCCGACTTGACTGAATACTGCCCACGCATGGCGTATTCCGGTGCCATGTATCCGCTGAAAAAAATAAGGAGATGACCGTTAATTATGAACTTGTAATACTTTCATACTACCGTGCGATGGAATTGCAGGTCTACTTACTATGTTCCAGCAATGTGACTGGTGACGTCTTGCGTCTGATCCCACTCAAACAGTTTCGCTAACCCAAAGTCTGAAATCTTTGGGTTGTGATCGAAGTCCAGCAGCACGTTGCTTGCTTTGAGGTCTCGATGAACTACCCTCAGTTGAGAGTCTTCGTGGAGATATTGCAAGCCTCGAGCGACTCCGCTTACAATATTGAGCCTCTTCCCCCAGTCAAGATCTTTGCTTTTCTCATAATCTTCCATTCAAGCAAAGAAATCAGCATTAGAATCTGTAGTGTAGTTGTGCGTGCAGATTTTTCATGTAATGTAAAAAAATGTTCCATTTTCGCAAACTGTTAGGGCAGTGAGAGAATTGAACTGTACCGAAAAGAATGGTGTCGAGGCTCTTATTTGGCATGTACTCGTACACCAGTAGTTTCTCGCCTTCTTCCAAGCAAACACCAACAAGGCTCACAAGGTTCTTGTGCCGAAGTTTTGCAACTAAAACTAGCTCAGTTTTCAGCTCTTCTATCCCCTGTCTGGAGCTTTGTGAGAGCCTTTTTACTGCTATTTCTCGACCTTCGGGAAGAACTCCCTGTGCAAGTGAATGTATTATTAGATAATGGATTTATATTAAACTCGGTCTCTACACCTGTGAGAGTGTACACTGCCAAGTGCAAGTGAATGTATAGGTAGTATTAATAATGGACTTAAGGACATGTGTTCATCATGAAATCTCTACTAGTGAAAAGTGAATCCCATGAATGCAACCAAGATGAGCCACACCATCTGATTAATATTAGCCGTCAAATTCACAAAGTGACAAAATAGATAAAATATATGTTAGCCTTGGATGAAAGAGGGTATTTTGGAATTTTCCGCCTCTCATCAACGTAGCTAAAAGAGATAGGAATAGTAGAGACTAGAGAGCAAAGAAATAAATAAAAAAAAGAAAAATAGTTGAACCACATGCTACAGCACCGAGCTTGGGCAGTTGGGCCTATGCCCAGTTAATTGAGTTAGCTGACTGACTGACAGGTGTACAAAAGTATATGAGATTTGTTTTTTAATAGGTCCATAAATGTATATGAGATTTATTTCGTATATGGTTTTAATTGATCCCTTGTGAAAAGGGCATATTAAACATCCCAACATTAATAAAAAAAATCCTAGATCTCCCATCAAGTACGAATAACAAGAATCTTATACTTTTTCAATGGAAAGTAATTGGACACCACTGAATTTTACATACACATCTCTATTCATGGATGTCATTTGGAAAATTGTACTTCTCATCTACGCAGTTAATCTACAAATATAAGAAATTTCCAAACATAGGTGTGATTCTGGAGCACCAAAGTAATTCCACCTCGATCTTAAAGTGGATAGATGAAGTACATAGGATCAATTATATTTGTGGATAGATAAAGTACATAGTTTATAATCGGACACGCGAACCAGCTGCATTACAAATCAGAATATATATGTTATTGTTATGAGTAATTCTACGGTTCTTGAGGAGGTACCAAAAATTTAGTGTAAAATTTGGTACCTCATAGTACCTAGATACCAAGAGGTATCAAATTTACAATAAAAATGGTACCTCATAGTACCGCCCTAAGGACCACAAAATTGCTCTATTGTTATAGCTACGCTTCTTGCAAAGTATATATGTTCTACAAACACTTATTTTAGTTGGTTGCTATAAATAACATTAACATGTTTCACCGAGGGAGATTATGATCGCGTAAATGCACGACTTAATAGGCTAGTAAAAAGATGAACACAAGTGCAGCTACGGTTGGATAGTACAATTTGATTGGTATACCTTGTAAACGATACCGAACCCTCCTTCGCCAAGCTTATTTCTTTCAGCGAAGTTGTCTGTTGCAGCCCGTAGCGTTGATAGGTCGAGAAGGAGCGAATCGATGCTCTGAATGTCATCCGGATTTGTTGAGTCTGTTGCAAGAAAACAGGTGCACAACGACTCATATATATTGAAACTAATTAGCTCGCTTTGCGATAAATTTAGTTTTTTTATTCAAAGATTTGCAATGAATTTAGTTAAACGGAATGCTATGGGATGTTCAATTAGTAGTAGATAATGAACTTCAAGAAATGAAATAATTAGTTTTAAAGATTTCCTTAAGAAAAGGTTTTACCTAGTAAAGGACATTCCAGGTTAACCGGACTAAGTAATAAGGCCTTAGTTGAACTTGAAACCTAACAATTTTAACAGAAAGGACACTTCAATTCTCTAGGATTCAAAAAAAAAAAAAAGTTCTACGACGAATCTTAACTGTGATGCTTAGATTATAGATAAAATATCCTGAAGCAGGACAACTTACATGGCATTGGTGAGGCCTTCCGTGCAGGTGTTCTCCTTCTCCAAAAACAAAAGCATGTCAGGACAATGAGTGTTAATATTGCTGCAGCAATAGGCAGAGTAATGGCCAAGACACGTCCTGTAGTTCTATGTCTTGTTCTTCCTGCAGACAAATCATGCATGTGAGTATTAAGTAATTTCTCACGTTAATTAGATGAAACGAATTATGATGACTTTGATTAAAAGAGTAGTTCATCACCTCATATCAGTTACAACTTGCTTTTATTTTTCTGCAACATACTACTACTAAATTTAGAATACAAGACAAGTACAACTTCATATTTACTCATCCTTATAGCAGCATATAATTTTGTAAGTACAAATTTTAAATTTGGAAGTACTAATAAAATTAAGTTCTTTATAAGTACAAACAAAATGTAATCCATGTGAATACATGGGTTATATTGACTAGTATCTGAAATGAGAACTTCAACAAAATGTAAACATGGCATAATTTTTATCCATGGAGCATTCACATGGATGGAGTTTTGGTCATGTACTGCAAAGTGCAAATAACTGTTTTGTGTACAACATTCAAGTTTCAGTCTTAAAATATTTCGAAAAAAAAGTTTAGGTCTTACAAATTATATTTCCTCTGTTTCAGGTTATAAGACGTTTTGAGTAAATTTATAGACAAATATAGTAATATTTATAATACCAAATTAGTTTCATTAAATCAATAATTGAATATGTTTTCATAATAAATTTGTCTTGGTTAAAAACGTTATTATTTTTTCCTACAAATTTAGTTAAACTTGAAGCAGTTTGACTTTGACCACGTCTTATAACCTGAAACGGAGATAGTAATAGGGATCATTGAGTAGTTTGGAACCAGTTACTATTGATTGATTTTGTTTAATACTATTTCTCTTCTTTAAAGAAAAATATGAGAATTGGAAGCGATGCCACTGAATCTCTACTGATGCCAAAAGAAAATGGAAGCAAAACTGCAAACCCAGAAAGCGACGTTCAACTCACCTTCCATGCCCCCCGGTGGTGATGGTGGCGTCATGTTGGCCGGCGACGGTGCCGGCGCCGGCGGCGGCCTCGGCAACTGCAGCAGCGGCCGGCCGGAGAAGAACGAGTACGACTCGAACCGGAAGTTGCACCGCACGCCGAACACTCTGCCGCCGGGCTTTCCGGCGAAATACTGGGGCACCCACCTGATTATGCGCCCGAGGCAGCTCCGGCAGTCGGCCTCCGACAAGTCCGGCGTGCACTGCGCCAGCGAGAAGATCATCGGGTACGTCGCGTCGTCGAACCCGACCTCCCCCGTGCCGAACCGCCTCACTGGGTCCGCCGCCGCGTAGCCGGCCGTGGCGTTGACGAGCCGGCCGGAGGCGGCGTCGAACGCCGCCTCCCTCGCCGCGCTGACGTTGTTGTAGTTCCAGGCGATGAAATTCCCCTGGTCGTCGGTGGCGTTGGCGAGGATGTCCTGGTCGGAGTAGCGGAGGATGCAGGGGTCGTTGAACAGGGTGGCGCGCCTGTTGAACGCGCAGAGCTGCTGCGCGGTGTCGAAGGCGGCGGCGAGGCAGGCGGCGCAGGAGGAGGCGTTGGTGTCGCCGCGGCAGAGCGCGACGGCGTACACCACGTCCGGCGCTGTGCCGGCGGCGCCCTCGACGTCCGCGCGGCGCCCTTGGCGAAGAGGGCGCGCGACGAGGAGGCGTTCAGCGGGAGCACGCTGGCGAGGGCGCGCACGTTGGCCTGGTAGGTGCTCCCCTCCGTGTAGTTTCCGCGGCGGTGTCGCACATCTGCCACGGCAGCGGCTGCGCTTCCGCGAGCGGCGGCGCGTGGAGGAGGAGAGGAACGCCACGAGCAGGGGACTGCGGTGGCGAGGCGGCTGTCGCAGGGAGTGAGATTTCGTCGGCGTCGCATGGCCCGTCGCCACGTCGGTCGCCATGGTGGTCTAGCTCGAGGAGAGAGAGGTTGCGGTGGCGGAGGGGGAAAATACGCCACCGTATTGCACTTTGCAAGTACGCCATAAATACTCGAAGAAGAGGAAAATATGCGGTGGAAACGATAAATACAGTGGAAACTTGAAAACTATCGTTGGATTAAAAAATGGTGAATGGCTAAAGTGGTCCTTCAAGTTTCATACAAGGATCAGTTTAGTCCTTAATGTTTCAATCTGTCCATATTAGTTCTTCAAGTTTTTATTTTAATTCAAACTTATCCTTGAACCCACGTAACCCATAACTCTCTTGATAAATGACACTTATACCTCCTCATCTCACATATATAGAGAAAAATTGCATGCAATAAATTCTTTTTATAGATAATGCATAGCAATATATGTAAAAAAATAAATATGTACTTGCAAGTGTATACGGTAGCTATTAAGCTCAAGTTTTATATGCACATGTTGAAATAATGGGACATATTTATTCATTTTGGTTTTTTTCCATTGTATAGATGTAATACAATTAAGGGCAAAAGTGATTTTTCTAAAAGAATTATCGACTAAAATAGCCATATGGCATATTAAGTGAGTACAAGGATGATTTTAAGCCAAAACAAGTACTTAGAGGACCTACGTGGACAAAAATGAAACCTGAAGGATTAAATTGAGCCTTCGGTGAAACTTGAAGGACTAAATGGACGTTTAAGATTTAATCCACGTTATTACGTGCAGTAAAATTTTTACTCATTAGTAAATCTGTGAGTAAAATTTTTAGTCAGGATGACGTGGACGAATCTCGGACGTCTATTTTTCGATCCAACAAGCTTCTACTCTATACGTGGTTTCCACCACTTATTTTCCCCCGAAGAAGAGTGGTGGTGGGCCCAGGGAGTTACTGACCGAAATTGTGCGTTGACCAGACACAATACGTTACTGCGAAGGGAGACTTAAAAGGAGGGTAATTTCGTCGATTACATTTCAATAGGGTCTATTTGAGTCTACCAAATATTCATTCTTGTTAAATCATCCTCGGATGCAAGTGTGACTGAGATGCCGGCTGGCCAATTCTAGTAGTCAGCAACGTCACTAAATAAAGTATAGGAAAATTATAGTCAAAGTTATGCACCCCTTGTTCACATATGTAAACACGAGGAAAACATAAATTTGAAAACATACTGAATAAACTCCCAAGCTCACTATCCGATTCTCTATTGCCTAGGACCAGAGGCGAAGCCAAAATTTCTCAACCCTAAAGCTTAATTAAAGTAATCATCATAGGTTATTTTTTCTTTAATTTTTCAAAATTTGGAGTGTTATTTTAATGAGTATTTAGGGTTAGAGTAAAAGCCTTTAGCTCTAACTGCCCTACTCCTGTTCCGCCTGTCCATGGCATTTAGCAAGCGAAGTACGGTGCATAGGCATGGGTTCAAAGTCAAACTCAATCATTTTGCAGTTTTTTCTTTAATAAATTGATTATATATATAACTTTATGGTCATTTATTTCTCTTATTCATTGTTATCCCTAATGATATGGTTTCACTAACTAAAGATGACATATTGTATTATATAGTCACGATAGTTTAATAATCCCGCTTTCAAATAAGAAATGTCCATCATAGGACTCTTTCTTATAATATATTTATTTCTCTTATTCTTCGTTGGAGTGAGTTGGGAACTAATTCCACCGTAGCAAGAATTAATTAAGTATTAGTATTTTTTTTGAAAAATGGATTAATATGAAAATATGCGCTAGTGTGTAAATTAAATTACTCCTTCGGTCCTTTCTAGAGGATCATTGGGTACTTTGGCACCTATTAAAAACCGAATTTGCTCATTTCTATATCAGCTTCAATAGGATTTTATCCCTATCAATATTGTAGCAATAGACATAGTTTGGCATGTGTGGAGATTTGCTCAACGTTGTAAACAAGAACTTGTGTCATCTTTCCATCCATGGCGTTTAAAAGGCTGTGGTACTCTGCTAGTCTGCTGCATAAGATGGTCCGGGCAATCTCTAGCCAAAAAACAAAAACAAAAAAGAAGAAGAAGAAGAAAGAAAAGAAAAGACAAAGAGACATGTCAACCATATCTGATGACCATTGACCATTGAC
>CM020184.1:17240820-17258850 GCA_009805545.1 Oryza longistaminata | reverse complement strand
GGAATGGTAAACAAGGGACAGATTTTTGTTATAGATGATTCTGGACAAGATGGTGTCATCGATCAGCAGCTTCAAGCAAGGAGGGGCAGCTGACTTCAGACATTGTAGAATTCTAGTTCTGCTTTGGCTAGCTGTTCACGTTTTATGTTATGACTGCACCATGATTGTAACACTAGCGTTTCCAGCTTCATTTCATTTTTCTTTTTCGTTTGAACCTGTATACAGATTGACATTGTGTTGTAAATTTTCTTGGAATTGAATAAAAAGTAATGCTGATTGTTGCAAGTTCATATATGCACAAAATGATCTGTTGTTTAGAGATGCAATTCCCAGTGCCGGGCGCAGCTCTCGCCGTTCGCGTGTCCTGCTGTCTCCCCAAAACAGCGAGCAAGCCGAGCCTTGGGCAGGATAGCCGAGCCAGCGCCGAGCAGGGAGCACCACGCGAGGCATCTGCGAGCTGAGTCGTTGGATTGCTGCTGGACGGTAGATCAGAGTGACTGCAGAGTAACGCCAGCGGAGACCGAAGTTAGAGGATCCGATTCCGGCGGAGGGGGGTGTATTGCCACTTTGCAAGTACGCCATAAATACTCCGTAGATGAGTGGTGGTGGGCCAGGGAGTTGGCTGACCGGAATTGTGCGTTGACCAGGTGTTTTGACCAGGCACAACTAGGCTAGGTTTAGTTCCCAATTTTTTTTTCCACAAACGTAACATCGAATCTTTGGACACATGCATAAAGCATTAAATGATAAAAACAAAAACTAATTACACATTTTGCATTAAAATCGCGAGACGAATCTTTTGAGCCTAATTAGTCCATAATTAGCCATAAGTGCTACAGTAACACACATGTGTTAATGGCGGCTTAATTAGGCTCAAGAGATTCGTCTCGTGGTTTTCAGGCAAGGTATGAAATTAGTTTTTTCATTCGTGTTTGAAAACCCCATTCGACATCTGTCAAACGTTCGATATGACAAAAAAAAAATTCTTTTCGCAAATTAAACAGGGCCTTACGTTATTGTGAAGGGAGACTTAAAAGGAGGGCAATTTTGTCGATGCCATTTCAATAGGTCTATTTGAGTCTAACAAATATTGGTTTAAGTCATCCTCGGATGCAAGTGTGACTGAGATGCTGACTGGCCAATTCTAGTTAGCAACGTCACTAATAAAGTATAGGAAAATTATAGTCAAAGTTATGCACCCCTTCTTCACGTATGTAAACACGAGGAAACATAAATTTGAAAACATATTGAATAAACTCCCAGCTCACTATCCGACTCTTGTGACCTGATTCCCTGTTCCCTAGGACTAGAGGCGGAGCCGAAAATTTCTCAACCCTAAAGCTTAATTAATGTAAACATCATAGTTTTTTTTTCCTTCTAATTTTCAAAATTTAGAGCGTTATTTCAATGAGTATTTAGGGTTAGGAGTAAAGTTTTAGCTCTAACTGCCCTACCTCTAGGTACCCCTGTCCATGGCATTTATCAGGCGAAGTACAGTGCATAGACATGCATGGGTTCAAAGTCAAACTCAATCATTTGTACTCCCTCCGTCCCTATAAGGAAATCGTGTAGTATAATATTTAAGTCAGACATTAAGAATATAAATCATGAATAACTTTTAAGTTGTTGAGTTTGAAAATGTAAAAATTATATGAATAAATTTATCTTAAAAAATACTTTCATAAAAGTATGCATATATCACTTTTCAATAAATATTTTTATAGAAATAAGAAGTCAAAGTTGTGTTTTGGAGACCGTGTCGCTGTCCAAAACGACTTCCTTTACGAGTACGGAGAGAGTAGTTTTTTTCTTTTAATAAATTGATTTATATATAAACTTTATGGTCCATTTATTTCTCTTATTCTTGTTGTCCCTAATGATATGGTTTCACTAACTAAAGATGGAATATTATATTATATAGCCACGATAGTTTATAATCTATTTCAAATAAGAAATGTTCATCATGGACTCTTTCTTAGTATAATATTATGTAGAGGTATTTATTTCTCTTATTCTTCGTTGGAGTGAGTTGGAAACTAATCCCTCCAGCACGCAAAACAGAGTGATTTATTAACACATAATTAATCAAGTATTAACAATTCTTGGATTAATATGAAAAAATGCGCTAGTGTGTAAATTAAATTACTCCTTTAGTCCTTTCTAGAGGATCGTTTGGCACTTTGGCACCTATTAAAAACCGAATTTTTCTTCTTTCTATAGCTTCAACGGATTTTATCCGATCAAAATATTGTAGCAATAGACAATCGTTTGGCATGTGTGGAGGTATGCTCAAACGTTGTAAACAAACACTTTTGTCATCTTCCATCCATGGCGTTTAAAGGCTGTGGTACTCTGCTAGTCTGCTGCATAAGATGGTCGGGCAATCTCTAGCCAAAAATAAAAAAAGAAGAAGAAAGAAAGAAAAGAAAAGACAAAGAGCATGTCAACCATATCTGATGACCATTGACAAATTATTGCCTTTGATGTAGCAGCTGAAAGGACTTCAGAGATGTCAAAATCAAGGAGATAAAAACAGAGACTAATCGCTGATTACTACAAATATTTGATGACCAGGAACTAATCGTTGGAGTATATGGCTGGCGGGGCCGGCGGCTATGCAAAATTCAAGATCAGAAAATAAGTAATACTAGATGCCCTAGGTGGACGGTCGATTTTAGTTGAGAGCTATTTTGGCAATCATTCGATTCCGAAATTAGTTTTTCCAAGGCAATTTAAATGTTTTTTCTGTCCTTTTTTTTTCTTTTTCAAGGATCGTTTCCGTTAGAGATTAATTAGTATGATTCACAGACCACATGCGCTGGTTGTTTTGACGACGTTAACTTTTAATATATCTTTGACCATTCATTCTATTCAATCTTTCACAAATATGTAAGAGTGTAAATGGTGCTTAAAATACGTTTAACAAAACCAAGTTACAAAAAAATAAATAATAATTACATGATTTTTAATAAGATGAATGGTTAAACATATTTTTAGAATTCAATGGTTTTACATGTTAAATATCAGGATTAGTACAGTACTATAAATCGCTAAAATACATAGAATGATTCTTAGAGTGGATTTAAGTTGATTTTTCATATTGTAGGTTGACATCTAAGCTAGCTATGATGTGTACTCCGACAATATGCTACCGGCAACGACATTTTCTTCGTCTTCGATCAATCATTGAATTAGGGTTTACGGTTAGATTAATTCAAAGCAAGGGAGTTCATCGCTGACTCTAGATATATTTCTGTCACTGTTTGATTGCTCGCATGATTCGAAATTCAATATTTCTGTCACTGTTTGATTGCTCGCATGATTCGAAATTCAATATTTCTGTCACTGTTTGATTGCTCGCATGATTCGAAATTCAATATTTCTGTCACTGTTTGATTGCTCGCATGATTCGAAATTCAATATTTCTGTCACTGTTTGATTGCTCGCATGATTCGAAATTCAATATTTCTGTCACTGTTTGATTGCTCGCATGATTCGAAATTCAATATTTCTGTCACTGTTTGATTGCTCGCATGATTCGAAATTCAATATTTCTGTCACTGTTTGATTGCTCGCATGATTCGAAATTCAATATTTCTGTCACTGTTTGATTGCTCGCATGATTCGAAATTCAATATTTCTGTCACTGTTTGATTGCTCGCATGATTCGAAATTCAATATTTCTGTCACTGTTTGATTGCTCGCATGATTAGAGAAATTAAATGAACCAGCGGTTTCAAGTCAAACTCTCAGGTCCCCAACCTCCGATCCTCTCGTGACAGCTTTACCATTGCCAGCACAATGCCCGCGGCCGTGGCGCACCACCTCGCCGGCGTCGCCGCAGCCTTCCTCCTCGCACGTCCCCCTCGCCGCGGTGAAGACGAGCCTCCCACGTAAGTACCTGGTGGCGATCCCTACCAGCGCGAAGCGGCCGCTACACGGAGAACAGCAACGTTCCAGGCAACGTCACACGCCTCTTTTCCGCCAACCCTCCCCAGGAACACCTCTCGTCCTCCGGCCATAGGTGTACGCCAGGGCGCCGCCGGGCGACGTCCGCGGACAAGGTGTATTAACGGCTTACGCGCTCTGGCCCGCGGCGAACGTCGCCGGACGCCCCCGCCTGCGAGAGCTTGCGTCGCGGCTGCCCTCTCGCGACGCGCCGGCGGGGTTGTGCCCCGCTCGCCAAGGCGCGCTCCGTCTTCACCGACCTCTGCCAGCTCCGCTAACTCCAACCGCAACCTTCTCTCGACGACGACTACTACGGTCGCCAGCGTACTCGCTCCAGCGCTCCTCCGTCTCGTGAGCACGCCGGCGGCGTTTCCGCGCCGGCGGCGGTGGGGCGCGTTCGACGCGGCCGTGGCCCATGCTCGCCAGACGCCACCGCGGAGTACGCGCGGCGGCGAACACGTCGAGCGGTACTGGGCACGGCGGAGGAGGAGGGCGTCGACGCAGGCGACGGCGAAGCGGCCGCCCAGGGATGTACGCGCTGGCGCAGTGCACGCCGGAACAAGACGGCGGACGTCTGCCGGCCTGCTCACGCGCTGACGCACCGTGCAAGCTGCCCAAGGCTCTACAGCGCGCGGGGAGGACGGAGGTGGGGTGTTCGGGGTGTGGTGCAACCTCCGGTACGCAGGTGTTCTTTCTTCTCCGGCCGTCGCTGCTGCATCTTCCGGCGTTCGTGAGGCGCCGCGCCAGCGAACGTCGACGGCGGCGACGCAGAAGAGGAGGTGAGCGGACAAGATGGAGAACCATTTTTTACTTGTTTTGCATGTGTGAAATCGCCTTAGCGCATTTGAATAATTATGCAAATAGTTGAACAAAAAGGTTGTGTTGGACTCCGTTGACTGCTTGTAGCAGTTAGAGATGGGGAGATTGCATTTTCATCATTTGGTGAGCACATTTTCCTGTTTTCTGTACGTCAACAAAAATAGTTTTACTCCTCCATTTAGAGTATAAGTCGGTTTTTGACTATTGATTAAAGTCAAACTATGTTAGTTTGATCAAGTTTCTAGAAAAAACTCGTGAATATTTTTTAACCCAAGACAAATATATTATCAAATATTCAATACTTGATTAATGAACTAATTTGGGTTTCTAATTTACTATACTTTATCTATAAACTTAGTTAAACGTAAAGTGATTTCCAGTCAAAACAACTTAATAAGTTATAATCCGAAATGGATGGAGTATGTAATTTTTTTTTTAAAAAGATATAGTGCCATAGGCATCTGGCTCTTTGTGTGCGTTTCTGTCAGTTTTATTGTAGAATCTGTGGGAAATTAACCGAAAAGACTACACATGCTACTTGTAGGCAATGGTTTTTTCCCCCTCTTATTCAGGTTCTGTCATCGTTTCTATACAGAGATATCATTGATGAACAGTATTTCTTCTTGCAGAGAAAAGAGGAATAAGACAGGTATTAGTTTCTAGCCATTGTTATCTACAATTGGGCTGCAATGCTGCTCATCGTCGTAGCATACTTTTGTTGTTGGAGGAGGAGACGCGACGAGAAGAACGAGACGGTTTTCTGCCTGTGTCAGCTAAATTTATGATAGTTAGCATGTCAAGTAATTGATAAGTTTAATAGACGCAGGGAAATGGTGATATTGTTAAATGTTATTTTTATTTTAATGTTCATTACCGTTGATTCTTAATGTGTCCAGCTTGTAAGTGAAATCACATTTCGCCTTATTTCTCTCTCTTTTTTTCTGAATAAGTGAAATCATATTTCTTGTTAAGCTTAGTCCTTTCTTTTTCATCTTTGGTCCAAACAACATAATTGGTTCAGACGATATTCAAAGTATTGATTCGCTTCTACTCGATCTATCAACACTACGAGCTGCTACAGTGATTTTGTCCTGAAACTAAGAATGATCGGCAGAGGAGGGTTCCGGTATGGTTACAAGGTACAAATCATACAACGACATGCAACTTTCAGTTCGGTTATATTTTTGTTGATCAGTAAGTAAGTTTACCTGGAATAGGGAGTCCTGCCTGAGGTCAAGAGTAGCTGTGAAAGCTTGTCAGAGTTTCCGGACAAGGAATAGAAAGCTTAAAAAGTGAGCTAAGTTTTGTTGCTAAGCTTTACCACAAGAATCCTTTTTATAGGTCATTGGTGGTCTGAACTAGCGAGAATAATACTTGTCTATGAAATATGTCAAATAAAAGCCATTGATACCATTCTTTTCGGTACGATTTTTCTCTAGTAACTCCATGTGTTTCATACCTTTTTAACTTTTTTACTAATCATTTTTTTAGTTTGATAAAATTTGTAGATATATAGACGATATTTTTGACCCAAACAAACATATTAAAAATGTATTCATGCTTACAGTAATGAAACTAATTTTGGTGTTGTCGATGTTACTGAATTTATACCTTTGATCAAGCTAAGAAATTTTGAGTAGAGAAAAAGTTAAAATGACTTGGGTAATATAAAAACTAAAAACTATTGGCTAGTTTCTTAAAAGGGCTGTATTGATAACATCAATTATTAAAGTATGTTTTTTTCTTGTTTTGAATGACAGATATAGACAAAACAATAGAGCTAGATTGGGCAAAAGGTTCAAGTTATAATGGAATTGGCTTCAAGGCTTGGCAGATACCTTCACGAAGATTCTTCGATTTTTTTGAAAAGAAAAAAAAAAAATAAGGTGCACGAGACCCTCAAAGCAAGCAACATTCATTGGACTTTGATTACAACCCTAAGATTTCTTGATTTGGCTTTGGCGAAGATTTTGATGGGGATCAATCAAAGATATCAACTCATCGAATGTGCCCGAACTAGTAGTTGATCATCTAGGTTTCGAATTCTAACATGATCATGGACCAACATTTACCAATATGGTTTTCCAATATGTATACCAAATATTTAATAGGTTACAATGTTAATGTTTTTTTTTCTTTTTACAGTGGATCATGGAGCCTGAATACGCCATGCGTGGTATTAATCAGTCAAGGTTGGACGTCTTTAGTTTCGGCGTTTTGGTATTAGAGATCGTCACTGGGACGAAGAAATAGTGGCTCATTGATAGCGGAACAAGATCTTGATCTGCTTTTAAAACCATGTGAGTACTTTAAGTCTGTTCATGAATAATTAATCAAACTTCTCAACATACTACTTGAATAAATGAACCAATTTGGTGCAGGTGTTGGGGCACTGGAACAGGGGATGTTGTAGAGTTGATTGACCAAGCCTTGGCAACCATCTCCGATCGAACGCAGTTGTTAAGTGCATCCACATCGGGCTGTTGTGTGTTCAGAAAAGACCTGCAAGCAGGCCCGACGATTTTCGTCGTAAACATCATGCTGTAGCAGGCAACACTGTTCGTCTCCTTTCTTATCCAGCCCGGCTTTCTGCATCCAGGATGTTTGCAGTGCAAGCCCTAATCCGCATTCAACAGCGGTGTCTTCGAGATGATATATGCAATCACGAGATCTTGTGGCACGAGATGAATCCTGAATTCTTAGTTCAGTCGCCAAACCAGTTAAGTGTACAGTGGCTTCTCGATATTGGATTGATGCGATGGGGAGGCCCTGACCGCTGATATTTTTCTGCATTATGGCTGTAAGCCTGTTAAATAGAATTGGTTAAAGCGGTAGGAACTATCTATATATTAGTCGGTAAGAATTTTTTTTCTAGAAATCCTCGGGATTTTTAAATGCAACAGGTTGGAACGATTTGCCTCAAGATCAACCTAAGCATGTCATAAAAAAAAAAAAATAAAGGGCCCCCCCTGTCAACCACTAAAAAACAACATATGCTAAGAATATGGTCAAATCGCTAGCAACATGCCAGCACGGAGAAACATATCCTAATTATTTAACGTCAATTATAACAAAATTCACTGAAAGAAAAAAAATTACATTCTACTACCTATAATTGCCTGTGCTAATGCAACTGTACCATTTTTCATAATTAAATGTAAATCAAAAACCTCAAATACATTGATTATATATTTTGGACAATATAAATATAAAATATTCAAAAACTCGATATCACACAAAGATTACCTGTATTTGTGGCACAAATAAAGATTTGGTATTTTAGTTTAATAATATTTTATATACTCATAAACTTATTGAATTGATAGACTTTTGGATTCCAATCACCCCGTAGACATTATTCGTTTCATCAACTTAATTTTTAATTTTTATAACTTTTAGAGTCAATCACCATATCATTCAACTTAATTCAGGCATAGATTTGTCAGAAGTCTTTATAATTGTTTGGATTACACCAATGTATTGATCTTCATCTGCAAAAACTCCAGTTCTTCACTTAGATATATTCAAGTTACAACTTTAAAACAACAACATTGTTGCAGATTTTTCAGAATCTAATGTTGTGAACATTTAAGGTATTATGTAAGGGAATGTGTAAAGGGACGACTTTAATATAATTGAAGGCTGTCACCACCTCTACACTCACCTTAAACCAACTATGGGTAACGAAGCAATGCGCTGAAATTAATTACGTAGACAACGCGTCTACGTAATTAACAACTACTCTAGGTGTCGGCCAACACTAAGCAATCACTATATTTAACTGGGATATGTGGAAACATGATCCCTGCACGCTATTAGAACTATACCAAGAGTTAATTTCTCAACGGTAAATCTTAAGAGTAAATTATACTAGCGTCTTAAACTTGCATGTAAACGAGGTTTTTCCACTTAAGTTCAACGACTTGCAAACGCATATCGAGATCCCTAAACTTGTTAATGTATCATCCTGGTCCAAAGCATCGTTTGACCGTGGTGTTTGCCTACTGGCAATGCTACGTGACGATGAACATGGATTTTTTTATTTTTTCTCCCTTCTTCTCCCTTTTTACTCCACTTTGCCTCCTTGCTCTCCTTTGCCCGGGCGAGGCTTGGCGAGGGGCGGGGAGGCCGACGGGTGGGCAGCGGACGTGTCGATAGGAAGGGAAGGAGGAGAGGAAGGGGGAAGGGTCCCCGCTCCGGCCGGCCGCAGGCGGTGCGCAAAAGCGGCTGCGGCAGCTGCTCAAGTTCGAACGAGCTCGCCTCTCTTTCGCGAGCTCATCGTCGGGCCTTGCCGCCCCGTTGTTGCCATCAAGCTCGCTGCGCCATGAGCTCGCACATTCGCCCACTACGCGTTGAGCTCACCAGACGCTCTTCCTGGCACGCGCGGCGGCGGTGGCGACCTCCCCTAGGACGCGGCCGGGCCGCTAATCTCCCCCGCGCGCCTCGCCGCTTCCGCTGAATGACATGCCGCCGCCCAACGAAGTGGCTGGCCCCCTCTCGCCCTCCGTGCCGGTTGCAAGGCCGCGCCACCTGCTCCTCACATCGTCGTCGTCTTGGGCGGGCGGAGGGAGAGAAGTAGAGGGAAGTCTGCATGTTGCGCCCAGGGCGGGAGAAGAGGAGCCGCAGGAGGCGCCGCCTCCTCCTCTCCTCTCGCTCTCTCGGCCTCATCGCCCACGACTCCTTTCTCCCGCCAGCCAACGCCCGCACTCGCGCGCCGCTCCTCTCCTTGCCCGGCCGCCCAGTGGCTGCCGCGCACTACTCTTCTTCTCCCACCGGCCGGCGCCCGAGCATGGCGTGCCGCCCTCTCCTCGGCCGTTGCTGCCACGCGCCGCGCCACTTCCTCTCCTCAGCCGTGCCTGAGCAACGCACGCTGACGGCGTCGCCGGGAAACCTTCGTCCCACGGCGAGCGTAAGGAAGGAAGAAAAGATGGGGAGAAAATAGGAAAAAAAAGAAAATTTAGCCTGTCATCGCCCCGTGGCATGCCACATTGGTAGACCCACGGTCAAACCAAGGCTTTGGACGCGGGATGATACATTAAACCAAGTTAAGGATCTCGATGCACGTTTTTGTAACAGTTTGTGGACCTAAGTGAATTCGTTTCAAGTTTAAGGACCGCTAGTGTAATTTTCAAATCTAGTTTATTTAGAATGATATTCTACCTAAGCAGAGTAATTAAACAAAGTTATAAGAAATGAGAGAGGATTTACAACAACTCTGGATTCCTCCACTTCTTCTAACTCTACTCTCTCCCTACAATTCTAGTATAGACAATAAGTACAATAGAACCTCTTATAATTCAGCTCATGCTTTGGTGTGGGTGGTGAGAATGAGGGAGGAGAAGTGTTATTTATATGGTGGAAGTGCTTGGGATGATGATTTCTGTCAAGCATCCAATGAGTATCTTTCACTCCTCCTATTGCCAAAGTTTCCATAGTAGGATGGTAGTAGAGTGCCGGAAACAGTCGCGACCATCAGTTGAGAGAATCATTTATTGGCCGAACTTGAACTTGGGCCTAGCCAATGGCCTCTGTAGGGTTCGCAACCCTAGCCAGCTCCATTGGCCCCGTTTCGGCCTGGACTACTCATATTTCAGGACCTCAATCCATTTGCCATGGTAGATGGGAACCATTTGAAGGTGTTAATTGGTTTTGGGTGCAGGACTCCATAAGTTTGGATATGAGTTTGATTCTCCTCCTCTTCACGTATATTTTCTTCAACTTGTAGTTTTGTCACTACATCCAAATAATACATCAACACTGCATTGAAAATTGGTTAGAAATATAACCGTATCACTGATGTGAATGTTTTTAATGCTTTCCATTTTATACATGTATTGACGGGTGATTTGGTTTGTAACAGCCGTCACAGTGTGGAAGGGATGGATGGGCGGTTTGTGAGACGCACTAAGCAACGGTCTATAGTAGTTCTCACTAATAAAAATCGTTTTATACACCATTAAAGTCTACTAGTGTAAATTGGAATGATAATATGAGATGAGATAATACAAAATGTCTACCTTGGAGATCACTATTGACTCGTTACGTGTGACTTATGAGCCTGGTCCCATTGTCTTCGGTAGGTGGCGTCGGTATGGAAATGCTTTGGAGAGAAAATCGGGCCCTCTCTTCTTCCTGTACAGTATATACATATAGTGCTAAGATAGTTTCCCTTTTTCTTTTCCTCACTTTAAATGTTTTTTTTCTTCTGAACTATTATTTTGATTTACAATTCGATCACCACGTATTTTGTTATATATTCAATCTTTACAACAAGATATCGCATGATTATATTCAAATAAAAGAAAAAAATATATTTCAAACCATTAAACTTAATGTTTCATACGTGATACGCAACATGTTTATCATCTTTTTCACTGTGTTTTCCAAAATTTATTTAACTATTACACTCCTTTCTCCATCCTTGCATGCATGCATGCATATCTGTATTTAGTGAGCTCCAAAATGAATTTTTTCCCTAAACTACTTATCCGATTTCTACGATCCAATCAAACCATTATCATTTGTTATTAATCTAAATTTTTAAAATAGATATCACATGATTATGTTTTAATGAAAGAAAAATATATGTTTCAATCTCTACAATGATGTTTCATACACGAAACGATGAGCTTTCAACGTGTGTTTTCTCTGTTCACACACTTTTTAAATGTTTCAATGATTTATTTTGGTTTGTTTCACCATGTATAAAATTCCCGGTGGTTAACTAAACTTTGACCGTCTGATTTTTTTTTGAGGATAAGATCGGGCGTCCGTTGGGAAGCTTTTAATTAGTAGAAAATTATTGGAAGGAAGGTAACAATGGATCGTCACCCGATTCTAAAGAAAAATGGGGCAGTCCAAAGTGTTGCGTCTTGACACACTAAGCTATAACATATAATTTTATATGGTGAAGATAAAAAAATTCAGCAACTGAAACATTTAAAGAATTTCTTATGAACTGGTAAAATACACGGATGGAATCATTCATATTGTATGAAACATACAGTGTTTTTAACTGGATTGAAGCATATTATTTTTTCTTTCGCCAAAATTGAGTCTGTAAGTCTATTGATTCTCTTTCGCAGAAACATGGTCATGTGTTTCAATGCTTTAAGATTAATTAATAACGAATAAAGCGTATTCGACTTGGATTGTAGATTGAATATAATATTTTGAGGTAGAAATAGTATTTAAGAGAGAAAAAGGAAGAAAAGAACTAACTTGTTGATATACTTTGCATGCAATGCAGGAATCTCGGCATTGTCCAGTTTTTAATTCTTACTTAATCTGATGGCGTGGAAGAAAGATACGGGCACGTGACTAGTCAAGCGCACCTGCTGGAAATTTGAATGACGACGTACTATTGGAGGAGAACAACTGGTCCTAGCGAAGAACAATGGTTAATATTGCTTGACATATTAATTCCGTCATGGATTTTTTGATACTCGAGGCGATAGATACACGGAACAAGAAATCTACCACACTTCAAGCTATATATTTTAGGCTCTGGCCGGTGTTTTAGTTCCCTAAATAAAAAATTCTTTATTGGACCATCACTTTGTGAGTGTTAAACATAGACTTTAATAACAATATATATCGCCTTTCTCGTGTAAGCTTTACGAGATAGAACTTTTTTGGCGCTAGGTTAGTCGTCATTAGCAAGATATTTCTACTCTACGCATCTAGACATTGTTAATGGGGTAATTAGGTCTCTGTAAAGGTCTGTCTCGCATTGAATATGGCTTGACTGTGCATGTTGTGTGGGTTATTCTTCGTGTCCATTTCATTTTGAGATAGTGTCTTCTCATTGATTATGTTCAAATATATTTTGTGATGAATGACACGAGGATGTTTTGGATAGGTTTTAAAGGAAATAAGACACAAACGCCTCTCTGTTCGTGGTCGTAAGCTATCATACTGGAAATTCAGGGATTTTGTGTCGGTCTCGCGGACCTCGAAAGCAGCTTGAAACACGTGTTTCTATTGTTCGCATATCATAATATTAAATTAGCGAGGTGAGTTTGCTTGAGCGATGCAGAGACACAGCACGTCTCTCTGTCCGTGAGATTTAGGTGAGGTGTGTGTACCTGTTATATCGAGATTTAGATATTTTCTGCTGAAATAGTAAGGAGTCTTGTCGTATGAGTTCAGGAACTTTGTCACTAGGGATAGTTTGATAGATAGAAACGTTATGAGAGTGCTCTGATCGATAGAGCTGGTTAGTATGCCTGGCTCTCATTTCTGTGAATCTGTAAAAGCTCGTGATTATTCTCAATGTTCTTCTCGTGCGTTCTTAACTAACTGCAGTCTTCTGATTACTCATGCGATGCTAAAGCTGAAGCTGTTTCGCAGAGAGACTAAGAACTATAGCTCATATCTCTGTGGGATAGAGGGGAGACGCTGCTGAGATTCAGTCGTGGGAAACATAGCTCGCGGCGGCAAAGCTAAGCAATAAGGGACTCTCGTACCTTCATGACACTGAGCAATCTGTAGCCTGATCTATTTTCTCACTTACTGGTAGATATCCTTACTCTTCTCATAAATTTCTATAATCCTAGTTACTTTTTCTCACTCTAATCTCAGATTCTACTTTACCTCACATCATATCACTTTATAATATCTACCTCACGATACTCACTTCTTTTATACTCACCCACAATATCTAGTTTTTTTATCTTCATCAACACATCACCGCGTTTTGTATCTCTTCTATGTACGCATCATGTTTCCTCTTTTTATGTACTTTTTCTTTCAAATATGTATAAAAAGTTGTACTATATAAAAGCATAACTAGTGTATAATCTCCTTGTAGTATGGGATGGGGTATGGCGTGTTTAATTCCTCCGCTTCCAAAATTTTTTTTGACGTATAACGGATGCACATTTGAAGTTTTAAACATACGAACTATAACAAAAAATTAACCTATTTCGTCTGTAAATGCGAGATGAAATTTATTAAGCACAGATATCTGTCTTAGCGAAATTTTAGCTTGTAGGCGGAGGGCACATTTAATCAAATCATAGCGTAATTAGGCTCAGAAATTCGTCCGTAATTTACATGCGTAACCTTGTACAATTGATTTTTTTTTCGTCTATAATTTAATGCTGTCATGCTGCGTCACACTGAACCAGCCTGATGTCACAGTCTTGAGCCAACCTAAATATTCTAGCCTTAGTAACTCCTTAAGCCCGCTGCACTCTTTTAGACTTAGGAGTAGTAGAGTATTTGTCCGTCCGTATCCGCTCCGTTTTCATCCTATACCATCCGGCGGCGAGCGCAACTCTCAACGCTCTGCTCGAGGCTCGGGGAGTCACATGGCCGGTCATCGCGACATTCTACTTTTTGGTACAACCTTCGGCCGCAGTTGCCCTGCTCCTCGCGCTCCTCCACGGCACCTCGCGAAGCGCAGCGCTGCCGTGGAGCTGTGTGCAACGCCACGCGGCAACTACACGGAGGGGAAGTCGCCTACCAGGCCAAACGTGCGCGCCATCGCCAGCCGCCCTCCCAGGCAACGCCTCCGTCGTACGCGCGACCTCTTCGGCCGAGGGCGCCGCGGCACGGCGCCGGACGTGGTCGTACGCGTCGCGCTCTGCCGGCGCGACAACCAACTCCTCCACCTGCGCCGCCTGCTGCCGCCGCTTCGACACCGCGCAAGAGCTCTGCGCGTATCAACAAGCCCGCGCCACCCTGGTTCGAACGACCTGCATCCTCCGCTACTTTCCGACGGGACTCCTCGCCAACGGTCACCGTACAACCGGGCGCATGTTCGTCGCGTGGAACTACAACAACTCAGCACGGGGAGGATGGCAGTGTCGACGCCACCATCCGGTCAGCTCGTCCAAATTGCCGATAGATACCCGTTTATTATCTCCGTGAACCACACACCCCACCAACACCCACCACCTCCCTTCGCCACCCATCTTTTCACTGGCGATGGGCTGAACGCCACCCAACAACGCTTGATGTATTCCCGACGGCAGCAGACGGTGTAACCAGATATGAAGGAGTGGTCGGCGATTCTAATACTGAACTTGCAGGCTTATATCGTAGGTAGAGCGAATCTTTGAGTTTAAGAGGCAAGAATGTGGGATTCCGTACGGCATTCGATGCGATTTTACGTGGCGCGGGAGTGCAAAGGTGTTTTTAAGCAGGATCGGAAGATAGTACTGAGTTCAGTCGTAGCAGGGAGTGCGCGGGGTCACTCGCATGAGAAGCGAGTAGTATCTACGAGTATTGATAGTTGATAGTAGTATTCGGGTAATGGATGCGGAGTCCGTTGGAGTATCGACTGAGAGGAAGTATAGGATTCATGAGTCTGAGATGTGGATGTGGAAGTGGTGTTTCTGGCGCAGGGGAGCTGTAAGCAGACTTTTCGTACAGCGGGTGAATGTATAAACAGGACAGGGCCGGTTTGCAGAGTCGAGAGGTAGATTGTTCGCTCTTATGGTCGGGTGGCCTCGACCCCAGTTGAAGGTTTCAGACCCCCACACAGCTCCAGTTGCTGTTAGGAGCTGTCGAGCTGTGTACGGCTGTGCCCAAGGAACCCCACGCAACCCCCCACCCTCCGGCGACTATGCGTCGGCGTGGTAACGAACGGCCCTTTCCGGCATGGCCAAGTTTGCGAACGGTAAGGAGGCTATCCGCCGACTATGCGGGCGGAAGGACTCAGTAAAGGGCGGCTTCGGGCACGGGGGATGGGGTCTCAACGTCTAGTTCGAGACTCGCCTTACCAACTAGGATATTTCCTCGCTGGCTCAGTGCACGCCGGACATGTCGGAGGCCGACTGCCGGAAAGCTGCCTCGGGGACATATCAGGAGGTGACGGCCCAGTACTTGTCGGGAGTGCCGGCGGCGAAGGGTCTTGCGGCGTCGGCACTGCAACTTCCGCGGTTTGAAGCGTACGAAGTGTTTTGCTTCTCGGCGGCCGGCCGCTGTTTGCAGCTTGTCGCGGGGCTGCCGCCCTCAGCGACCAGGGCTGTCCGCACAATCGGGGCTGCCGCCTCACCATCCCCATCACCCGGCGGATGCCAGCAGCCATCAAGTAATAATAGAGAAGGTGAGTGTGCTGCTTCGCAGTCGATCTGTGGGTCTTACCTGTGGCTTGCAACTCACCCATCAACGAAGTCAAACGGCCACCTCCACACCTTGGTTCTTCGCCCGGCGAGCCCCGCGGAACTATCAGGGGGGGGGTAGAAAGAACCCCCCGCATCATAGGGGTGTTTGAATGTTCGGCCTGTTTGGGGCGGTAAGCATTGAGAGCGGTGGTGATCGCGGATTGAGAAAATTATTTTGCGTGGAACCTAACTAACTCATCACCCAAAGGTGGGCCTTAATAGTCGTGTTCTGTACACCATTTTTGTGGCTTTGCTTAAGTCCCCGTACCGCACCTGAAATTTTGTTTGATTGACTAGAAAATGTGCGTTGCAAGCAACTGTGGCAGTCTGTACATTGTAGGCCCGCCCAAGACATCGAGAGATTAACACTATACAGTTGTCAGTCGTGGTTTGGATTATAAGGCTAAATTGTAGTCCTGTCACATTGAATTTAAAGACACTAATTAGAAGAGTATTAAACATGTAAACTAATAATAAGAAATTGATAAATGATAGCTAATTCAACAAAAAGATTTTTTTAAGCCTAATATCCATAATTAGTAATGTTTAACTATAGTTATCAAACTAGGCTAATTATGGGTTATAGGCTTAATAAATTCGTGCTCGCGAACGTACGGTACATGATATGGAATGGGATTTGTGTCGATTAGTGATGATGTTTTAAACTTCTAATACTAGTGTCAACATCCAGTGTAGACCGTAACTAAAATTATAGTTTCCTTGATCCAATCGGCCTCAATTAGAATGAAAGTTTAGAAAAAAATCTAATAAAACTAAATCTAGCCAATATCTAAAACATAATCCATGTATGCAATAATATTTCATGAGAATTGGGTTCTTTCGCCCTTGATCCTCTCTTTGCAGAGAGTGGTCATTTGAAACACATGTTTCTTTATAGGGTTAATTTGATCTATGCATTACAATATGGCTATTCAAAAAAAAATGCCATTACATTTGTTCTATTCGTAAGCGTGTTTTGTCAAATTTTACGAAATTAATAGGCCGTGCGGATGTAAGTACGACGCGCACCGACCGCAAGCACCCGCACGAACCGCCCACCCCAATGCCAATCGGCCGTCACATTTTTCATCTTCCTTCCATCGGTTCACGTGTGGCCCCACCCGTCAGAGTCATCTTCTTCCTCCATCCTCCCCTCTTCTGTTTTTTCCTTCTTTCTATCTTGTCCTTTCTTATCCGGAACTCCTTCTATATACGAGATAGAATTCGTATAAGAATTGATAATATGGTGAGCCTAACCGAGCTTGAGTCAACTATTATTAGCTATGTGGTCTCCATCACTGGAACAGATTTTAAGCAAATCGTCTAATGTCGAAATTTTTAATAATATATTTATTTATCATCTAGTAAGTAGATAATCGCAACAATAATCTAATCAAATTAAATAGACCTAAGGTGTTTTTTTTGTGGGTTTAAATGTAAAAACTTGTATGTAGGGATCTTGTTTTTTGTAGGTTATCACTTTTATTTGAGGGTAAGTTACCCTAATTCATAATAGAAAAATAGTTCTTTTATTGTCATTTATAGGAATATTGTGTGAGTTTATAATTCTATAAAAGTTGTAATGAATCACAATATAAATTTAAGTTGGATTTGCTAAATTTTAATTCCAGCTAGATCGGGAAAAGAACATCATGTACAGAAGTCTACACAGTACGGTAAGTACCGGGTAAGGTAACTCCTCCAAGTTATTATGGGACACTTTTTTAAGCTGTACATTAGGGTGGCATTAATTTTCAGAAAAAAAAATCTCTACATTTTATAATGTAGATTTATGTCAATTCATTTAACATACTATATGAATATTGGGGCAGATGCTAGAAAGTCGTTACATTATCAAATCGAGGCCCAGTGAAACCGCGAGCAAAACAGAACTCGGTTACTTCACCCGCTTATGGGGAGAAAAAGAAAAGAAAAAAAAAAAAGGAAACGGCTCAAGGCTCTCGTCTCCGGCGTTAGACAGAGGACGCGCTCTGCGCTTCTCCCTTCGTTCTCCGCGTTCGTCGACCTCCGGAGTTCATGACCGGTGCAAATCCGGTGACCGACAAGTTAAAAGGTTGTCGATATATTCCCCTCTGGAACTGAAGAAATTTATATATCTCTCCATTCCCACAATTATAAGAAATTTTGA
>CM020184.1:17213775-17240795 GCA_009805545.1 Oryza longistaminata | reverse complement strand
AATTATCCTTCAAAGCCCAAAAGAATTGTCACAACATTGTAGTGAGGTTAACGGTACCTGGAAGCAGATTAGATCAATAGATACGCTCATGCAGCCCTGATGCTTGCTTAATTGACCAAACGAAAACGACATCTATTCTACTGGTTATCAGAAAATAGAAAGCTACATGAGGGATCAGACATGCTGCCCGATGGAATTGACAAAAGCAATAGAATAAATAATTAAGGACTTACATACAATTGAGGATAAACTGCACTTGGACCAATATTTGGTTTAACAGACTTAAATTATATGTTTAATATAAGAGTCTGTGAGCTAGATAAAAATTAAAACAATAAAATGCAGGGTAAAGTTAAATGCCATCTGCTACAAGAAAAATGAAAAACGGTGTGATAGAAAAACCATAGTGCTAACAAATTTGCTGAACCTCCGTCATGTGCACTTGACTGCCTGGTCTGACCGTCTTGATCACCAAGCACAGATCCACCAACACCAAGTGAAAAATGGATGGTTGACGGTCCTTTGCTGAGGTGTGCACGCGCAAGGGACGTGAACGGACGCGCGAGATCTAAGCCAGCCGCGAGTCGGAAACGGACGGATTCCTTAGGAAGCACCGGGGCTAGGACGTCTGCACCGCTGGAGCACCGGTGCCCGCCGCAGGTACGCCTGTTTGGTGCTCCGTCAACGACGGAGCGCTGGGGAACAAGAACTAGACTTTGATGGAGATTGGAAGGAGGCACAGCTACACGTAGGAGAGGAGCTGTTTCTCAAATCCGGTATCACCAAACTGGCTCGGATAAGGAGAAGTAACCCGGGAAATTGGAGAAGAAATGGTGAAAAAAGATGTTTCCACTGTGAAGCCCGGGAAACTTTTTTTTTCCATGGTTTTTCAGAACCCCAATAATAGATTAGATGCAATTCTTTTCTTTTAGGAATGAGAAAAACAGATAATGCAATTCTTAACACATAATGATTGCCATTTTTTTTTAGGAACGAGAAGATTTTCTTTGTAGGAACGAGTGAAAATAGATGATTATTTGTAGGAATTGGGAATAGGTGAGATGCAATATATTAGCTAACTCTTCTGAATGCCTAGAACACGTGTACACATTTTTAAGCTTAGAACAGTGTACACTATTTTATTCTTGCCATGCAAATGGTCTTTTAGATAAAATACTACTTCCCTTCCTTTTTGTCTTAGTTGTCGTAAAGCCGAGGGACTTATGGTATAGGGGGTGCTGGCCAGGAGACGTAAGAACTCACCAGCGCCTCGGTAGATAATATAGTGTGGATCTTGGTGTATAAAATTGAACTTATTTTAAAATGGAGGATGTATGTCCGAATGTATGTTAATATAGCATGAAAAGAACCATTTTTAAAGTCACTAAATAGCACCAACTTTACTCAATACAGAATGACACACGACATCATTTCTATTCATCCTTTTTAATTTTGGAGACTTGCAACCACATCGCTTAGTTACGTTAATAGACTTGCAACCACATCGCGTAGGTTACGTTAATTAACTCAGGTAATCACGTAAAGCTAAAACCTATTGGACAGCTAGGTAGGTATAGGTTCAACTTGCAACAAATTAATGAGCTAATTTTATAAATTAGATGGCTAATCACCCAGGGGTGAGGTTTACAGCGCATGGGGATGGGGGGGTGCCAGGCCCACCCCGGCACCCCCGGTGGCTTCGCCACTGCGTGACTCTGTTGACGTACTACATGTAGAGGTAGAGATGGGAGATGGATTTTCATCATTTAGGAGGACATTTCCTGTGTTTTGTACGTCACCAAAATAGTTACTTCCTCCGTTTCAGATTACAACTCATTTTAACTTTGGTTAAAATCAACTATATCAAGTTTAACCAAGTTTATAAAAAAAAAAGTAGTAGTAGTATTTTCAAGCCAAAACAAATATATTCAATATTGATTTAATGAAACTAATTTGGTGTTCTTAGTATTACTATACTTATATATAAACTTAATTAAACTTAAAGTGATTTGACTCTTATCAAAGTCAAAACGACTTATATTTTATAATGGAGGAAGTATTTTTTTTAAAAAAAAGACAAGATATATTAATATGATATATACTTTACAAACATATAGTGCCAATTAGCAATCTGTCTCTTTGTGCGTTTGTGTGAAGTTTTATTGTCAAAATTTGTGGAAATTTCCCTGAAAAAATACACATGCTACTTGTAGGCAAATGATTTTTTTTTCATTCAGATTCTGTTCATAGTTCTGACTACAGAGATACTATCTGAATCGAACAGTATTTATTTGCAGAGAAAAAGAGAAATAAGACAGGTATAGTTCTAGCCATTGTTATGCCTATAATTGCTGCAATGCTGCTCATCGTCGTAGCATACTTTTGTTGTTGGAGGAGGAGACGACCAAAAGAACAGACGTTTCTGCCCTGTAAGTCAGCTAAATTTATGATATGTTAGTATGTCAGGAACTTCTTCCGTATTTTAATGAATGACGCCGTTGACTTTTTGACCAACGTTTGACCATTCGTTTTATTCAAAATTTTTGAGCAAATATGAAAAATACTTATATCATGCTTAGAGAACATTTGATGACGAATCAAATCACAATAAAATAAATGGTAATTACATAAATCTTTTAAATAAGACGAATGGTCAAACGTTGGATAAAAAAATCAACGGCATCATACATTGAAATATGGAGATAGTAATTGATAAGTCTACAGATGGCAGGGAAATGGTGATTTGTTATATTATTTTTATTTAATTTCATTACCCAGCTTGTAGTGAAACCATATTTCCCTTCTCTCTCTCTTTTTCTTGAATAAGTGAAATCAGATTTCTTGTTAAGCTTAGTCTTCCTTTTCATCTTTGTCCAAACATATTCAATTGGTTCAGATGACATTCAATGTATTGATTCGCTTCTACTCGATCTATCAACACTACGAGCTGCTACAGATGATTTTGCTGAAACTAAAATGATCGGCAGAGGAGGGTTCGGTATGGTTTACAAGGTACAAATCATACGACGACATGCAACTTTATCAGTCGATTATATTTTTGTTGATCAGTAACTGTATCTTTACATGGATAGGGAGTCCTGCCTGAAGGTCAAGAAATAGCTGTGAAAAGACTTTGTCAGAGTTCCGGACAAGGAATAGAAGAGCTTAAAAGTGAGCTAGTTCTAGTTGCTAAGCTTTACCACAAGAATCTTGTAAGGCTTATTGGTGTTTGCTTGGAACAGCAAGAGAAAATACTTGTCTATGAATATATGCCAAATAAAAGCCTTGATATCATTCTTTTCGGTACGATTTTCTCTCTAGTACTCCCTGTGTTTCATACACTTTGACATTTTTACCAATCACTTTTTAGTTTGATCAAGTTTATAGATAATATAACGATATTTACAACCTAAAACAAATATATTATCAAAATATATTCAATATTACATTTAATAAAACTAATTCGGTGTTGTCGATGTACTAAATTTTATAAACTTGATCGAAGCTAAAGAAATTTGACTAGAAAAAAGTTAAAGCGACTTATAATATAAAACTATAAAACTAATGAGTTTCTTTTAAAAGGCTTAATTGATAACGCCAATTAATACTATGTTTTTTCTTGTTTGAATGATAGATACAAGCAAAAACACAGAGCTAGATTGGGACAAAAGGTTCAAGATTATAAATGGAATTGCTCAAGGCTTGCAATACCTTCACGAAGATTCTCGATTGAAGATAGTGCACCGAGACCTCAAAGCAAGCAACATTCTATTGGACTTTGATTACAACCCTAAGATTTCTGATTTTGGCTTGGCGAAGATATTTGATGGGGATCAATCAAAAGATATCACTCATCGAATTGCCGGAACATAGTAAGTATGATATGCTAGGATCGAATTCTAACATGATCACGGGCCAACATTTACCAAATATGGTATACCAAATATAATAGGTTACAATGTAATGTTTTTTTTTCTTTTTACAGTGGATACATGGCACCTGAATACGCCATGCGTGGTCATTATTCAGTCAAGTTGGACGTATTTAGTTTCGGCGTTTTGGTATTAGAGATCGTCACTGGAAGAAGAAATAGTGGCTCATATGATAGCGGACAAGATCTTGATCTCTTAAACCATGTGAGTACTTTAAGTCTGTTCATGAATAATTAATCAAACTTCTCAACATACTACTTGAATAAATGAACCAATTTGGTGCAGGTGTGGGGGCACTGGACCAGGGGAAATGTTGTAGAGTTGATTGATCCATCCTTGGGCAACCATCCTCCGATCGAGCAGATGTTGAAGTGCATCCACATCGGGCTGTTGTGTGTTCAGAAAAGACCTGCAAGCAGGCCGACGATTTCGTCAGTAAACATCATGCTTAGCAGCAACACTGTTCGTCTCCCTTCTCTATCCAGGCCGGCTTTCTGCATCCAGGATGTTAGTGCCAGTGACATCTCTAATCCGCATTCAACAGCGGTGTCTTCGAATGATATGTCAATCACAGATCTTGTGCCGAGATGAATCCTGAATTCTTAGTTCAGTCGCCAAACCAGTTAAGTGTACAGTGCTTCTAGATATTGGATTGATGCATTGGGTGGAGGCCGACCCCTGATCCTGCATTATGGCTGTAAGCTGAAATAGAATTGTTAACGCGTGGTGGGAACTATCTATATATTAGTCCGGTAGATTTTTTTTTTTCTAGAAAATCACTCGGAATTTTATAAGCAACAGTGTGGAAAAACGTATTGCCAGATCAAATTAAGCATGTCATAGGCTGTCAAACACTAAAAAAACAAACATAATGCTAAGAAAATGTCAATCTCTAGCAACATGCCAGCCACCGGAGAAAAACATCGATACCTAAATTTATTAAACGTCAATTATAACAAAATTACACTGAAGAAGAAAAAAATTACATCTACTACAACTAAGTAATATGCCCGTGCTAATGCAACTGTACATTTTTTCATAATTAATGTAAATCAAAACCATACAATTACATGATTATATTATTTTTGACAATAGTAAATATAAAATATTTTCAAAACCGAATATCCAAAACAAGATAACCTGTATTCATGGTCGGCCAATAAAGGATTTGTGTATATGTCGTTTTAATAATTATTTTTATATACTCATAAAACTTATTGAATTGTATAGACTTTTGGAATTCAATCACCCCGTAGACATTATTCGTAATTCATTCAACTTAATTTTTAATTTGCTTATAAACCTTTTAGAGTCATCCACCATAACTCATTCAATAATTTCAGGCATAGGATTGTCAGGAGTATTATATATTTGGCATTACACCCATGTATTGACCTTCATCGCAAAAAAAACTCCAGTTCTTCACTTAGAGTAGATTCAATTACAACTTAAAACAAACAAACATTGTGGCAGGATATTTTGGCAGAATCTAATGTGTGAACATTTAGTGTATTATGTAAAGGAATAGTATAAAGGAAGACTTTAATAATAATTGAGAGTTGTCACCACCTCTTACACCCACCTCCAAAACCAATTATGGATTACGAAGCAATCGCTGAAAATTAATTATGTAGACAACGCGTCTACGTAATTAACCAACTACTCTAATGCCGGCCAAACACTAAAGCAACACTTATTTTACTGGACTATAGTGGAAAAAATGACCTGCAACGCTAATTTAGAAACTAACCCAAGAGTTAATTCTCAACGAGGCAAATCTTAAGAGTAAATACACTAGCCGCGTCCTTAAACTTGCATGTAAACGAGGTTTCACTTAAGTTCACGAACTTTGCAAAACGCATATTGAGATCCCTAAACTTGGTTTAAATGTATCATCCTAGTCCAAAGCATCGTTTGACCGTGGTGTTGCCTACGTGGCATGGCTACGTGACGATGAATGGAATTTTTGTTATTTTTTTCTCCCTTCTCTCCCTTTTTTCTCCACTTTGCCTACCTTCCTCTTCCCTTCTGCCCCGGCGAGGGCTGGCGGGGGGCAGGGAGGCCGACGGTGGCAGCGACGTTTGCTCGATAGGAAGGAGAAGGAGGAGAGAAGGGAAGGCCCCGCTCCGGCCGGCGCAGGCCGCGTGCGAGCAAATGGTGCGAGGCAGCTGCCCTCAAGTTTCGACGAGGCTCGCCTCCTATTTCGCGAAGCTCAATCGTCGGGCCTTCGCCCTGTTGTTGCCAATCAAGGCTCGCCTGCCGCCAATGAGCTCGCACTCTCCCCGCTCGCTTGAGCTCACCGACGCCTCCCCCTGCACGCGCAGGCGCGGTCGGCGACCCCTCCCCTAGGCGCCGGCCGGCGATATCTCCCCCCAAATGCGCGCGGCCTCTGCCGCTTCCGCAATGAATGAACACGCCGCGCCCAACGAAGTGCGCTGCCCCCCTCTTCGCCCCCTCAGGCTGCCGGTTGGCAAGGACCGCGCCACCCGCCTCCTCACCCAATCGTCGTCGTCTTGGGCGGCGCGAAGGGAGAGGAAGTAGAGGGAAGAGGATTGCATGTCGCCGCAGGCAGGAGGAGAGAGCCGCAGGTTGGCGGCCGCCTCTCCCTCTCCTCCCCTACTCGGCCTCCCGCCCCCGACTCCTCTCCTCCCGGCCAGCCAGCAACCGCACTCGCGCGCCGCTCCTCGCCGGCCGCCGCCCGCGCACGCGCACTGCTCTTCTCCTCCCAGCCGGCCGGCGCCCGAGCATGCCGTGCCGCCCCTCTCCTCGCCGTCTGCTGCCCGCGAACACGCGCGCCGCTCCTCTCCTCGCCGGCTGCCGCCCGCGCATGCATCGTCGCCGGAAACCTCGTCCACCACGCGAGGTAAGGAAGGAGAGAAAAGATGGGGAGAAAAAAAGGAAAAAAAGAAAATTTAGCCATGTCATCGTCCACGTGGCATGCCACATAGGTAAGACCACGGTCAAATCGGGCTTTGGACCGGGATGATACATTAAACCAAGTTTAAGGATCTCGATGCACGTTTTGCAAGTTTGTGGACCTAAGTGAAACTTCGTTACAAGTTTAAGGACCGCTAGTGTAATTTACTCAAATCTTAGTTACTCAGAATGATAATTCTACTAAAGCAGAGTAATTAACAAAGTATAAGAAATGAGAGAGGATTACCAACAACTCTAGAATTCATCTGACTTCTTCTACTCTACTCTCTCCCTACTTCTAGTATACAATAAAGTACAATAGAACCTCTTATAATTCAGCTCATGCTTTAGTGTGTGTGAGAATGAGGGAGGAGAAGTGTATTTATATGGTGGAAGTGCCTTGGGAGGATAGAGTTTCTTCCAAGCATCCAATGAGTATCTTCATCCTCCTAGTGCCAAGTTTCCCTTCTACTGATGGTTAGAGCGCCGGAAACAGTCACAACCGTCATTGAGAGATCATTATCTGCCGAACTGAACTTGGGCCTAGGCCAATGGCCTCTGTCAGGGTTCGGCCGAGCCCTAGCCAGCTCCATTGGCCCCGGTTTTCGGCCTGGACACTCATTTTAGGACCCTCAATCCATATTGCCATGGTAGATGGGACCATTTGAAGGTGTTTAATTGGTTTTTTGGATGCAAGACTCCATAAGTTTGGATATGAGTTTGATTCTCCTCCTTCTTCACGTATATTTTCTCTCAACTTTGGTAGTTTGTCACCTATGTCCAAATATACATCAACACTCGTGAAAATTGTTAGAAATATACCCTATCACTATGTTGGATGTTTTATGCTTTCCATTTTATACATGTATTGACGGCGTGAATTTGGTACTTAACAGCCGTCGACAGTGTGGAGGGATGGATGGGCGGTTGTGAGACGCGCTAAACAACGGTCTATAGTAGTTCTCACTAATAAAATCGTTTATACACCATTAAGTCTACTAGTGTAAATGGATATGATATATGAGATGAGATAATACAAAATGTCTACCCTTGAGATCAGCTATTGACTCGTTACGTGGTGACTTATGAGCCTGGTCTCCATTGTTCTTCGTAGGTGGCGTACTGTATGGAAAATGCTTTGGAGAGAAAAATCGGGCCCTCTCTTCTTACTGTCACATATATACAGATAAGTGCTAAGATAGTTTCCCTTCTTTCTTTTCCTCACTTTAAATGTTTTTTTCTTCTGAACTATTTATTTGATTTACAATTCGATCACAGGTACCGTTATTTTTGTTATAATTCAATCTTTACAACAAGATATCTCATGATTATATTCAATAAAAGAAAAAATATATATATTTCAAACCATTAAAACTTAATGTTTCATACGTGATAGCGACATGTTTCATCATCTGTTTTCACTGTGTTTCACAAAATTTATTTAACTACTTACACATACTCTTTCTCCATTCCTTGCATGCATGCATGCATATATGTATTTAGTGAGCTCCAAAATGATTTTTTCCCTAAACTACTTATCCGATCTACAATCCAATCACACCATTGTATTTGTTGTAATTAAATTTTTAAAATAAGATATCACATGATTATGTTTTAATGAAAGAAAAATATATGTTTCAATCTACTAACACATGATGTTTCATACACGACAACGATATGTTTCAACGTGTGTTTTCACTCTGTTTCACACACTTTTTAAATGTTTCAATGATTTATTTTGTTTGTTTCACCATGTATAACTTAATGTTTCACCGGTAGTTAACTGAAACATTTGACCGTCTGATTTTTTGAGATAAGATCGGGCGTCCGATTGGAAGTTTATAATTAGAAGAAAAAATTGTTTGAAGAAGGAAACTATGGATCGGTCACCCGATTCCTAAAAAAAATGGGGCAGTCAAATGTTGCAGTTGACCAACAAGTAAAACATTAATTTATATGGTGAAATAAAAAAAATCAGCAACTAAAACATTTAAAAATTTTGTGAAACATGGTAAAGATACACGTTGAATCATATCAGTACTATGTATGAAACAACAAGTGTTAACGGATTGAAACATATATTTTTCTTTCGCCAAAATATAGTCATGCGATTTCATGCTTTAAAGATTTAATTACAACGAATACAACGGTATGATTGGATTGTAGATTGAATAAATAATTTAGGAGAAATAAGCATTTAAAGAGAGAAAAAGGAAGAAAAAAAAACTAACTTGTGATATACTTGCATGCATGCAGAACCGGACACGTCCGATTTTTATTCATCTAATCGGGCCCCTATCCTGAGCATTACGGGCAGCTGACTACGTCAACCCTGCTGAAAATATGAACTGACCGACGACCTATGGGAGGAGAAAAACTGGTCCATAGCGAAGAACCAATGGTTAATATTGATTGAAATTAATCCACGCACTGGATTTTTAGATACTCGAAGGCAAAAGAACACGGAAAGAGATCTAAACACTCAAGCTATATAGGCTCTGGCCGTGTTTAGTTTCCCTCAAAAAAAATTTTATGTATATGTACGCACATTTTGAAGTATTAAACATAGAATAATAACAAAATAAATTACGCATTTCACCTGTAAACTGCGAGATGAATTTATTAAGCCTAATTAATCCATCATTAGTAAATATTTAATGTAGCACTACATGTCAAATTGGCGTAATTAGGCTCAAAAGATTCGTCTCGCAATTTATATACAAACTGTGCATTTGGTTTTTTTCGTCCACATTTAATGCTTCATATATGTGTCTAAATATTTGATGTGACAGAATTTTTGAAAGTTTGAAGGGAACTCAACACAGCCTCTGTTCGGAAGCTAGATACTGCGGCTGGACTGCAGCAGCTTGAACATTGTTTCTATTGTTGATTCAGTTATTACGATGTAGTGCTGCCGAACACAGCCACTCCCTCTGCCGTGAATATAAGGGATTTTCACCATCAAATTTATCCTAAAATATAAGGAGTTTCAGGATACAAGACAGTACTATGGGCCTGTTTAGAGAAGTTTAAGATTCTGAGAAGCAGCTGGTTGATAGCCAACTTCTGAGAATCTGCAAAAGCTGGGTTTCTCAGCTTCTGGCTTCTAATTCATTTTCTGTATTCTACAACTACAGCTTCTCAGAATCTGGACTAAAAGCTGGACTGTTTGAGGGAGCTTCTTATTCTGGGAGAAGCTGCGGCAGCTAGAAACTCCCCAAACATGGCCTGTATTCCCCATCTGGCATCTACCAACTTTTATACTAGTTTATTTCTCTACCATCTACTTTTATACTAATTTATTCTCCCACCTACTCACTTTTATAATAATGTATTCTTTCACACATCACCTTTTATCTCATCACATGTCTTTGTACTATTTCCTTATTAATTCTTAAAAGAAAAGGTATAATCTCTTGTAGTCATGGATGGGGATTATGGTCGTGTTTAGTTCCTCCTCCAAATTTTTTTTTGATGTATACGGATGCACATTTGAAGTATTAAACATAGACTAATAACAAAACAAATTACATATTTCGTCTGTAAATTGCGAGATGAATTTATTAAGCCTAATTAATCTGTCATTAGCAAATGTTTACTGTAGCACCACATTATCAAATCATGGCGTAAAAATTACTTAAAAGATTCATTCGTAATTTACATGCAACATGTACGATTGGTTTTTTTTCGTCTATATTTAATGCATCATGCAACCACAGCCTATGTCACAGTCTTGAGCCAACCTAAAATTCTAGCCAGTCAACTCCTAGCCCGCTGCACTCTTTTAGACTAGTAGTATGAGTATTGTGCCGTCCATATCCGCTCCGTTATTCATCCTATACCATCCGGTCGGCGAGCGCAACCTCTCACCTCTGCTCGAGGCTCGGGAGTACCACCATGGCCGGTCATCGACGACATCTACTTTTGGTACAACCTCGCCGCAGTTGCCCTGCTCCTCGCGCTCCTCCACGGGCCGCTCGCGGAAGCGCAGCCGCTGCCGTGGCAGCTGTGCAACGCCACCGCCGGCAACTACACGGAGGGAGCGCCTACCAGGCCAACATGCGCGCCCTCGCCAGCGCCCTCCCAGGCAACGCCTCCTCGTCGCGCGCCCTCTTCGCCGAGGGCGCCGCCGGCACGGCGCCGGACTGGTGTACGCCGTCGCGCTCTGCCGCGGCGACACCAACGCCTCCACCTGCGCCGCCTGCCTCGCCGCCGCCTTCGACACCGCGCAGCAGCTCTGCGCGTTCAACAAGGGCGCCACCCTGTTCAACGACCCCTGCATCCTCCGCTACTCCGACCGGGACATCCTCGCCAACGTCACCGACAACCGGGGCATGTTCGTCGCGTGGAACTACAACAACGTCAGCACGGGGAGGATGGCAGTGTTCGACGCCACCTCCGGTCAGCTCGTCAACACCTCCGGCGACTATGCGTCGGCCGTGTACGACGCCTTTTCCGGCATGCTCGTCAACGCCACCGCCGACTATGCGGCGAAGGACTCAGTAAGGCGGTTCGGCACGGGGGAGATGGGGTTCAACGTCTTCGACTCGCCTTACCACAATATTTTCTCGCTGGCTCAGTGCACGCCGGACATGTCGGAGGCCGACTGCCGGAGCTGCCTCGGGGACATAATCAGGAAGATGACGCCCAAGTACTTCGTCGGGAAGCCCGGCGGCAGGGTCTTCGGCGTTCGGTGCAACTTCCGGTTTGAGGCGTACGAGTTCTTCTCCGGCCGGCCGCTGTTGCAGTTGTCGGGGCTGCCGCCCTCTCCACCGGGGCTGCCGGCAGCATCAGGTAATAATAGAGAAGGTGAGTTGCTGCTCGATCGATCGCTGTGTCTTACTGTGGCTTGCACTCACCATCAAACGAACGTCAAAAACCGCACCTCCACTCCTTGTTCTTCGCCCGGCGAGCCCCGGAAACTACAGGGACGCTAGGTTTGATGTTGGCCTGTGGGGCAGCCATTAGAGCCGTGTGATCGCGAATTGAGAAAATTATTTGCGTGGACCTAACCAACCTCCATCCCCAAGTGGCCTTAATTCGTTCTGTACACACATTTTTTGTGCTTTGCTTAATCCCCGTACACACCTGAAATTTGGTTTTGACTAGAAAATGTGCGTGCACAACTTGGCACGTCTGTCATTTAGCCCGCACAACATCGAAGATTAACAATATACAGTTTCAGGTCGTGTTTGGATATAAGGACTAAATTGTAGTCCCTGTCACATTGGATATTTAACACTAATTAGAAGTATTAAACTTAAACTAATAATAAAGACAATTGCATAAATGATAGCTAATTCACAAAATAATTTTTTTAAGCCTAATTAATCCATAATTAGTACATGTTTACTATAGTATCACATAGGCTAATTATGGGTTAATTAGGCTTAATAAATTCGTCTCGCGAACTAGTACATGATTATGGAATGGATTTTGTCATTAGTATATGTTTAATACTTCTAATTAGTGTCAAACATCCGATGTAACCGGAACTAAAATTTAGTCCTTGATCCAATCAGGGCCTCAATTAGATGAAAGTTTAGAAAAAAAAATCTAATAAAACTAAAATCTAGCAAATATCTAAAACATAATCCATGTATGCTAAAAATATTTCATGAGAATTGGGTTCCCATTTCCCCATTGATCCTCTCTTGCATGAGAGTGGTCATTTGAAAACACATGTTTCTTTATAGGGTTAATTTGATCTATGCCATTACAAATATGGCTATTCAAAAAAAATGCCATTACAATTTGTCTATTCGTAAGCGTGTTATTCAAATTTTACGAAATTAAAACAATGCCATCGCCGTCACATTTTTCATCTTCCTTCCCATCTACACGTGTGGCCCACCCGTCAGAGTCATCTTCTTCCTCCATCCTCCCCTCTTCTTGTTTTTCCTTCTTTCTTATCTTTGTCCTTCCTTATCCGGAACTCCTTCTATATACGAGATATGATTCCGTATAAGGCTTGATATATGGTGAGCCCTACCAAGCTTAGTCAACTATTATTAGCTATGTGGTATCCATAACCATGACAGATTTTAAGAAAAATCGTCTAATGTCGAAATTTTTAAAATATATTTAATTTATTCATATATTAAGTAGATAATCCGCAACAATAATCTAATCCAAATTAAATAGGACCTAAGGTGTTTTTTTGTTGGTTAAATGTAAAAACTTGTATGTAAGGGATTATGTTTGTAGGTTATCCTTTTATTTGGAGGGTAAGTTTACCCTATTCATACATAGAAAAATAGTTTTTTAATTGTCATATATAGAAATATTGTGTGAGTTTATAATTCTATAAATTGTAATAAAATTCACAATAATAAATTTAAGGGATTTGCTAAATTTAATCAGCTAGATCGGGAAAAAAACATCATGTAAAGAAGTCTAACACAGTACGGTAAGTACGGTAAGGTAACTCTCCAAGTTAATATGGACACATTTTTTTTAAGCTGTACATTAGGACTGCATTAATTTTCAGAAAAAAAAATCTCTACATTTTATAATGTAAGACTTTATGTTTAAATTCATTAACATCTATATGAATATTGGGCAATGCTAGAAAGTCTTACGTTATCAAATCGAGGAAGTAGAAACACGCCGAGCAAAACAGAAACTCGGTTACTTCACCCGCTTAATGGGGAGAAAAAGAAAAGAAAAAAAAAAGGAAACGGCCTCAAGGCCTCTCGTCTCCGGCGTTAGACAGAGGACGCTGCTCTGCGCTTCTTCCCTTCGTTCTCCGCCGTTCGTCGACCTCCACGGAGTTCATGACCGTCAAATCCGGTGACCACAAGTTAAAAGGTTGTCAGATATATCCCCTCGGAACTGAAGAAATTTATATACTCCCTCCATCCCACAATATAAGAAATTTTGAATTTTTGCTTGCAACGTTTGACCACTCATCTTATTCAAATTTTTTTTGCGAATATAAAAAATAAAAAGTTATGCTTAAAGTATTGTAGATAATAAAGTAAGTTACACATAAAATAAATAATAATTTCAAAAAAAATTGAATAAGACGAGTGGTCAAACGTTGCAAGTAAAAACTCAAAATCCCTTATATTATGGGACGGAGCGAGTATCTTTCACCCAAACTGCCTCCGTTAGAATGCCAATGTCAAAATGTGATTCAATCAAACGCCACTCTCAATTCGCAGGGCATTTGCTGCAATGCCACTTTCGTGGTTTTCTGTATTTCGAAATTAATTTACCTCAATTATAATTTTTGTCGGACGTTTATGCCCCTGGGTCAACTGGTTGAATCGGACCTAGTTTCTTCTCGATCTCTCTCGTATGGTTGAATCGAGCAGGCAAGCGTGAGTGCAAGAGGAGAAGAGGCGGTGACACTGGCGTGGCCCACCACCACTGTTCCACCGCGCCGCCTCTCCCCGTTCCCCCACCGTGCCTCCTCTCCCACCAACTGTGCCGCCTCTCCTCACCGAGATCTCCTCCCCGCCAGACGTACCGCCTACCGCGGCCAAACCCTAGCCGTCGAGCCAAGCAAGAGGAGAGAAGGACGAAGGGAGGGAAGCCCACACCTGCGCTGCTGCCTTCCCCCAACCTCAGGTGTACTCGTGCCGCCTCCCCCGCCATCCGTGCGGCCGCCTTCCCCAATCGCGCTGCTACAACCCACCTCGTTCTCCGCTGCCTTCCCCAACCGCGCCGGCTCCACCACCACGAGCTCGGCGACACGCGCCTTGATGGCGTCCTCGGAGAAATCCCAAAGTGGCGCACCCTCCTGGCCCGCCGACGCGCTCATCTCCCGGTGGCCGGGGGCGAGGACAACGTACACTGCCGGCCTCGCGACGGTGGCGCTAGGGAAGAGAAAGGCGGGTAGCACAGCTGGCAGCTAGAGGCAACGCGGCACAACGAGAAGAGGCGGCTCGGTGGTGCGGCCCAGTTGGGGAAGGCAGCAACGCCCGGAATAGTCGCCCCTCCTGCTCCGCCGGCGAGGTCAGCGTCGCCACCTGAGCTCTCTCCTTTCCGGTTCAACCTATTGAGCCAGGGGCATAAACTTCTGAGAAAAAAATTTGAGGAAAAACAATTTGGAAATATCACAAATATTTGGACCGAAGGGGTTAGCAAATATTATATTGCATTTGGCGGTATTTTCTTTTCCCATCTTAATATTTTTAATTAGCAGACGAATAAGCACTCCCTTTTGTTTACTGCTCCCCGTAAAAGAAAGGTACTCCCTTTTGTTCACTGAGCAATAGCTAGCACTGCAATCATGCATGAACTCATACAGGTCGCCCATGATATTATCACTTATTTTTTCCAGTAAAATTGCAGGTAGAAATAAGCCAGGGACCCAAATTCTGGTAATTATTTTGCCACTAGTGGCCATTTCCTCCGTTACCGCAATTTCCATCTGTATGTGGAATATACGTAAGAAACGAAGATGGCGAAGAGCAGAGAATTTATCCGCACGTATGTCATCCGAACAATTTGGCATAAACTCTTAACAAATTCCAATTAGAATTCTTCATCATCAGTATTTATAACACATTAACATTTCTATGCAAAATTGCCAGCTGATACGGCTGAGGACTTCGAAAGTATCAAGTCGGCCTTGCTGTCTCTTTCATCACTACAAGTGGCAACGGATAACTTTGACGAAAACAAAAAACTTGGTGAGGGGGGATTTGGTGCAGTTTATAAGGTATTGTAGTCTTTAATGTCTACATAAGAGCTACTTATATTAGAAACTTTTTTGAATGGTTGATACTTTATTTTGAGAAATAATAAGTTCATGATTTTATGGTGTGATGAGTAAGTCTTAGGTTTAGAAATACGAGTGACATGCATATTAGTGCGAAATTGCTAATTTACAATATAGTATCTTAGGCTTTAAGAAATTGAGCTAATTACTCGGCAACCCATGCATTAGCGATTTTAGATGCATCTTTTACTTTTCGTCACTAATATTTTTGTAAAATTTTATTGAACAATACATGTTAATAAATATAAACTAATATTTATGTACATACTCATACAAAAATAAACTTTCTATTATGTAATTATTGGCTGTATTTTTTTGTCTTAAAACAACTATTAACTTATTAAAGGGCTAGAAAAAGAAGCCTCCACGTTCGCTCTCATGGTATAGAAATTCTCATATTAATCAGAGAAAAAGAAAAAAAATAGTCCATATAGAATTACAATTTAAAAATATCTAAAGTTCAAAATTAAAAATAGGGAATATAGAAATAGAAGACTATAGTACATACCGCTATACAATAGAACTAATGGAAATTCGGAATTAAAAAATAAAAAAATAAAAGTAGAGGTTAGAGTCGATATAGAAATACAATTTAGAAATAATAAAAATTCGAAATTAAAAAATAAGGAATATTAGAAGAAGGATATAGAGTCCATATAGAAATACAATTTAAAAATAACTGAAATTCAGGATTTTTTTTTAAAAAAAGAAATATTGAAAGCCAAGTCTAGAGTACATATAGAAATATAATTTAGAAATAATATAAATTAGGAGTTAAAATAAGAAATATCGGAAGAAGAGTACAGAGTACATGCAGGAATTTATAACTAATTATAGTATAGAAATATGAGTTTAGAGTAAAAAAATAATTAGAAATAATGAAAATTAAAAATTTAAAAAAAGGAATATTGAAAGAAGAGCCTAGAGTCTATATAGAAATAATTTACAAATAATGGAAATTCGGAATTAAAAAATAAGAAATATTGGAAGAGGAGTCTAGAGTACATATAGGAGTATAATTTAGAAATAAATAAAATTTTGAATTTAAAATAAGAAATATAATAGAAATTTAGAATTAGAAAATAAAGAATATTGGAAGATGAGTCTAGAATCAATATAGGAATACAATTTAAAAATAACTAAAATTCGATATTAAAAATAATTAATAACTATCACGTATATACAATATAATATGAATATTACACATTAGATATTTTTTTAAAAAGTAAATCATTTCAATTTTTTTATTAGTTACAAAAATAGTAATTAAAAAGATAAATTAATCATTTGCCACATAGTTGAAGTATTTCCTCTATTTTGCCACAAAGTTAAGTGGCTCCTTGCTAAAATGCCACATGGCTCAAAAACGTTTAGCATAGACTATCAACTTTGAGGCAAAAGAGAGGAGGCACTTAACTATGTGGCAGATATGCAATTTTCCTAATAAACTATATATGTGCCTGAATTCTACATGTATCTCTTGATTTCCACATTATATACGAACCTTTTTTGTTGATTCAACAATTCAAGATTTCCTTGTTATATTAAGTATGAGCCCTAATGTTATTTTTTTTATGAATAAATGAATTTGAATTCAAAATTAATGAATACATAGTTGTCCTTGAGTTGGAGTCTTTTTTTTATTGTTTTTTGTTGACTTAGATCCCATTCATTTAGAAGTTTCCCGAAATTGGTAAGAGGTTCTTCTCTCCATCGGGGCAACAGGTGTTCAATAGATCAAAAATCATAAATGTACCACTAATGGTTATAGTGACCTGAGCAGTACCCCAAGGTCCTGAGTTCAAATCTCCATAGGAGCGAATTTCAGATTGGGTTGTTTACGGGGCTAAGTTCCCTATTTCAATGGCCGTATATATTCAATTGGATGTAGAGGCCTGGTAAAAAATACCGTTCTCTAAAAAAAATAAATGTACCACTAATAATTAACACGTTGTGCCACATATGGATTATTCTTTTAATCTAAACTAACATGAGTTGTTCCCACTAATTGGATGGCTAGATCTTTTTTTTTTTTCATTATTGAGTTGTACGAATTTTGAAAGTTCCCACTAATTGTACGAATTTAATTTTTAGTTGTACCACTTATGTTTTTCTCTCTGTAGGAGCAATAGGGTTGTTATGCTGGTTACTAAACTTGTTAAGGAGATGGAGTAAGTCATCATGAGTTATTAACAAGTTTTACTTGATATGGATTACACACTTTCATTCTTGAATTGATCCGTTTACTATTTCTGCGATTAACGTGGAAATTTTGAGTGCCAAAATAGGGTATAGGATTATACATTTATGGGTTCAAGAAAAAAGATAGTATCTTTGTGTTCTTACTATCATGCAAAAAGTAAGATATTAATTAATTACTAAATCAATGCATTTAGGGACTTCTTTCTGGACAAGAAGTAGCCGTGAAGAGGTTGGCGAAGGGTTCAAGCCAGGGGCTAGAAGAGCTGAAAAACGAGCTAGTTCTAGTGGCCAAACTTCATCACAGAAACCTTGTTCGCCTTGTGGGGTTTTGCCTAGAAGAGGGAGAGAGGATGCTTGTTTATGAATACATGCCCAATAAAAGCCTCGACACCTTTCTTTTTGGTACCATTAACAACCTATCTCTGAATCTAGATATACACCCTTCTCATGTGCATCAGTATGACATTATAACAATGAGTTTTTCATCTGGTGTCAATTAATTAGATCCAGAGAAAAGGAGAGGGCTAGACTGGGTGACACGATTCAAAATCATAGAAGGCGTAGCTCGCGGACTACAGTATCTTCACCAGGACTCCCGAAAGAAAATTGTCCACCGTGACATGAAGGCAAGCAACATCTTGCTAGACACAGACATGAACCCTAAGATCGGTGATTTTGGCCTCGCTAGGCTCTTTGGACAGGATCAGACTCGAGATGTCACCAACCGTATCGTCGGGACATTGTAATTAAGTCCAATACTTGACATATTTGTTCTTATATGTAGCTAACAAACTAATCATGTGATTTTATTTGTTGTTGCAAGCAGTGGCTACATGTCTCCCGAATACGTCATGCGTGGACAATACTCTACAAAATCAGATGTGTTCAGCTTTGGTGTTCTCATCATAGAGATTGTGACAGGCCAGAGGAACAACAGACCCTATTTGTTTGAACAAAACGAAGATATAATAAGCACAGTGAGTATCCCTGCTAGCTCATACAGCACTATGTGGTACTATTTGCGTTTGCAGGTAGCCACAAATACATGTTGGTGCCGCTGAAAACTGAAGAGATATGCCTGTAACCAATGGTAGGTGTGGAGGCGCTGGCAGAGGGAACAGTTGCAAAGATGATCGACCATTCGTTGGGAAAAAATTACCCTGAAGCCGAGGTGCTGAAATGCATCAATATCGGCCTCCTGTGCCTCCAGGAGAACCCCGTAAATCGACCTACAATGGCGGACATCATGGTTTTGCTTAACAGCAATGCTAGCAGCTCTATACCGGCTCCTGCAGCTAGGCCAACATTTTCCTTCGATGGGAACTCTCGCTACTCTCAAACCATAACACAATTATCTGCCAGGTAGTAGGGGCTAAAGAAGAGCAGCAACAACAGTTATTGCCTGTTTTATTTTGTATTGGAATCGTACACATTACCAATTTGTAATCTAAACAGCAAGTTCAGTTATAAATATGGTAACAAAAGGGAAAAAATAGTCATCCTAGACATTCCAGTGAAATTCGTGGGTCAAAACCGCCCATTCAAAAGCCAGCCTATCATGCATTGTACAGCTGTTGCCGGATAGTCAACAGTACATGCATGTAATGGGAGAATACTCCTATGAGACCTGGTCTCACGGGTCTATCCCCACATTCATGAGACCTGATCTCATAAGATTATTCTCCCTTTAATGCGCTACTAATTAGGGCTATCAAAAAAGCTCGAGGTTCGCAAGTTGCTCGAGCTCGGCTCGAGCTCCAAACGAGCCGAGCCCGAGCTTCTCCCAAAGCTCGCGAGCTTCTTCGAGCCGAGATCGAGCTTCCAATGAGTTTAATAATATATGATTTTTGTTGTTATGTAATAAATTAGGATATCAAATATGTTATTTGTATGTCTGGTATTGCTGTTATATATTTACTTATCCTCTTTTCTTCTTCTATTAATATGATGAACTAGAAATTAATTATTTTTTAAAGATTATCCCTAAAATATACATTGTTCTACTTAAAAATCAAGCTCAGACGCTCAGTAGTCGAGATCGAGCTTGATCGTACTCGATCTGAGCATGTTTGAAAGCTCGAACATTTTATAAGCTCGGCTCGAACTTGTATCGAGCTCGAGCCTAGGCAGGCGAGCTCACTTGAGCTCGGCTCGTTGACAGCCCTACTACCAGTGGAGCTATTCACACCAACAACATATCGATAGTATCGACTCACTTGGAATTGCAACACACAGAACTTCACTGGAAATAGTGAACTTGGAGGAGGATTTGTTGTTGTTTACTAGTACAAGGTAAACCCCAATTGAGGTGTCAAAAAAGTTCCTACAAAGCTATGTTAACTCGCGTGAACAAGTGAAGAATAATCCCCAAGCAGATTTGGTTACAGGGAAGCAGGCTCTGTATCATGAGGAGCGAAAACAGGGCTGGATGAAACTGAATGTAGATGGTTCTTTTGATATAAATTCTGAAAAATGGGGCATAGGTATCGTTTTAAGGAACAGTATGTGGATGGTAATTTTCTCTGCATGTGGTTTTGTTAATCGGTGCAGCAGCCCGTTGGAAGCAGAGCTTCTTGCCTGCAGGGAAGGTATTAGCTTGGCTCTTCAGTGGACTCTCCTTCCATTCATAGTGGAGACAGACTGCTTGGTGGTGAAGAACCTCATAGAGTCAGCTGTGCAAGGGCGCTCTGAGCTTATATTCATCGTCAGGGGCATTGGTGAATTGTTATCAGGAAACAGGGAAGTGATCATTGTGAAGATTCAGCGGAATCAGAATAATGTTAGCCATACTCTAGCTAATAGAGCCCGGTGTGAATCTCTGACTGAGTTCTGCCCGGATGATAAATGTAATTTCATCTCACATTTTGTTTGTGAGGACTCTTTAGCTGAGTAATATAATCCCCATTTCCCCCGCAAAAAAAAACTGATATACAATCTTTTTAGGAGTGTATAATTCTATCATGTAAGGATCCCCCTGCCTGATGGTCAATATACAGTAGTAAAGAGGCCTCTCACTGAGCTCAGGAACAAGGGAGACTGAAAAATGAGCTGGTTCTGGTGGCCAAGCTTCAGCACAAGAACCTTGTTCGGCTTGTCGATGTTTGCCTCGAGGAGCATGATAAGATGGTCATCTATGAATACATGCCCAACAGAAGCCTAGATACCATTCTCTTTGGTTCATTTTCCATTGCAAAAATTTCAGCAGTACAACTGTACAAGTGTACAACACAAGTTCCACATGCAAGTCATGCCTCTCATAGATATTTCACAACTTGAATGACAGATCATGCCAGTAGTTCGCTAGACTGGGGAAGAAGGCTGAAGATCATACACGGGATCGCTCGGCATTTGCAGTATCTCCATGAAGAATCACGGCTGAAGATCATTTACCGGGACCTCAAGACAAGCAAGTGAAGCAACGTTATGCTAGACTCCAATTTAACCCCAATATTTCGGACTTCGGTTGGCGAGGCTCTTTGGACGCGACCAGTCGGAACATAGTAAGAACATTCAGTAGTATATCATATGGGAGATGGATTTCATTTCTCGAGGGGATATCCACTCATTTTCTTGCATATCACCTAAAAAATAAAAAAAATGATAATATAGATTTATATGAAATATATTGTTCCAAAAATATGCAAAGGCCAAATTTGACTTCTATAGGTTGCACCAAAAAAATAAATTAAACTAAAAATAGTTAATGTACATTCGTAGTTATATTTGTTATTTTCGTTACAACTTGTAGAGGTTTGATTTGAATTTTTCATGTTTAAGAAGTGATATATTTCGTATTAATCTGCCTTCTCTTTTTTAATTTTTTTCATGTTCAATTTTTAAATTTTTTATAACTATTTGGACCTATTTGTTTTGAAGAAATTCTAACCCATAGGAATAAGAAAAGTGGAGGGACAGTAATGCATGCATACTTCAATCCATAGGAATTTTCAAAAAGGTTTGAGTGGATGAAAAGTTTCCTAGGTTTTCTCTCTACAACTTATAGGAAAGGAAAATTTCCTTTGGTTTTCCTATATCTACATTCCTATAAACCAAATGAAACTCATAGGAATTAATCCTCGGTTATCTAAATCTTTTGGTTTTCCTCCAAAACGAATGGACCCTTAGTGGCATGCAAGGAATAAGGGAATATCTTTTCAAGGGATGAAAACAATTTCCCCATCATATGCCCTATATGTCGGAGTGGATTTTAGAAGATATGGTAACAGTGTCCATATTTTTACAGTAAGATACATGGCGCTAGAGAACACTGTACGCAGAATCGGTAGGCAACAGTAGCACACCGCCCACGTGCGGCGCGAGTGCGGGTCTACTCACCACTCCCAAGTCCCGTCTGTAGAATCATATGATGGTTTAATCGTGGAGATGAACAATTGTCAAAGGTAAGTGTTTATGAAAATAGGTAATGTGTTTTCGGATGGTAAACGGTGCGGTGGTCGGCACTGGGTTGCCGGTCTGACCAGGCGGGTGCCGCCGGTCAAACCGGAGGTGTCCGGGGCTCTGGGCAGTCTGACTGGGTTGCCTGACGGTCAGACCGGCAGACTCCAGTAGGGAGTCGGTTTCGGGTTGTTTTGTGGAATTTCTAGATTGATTCATGGATATGATTTCTAGATGATTTTTATTCGTATATGATGCTATTGTGTGCTGATGTGAGTCAAGTTGGTGCGAACTTGTATATGGAATTTATTTGTTGTTTATGTGCAGGTGTTGCTTGAGGTCATGGGAGTATAGCCGGTGATGGATCGGGACTAGGCTTAGGGGAAGTTGAGGTCTAGACGGTTAAGGATATTACACAGGATGCTCAGGTTAGAAAACAATGCACGTGGAGGTGAAGGTTTCCATATGGCATACGCGTTGTGTGCGTATGGAAAGAGGAGTCAAATTTGGATTGGATTCTAAGTTTGAGAAGATTGGAGTTTGTAAAGTTTGTTTCTTGTACGGGAAGGTTTCCTAGGGGATTAGGACTTCTTGTATGAGTTGGATTTGTGGGTAGGGACAGCCACATTATGGGTATAAATAGATGAGGGATTGAGGCTAGAAGTAGATTGCCTAAATCGACTTTTTGAAAGAGAAAAGTTAGGGTTTACTTTGAGGTTTCAATTCTAGTTCATGAGTTGAGAGATTGGGCATGGCTAATGGGCAGGTGGTCGTCCACAACGATCACCCCCCATCCCAAATACGCTCCTCTCCCCTTTCCTCCTCCTCTTCTTCTCTTCCTACTACACCATAAATTTAAAAAAAATAAAAAAAACAAAGTTGGAAAATTTATGTATAGAAATACTATATATAAAAAATATTTGAATTCAAATTCAAATTTGAAACGGATATGTAAACTTTTGACTTATAAACTTTGGGTCTATAAACTAATATTTGAATTCAAATTCAAATTTGAAACGGGTATGTAAACTTTTGACTTATAAACTTTGGGTCTATAGACTTTAAGTGTATAAACTTTATATGTATAGAAATATTATATATAAAAAATATTTGAATTCAAATTCAAATTTGAATCGGATATATAAACTTTTGACTTATAAACTTTGGATCTCTAAACTTTAGATATGTAAACTTGAGGTGTACAAACTTTAGGTGCATAAATTTACTAAAATAGAAAAGTAATGCGGTGCCAAAAAAGGAAACCACGTGGAGGAGGGGAGGTGATCGCTAGGGGCGATTGATCTCCCGTTAGCCTTCTCGTGAGAGATGAGTGCTTTAGATGCACTTTATAAACATATATTGATGCAAAGTTGATCTACTTTCAAGAGTTTCATCGATATGTGTTTTTGGGGATCTCGACAGTTTGCTCGGAGGCAAATCGATGGTCTAACCAACGGGCGGTCAACGTTGCTAGAAGGCGGTCCAACCAGTGACAAAGCATCGGTCAGACCGGCGGCGTGCAGGCGGTCAGACCAGCAACGACACTGCAGTCAGACCGGAGTTGATCTGATGGTTAGACTGACTACGTCGAGATCTGATCCATTGATATGAGGGTAACTTTTATTTCCGCTAAAATTTTTTGGGTTTTTGATTTTCCCTAGCATTCACTCTCTCTGATAGGTTTGTTTGATATTGTTCGATACTACACCGTCGATGGCACTGATTGCCTACTTGCTCCATTGTTGCAGCCCCGCCGTCATCAGTCATGGATCTGGATCAGCTGCAGCCAACTTAAAGCAATAGCAGTGCACAATATCTATTAACATATTAAAGGAATAGAAAAAGGAGCCTCCATGTTCGCTCTCATGGCCTAGAAATTTTCATATTAATAAGAGAAAAGGAAAAATAGAGTCCATATAGAAATACAATTTAGAAATAGTTGAAATTCGGAATTAAAAAAACAAGGAATATTGGAAGAGGAGACTAGAGTCCATATAGAAATACAATTAAGAAATAATAAAAATTCGAAATTAAAAATAAGGAATATTAGAAGTAGAGTATAGAGTCCATATAAAAAATACAATTAAGAAATAATAGAAATACGGAATTAAAAAATAAGGAATATTAGAAGTAGAGTATAGAGTCCGTATAGAAAATACAATTAAGAAATAATAGAAATACGGAATTAAAAAATAAGGAATATTAGAAGTAGAGTATAGAGTCCGTATAGTTTAGAGTTCTTATAAAATACAATTTAAAAAAATAACTAAAATTCAAAATTTTAAAAAAACATGGGAAGAAGAGTGTAAAGTCAATATAGGAATACAATTTAGAAGTAACTGAAATTCGATTAAAAATTAAGAATATTGAAAGATGAGTTTAGAGTCCATGTAGAAATACAATTAGAAATAATAAAAATTCAGAATTAAAAATAAGTAATATTGGAAGAAGAGCCTAGAGCCTATCTAGAAATATAATTTACAGATAACGAAAACAGAATAAAAAATTAAAAATATATTGAAAGTCGAGTCTAGAGTTCATTAGGAATATAATTTACAAATAACTAAAATTTGATATTAAAATAATTAATAACTAACACGTATATAAAATATAATATAATATTACACATTAGTAGTTTCGTAAAGTTAGTAAAAAATTTAAATTATGTTGTCATTTTAACATATTTGAATAATACATTGAGAAACATATATGTATTAATATGAGAGAGAACACAATGATGCTAGCCGCGCAATCTGCGCAGGCCACCATTGTTGACGATCGTTATCGATCAGTTTCGACCGTCAATATTACTAAAACAGGAGAGAACTAGTGATGTTTGCACTGCATAAATATGTTAGAACAATAATATTCCACTAGTATTAGGTCTATTAACCTTTTGCAGAGAATGACAATAAAGTGGAGGAGAATCGACATCAACATAGACGATAAATCAATCGGACGATGTCGAGAACAAGACTTGTGTATGGATGGGCAAAGAACGCAGACTTGACACGATGAATCAGGCCAAAATTCATAAGTCTACGAAATGAAGCAGCAGAGGAGGCCGCCAGCCGAAATTGGGCTGGATTGGGCCAGCCCCGGTTCAGCCGAACCTCCCTCGCCTCCGTTGGATCCAGGTTTTGGCTGGACGGTGGAGATGAAGCCCCAATGACGGTTGGAGGGTATTACCGACTATTCCAACCGTCACAACCGTCATAGTTCAGCTATAAAAGGACTTCACTCTCTTCACCTCAACACACATCTCAAGCAAGAGCTCTCTCATTCCTCTTAAGTTTAGTTTAGTAGTATCTAGCTGGTGGAATAGAATTAGAATAGGAATCAGGAGTCCGGAAGCCTTCGGAAGAGTTCGGGTATGGCTTTAGTAGCTTTCCTTTCCTCTTTGTAAGCTTTGTATTTTATTAGAATACTCTTCTAAATACATTTCTGGTATTGAAAAATATTTCCGAGTATATGAGTACTATTTTACATTATGTTCATGTTATACTGAATATACTGCTAGCTTATCTGGAGATGCTTTGGTGCTGGTACAGTGTTTTCTTATGCAATTACTCTATGTCATGACGATGATATTAGAGTAGTATCTGGTAGTTTAGACGTGGTGTCTAGATTACGGGATATCATTATTTGGGGTTATATATTGCGGATGAGAGGTGGGCCGCTGATGGTGACAGCTCAGTACGGGTATTCCTCCGTGCCTTATATATAATCCTAAGTTAATTTCCTGAGGAGGGTATTCCTCCATATTTAGCCCCGGTTGGATGGTCATGACGGGCTGTCGTAAGGAACTCGGCAGTCAGGGGTGGCTTCTCGAAGTACCAGGAGGGCATCGGATAGAGGGTATTAGCTAGTATACCAGTTAACTAGAATGTATGTATACTATGTATATTAGAAGTATAGGAATAGATTCTCTCTTTCTCTTTTCTTTCCACCTAGCTTAGATTAATTATTATGTGGATGAGTAGTAATGCTTGTGTGTCACTCTACCTTTGGATTATCTTAACCCCTCCTTAGAATATTTTATCACAAGTATATATAAATTATTAGTTGAGTTATCTCTACATAATCTATCCACGGGATAAAATAAATACAATACCCTTGGAATACTCTCGGGTGAAATGCTACAATGATATATCCGTGCGCTTGCGGATAAACTCTGTAACCATAATATACTAGAAGTATTTCTGCGCCATTGCTGGAAATTATATTTCTAGTAATGTCGTTAAGAAATACTAACAACCATGCTAGTTGGATGTAAGTTGGAAGGTTATATCTGCACATTGTAATGTTCATAACACCGTAGCAAAATTACTGTAGCACAGAGTACAGTTGCGTCATTACTGTGCCTCGAATCTTGCCCGTTGATCGGAAAAACGAACGGCCAAAATATATGCAGTCGTTAACCTACCGTTCAAACTATAACTGGACCTGATCTGAATTCGTCGGTCATGCGCCAGCGCCACCTTCCCTGTCAGCCGTCTATCGACGTCTCTCCGCCACCTCGGCCGACCACGAGAGTCGAGAGCTTCCTCCCCTGGATATTCCCCCACCTCTTTGCCCGGTGAACATGCTTATGGATCGCCAGCTACAGATCTTGGTGTGTTTTTATTGCATCTTGCATCTTGGATGATTTGGGAGAGGAAGCTAAAGAGAGTTTCTAGCATGTAATTGCTCCGTCCTAAAATATAATAACTTTTAACCCTCAAGATTTGTCTTAAAATATAATAATTTATCACCAACATTCTCTTCTTAACCAATCACAACTCTCCACCATTCACTTTTCTCACATACCTTCACTAATCAACCAATCACAACCACCACCATTT
>CM020184.1:17174621-17213750 GCA_009805545.1 Oryza longistaminata | reverse complement strand
GGATTCCTCTGTAGATAGAAAGAGAAGAAAATCAGCATGGAAAACACGATAGAAATTTGTACAAAATGAATTTCAAGGCAATTTGAAATGGGAAGCAGGCGCGCTTGTAGCGGTTTGTTTTGGGTAGAGACCTGTCAAGGGTTCAAGTCTGCTATATTCTCCGACACGCTTCAGTTATCCTCTGCTGCCTTCGTCTTATAGGATAGTAGTCAGGTGATGGGTCGCGATTATAAGTGGGTATAGACTCTTATATTTGTGATAGAGACTGTATCCAATCGTCCTAACTCGTCGACGAGAGGACCATCCGCCGACAGCAATCTGAAAATTAGTCTATCCCTCTCGGAGGTATTAGCCGCCAAGATTTGTAACGCCTAACTAGCCACATCCCTCATCAGACATCTCTTCATATCTAACGATCAATAGTATCTCCGACCTCATCCATCCTTCTCTCTCCCTTCTCAGCAACGAGTACCACCGCGGACGCCTACTGATTACGCCTTATTCCCAGAATCTTCTAGTTAATTAATTTTGGTGCCTCTATTCTAAGCAGCCCAGGACACTAGCTAAGTAGTACTATATATTATATAGCCGCGCTGCCGAAAAGTACGAATTACCCCCAGAACTATCGCGTTGTCCGAATACCCCCTGAACCAAAAACCGGACATTCTTCACCCCAACTATACAAACCGACGAATTACCCTGACCAATCCGCGGTGTTTTTGGTCTACGTGGCTGACGCGTGGCAGTCAGTCAGCTTTCTATATTAAAAAAATGTGGTGACCACGTTCATACCCTGCCTCTCTCATCTTCTATCTTCTTCCTCTCTCCTCCTCCTCTTCCTCTCTCTCTCACGTCAGGCACGGTAGGGCGGGAGCAACGGGCTGAGGGTGGCGGCTCGCGGCAAGGGAGGCCGGCGCCACCGCGCGGCTGAGGGCGGCAGAGGCGCCGCCGGTGGTGGTGCTACCGCCGCGTCGCCGCTCGGCCTAGACGACGCCGTTGCCGCCGCTATGACCAACGGTGGCCGGAATCGGAAGCGAGGAGGAGGGGATGAGGAGGACGGCGGTGCCCCCGCGACCATGAAGGATGGGCCTGTGTTGACGGTCGTTATCGATCAGTTTCGACCGTCAATATTACCAAAATAGAGGAGAACTAGTGATGTTTGCAATGCCTATATCTGTTAGAATAATAGTATTCCACTAGTATTAGGTATACTAACCTTTTTGCAGAGAATGACAATAAAGTGGAGGAGAATCGACATCAACTCAGACGATAAATCAAGCGGATGATGCCGATAACCAGACTTATGTATGAATGGGCCAAGAACTCAAAATTGACACGATGAATTGGGCCAAAATTCACAAGTCTACAAAGTGAAGCAGTGGAGGAGGCCACTAGCCAAAATGTGGGCTGGTTGGGCTGGCCCCTGGTTCGGCCGAACCTGCCGTGAAACTGCTAGATGCAGGGTTTGGATGAACGGTGTGGATTGCTCCCCTACGGCGGTTGGAGGGTATTACCGACCTTTCCAACCGCCATAACCGTCATTACCTGCCTATTTAAGGAGTTCACTCTCTTCACTTCAACACACACCTCAAGCAATTGCTCTCTCATTTCTCTCAAGTTTAGTTTAGTGGTATCTAGCTGGTGGAATAGGAATAGAGTAGAAATCAGGAGTCCGGAAGTCTTCGGAAGAGTTCGGGTATGGCTTTAGCAGCTTTCCTTTCCTCTTTTGTAAGCTTTGTACTTTTATTAGAATACTCTTCTATATACATTTCTGGTATTGAAATAATTTCCGAGTATATGAGTACCTATTTTACATTATGTTCATGTTATACTGAATATACTGCTAGCTTATCTGGGAGATGCTTTGGTGCTGGTATAGTGTTTTCTTATGCAATTACTCTATGTCATGACGATGATATTAGAGTAGTATCTGGTAGTTTAGACGTGGTGTCTAGATTACGGGATATCATTATTTGGGGTTATATATTGCGGATGAGAGGTGGGCCGCTGATGGTGACAGCTCAGTACGGGTATTCCTCCGTGCCTATATATAATCCTAAGTTAATTTCCTGAGGAGGGTATTCCTCCATATTTAGCCCCGGTTGGATGGTCATGACGGGCTGTCGTAAGGAACTCGGCAGTCAGGGGTGGCTTCTCGAAGTAACAGGAGGGCATCGGATAGAGGGTATTAGCTAGTATACCAGTTAACTAGAATGTATGTATACTATGTATATTAGAAGTATAGGAATAGATTCTTTTTTCTTTCCACCTAGCTTAGATTAATTATTATGAGGATGAGTAGTAATGCTTGTGTGTCACTCTACCTTTGGATTATCTTAACCCCTCCTTAGAATATGATTATCACAAGTAATATATAAATTATTAGTTGAGTTCTCTCTACATAATCTTTCCACGGGATAAAATAAATACAATACCCTTGGAATACTCTCGGGTGAAATGCTACAATGATATATCCGTGCGCTTGCGGATAAACTCTGTAACCATAATATACTAGAAGTATTTCTGCGCCATTGCTGAAAATTATATTTCTAGTAATGTCGTTAAGAAATACTAACAACCATGCTAGTTGGATGTAAGTTGGAAGGTTTATACTGCACATTGTAATGTTCATAACACCGTAGCAAAATTACTGTAGCACAGAGTACAGTTGCGTCATTACTGTAGCCTCGAATCTTGCCCGTTGATCGGAAAAACGAACGGCCAAAATTATATGCAGTCGTTAACCTACCGTTCAAACTATAACTGGACCTGATCTGAATTCGTCGGTCATCGCCAGCGCCACCTTCCCTGTCAGCCGTCTATCGACGTCTCTCCGCCACCTCGGCCGACCACGAGAGTCGAGAGCTTCCTCCCCTGTATATTCCCCCACCTCTTTGCCCGGTGAACATGCTTATGGATCGCCAGCTACAGATCTTGGTGTGTTTTTATTGCATCTTGCATCTTGGATGATTTGGGAGAGGAAGCTAAAGAGAGTTTCTAGCATGTAATTGCTCCGTCCTAAAATATAATAACTTTTAACCCTCAAGATTTGTCTTAAAATATAATAATTTATCCACCAACATTCTCTTCTCAACCAATCACAACTCTCCACCATTCACTTTTCCCACATACCTTCACTAATCAACCAATCACAACCATCCACAATTTATTTCTACCTATTTTTTTAATAACTATGGCCAACTATAAAAATACATATATATACATATATTCTAGGACGGAGGGAGTACGTTCTTGCATTGAGAACTCTGATTCTGTTTGCTGCTCACTGCCTTCTTGTTTGAGCAATTTTATATACTTCTATGTTTTTTATTTAAAAACCGGTGCAGAATATGCCAATTTCATTGGATATAGGAAGAGTAAAAGTTTCATGTACAGAAAAGAAATAACTGTAAAAAGAGAGAAAGGCCTAAGGAATTAAAAGGGCTAGCTGTTTTGCTCTCGCTAAGACCTACTCCATCCGTCCAAAAAAGACGATTTCTAGGATGGGTGTTTGTCCCGTAAAAGACGATTTCTGCAGAAACATCCAATGCTATTCACTAGTCTGAGCCAGCTCTATGCATCGGTAGGCGAGTAAATAGATTAAAATACCTACGTTCACACTGCTTTGAAGTACTATTACTTACAGAGAATCACCGTTTTCTTTTTTTTTATAGAAAAATGTCAATCAACAGTTGTACTACATGAGGGCATTTGGGTAGTTTTGCTGCTGTGCTAATTTTGCCTCGGGTTTCTAGGAGTCGACTTTTAGTGGAACGGAGGGAGTAAGCATTAGCTTCCTCCTTGATCTTTGCTTCCAGGGATGTGACAGATAACTCCTTATGTTGGAAGACATTTTTGTTTATTTCCTTCCAGACATCCAATGCTGTGATAAGTCCTTTGGTGGTTGCCAGTTCTGTCCACCAGTCATGGATTGTTGTGGTTGCACTCCACTCTATCGGTTTGAGCTGCTTGTAGGTTGTCCAGTTTGTTTAAGTTTCCCAAATTTTCTTTGTGAATCTGCAGTTTGCTAGGATATTTCTAGCGTGTGGTGGCAAAGCGGGCAATAGGTATATACTTCTATGTGACTATGGGTGTGTTCGGCTGCAAGGGCTGCAACGCTGCTGCTGCCTATACGAACAGTGAAGCAAGAAAAAAAAGGCAGCGGCTGGCTGCAGCAGCTACTACACCTGCCTGCCGAATAGGCCCTATGTTGATTAGTAAACAGGCCCTATGTTGATTAGTCTCAGCTTTTTTTTGGTATATATTTCTTTATTTTGTTGAATTGCTGTAATAATTGGCTGTAACCCTTCGAGCAAAGACCGAGATTTTATTCTATTATTAAAAAAAAATAGTTCGTTACTGTCATTGATGAACTTGCTTTTAATCAAGTTTTCACGTTGCGGGCTAGCTAAGGCTAACCCGCGACACCCGTTGACAGAAAATTCCCGCAGTTCAGTGCGGGACTGGTTGCCCGTTGGCCCGCGTGGGACTTCTGCAGTCGATGCGATGCGGGGCGCCACAACCCGTCCCACTTTCACCCCAGCGTCCTGATCCTGTAGATCGTAACGACGAAGAAGAGAAACAGCGGCTCCTACAACTTCGAGCAATGCAATCCGCCGATCTGCTAAGCATCGTGAGCGCCCCAGCGATCCACTCGCCTCAATATAGATTAACACATGCCACTTTCTCTGTGACCACTCAAGAAGCTACGAACACTTGACGCAGATTTGGGAGCACTGAACCTTCACTTGTGGAGAAATCGTTTTTAGTCCCGGTTTTTAAATCGGGACTACGAATCCGGTCCCGGTTCAAATATCTGAGACTAAAGATCGATCTTACCAACCGGGACTAAAGATGGCAGCAGGCAGTCATGGTTAGTTTTGTTTTCATTTATTGCTACTTACTACTTAATCTCTAATTTATTTTCTCCAAATTAGGTGGGATGCATATTCCCAAATCAAACCCCAAATCAAAGTAACATCCCAAATACACAATCAATCATATACACCACAGATTATACATCCCAAATCAAACCCCAAATCAAAGAAACACCCCAATACACAAATCAATGTACATCTCAGATCCATGCAATGAGATTCTAAGAAAGAAATTATACATCTCAATCCATATAATGAATCACAATTCTTCATCTCAATCTATACATGGATCACAAATTCTTCAAAAAAAAAAAAAGAAAGCAACGCCGCCGGCCGCTGAGCCGGCTGCCGCCTCCCTCCTCCCGGCCGCCGCGCCACCGCGCGGCCCTCCGCGCCGCCCTCCCCCTCCTGCTGCGCACTTCAGCCACACACGAAGGGATAAGGAAAGAAAAGAGATAAGGAGGAAGGAAAGAGATAAGGATTAGAGATGAAAAGAGAGAGAGGGGAGTTGGTGTGGATGGGAAAAGAGGATAAGTAATAGGGATTATATAGTGTATTTTGATTTTTAATCCCGATTGGTAACACCAACCGGGACTAAAGATCACGTCTTTAGTCCCGGTTGGTGTTACGAACCGGGATTAAAGATCCGATCTTTACTCCCGGTTGATAACTCCAACCGGGACTAAAGATCCTGGAGGAGCCTGACAACACCTGACAGCATGTGAAGATCACGTAGTCCCGTTCTGCTTATAAACCAGGACTAAAACCATCTTTAGTCCCGGTTGCGATCTTTAATTCCGGTTTTTACTGCAACCGGGACTATTGTGGTTTTTGTTCGACCGAGCAAAGATGGTTTCTCCACTAGTGCTTGTGGGACATCGCCGCGGTGGTGGACCGGTCGATGAGCGAGCAAGCGTAGGCGGGGTGGCTGATCGATCGCGCGGTGCGTCCATGTCGGGCTGCCCTACGTGCAGGAGAACCCGGAGCAGAGGCCCGCCGTGAACGTGATGCTCACCAGTGGCACGGTGTCGCTGCAGGCAATTTTTTTATTATTTTAACTTTAAAAAGTTATAAAAATAAATCCTTCCAAAACTTCATATGAACCTGTTGTTCATGTCAGCTCTTTCGTGGCAAAACAATACTCATGCACCACATACAACGGGTATGATAGTTTTATCCTACCACGTCACCTTGATAAAACTGCCACGCCAACTAGACCAGTGTGACTAAATAACGATGTCACGTTAGCTAGAACAATGTGATGGTGTTGTTTTGCCACGCTAGTTCAGCTAGTATGACTAAAAGGTTCAGATGTTGAAAATAAAAACAAATTTTAAAAGATTTCTTTAAAATTAAAAAAATAGAAAGGTTCAGGAAAATAAAAAAAATCGTTGCAGGCCCCTCCAGGCCGGTGTTCTTCTCAAAGAGCGGTGACAGCAGTGCGACGGTATCGTCTAACGAAGTGTCCATTAGAGCAGGTACAATAATAAACTATAAGTCGACTACGAACTTATGCGGAGAAGATAAGACATGAGAGAGAGAAGAGAAGCATGTTAGAGCAAGTTTAATAGTATAGCCAACAACTAGCTCCAAATCACCTGCAGACAATTCAATAGTCAATTCATACAATAGTAACATATAAACGTATACTATACTATTAATATATGGTCCCACCTGTCATATATACATTTTGTCTTGGAGCCCGTGCTATAGTTGGTTACAAATTTGTAGCCCGTTGCTCATCTCTCTCTTCTTTCATCTCCTCGATATGTGTTTATAGTTGACATATAGCCTACTATTGTACCTGCTCTTATAGATTTGTAGCCAGCTGCAACACGAACTCCAAAACATTATGTGTGTATAACATGTGGGACCAATTATTAATGATGAACTATATATTTGTAGTTAACTATTGTATTTTTTAGATAATGGAGTTAACTACTGTATGAATTAGCTATTAGATTGACTACAAATGATTTAAAGCTATAAGTTAGCTATTCTATTAAACTTGCTCTGCCAGAGCCTGAAACGGTCAAACCAAGAAATCGCTAGACATCTTTCTTTTTACAAGACACTTTGGTACAATTACACATATAAAAAGAGCCACTGCATTAAGCCATGTCATTGTCATTTTATCATCCATTGGATTCCATTTTAACGTTTTAGCAGTTTATTTCAGAATTCAGATTCAGTTACTTATTTACTTCCTATCTACACACGTACTTAGCACGTTTGTTGAGAAATAAGCACAACATTTAGCGTGTTCTCATATTCCAACAGAAATACTATTCTATTTGTTATATTTCTGAAAAACAACTTTATAACATGTTTTATGCTAACAAACTTAACCCTGAGAAAAGCCCGACAGAAAGTTTTACTTTAGAGTATTACCTAGAAATTCCATAGTAACGTACAGAAAATCACCTAGTATATATAAAGTGGAGAAACAAAATCATTTTTTAATCAAATTCATGACCAATACTATATCTAGTTTTTTTTAGAGGAAGTACTATCTTGTAAATATGGCTGCACGCATTAAAAAAAAACGCTAAGACATACTTTGAGATCTTTGCCACGGTGGTTTGCAGTATTAAAGGAAGCATTGGTTGCCGTCTCGGTAGAAATGTGGTACGTACGTACATGCAGCAACATATCATAGGTGTTTGGTGATGCTTCGATGGAAAGCAGTCAAAGCACTTAGAGGTTGACGTCACCTTCTTTTTCTACAGAGTTTCCAAGCCAAATATTTTTCTAAAAAAATTTATTGCAGCAAATATACCGATGCCATTTTCGTATAATCAATCTGCTCCTTTCTCTGTATGCTATTGGATGGATCATAGCATTCCAATCCAATGCTAGGATCTAATCCAAACGGAGGCATGAACAGCTATGCTAAAGAGCAGCTAAATCTACAAGATAAGCAGGAGGGAATGTTCTCAAAAAAAAAAAAGCAGGAGGAAAACTGAATCGGTGTACACAGAACTGGTCCATGGATGCAATGCAATAGCAGCTAAAAAGGAGACTTTGGATGCTGGCTTGGCTTATCTCTCTCTCTCTCTCTTCCCACCTTGCCTGGAACGGAAACTGCGTCGTGTCTGTGCTTCTGTTTGGGTGGGGCCCCACTTTCCAACGCTTTGCTTGCTTTCCATAGTGTTAGGCCCCTTTGAATCGTAGGAATGAAAAAACAAAGGAATAGGAAAAACATAGGATTCTGACAGGAATGTAAGTGTAAAATAGAGGATTGCAAAATACAGAAAAAATACAGGAATGATCGTTTGATTGGATCACAGGAAAAACACAGGAATTGGATGAGAGAGATAGACTCAAAGGATTTTTACCAAGAGGTTAGACCTCTTGCTAAGTTTCCTCCAAAACCTATATGCAACAAGCCATTCCATAGGAATTTTGTAGGATTTGAAAAACTTCAATCCTTTGAATCAAAAGGCTATATAGAAAATTTTTCTATAGGATTTCAATCCTATGAAATTCCTTCGTAATTCCTTTGATTCAAAGGGGCCCTTAACATTAACTTGGATCCTGACACTTGCATCTTTCTCCGAGCTTTTGATGCCCGATCTTTTTTTTTTTGCTGTCAACATGATCATTACTTTACTGTGCAATTTGATTTCGCGAACAGTTTCTGCGTGTGTGTGTTGCTGAACATGTGGTACTTGTCCCAATTAATCAGCACGGCTCCCAACTTGAATTTGGTGTGACTGCAGGATTGTTGATTTTGGTTAATTAAGTAGTCGAGAGGGTAAAAGGATGCAGGATCTCCGGCCGGGCAACGCACATGCGAAGTTGCTTGCACGAATCATTTTTGCGTCAAATTGAAAAGGCAATGCCAAAAATGGTCCTGTCTGTTTTTTCTTTGAGCTATTGAAATACTTCCAAATTTTTAGCATTGGTTCTTGATTGGTACCCGAAGATATCATATTTTGCTTGTGTTTAGTTCAGTGATGCTAATGGGTGTGTTCGGAAGAAATTTTTTAGCAGTAGCAGTTCAAAACGGCTATAAGCTGCAGTGATTTTCAACCGCTGTAGTCGCAGAGGCGGCAACAAAACTGGCTGCCGACCAAGGCCAATACCCCCAAAAGTACAAACCAAAGAGTACCAAGCTAGAAATCCACATCTCATTTTGAATTTTAGAAATTTTGGCTCTAAGATCAATTTTAGGGGAGGTTTCCTTCTACACCGTTTCTATTGCAATGTTTTTATATTCATGATTGATACCATGATGAGTAAAAAGAAATTTATCTAAAATTGTATTTAAATTTATTTTCCAAAATTTTTGGGCCTTTAGACTGGTCCACGGACCATATGGGACTAGAGAGGGTTACCCATTCTCCCCTTTTTGGGGGCGGAAACCGTGACGTGTCTGTCTCACTGCACAGTGGGCCCCACCTTTCCCCTCCTGGGCTCGCTTGCTGTAGTTACCATCCACCTGACAGTAGTACAGTACAGTAAAAAAATGGCACCACCTTTTTACACCCACCACCTCCCCTCTCAATTCACTCCTCGTCTCCTCCTCCTTCACATCGAAGCATATTCTCGTGAAGCCCTCGAGGAGGAACAAGAACAACCAAGAAACACTCCTCCTTCTCCTCCTCATCATCCTAGTTTAGTGCAGCGCGATCGTCTCCTCCTCTTCTTCTTCTTCTCCATGGAACAGTAGCGGTGGTGGTCGGGTGGGTTTTGTTTTTGTTTTTGTTTTGTTTTTTGGCAGCCGCGCCGATCGAATCTTCATCCCAAGGTACGTGGCCGTACCACTGTTCCCAAACCACATTGTTCTTTCATTTCTTTCTCCCCCTCTTTTTTTGTGTGCGCGTGTGATTTTTTTTTGAGGCTTGATTATGTACTTTAATCTAAGCAAGAAAAGGAACTGGATGGTAATGAGCTAGTGCTTCTTGTGGATTTTGGGTGAACGCGTATTTGATTGGTTCATGTTTGGGTGAACGCGTATGTGTGTAAGCAGGGCAACGATTCGTGAACAGATTAGTTTTTTTTTTTGTGAATTGGTGATGTTTTTTTTTTTCCTCTCAAGCAAACTGTGGTCCGTTCTTGAATCGACTTCAAGTTGGTCCCGTCGCTGCTTCATTAATCTTGCATGTGTAGTGGTCTTTGCCCTGTCACTAGATTGATGTACTTTGTTTGGTTCCATCATTGATTTTGCCCTGTAGCCCCACAAGAAGTGTGGGCTTTGTACGGATTCCATTTACTGAGACATTGATCGAACTGGAGTTCATGTTGATACTCCTTTTGAGTTCACTAACTCGTGATTCATTTCTTGTTTTTTTTTCTTCCTTCTACATATAAGTCGTCAAGAAATAGGCTCAGTTGCGTTTGTTCTACATTGCGCTTCAGTAATATGATTTGATTGCGCGAGTTCTGAAAAAATCATGATTTATTCCATTAACACCCAAAAGAACTCATCTCTTGAAAATAATGTTGGTGATTCCTAAAGAGTTTTACTTCTTGTTGCTTTCCTTAAAACAAGAATCAATGATACAGTTCAGTCTATTTATGTGTATTTTCTTTTGGTTCTCCATCTTCTAGCGTCAAAATGATGGTGAAGAAAAAAACCTCTTGGAGCCAGATTGTGAAAAATGGCAGGCCAGCAAACACGTCTGTTACCACAAGAAACCTCCGACCACAAGATCTTGGGGCTGTGATATTTGGCTGCACAAACAATACCATCGCAGAGTGTCACTCACGGCAACTTTTCGGTACGTTCTTGTCTTTCTTAATTCAAACTCTTTGCATAAGATATCTATTTGCAAAACTTGGCCATATAAAATTGACACATTCATTTCTTCCTGTGAGTAAGATAAATATCTCCACCTTTCAAAGGATTGCAACTTGCTAGGTAATCCACCAACTTAGTAGCTATATTTGTGCCATGTTTCAGGCTTGCCAAGAACACATCTCTCCTATGTACAAAATGTCAAGGAAGGCCTACCTCTGTTCCTGTTCAATTACGATGACCGCAAACTATATGGTATTTATGAAGCTGCGAGCAATGGCAAGTTCTGTCCTGAATCAAATGCATGGTCACAAGATGGCAAGGGAAAGACCAGCTATCCTGCTCAGGTACAATCCCTGATCTTTGTATCTTTGGAAGCTGCCTTCTTGCTAAATCTCAATGAAACGACTCCAACATGTATGCCCTTTTTGCCGGTTTAGGTTGCCATGCGGATCAAAGTGTGGTGTGTTCCACTAGCAGAAAGTCAGTTTAGAGGTGCTATTCTAGCCAACTACTACCAGAGGATGCCTGGCGCTCCTGGCCAGAAGCTTCATTTTTTCCAGTTTGAATTGGATCATGCACAAACACGTGCTTTGATGGATATGTTTACCCCTTCACCTTCTACCAACAATGGCTGGTCGCCTCCTGTTGCACAACCTGCTGATGAGCATGTGAGATCGTCATGGGCACCAGTGTATGCGGGGAATAATGGTCTCAAATCTGAGAAGATTGTAAAGTCATATGCGGATGTGGTAAACAATAACAAATTTGAGCAAGTTAGAACAGGAGATGTGGTCCATGTGGATGCAGAGCATGCTAGCTCAGGTAATGAACATGTCAATGGTTTTGATGATCTGGATTGTGGAGACACAACCCCAGAGAGTGAGGAGTATGCACTATCGGGTAAGGAGGTTGAAGTGCAACAACAACAGCAGCAGCAGCAACAAGAACAGTCTGGTCAGCAGGATAAGCTTAGCTTTAAAGGGGTACTAGAAAAGCTCAAGATGTTGTCTGTCCAGCAGAGGAAGTCTACTTTTTATGCCAATGCTACTGAAACTGAAAGTATTGATGCATATAGCTGTAAGGATGTACAAGATGATTTGCCAGAAAACTTAGATTCTGAAGTAGATCAGTTCTCCTGGGGGCATTCTAAGTTGCTGATGCACTCATTGGACTCTGAGTCCTGTACAGAAGTCAAGGTTATAACTTTGCACATAGTGGCATCTCTCATTATCATCCTTGTTTTTTTGTGTGTATTCATTCAATCTTGTTAACATGTTCAGCTTTTGCCTATCTATTCCAAATTTCTCACATTAGTTTTGTTTGTGCAGTTGGTAGATATAGTCAAAGAGTTATATGAGCGGATAGCGATCATGGAGAAGAAGCAGGTCTCTTTTGAAATGCCATTAACCCATCATACTAAGATTGCAATCTTAAAGTTATGAATTGTGTACCATATGCATAAAATAAGTGAGAAGTCCAAGGAAATTGTAGAGTTGTGTTAATATAATATACCTTTAGCGCAAAAAAAAGGTAGGAATGAATAAAATAAAACATGAACTGTCAAGTTGAGTAAATCATTGTATATTACTATACATATGCTAAACTTGGTTGCATGTGTTTAAGATTTGCTTTCATCAACAATAGTTAATTTTTGCAGTCTAGAATGACTAAATTTCTTATGTGTACTAAAAGGGAAAATCTATAATATGTTTGCAGTGCTTTTTGCCTACCAGCTTGCTAGAAATCAAAGTAGCATCATCATATCTATGATTTTGCTATTATGCTTATAAAATCGGTCTCACATCCAGTTAATTTATACCTAATAATTATATTTTAAATTAACTTTGCTGTAGTCAATTGATGAATATCATATATTCTCAACTAAAACTTGGAAGTCCTAGAGAATTAATCTTCCTTGGTGGTTGAATTTATGTTATGTTAAAAATGCAGGCTTGGTCCAATAAAGAACTCAAATACTTACAAGGTGTGAACGAGAGGTTACTAAAAAGAGTTGTGGAGCTCAAGGGCACGGTGAAGACATTGAATTCAAAGATAGATCCTTTAACCCTTGATGATTCCCTTAGCCAGTTTGTTGAACAATGTTTGGGTTCAGAAGATGTCATTTATCTAGTTGGTGGTTTTGATGGCTTCTCACATTTGCCATCACTAGACTCTTTTTCCCCTTCATTGGACGTACTAACACCTCTCAAATCAATGGCTGTTGGAAAGTCATATGCCTCAACTGTTGCATTAGATGGCAAGATATTTGTTCTTGGTGGTGGTGATGGAGTCTGCTGGTTTGATACAGGTTACTTACTGAATTCTTTGTTCTGTTTCCTCACAAGCTCTCTGATTTATGTTCTTTCCTAATCCTGCATTTGACTTTTTCATGAAGTCGACTGTTATGACCGAAGACGTGATGATTGGACCACATGCCCATCATTTACTCATGATAAAGGGAGCCTTGCTGCAGTTAGCTTCAATGGAAAAATCTATGCATATGGTGGTGGAGATGGAAATGAGTGTTTCTCTGACGTTGAAGTATTTGATCCTGCTTATGGAAAGTGGATTAAAAATCAGTCTATGCTGGATAAGGTATTAGTCACTCTCTACTCTCCACTCATTTTGTTTAAACCTAAAAGATTTGTGCTCATGGAGTAGTGAAGCTCTTAATAGAATTAATGGAAATTTATTTAGGAAACAAAAAATTATAGGAAAAAATCAATCATTTACTTCAGGAAAAGTCATACTTGTGTAATGAGACAACAATTTCTCCATGAAAATTCGTACTTCTGTAATGAGGCAACAAGTTATTCATTTTTGTGTACTAATTAAGAATTGTACTTCAGTTTTCTATAATATTGTCTTCGGAAAATATTTGCTTCTGAGCCTTAAATCTCCATACTGTGTGATGAATTCTTTTGTTTGATTGACATCTCCTGCTTGGTTTATCAGCGCTTTGCTCTAGCAGGCGTGGAACTTAATGGTGCAATTTATGCAGTTGGAGGCTTCAACGGTGTTCAATATCTTAGGTGATGTCCTTTTGTGCTTGTACTTAGTACTTGATTTGTTCCGTTTTGAATTGGTGCAGATACAATAAACGAACGAGGGGTACTTGTTTTCTAAAAGACACTTACAAATGTCTTAGAGCTGATGCAGTGGCCTATGGCTTAGTGTAAAACTGTAAATGTGGACTATCATTAGCCTATTCTTATGCAAGGGAAATTATTGTTTCATTAAAATGAGAAGCATCTCAGAATTTCTTTTTATGCTAACAAATGCTGTGTTACCAGCTCTGCTGAGAGACTTGATCCTCGGGAGCCTAGTTGGAAAAGACTCCCAAAGTTGAGTACAGGAAAAGGTTGTCATACACTGGCAGTGCTTGATGACAAGATGTAAGTTTTTAGTTCTTTCTTTATACTTCAAAATAACCAACTAAAGGTTGCAGAATGTTCTCTTAAAAAAGGTTGTCTTTCCTTTTTAAGATAATGGAACCATTTATAAAACTCCTGACCTCTACAACAAAAGATTGTAGAATGTGTACCTGAGGATTGAATCCCTCTGGTGTATATTACCTTCTGTTCTTTTGATGTAATTTTTGTTGTTCGTTTTTGTTCAGATTCTCAATTGGCGGTTATGACGCTGAGGCTAAAATAATGGTGGCTACTGTCGAGTTGTATGAGCCAAGGATGCCATCATGGGTGATGGCTGAACCCATGAACTACAACAGAGGATATCATTCTTCAGCTGTACTTGGTGGCTCGATCTTCGCTTTTGGTGGGGTGAAAGGTGAAGGAGATGCAATCTTGGATGTGGTAGGTGTTACTCCAAGATGAAAATTTCTTACCATGCCCATACCACCTACATTACATCAATATTCAACTTAGTTGACAACTACTTCCTCCGTTTCACAATGTAAGACTTTCTAGCATTGCCCACATACATATAAATGTTAATGAATCTAAACATATGCATATGTCTAGATTCATTAGCATCTAAATGAATATGGGCAATGCTAGAAAGTCTTACATTGTGAAACGGAGGGAGTATCAAATATTTATCCCCGCCAAAAAAAAAAATCAAATGTCAAATCTTGTACTTAGTTGCCAGTTCTTTTATTTTGAGGCACAACTGTATTGGCACCTGTCTCTACTGCATATATCATTTGTTACCATGCCACTCTTGCTATTATCTGCTGCATTTCAGATGATCATCATTTTTTTTACGGTCCTTAAGCACTTCTTTTGGTCATCCAGATTTTCCTGTACAACCCTCTTGTATTGTGACTGATAATTAAGCCTTGGTGTTGGCCGATTTGTCAGGTGGAACGCTACAAGGAAGGGTGTGGTTGGGTGACTACCGAGTCGAGGTCAATTGGCAGGAGGTGCTACTGCTCGGCCATTGTTCTCTGACTCTCAATATCGACGCTGTGAATTTAGTTAGCTTTCTGACAAGGGAACAACAAACAGATAGTTAAAGAACTTAGAAGGCTCTTCTTTTGGCTGAATTTAGAGCTGTAGACATACATAAGCTCTTACCCTAATCTTTTGCATGAACTAGAAAACCGTTCAATGTTGAGCTATTTTGTTGACACTGCAAAAATCTGATGCAAAAATCAGTTTGGTACTAAACAAGATGAGAATTCCATGAATGAATATTTGATAGAACTGTGATTATTAACTGACTTCGTTGAGCTTCAGTTCAGTTTTTTCCTCCCTGTTTGAGGTTTTTTAATGAAGCAGATGTGGGTCTGGCTGGGTTCACCATTCCAGCCATCACAGACCACAATTCAGATCATAGTTTACTCTTTGCTGTTTCTTACAGAGGTCTTTAAGTTGTGATGACTTTTGGGGTGTCAGGCCTGTTTGTTATTCCTATATTGATCTCGAATGTTTTGATTTTTCTTTTAATCAAATGATAATTGCAAGTATTCAGAAATGCATTTGAAGCGATATTCAGTGAATGGAAAAATTATGTCTTCATTAAAACACAAGGGATGGGAGACGTGCCTGCGGCGGTGCGTTCCTTGTTGCTGCTGCTGATTCTCGAAGTCACCGCCGATGGCCGCCGGCGACGAAGACGCTGCTCCGGCGATGCCCCGGTGGCGCTTCTCCGGCGCCGTGAGATGGTCACCGGCGACTGCGACGGCCTCTCTTCTGCCGCTCCCTCCGACCACGACGACAATGAACCGGCCCAGTCCACCACCGCCTTGGCCATCTCCAATCTCCGGCCATTCCTCCTCATCAATCGCCGATCCCCTCCGCCGCCGGGATTCTCTTCCTCCTCCCGACACCGCCCACCCCGCGCGAGGCCGAATTGACCCGAATTTATGTGCATTTACAGGCCGATGAACGCACACTTTTAGCCCAACTGACGTGCATTTTTGGGCTGAATATGCTACCACTTTGGGACAAAATTGTTCACACGTTTGGGCATTATTCACAGAAGGAAAAAGTACACCCAAGGTCCCTTAACTTGTAATCGGGATACAAAATCATCCCCTAATCGCAAAACCAGATACCGGACGTCCCTCAACTAATAAAACCGTTCGCTTTAGGTCCTTCGGTGGTTTTGACCCCGGTTTTGTCCTATGTGGCGACTGAGTCAGCGTGGGACCCACGTGGGCCCCATATGTCAGGCAATCCACGTCAGCTTCCCCTTCCTCCAGTCTTCTCTCCTTCTACACACAGTCACACACCTAGGCTGTAGCGCGTCGGCGCGTCGGCAACAGCGGCGGTAGCGCGTCCACGGCGCCGCGTACTTTTTCCTAACCACACAAGAGACCTTTCCACGCTTCAGCTAGAGCAGAGCGCGAATGCTATAGGAGGAAGTGAGGAAGTTGCAGGCGAGGCGTTCGATTGTTTGCCGCAGAGAGGAAGGGGAGAGCTCGCTGCTCGTCTCGTCTCGCTCCCTCGCGGATCGGCGGCGCAGCTGGATGAATCTGATGGCGCCGGTGTGTGCAGATCCTCGGGCTGGACATGTGCGCCGACGTCATCGTCGGCGACGAGCTGCAGCGCGGCATCTCCGGCAGCCAGAAGAAGCGCCTCACCACAGGTACGTAGGCCCTTGCGCGCGTGTCGTGCCTCCTTCCCCTCGCCTCGGATTTTGATGTCGTTCGCCCCTCCGAATCTCCGATCCGTTGGTGTGAAATCGGCTGTGGATGATGGCAGCGAAGATGCTGGTCGGCCCGACCAAGGTCTTGTTCATGGACGAGATATCCACCGGCATGGACAGCTCCATCACCTTCCAGATCATCAGGTGCATCCAGCAGATCATCCACATGGGCGAGGCCACCGTCCTAGTGTCGCTGCTGCAGCCCGCCTCGTCGCCTGCCGCTGCATCGCCGGACGCCGGATGTCCTCTCCCGCCTCGCAGCCGCCGCCGCCTTTGCCTCCTCTCCCGCCTCACCGCATCCACATCGTCGGCCTGCTCCGCGACGACCAGCGCGCAGGTACATCCGGTTGCGTCGCCGGAACCCGGAATCCTCCCCGCCGCGGATTGTGCTCGCGGAGGCGGCGCTGCGGCCGTGGAATGGAGCTCGACGCCTGATGCCCTCCCGCCTGCTTTGCTCCCGCGCCGTCCGCGCAGAGTGGAGCTCGACGCCGCCACCGAGGGAGGCCGGCGAGCTTCGTGGCGGATTTTTCGTCGGAACGCCTTCTCCCGCGTCGTCGCCGCCGTCCTCATCCACTCCCGCCGCTCCTTCGATGGTGCCCGCGACGACGGTGCCGGTTCTAGGAGGTTGTCGCCGATGGCGGCGGCGACGATAACGACAGAGACGCACCGACGCGCTACAGCCGCCGCCGCGCGACGGAACCGCTCCAGGGTAGATACGCTACCGTCGACGCCGCCGACGGAGCCGCTCCTGCTCCACCGCCGACGCGTGGACGCGCTACCGCCGCTGCTGCCAACACGCCGACGTGCTACCGCCTGGGTGTGACTCTGTGTAGAGAGGGAGAGAGGAGGAAGGGGGAGGCTGACGCGGATTGTTTTACATGTGGGGCCCACGTGGGCCCATGCTGACTCAGCCGCCACGTCAGACAAAACCGGGGTCAAAACCACCAAGGGACCTAAGGCGAACGGTTTTATTAGTTGAGGGACGTCCGGTATCTGGTTTTGCGATTGGGGGACGATTTTATAACTGGATGACAAGTTGAGGACCTTGGGTGTACTTTTTCCTTCACAGAAATTTGGGGTTGACATTACAAGCGCGCTCTGTGTGAATGGAGAATGTCCACTTTGACTCCCTCAAATAATAGGTCAGATCTGATCGTATCCTCGACCGTAAAACCGGGTATAACGACTCCCTTACGGCCCTAACTCTTAAACCGGTACAGAATAACTCCTAAAACAACATTAAAGATGTTTTTCGCTGATGTAATACGTTAACCTAGTTCAACTGACCGAGTCAACATGGATCATGTGTCAGCGTGTGTGACCGATGATAGCCAGTGGTTGGCTCCTTTCTGCCCCTCTCCCTCTCCCTTGTCCTAGAGCATGGTGGCCGGTGAGTGGCGACTTGCCTTTCCCATGAACCAACATGTACGGTCCTACTCTATGCGTTCCATTTTAAATGCAGTCATGGGTTTTCGTATCCAACTTTCATCGTTCGTTTAATTTGATTTTTTATGATTAGTATTTTTAAGTATTATTAGATGATAAAACATGAATGATACTTTATGTGTAATTTATATTTTTAATTTTTTTTAGAAAAATTAAATAAGATGATGATTAGAATTGGGCACGGAAATTCATGACTACACTTAAAATGGGACGGAGCAAGTAGAACTCTATGGCTATCGGCAAACTTCTCGCTAATCTCACAACACCACGCCGACCACCCCTTCCACCTCACCTTCACGCCCCGTCCAACCAAATCTTAGTAAGATTTATTGATTGCTTCCGTGGTCCTGCCAGCAGCCATCTCCTTCTTGGCTAGCTAGTTTCATGGTTGGGAAGATGCATATGTGGTGCTGAGCTTGAGCTTGAGCTCCATCGAGGGAGCAAGAAAGAAAAGATCGAAGCTTTCATCGATTGGTGGCTAGTGCTACTCCTATGTCATTGCCCTGCTCGTCGGCACCACCCTTCCGATGCTTTCCCACTGCCCTATGCCTCGATCTAGTTAGCCAACGTCTCTACTATCTGTTGCCCTGATCTACACAACCGACGGGATCAAGAAACCAACTTCCTTGATCTGATCTGCCATGTGCCGCCGAGATCGAGGTCGTTAGTGCTTGAGCTTGGTTGGAATGATGGCCAGGGTGATCGTGTGGTGGTTGGTGAGGATGCCACGTCCTATTCACCTCTGGTGCGAGCATCACTAGCGTATCATCGCGGTGTGTGACAGAGCACGAGGGGAAATGCAAAGGAAGAAGAGGAGAGTGGCATGGACGGGCGGTGAGTTAGAGCTCGACGGGGTTCACTCGTCGTCGCCGCTGCCATTGGGAGCTCAAGCTCCCTTGCCACTACTAGAGGGAGATACGGGGGAGAGAGGAAGGAGAGAGAAGTGAGGTAGAGTGAGATGACATGTGGGCTCCGCAAAATATTTCTAACTTAATGTGCCATGCCGGCCAGTACCACCTCTCAGTATTGTCTTAGGAGTCATTTCTCCGGAATTTCTTCGTAGTGGCTTCGTTCCATGCCTCATTTCATAGGCAAGCCCAGAGTGGCTCTATTTCATTTTATTTCACTTCCTAGCACTTCCTATGATTTAATATCCATCCCTTTGGTCTTATTGACATAAGAGATGTCATTTGTCGGTTTTAATAATTTGAGGGATACAGATAAGCGATATAAATATGATCCGACCTATATTTTGAAGGAGTTAGAGTGGACCCTTTTTCCTAGTTTATTGACGTGCAAATTTAGGCCAAATTTATGATCACCTTTGGACTTAACCTACGCCCACTTTTTGGATGAACTCGTACCCACGTTTAGGCCGAATTAACTTAAAATTATGGACCGAATTATGCTTGATTTTGGGCTGAATATTTACTCACTGATGGGTCAAATTAATGTGCAGCTATGGGCTGAATTTACGCTCGTTGCTGCCAGACAAGCAGTGGGCAGAGCCGCATACTGGATTTTTCACATTTTGGTCCTTTTGAAAAACTTATTTCGCAAATAGACCCCTGAAAAAACTTATCCCAGAAATGGTCCTTTTTGGGGCGCCAGAGAATCTTTTGCATGAACTAGAAAACCGTTCAATGTTGAGCTATTTTGTTGATACTGCAAAAATCTGATGCAAAAATCAGTTTGGTACTAAACAAGATGAGAATTCCATGAATGAATATTTGATAGAACTGTGATTATTAACTGACATCGTTGAGCTTCAGTTCAGTTTTTTCCTCCCTGTTTGAGGATTTTACTGAAGCAGATGTGGGTCTGGCTGGGTTCACCATTCCAGCAATCACAAACCACATTTAAGATCCTAGTTTACTCTTTGCTGTTTCTTACAGAGACCTCAAAGTTGTGATGACTTTTGGGGGTGTTAGGCCTGTTTGTTATTATTCCTATGTTGATCTCAAATGTTTTGATTTTGATTTTAATCAAATGATAATTGCAAGTATTCAGAAATGCATTTGAAGCGATACAGTCAATGGAAAAAAAATTCTGTCTTCAGTAAAACACAAGGGATGGGAGACGTGCGTTCCTTGTTGCTGCTGCTGATTCTCGAAGTCACCGGCGATGGCCGCCGGCGACGAAGACGCTGCTCCGGCGCTGTCACGCTGTGAGATGGTCACCGGCGGCGACTGCGACGGCCTCTCTTCGGCCGCTCCCTCCGACCACGACGGCAATTCCTCCCATCAATCGCCGATCCCCCCTCCGCCGCCGCCGTTCCCGCACTCATCGGTTTCTCTTTCACCTCATGACACCGCCCACCCCGCGCGCTGCTCATCGAATTGACGCGGAGATATGGGGCCGAACTGACCCGAATTTATGTGCATCCTTTACAGGCCGATGAACGCACACTTTTAGCCCAACTGACGTGCATGGTTGGGCTGAAATGCTATTTGGGACAAATTTGTTCACACGTTTGGGCCCTACTCACAGAAAATTTGGGCTTACATTACTAGCGCAGTAGCGCTGCTCTGGTGAATGGAGAAGGTCCACTTGACTTTGACTCCTATAGGTCGGATCTGATTCATATTTCTCGACCGCAAAACAGGGTATAATGATTTCCTCGAGGCTCCAACTGTTAAAACAGGTACAAAATAACTCCTAAAACAGCATTAGGTTTTTCACTAATGTGGCACGTTGAGCTAGTTCAACTTGCTGAGTCAACATGGGTCCACGTGTCAGTCAGTGTGGTGACCGATGATAGCCAGTGGCGGCTCCTTCCCCCCCCCCAGCCAGGGTTTCCCTTACTGCCTTTAACCGCGCGGTTACCGTGGTAACCGGGCTTACCGCGGGTGTACGGTAATGGTTACCGGCGGTAGGGTTTGGAGAATTTTGACCAAATTCAAAATTTCCAAAAAAATTGAAAAAAATCCAAAAGAATCATGGATGTAGTTCTTGCTTTTTAGTGGCGGATGGTGAAGAATTTTTTTTGAAAAAGAGTAAGATAACACATTTGAGGGCAAAACCGAAAGTAGTTTAGAAAATGGAAAAAAAGAAATAAAGTAATGGTCCTGAAGTTGCACTGTTTATCCGACCCATTAAGGCCCAATAGTGGAGAAAATATCTCCCGTGTGGCTAGGGCTCTCCTCTCGTTCTCTCTGTCGGCATGAGGTGAGGGGGCAGAGTTTCCCTTCCCTTTTGGTGATGGGTTATCTCATCCCCGTGGTAAGGCAGTTACAGTGGTAACCGCCAAATACCGTGTGAAATACGTTTAAAACATTTGAATTCAAAAATTCGGCGGTTTCATGGTTTGGTCACAATTTGGTGCGGTAACCGCAATATTTGCGTGATAACCGTGATTTGTATAGTAGAACATAACAATGCTATAAAAATTGAAAAAAACACTAAGATGTGTAGAAATTAGAGATAATTAGAAGATTATATAAACCTAACTGTTGGATGAAAAATGCAAAAATTCGGCATGACCTTTTCTATATTATGAACTTTCAAGCAATTCAACGATTCATAGCATGATAATTAAACAACAACAATTCAACAACCTCACATTTCAAAGCATAATGATGTCCACATTAGCTCAAACAATAGAGTTCACAATATAATGTCCATGACTACATATATGATAGTTCATTATGACAAGCAACATGAATATAGAAATAGTTTGAAACGAAGGATATAAACAAGGACATACTAACATAGTGCATAGCTAGGTGTTCCATTGATTGCATGCCATGTTGTACTTCTTTGTGGACATGAGCATCAAGCTGTGTGAGTGTAGCAACCTCGCCTTGTATTCCTACTAACTTTGACCTGTCCATGATGCTGTTGATTGCCACTGACCGTACAATTGAGCATACCACTTGGGCTCTTGCCACTCATTCACTCATGTAGGAGGAGGATAATCAGAAGCTTGAGGACGGTTGTACACGTACATTGGATATCGACTTTCAATGCTAGAGGCATTGAATGAGCTATAGCTATGCTGTGGTGTGTCAAGCCGCTGTTGTTGTCGGCCTCTCAGAGTAACGGTAGTTCATTGAGAGCTTGGAGCACCATGATCCTGGTCCTGAGTATCGTGAGTGAAGTCAGTCTCACCTGCAAATCAAATAGTAGGAAGAAGATTAAACGGTCGTGAATTGCAAGGTGAAGGTTGAAATAATAAGTAAAGAATTGAATCAGGCTGTGGTCATCTAACACTGTTGTGTGACCCCTAGAAGGCACATCAGTGGCGCCTTGGCCTCCTTAACCATCGTCGTCTCCGTTATTTGTATCAGTTCTTGAGCTACTATCATCAGACTCTTGGTAGTCTGGGCTCCCTTGAGTCTCTTCATCGCTATCAACACTCCTTGATCGTGTCGCTAATCTGATTGTTAGTGTCGTAGAATGATAGGTCCGTTGGCCTTTGAAGGGATCGTCATTGTCCTTCCTAACTTGGGCATTTGTTTGCTGAATTTGAAGGCGAAGGTTGTAGTTGACATAGACAAGCTTGCTGAGCTTGTTGTGTGAGTTTGTTACGGATCTTTGTATGTATGGATGCAAGTGTGCTCCAATTCCGTTCACATCCACTTGAAGAGCAACACTGACCAACCAAACGCAACACAAGTTTCTTCAAATTCGGCATGTCCAATGTACACATAGACCACCATTAACACTGCTTGGGTCGTTATTGCCTCTATGTTTTCCCACCACCCCTTGCTAGATAGGCAGGTGTGTGCATATCTACCTTCTGCTGTGCCACTGAATTCGCTTTGCATGAAGCTAGAGGAAGCCATGCACTTCATGAACTGATCTTGCTTCCTAAGAAAACTCTAAAGGAACATGTAGTTTGTGCCGAACCGTGTAGCATTCCACTTAACCAATTCACCACCTATAGCTGTTGTCACCATAGCATGAAGCTTCGAATGATTGTATGACCATATGCAAATTTTCCTAGCACTCTGAATCACCATATCATGGTTTGGCATTTTTCCAACCTCCTTAAGCATCAAGTTAGTTGTGTGAGCCACATAAGGTTGCCACACAATAGTTGGGTACTCTTGCCGCAGTAGCCTGCAAGCCTTCTTGTAGTTTGACCCATTGTCAGTGATAATTTGCACGACATATTGAGGGCCTACTTCACGTACCACCTTCCTTATCTCCTGCGTTAGAAAATTACAAAATAAACATAAGTCCATTACCCTAAACTTGATGATAACACATGAAGTAAATTTGTTGCATCAATGTCGTCACCTTCTATATGAAGTTAGCATTCTGGCTTTGGTCCGTCGCATCAATGGACTTGTGAAAAAAATATTATTCCATTGCAATGTATCAAAAAGTTGATGACAACCATACCCGTCGGTCGAGTCGAGGAATCACACATTACAGTAACACCATACTCAACAAAATCACGCTTAAACCTTTCGAATTGCTTCTTTACGTCCTTCTCTGTAGCATCAAGGTACTTACCATCTATCTCCCTACCAGTTGAAGAAGGTATGTTTTCACATATAATTAACACATCAAATAATTAGTCTCTAATATGTTAGAAAAAATGTAAATCTGTATTAAATGCATATGTACCCCACTTCTGTGTCTCTTGAACGGCGCTGACGAAGTTTGGATTATCGGCATTTCTTGCAAGGATGCCGGAGGTAAAAAAGAAACTTATCCAGGACTCACCAACCTCCTCCCTACCTTGTTTTCCCTTTTTTGTAAAGAATCCTGTGTCAATGCATAATGCATAGTAGGGATGTGTGGGAGCATGGGGAGAACATACCACTAGGCTTTCGTTGTAAGTATTGTCATCAGAAAATGAGCGGTGGTGGGGCAACTTGACTCAAAATTCACTTGGCTAGCAAAAGGAAGGGCTCATCAGAAAAGTGAATTTTAAGTCGAGTTGCCCTACCACCACTCCTTTTCTAATGACAATACTTACAACGAAATCTTGTTGGTATGTTGTCCCCGTGTTGACACATGATTTTTCACAAAGAAGGGAAAGCAGGACAGAGAGGTGACTGGTTAGTCCTGGGTAATGTTCTTCACCTCCGGCATCCCTGTAAGAAATACTGATAATCCATACTTTGTCAGCGCCATTTGAGAGACACAAAAGTGGGATACGTATGCATTTAATACGACTTCATATTTTCCTAACAGATTAGAGACTAATTATTTGATATGTTAATTCTAGGTAAAAACATACCTTCTCCAACTAGTAGGGAGATAGATGACAAGTACCTTGATGCTATAGAGAAGGACGTAAAGAAGCAATTCGAGAGGTTTAAGCGTGATTTTGATGAGTATGGTGTTAATCTAATGTGTGATTCTTAGACTCGACTGACGGGTATGGCTGTCATCAACTTTTTGATATATTGCAATGGAATAATGTTTCTTGACAAGTCCATTGATGCGACGGGCCAAAGCCAGGATGCTAACTTCATATAGAAGGTGACAACTTTAATGCAACAAATTTACGTTATATGTTATCAAGTTTCGGGTGATGTACTTATTTTTATTTTGTGATTTACTAATATAGGAGATAAGGAAGGTGTTACACGAAGTACGCCCTCAACATGTCGTGTAGATTATCATTGACAATGGGTCAATTTACAAGAAGGCTTACATATTACTGCAGCAAGAGTACCCAACTATTGTGTGGCAACCTTGCGTGGCTCACACAATTAATTTGATGCTTAAGGATGTTGAAAAAAAAATGCCAGACCATGATACGGTGATTGAGAGTGCTAAGAAAATTTGTAGATGTTTTGTAGCTATAGCATTGAACCCTTGGACGCACTACGCATACACTACAAGTGTGATCGTCTTCCAAGACCTCCGTCAGGCCTTCGAGTGGATGACGGACATGGCCGCTGCCGTTTTGTTGGAGGTTGAGATGTATTAGCGTAAGAGTGACGAATTTGGGAGGCCGCTTGCAAGAAAGATCTAAGGCTTGCAAGAAAGACCTCCGTTTTGATAATGCAACTATCAAAAGTCCTAATGCTTTCGACGTATCTAGAATTATAAAATGACATGTTAGTCGGCATTTGCAGCACAATGGTGGTCTATGTTTACATCATACACGCCGAATTTGAAGAAATTTGTATTGCGTTTGGTTGGTCAGTATTGCTCTTTAAGTTAATATGAACGGAATTGTAGCACATTTGCATTCGTACAGACAAAGATTCGTTATAAAGTTACACACAACAAGCTCAACAAGCTTGTCTGTGTCAAATATAACCTTCGCAGTCGAATTCAGCAAACAAATGCCGAGTTAGGAAGGACGATGATGATCCCTTTCAAAGGCCAGTGGACCTATCATTCTACGACACTTAACAATTTAATTAGAGATCGAATGGACAATGTTTAGTCCAATGCTTGCCCTGAACTAGATGAAGACTCAACTGAGAGTGAAGCCCCCATGCCTAGTCCACTTGTAGCCAACCTAGTGGACTTGACTGACTTGCGCAAGACCACGAGGGCATCTACTATTGTTGAGTAGGCTGATATGAATATGTGACAGTCATATTGGAAAAAGAAAGACTCAATAGCGACCAAAACCAACTCCATCTAAAAAAGTGAAAGCCAAAGGTTCATCAACACGGTCGAGGAGTATTGATAGCAATGAAGAGACTCAAGGAGACCAGCTACCAATAATCCAATGGTAGAGTAGCTCAAGAACTAATACAAATGATGGAGATGATGGTGGTCAAGGAGGGCAAGGCGCCACTGATGTGCCTTTTAGGGGTCATACAACAGTGTCAGGTGACCATATCCTAATTTAATTCTTTACTTATTATTTCAACCTTCACCTTGCAATTCACGACCGATTAATCTTGTTCGTACTATTTAATTTGCAGATGAGGCCGACTTCACTTACGCTACTAAGGACTAGGATCATGGTGTTCCAAGTTCTCAACGAACTAACGTTACTCGAGAGGGCGACAACAACAACAACAGTTTTACACACCTCAACATAGCTATAGCTTATTCAATATCTCTAGCTGTTGACGAGAAACACGGTGGCCTAGGAGATCTGCTTAACTCCGGTGCAGGTCCAAGGCTTGCCTCGAGTGTGCTAAGGGTGTGCCAGCTGGTTTGATTTTGCAACCAGCAAGGAAACAACAAGCAAAGTTAGTTAGCCGATAGCCGATATAGTTGGACCAGATCGACTATGGATTGATGTATGAATTAAGCATAAACCATAAATATGCCTCATCGGCTGTAGTATCATCAAATCAGTTTGGTATGAGTCAGGCGATACTATAGGAATAGTCGATGAAAATAATATTTAGAGCAAGATAGATAGATAAAGATAATGTACCAGCTAATACTCTAGTACAAACTTATATAAACAAATAAATCTATATAAACATATCAAATCATGATCAGTTAATAATTTAGATAACCGAATCGATACTGATCTAACTTGATATGGTTATATAGGATGATCTATCTATATAAGTGGCAAATATACATAAAACTAGTACAAGCAGCATGTACATTAGGTAAGATCGATTGAAACTCTGATACTATCTCTAATTATGATTAATTCCAGGTTATTTTTTAGGGTTCTAAACAAGACTAGGGATGATATATCTCAAAGTAAGTAGAGAAACCTAAAGTCTAAACAATCAAGGAATTAACCACTTTTTAAGATGGTAGATGTCTTAGTTAATCTAATCTAGTAAGGCAATTTAGTCGATACTGGCAGGAGCCCTAAAGCGAGAACCAGCGGATAGGGCTAAATTGAGATACTAAGGCTAGATTAATTAAGACATATGATGGCAAATGGTTATGATAGAAGGACTAAAACATCTAAAATAACATAATAGCCCCAATAGCACGAGCCATCGAGATGGGTTACCTCTTGTCGAGATAACTCGCTGAAAAGAACAAAAGGGTGGTGATGCGCCGAAGTTGTATTGGATTTTCTCCCGTATTACAGTGGTATGGGGTTCATATTTATACCCCGAGGACAAAATTGGGTCCATTATGGACACGACTTAAACTTTCCTAAAGATAAAATACAAACAAGACCATATGGCGGTCTATTACCAATCTCTATCAAACCGACTCAAATATCCTAATTTTTTTTTGACTGTGAATACTGTCAGGGCTTTGCCTTGTAGTGTAAATTTTATAAAACACAAAAAGTATTTACAAGGTTATAGAGAAAGAACAAAAGAAGAAAAGCAACAAAGCTACAAGGTTTGTAACCAGTCAGAAATAGATTGCTTGAGGGGGATCTTTCATTCTGCACATATGCAGAAGAACTTCTTTCACACAAATATACTTCCAGGATTGAAATGATGGCTGAATGTTTTGAAAGATAAATCCATTTCGTTGCTTCCAAATATGCCATGATGCCAAAAAGAAAACCTCAAGGAAGCCTCTATAAGCAAACCTGAGTCTGGCCAGAGCAATCATCTGAAAGAATTCCAAGTTGTGATTCCATTGAATTCCTAGGTGCTGCCAGCATCGAGCACTGAAAGGACATGTGAAAAAGAGATGAGTCTTGTTTCTCTCTGATGTGTATTACATAAAGCACATGTGAGATCATCATCCTCTTTGGCACAGTGTCTTCTGTTAAGCATATCTCTTGTATTATGCCTGTCACAGAACAAGAGCCATGCAAAAACTTTTATCTTTATGACACATTTGGTTTTCCACAGCCAGATCATGGGTCTAGGAGGTTGCAGGGTAGAGAAATTATGCTTATAAAACCTCTTGGTTGTATATGTGTCAGTTCCCTAAATGAAACTCCAAGCATCACCTCTTTCTGGCTCAAGCTGTAAATGACTCAACTCCTCCTCCAGCTGTAAGAATTCACCATATGCATCATCCGAGAGGAGAAGTACAAAAGAATCCTCCGGAGGCCTTAATCACATGCTCATAACTGAATCATTTTTATACAAAGCCACACTGAACAAATTAGGGTAGCTGGTGCACTTAAAATCATCATTCCAGAGCAGTGCAATTGCACCTGTCTGAATTGAACACTTGGCTATACCCTTGAAAATGTCAGAAAGAGATGCAATATCCCTCCACCAGAAAGAACCCTTATTCAAAACCAAGTAGGGTACCCTAGAAGCATAATAGGTCTGAGAGATCAAATTTACCCAAGGCAGATCAACACTATTGTAGAATTTTACCATATCCTAATTAATTGATACAATTGTCATAATCGAGCTCTATCTCTAATTGGCAAAGACGGTTATTCCAACTCAGGCCCATGCTGAGCCCAACTCACAGCTATCGGCACAATTGGCCACTTGCCTTATCGGCTTGACCAAACTCAACTTTGTTTCTAGCCGATACGATACCCAGCAGATGCGCTATTCGACTTTAAAACCGATTCGATCTTGCACCAAATCCGTTTCGATCTTGTTCCTTCTTCTCCGAGTCTAATGCAAAATTCCGTTGTTAACACTAGCATTGAAAATGGATATCCAACGTACGTGTACAACCATCCCCAAGCTTCTGATTATCCTCTACATGGGTGTATGAGTGGCAAGAACCCTAGTGGTATCCTCAATTGTACGGTCAGTGGCAATCAACAGCATCATGGACATGTCAAAGTTAGTAGGAATACAAGGCGAGGTTGCTACACTCACACAGCTTGATGCTCATGTCCACAGAGAAGTACATCATAGCATACAATCGGTGGAACACCTAGCTATGCACTATGTTAGTATGACATATCCTTCGTTCCGAACTAGAACTTCTATATTTGTGTTTCTTGTCATAATGAACTACTGTATTTGTAGCCATGGACATTATATTGTGAACTCTATTGTTTGAGCTACATGTGGACATCATTATGCTTTGAAACGTGTGATTGTTGAATTGTTATGCTATGAATTGTTGAAGTGCTTTGAAGTTCATAATATAGAAAATATCATGGCAAATTTTTGTATTTTACATCCAAAAGGTAGGTTTGAAAATATCATATATATTTTTCTAATTATCTCTAGTTTCTATACACATTAAGTGTTTTTCAATTTTTTTTAGCACTGTTCTGTTCTGCTGCACAAATCATGGTTACCATGCAAATATCGCGGTTACAGCGCCAAACCATGCGGTAACCGTGACCAAACCGCGAAATCACCGAATTTTTGAATTCAAATGTTTGACGATGAATTTCACAAGGTTTTCAGTAACTGCGGGGTTATGGTAGCCCCCATCCAAACGGTAAGGAAAACACTGCTGGTAGCAGGTGCTCAGTTCTGTTAATGGATGAATCAGGAAAGATGTGCCACGTATACTGAGTTTGACTCGTTCAATTATGTGCTAGTCGTGCTACTAGTTAGCTGCACCAAACGGAAGTGTTCTCATTGAGATATGTATGATACATGGAAAACCCTGTCATAGGCTGACCATTCTGGGGATACCATTACTGTTCGCAGTACAAAACACTCATGTGCTGTGCAGTCTGAATGCACTGGCTGCCTGGCACTAGTAGCTCTGGAAAGCTTCAGTTTGGCTTCTTTGATATCTTGTTTGCATCTCCCGTGTACTGTACATGTAAATATGAGTGCGCACTGATCATTGTATACAAATCATTTTGTAGGATGTATTATGCTCTACAGACTACTGGAGTACAATATATCAGCTTCGCTTAAGCTATCTCTAAAGGTTTGTTAAGACTTAAGAGTCGCCACGGGATTTGTATCATTGTATGGAAGAAGAAGGCGCATGGTACCGAGGATGAGAACGGGGGAACATCATGCGGAAAACTGGTGTGGAAGGGGCGCGTTTGTGTTGTTTGGTATGCGATGGACAAGGCTGAGCTGCATCACCATCAAGGCATCAAGACCTGCATTTGTTTTCTTTGTTGTCATCATCCTTGCTGGACTCGTCCTTATTTGTTATTCCCACGATGTTATTTGTTCAGTTCTTGCTACATTGGACAAAGGCTCTTAATGACGATGTTTGGCAGGAGGCTCAGGTGGGCCCACCGAGACTCGCACAGGTCAAAGTCAACACACGACGAAATCAAACAGTAAAACAATCTGAGGAGAGTGAGGCAGAGAGAGCAGAGTGATTCGAGAGCAAGAGCAAACCACCTTCTTCTTCTTCTTCTCTTCTTCCTCTGCACTGCAGTTAGCTCTCTGCTGCGCCATGTGCCGCGGATCAGTCCTCCTCCTCCGTGTCCATGCCGCGCTGCTTCTCCTCGCGGCGCTCCCGGCGCTGATCGCCGGCCAGCCGTGGCAGATATGCGTCAAATTGGTAGTTTGTAGTTTCGACTAGATATTATTATGAGATAATCCCTTATATGCCACTGAAAATTGGTTTGATCCCTTATATGCCACTAAAAATTGGCTCTTCCCTTATATGCCATTGGTCCAAATTTGTGCACCCTCTCATGCCACTACAGTTAGTTGACCGTGTGTTGACCGTTAACTTTTAAGTAAAAAAGACATATTTGCCCTCTCTGAGTTGTTAGGCATGCCCTATACTTAGAAGGGTAAATATGTCTTTTTTCCCTGAGAATTAACGGTCAACTGACGGGAGTGGCATGAGAGGGTGTGCAAATTTAGATCAATGGCATATAAGGGAAGAGCCAATTTTCAATGGTATATAAGAGATCAGACCAATTTTCAGTGGCATATAAGGGATTCTCTCTATTATTATTGTAACATTAGTTAGTCTATGCATTTCACTCAAGCAATGGAAGCTAGGGTGGAGCACTAGTCAAGAAAAGCTAACAGTGAGTGTTATGACCATAATGCATAATATTGATAGGCCAGTGCCAAACTGCCAATGTGATGTCATGATTCATTACCTGCCTGGAATACCATTTTAGACCCCCAAAAAGAAATATAGGCGTGCAATAATGATCTTGCAAAATGCTGGGTTAGCTTATCTGAAAGGCTATCCTTGCTAGTTGCTTTTGCCAATCAAATTCCACATAGTAAAATAATCCATATAGACTTCTGTTCAACACCAAATGGCAGTTTTTACACAAAATTTGATATTTTTCTGAAACAAATATTTCACACAATTTTTATCACATGGAAAATTTCAAAGAATCTGACGCTATCTTACTTTTCATGTGTGAACTCATCATCCGTTCCTCCTGGTTTGCTTTCTGCTAACCGTGTCTTGAAAGTCTTTCACCATAACCATACTACTTTTTTTCCATGTGTAATACGGAGTACAATCTACAGGGAAAAGGAGAAACGGAGCAGGTAAAGTTCTTGCAATTGTAATGCCTATAGTTGCTGCCATACTGGCAGTCACTGTAATTGGCTTTTGTTTCTGGAGGAGGAGAAGACCAGAAAAAGCACCTCCACCAGGACCGCTCGGATGTGAGTCCCCTGAAGTCTGAGCACTTAAAATCATGTGGTAACAAATTAAATGATTCATTTGTTCTGTGTTCACTTTATAATTGATCTATGGCAGCCGCATCTCGTTCGGAGGAGTTTGAGAGTATTGAGTCACTTTTTCTTGATCTATCAACACTCCGAATCGCAACAGATAACTTCTCCGAAAATAACAAACTTGGTGAAGGAGGATTTGGTGTTGTTTATAAGGTATTGATAGGCTTCTAGTATCTTTATCGCAACAAAAGTAAGTAGATCCTGTCCTTCTACAACGTCCCTTCCATGCTGCAGCTGCAAGCCGAGGCCGTCGCGCCGTCGCCATCGCCGGCGCCGGCGCCGGCAGGGAAGCCACCTGCTGTGCCGGGCACTACAGGAGGTGAGCTTAGCTGACTTTACTACTATGCATATTAATTAGGAGTACTCTGCTTCCATCTTTTGTTCCCTGAAAATTATTGTACCTAGTGTGATGCTGGACGTATGATAGCTTAACTAATGCCATTATAATTTTGTAAAGTTTGAGATATGCCATCGGTATCTCAATGACACGTAGGACCCACATGAGTCAATGACATGTGGGTCCGGACGGCATGGTTCCAATTTTGCAAAATTATAATGGCATGGTTTCAATTTTCCCTTTTAGGTTAAGTACAGTTCAGAATTTTCATCACGCCAACTAATGCATAGTTTAAGCAAGAAACGTCCGAATTTCTCTTGGTATTAACTAGATGAATGCCTAGATTTTCCATGATTCGATCCAGACCTGTTGCTGTCATGCTAGTTAGCGTATAGTTCACTACTATTCCGTACTAGTGTATACTAGTACTCCTATCATACAGTTGACTAAGTCTACTTTTTCCACCGACTAATTTCTTAGAGACATTTTTATTTAGGGAATATAATCTCGAAATCAACCTAATCCACAAGACAAAATTGTGCAATATGATACTAGTAATACGTGCTTGGTTTCTCTGTATGTGATTCAATTATCTGTCAGTCGCCTAACTTTCAGTTGTTTGATCAGCTAGTAGTTAAGTGAATGCAAGGAAAAAAAAAGGCACTTTCTTGTTACTCTGAAAATTTACACTATCTTTTCTGAGAAGAATCTTGTGTCATGTATTTTTCTGTTTGTTTGGGAACAGTTGTCTATCTTTTCATCTTCTGCTTACTGTTCTAGATTCAGTTACTGCAGGCAGCACCACATGTGCGATGGCAATCTAGAAGCTATGACTTGTAGTCATGTCAACACTCCGAATCGCAACAGATAACTTCTCCGAAAATAACAAACTTGGTGAAGGAGGATTTGGTGTTGTTTATAAGGTATTGATAGGCTTCTAGCATCTTTATCGCAACAAAAGTAAGTAGAACCTGCACCAGATAACAGGTATATATATTCATTTGTGCAGGGATCCCTACCACATGGTGAAGAGATAGCAGTAAAGAGGCTCTCACAAAGCTCTGTGCAAGGAATGGGGGAGCTGAAAAATGAGCTGGTTTTGGTTGCCAAGCTCCAGCACAAGAATCTTGTCCGTTTGGTCGGTGTTTGTCTAGAAGAGCATGAGAGGATGCTTGTCTATGAATACATGCCCAATAGAAGCTTGGATACCATTCTTTTTGGTGCATTTCCCCTCCGTGCATTCTAAAAATTTGTCAACATTAATTTGCACAAGTAATTCATGTCCCCTGATGCTTCTCATTTTCATGAGACAGATGCTGAGAAAAGCAGTCTGCTAGACTGGGGAAGAAGGCTGAAAATAATAAACGGAGTCGCTCGAGGAATGCAGTATCTCCATGAAGATTCCCAGCTGAAGATCGTTCATCGGGACCTTAAGGCAAGCAATGTTCTTCTAGACTCTGATTACAACCCCAAGATTTCAGACTTCGGCTTGGCGAGGCTCTTCGGAGGCGACCAAACACAGGACGTCACAAATCGCGTTGTCGGGACATAGTAAGCACATCCAGTCATCCATCAACACCCATGACAGACAGATCAAAGATTGTGCATCAGATATCGTCAAAGTTAACCATGTTCTTAATTTATCTGCAGTGGATACATGGCGCCAGAGTACGCGATGCGTGGGCACTACTCCGTCAAGTCAGACGTGTTCAGCTTCGGCGTCCTGGTCCTGGAGATCGTCACGGGGAGGAGGAACAGCGGCTCCTACTACAGCGAGCAATCCGGCGATCTCCTAAGCATCGTGAGCACCACCAACTTCTTAGCTCAATTTGAGCAAACCAACATTACATTTCTCGCAGTGACAATTCAGTTAAAAAAATGGTGATCTCTGACGACGATGCAGATATGGGAGCACTGGACCATGGGAACCATCATGGAGATGGTGGACCGGTCCATGGGCGAGCGCGCGGCGGGCGGCGAGATCGCGAGGTGCATCCACGTCGGGCTGCTCTGCGTGCAGGAGAACCCGGCGAGCAGGCCGGCCATGTCGGCGGTGAACGTGATGCTGAGCAGCGGCACGGTGTCGCTCAAGGCACCGTCCAGGCCGGCGTTCTACATCCGGAAGGGCGGCGGCGACGACGGCGGCGGCACGGGGTCGTACTCGGGGTCGTTCGTCGGCACCTTGCCGTCGTCCGGCAGGTCGGCGCCCATGTCGCCCAACGAGGTGTCCATCACTGAGCTCGAGCCGAGATAAGGAAGAAAAATGTAGCAGAGCCATGTCATGTCACAGGAGTGAAGGGCTCCGGGGATGCCTAATTTGTGATTTTGTGTGCTGTGATGGTGTCCTCAAGATGCTACAATGTATAGAAACAGGCAGTAATCGTTGGCAAGAACAAAATGCCAGCAAAACAGTATAGCACTTTAGTGTTGTCTTTTAACTCTTACGGCGAATTATGCTGAGATAATTGCATGATTTGCAGGTGTTCATTACAAATATATTATCCTCGTTTCATATTATAAGTAGTCTTGACATTTTTCTTACTTTAACTTTTTCAAATTTAACTAAGTTTATAAAACAAAATTAACATCTACAACAACAAATCAGTTTTATTAACATGTAATATATTTTTGTAGTATGTTTGTTTTATGTTGAAAATATTGTTATATTTTTCTATAAATTTAATCAAACTAAAAAATGTTGATTAGTTAAAAAGGTCAACTTATATAATATTGAAATGAATAGAGTAGTGTACTCACTGGTACATGATTTATGTGGTTGAACATATTCGAGCCCACATGTCTACGTATGCCAAATGCTCAACTCAACAGGTAAATCAAGATACATAGGAGGAGGTAAATAAATCATAGTGCGCTGGAGGATGATCTGCCTTGCAGGACATTGCCAGATATTCCTAGGGGGAATGGGAATAGGTGTTATGTGGATGCTGCTTGGGTGAATGGTTTAGCACAATATTTTTCCACATGCCAAACTCTCATAATGCGCTCTTTACTCCGAAAATAACAAACTTGGTGAAGGAGGATTTGGTGTTGTTTATAAGGTATTGATAGGCTTCTAGTATCTTTATCGCAACAAAAGTAAGTAGAACCTGCGCCAGGTGACAGGTATATATATGCATTTGTGCAGGGATCCCTACCACATGGTGAAGAGATAGCAGTAAAGAGGCTCTCACAAAGCTCTGTGCAAGGAATTGGGGAGCTGAAAAATGAGCTGGTTTTGGTTGCCAAGCTCCAGCACAAGAATCTTGTCCGTTTGGTCGGTGTTTGTCTGGAAGAGCATGAGAGGATGCTTGTCTATGAATACATGCCCAATAGAAGCTTGGATACCATTCTTTTTGGTGCATTTCCCCTCCGTGCATTCTAACAATTTATCAACATTAATTTGCACATGCAATTCATGCCCCCTAATGCTTCTCATTTTCATGAGACAGATGCTGAGAAAAGCAGTCTGCTAGACTGGGGAAGAAGGCTGAAAATAATAAACGGTGTCGCTCGAGGAATGCAGTATCTCCATGAAGATTCCCAGCTGAAGATCGTTCATCGGGACCTCAAGGCAAGCAATGTTCTGCTAGACTCTGATTACAACCCCAAGATTTCAGACTTCGGCTTGGCGAGGCTCTTCGGAGGCGACCAAACACAGGACGTCACAAATCGCGTCGTCGGGACATAGTAAGCACATCCAGTCATCCATCAACACCCATGACAGACAGATCAAAGATTGTGCGTCAGATATCGTCAAAGTTAACCATGTTCTTAATTTATCTGCAGTGGATACATGGCGCCAGAGTACGCGATGCGTGGGTACTACTCCGTCAAGTCAGACGTGTTCAGCTTCGGCGTCCTGGTCCTGGAGATCGTCACGGGGAGGAGGAACAGTGGCTCCTACTACAGCGAGCAATCCGGCGATCTCCTAAGCATCGTGAGCACCACCAACTTCTCAGCTCAATTTGAGCAAAACCAACATTACATTTCTCGCAGTGACGATTCAGTAAAAAAATGGTGATCTCTGACGACGATGCAGATATGGGAGCACTGGACCATGGGAACCATCATGGAGATGGTGGACCGGTCCATGGGCGAGCGCGCGGCGGGCGGCGAGATCGCGAGGTGCATCCACGTCGGGCTGCTCTGCGTGCAGGAGAACCCGGCGAGCAGGCCGGCCATGTCGGCCGTGAACGTGATGCTGAGCAGCGGCACGGTGTCGCTCAAGGCACCGTCCAGGCCGGCGTTCTACATCCGGAAGGGCGGCGGCGACGACGGCGGCGGCACGGGGTCGTACTCGGGGTCGTTCGTCGGCACCTTGCCGTCGTCCGGCAGGTCGGCGCCCATGTCGCCCAACGAGGTGTCCATCACTGAGCTCGAGCCGAGATAAGGAAGAAAAATGTAGCAGAGCCATGTCATGTCACAGGAGTGAAGGGCTCCGGGGATGCCTAATTTGTGATTTTGTGTGCTGTGATGGTGTCCTCAAGATGCTACAATGTATAGAAACAGGCAGTAATCGTTGGCAAGAACAAAATGCCAGCAAAACAGTATAGCACTTTAGTGTTGTCTTTTAACTCTTACGGCGAATTATGCTGAGATAATTGCATGATTTGCAGGTGTTCATTACAAATATATTATCCTCGTTTCATATTATAAGTAGTCTTGACATTTTTCTTACTTTAACTTTTTCAAATTTAACTAAGTTTATAAAACAAAATTAACATCTACAACAACAAATCAGTTTTATTAACATGTAATATATTTTTGTAGTATGTTTGTTTTATGTTGAAAATATTGTTATATTTTTCTATAAATTTAATCAAACTAAAAAATGTTGATTAGTTAAAAAGGTCAACTTATATAATATTGAAATGAATAGAGTAGTGTACTCACTGGTACATGATTTATGTGGTTGAACATATTCGAGCCCACATGTCTACGTATGCCAAATGCTCAACTCAACAGGTAAATCAAGATACATAGGAGGAGGTAAATAAATCATAGTGCACTGGAGGAGGATCTACCTTGCAGGACATTGCCAGATATTCCTAGGGGGAATGGGAATAGGTGTTATGTGGATGCTGCTTGGGTGAATGGTTTAGCACAATATTTTTCCACATGCCAAACTCTCATAATGCGCTCTTTATAAAAGCTAGTACTATCTTGATAGCTCAATCTTCTTTGTAGGCAGAATTACTGGCTCTGATGGCAATGGAGATCGCAAAATTTCTTGACTTTGCAGGTACCATTTTTAACGATAAGAAACTTCGATGCTGAACCATGACATTGGAGTCTCAGACGGTCAGACCCTGAAAGTTTGATGCAAGTCAAATGGATTATCAACAGACAACAGGGTAGCCGACAAGATAGCCAAGGATGGTAGACATGAACAATCTTCTGATACGGTTCATATTTTGTCAAAATATGTTGCATATTTAAAGTTTTTTTTTTTAAAAAAAGAGGCCACATGTCTACAGTGAACAATGTGTCAGATTGGCAGTGCAGATAGCAATTACCTTTCTTTAATCAATTAATCCTTCCTTTTGATCACAGATTGTACAGTATTCCATTCCATCACCCGTTTGACATCAGATCACCCCTGTGCTGTGTGCTCGACCTCGATCCAGATCTCCGGCCGGTAGCCACCGCGCGTGGTCGCCCGCGGCGGCATCGGCATGGCGTCCGAGCTGCGCGCGCTCGCCGCGGTCCGGTCTCGGCCGCGCGCCGGCCGCGGCCCATGGCGTACGCGCGCTTCGCACCGCGCGCCTGCCCCGGGCATCCCGCGCCTCGCCGCGCTCCTCCCGGTGCTCGCCTCCTCCCGTTCTCCCCTTCGCCTTCGCCTCCATCCACCTCCGCACCATCTCCGCCTTCTCCCTCGTCTGGCTCTGCGCCTTCAAGCTCCTCCTCCCGCCGCGGGCGCGGCCGCTCCACCCGTCCTCCCGCTCGGTCCGCTTCGCCGCCTGCGCCGCGCTGCCCATAGGTCGTTGGACGACGAGAAGCGGAAACCCACCACTCCACCTCCTCCTCCTCCCGGCGTCTCGCTCCGGCGTTCGTGCTGTCCTACGCGGCCAAGGCGGCCGTCTTCGCGGCGCTCGTGTCGGCCAGGTGCTACCGAGAGGGGATGCCGGCGTACGGCGGTGTGGCGTTTCCGAAACGCGCACGTCTCCTGATGCTGGAGCTCTTCCTTTGTCGCGCGGCGGCGGCCGCGCGCGTGGTGCTCGGCCGCGGAGTGGAGCCGCCAGTTCGCACGGCCCTAACCTGCCGCGTCGCTCGGCCGACTTCTGGGGTGCGGAGGTTGGAACCCTCATGCGTCCCCGCCGTGCTCCGCCGAGCGTTGTACCGCCCCGTGCGCGCCCGCCACGGCGCCGCGGCGGGCGTGCGTCGCGGCGTTCCTCGTGTCGGGGCTCATTGCACGAGTGCTGTTCTACTACATTCACCCTGAACCGGGCTGCAACCGGGCGAGGTGACCGCGTTCTTTCGCGCTCCACCGGCGCGTTGCGTGGTTGGGGAGCGGTGGTGGCTTGGAAGAAGCCGTCGTCGCGCGTGGAGGTGGAGGCGCCGCGGCGGGCGGTGGCGACGCGATGTGAACGGCTGGCGTTCGTGATTCGGGGTACGGGCGTCCTGGCTGTTCTTCGCGCCGGTGACGCGGGAGCGGGCTGGACAAGGCCATCCGTGGCGGGAGTGCGAGGCGGTTCATGGCTTCTTGCGAGGGCCGGGTGGAAGGCGGCCGCGCGGCCCCGTTTGCTTTCCGTCTGAAGGCCCATATGTTGTAACCGAGCAGCTGTTCGTGGCTGTTCAGCTGTTACATGTTGGTAAACGGGGCCCCATGTCAAGTCTTTTTTCCCCCTTTTGTATTGTTGGCCCGCGGCCTAACTCGATTACGCCAATCCAAAACAGGTTTTAAGAAGCGGTCCAAACTTCGCAATGAGAGGAAAGTGACGAGATGGATCAAACAGTTTTGCGGATAATAAGTGCACTTACCATTTCCCTTCATGCTTTACGTAGAGATTTTGTTTGGATATCCCTTAAACCTCTAATTACCAAAAAAAAATCTTCAAACCCTAAAAACTATACAAAACCGTTGTAATTTGAGTACTCATAGCCCCAGTATTATGAAATGTTTTAAGTTTCACAGACGTTTTGACATCCTCCTAGGTCAGCAAAAATAAAAATTTAAAAAAAAAAAAAAAAAAAAATTTTTGTGGGGGGGGCTTTGAAATTCCCCTCCCTTTA
>CM020184.1:17104313-17172925 GCA_009805545.1 Oryza longistaminata | reverse complement strand
CAAACCTTGTTTACTACTCCATCCGTTTTAGATTAGAAGTTGTTTTGACTTTAGTCAAAGTTAAACTGCTTCAAGTTTGACTAAATTTATAAAAAAATAGTTATATTTTCATCTCAAGATAAATATATTATGAAAATATATTTAATTATATATTTAATAAACCTAATTTGATGTTGTGTATATATAAGTTACTCAATAAATATGGTTAAACCTCTAAAGAAGTTTGAATAAAAACAAAAGGGTGAATAGCCAATACGGTCCCTGAAGTTTCGCTTCGGGCTCAATTTAGTTCTCGATATTTCAAATCGCCCAAACAAATCCTCCAAATTAATTATTTAGATTAATATAGTTCTTAGACCCACAAAAAAGGCCAACTGAGCATGCCAATTGCCAAGTCATCCTCGCATGCAACAGTATGGATAAAATGACCATCCTACCCTTATATAACATATAGAAAAGAAAAAAAAAAGACACAAACAGAACAAATAATAGGACAGCCTAGGGTCAACATTGTTGCGGAGGGTGGCCGACAAAGGAATTTACACGATCAGTGCTTGGCTGCAGCAATCGTAAGTGACAATTCTAAAACAACCATATACGTGTGAAACATTTATCTTCTTTTTTTTCTTTCTTTTTTATATGGTATATAAGGGTAGAATGGTCATTTCATTCATACCGCTGCACGATGATGACTTGGCTTGCTCACGTGGCACTTTTTTTTGGGTCCAAGGACTATATTAATCCAAATAATTAATTTGGAGGACTTGTTTCGACGATTTTAAACCTCAAGAACTGAACTGGACCCGAAGCAAAAACTCTAGGGACCATATGAGCTATTCACCCAAAACAAAATCGAAACTACTTTAATATGAAACGTATAAAACGGAGTGAGTACAAGTTACAAACAACTCTGTGTTTCCCTTTCGGGTTTTATCACCGTGGCCACATGTTGTGGTCTCGTTCGTAGTATATGCCGATTTTTTGGAGGTGGACACGCGAGTCACCCATGTCGATTTGCCGATCGGTTGGGCTTCCACGATGTGGCGGCTTTTATGCGCGTGGCGTGGTACCAGACGCGCGTGCGCATATGGCAACGCAAATTGCTGTTCTTTCGAGGAATAACAATATGCAAGTTGTTGTTCTGTTCCATGGATTTTCATCGTGCTAAGCTAGTTAATGCGTGCGATCGAATTATTGTTATCGTCTGAAAATGCGGTCTCCAAGATGATCGAGGCATGGCCATGAGATCTGCCACTATCTAAAACCTCCCAGTATTGATCAGTAGCTCCAAGCTAGGGCCATTTTGAGCGAGCAGTAATGAAAACACGTTGATTTGATAGAAATGCATGCTCACAACAATGGATTGAAAATAGACAATATATACAACATTTATCATTTAAATGCTCTGGAAAAATTTCATGTTAATTGGACAAATAACAAACAAATCTATTCATCTATCTGTGTGAGATCAAATTGTAACAACTTAGATTAGAAGAAGAAATTAACATCATTACTGTAGGAAAAGTTCTAGTTAATAAGAAAAATAGTGATTAAATCTGGTCATCCATCTAAACCGAATTACAGTAACAAATAAGATTAGAACAGGACTAATTTCTAATTATTAATTTTAATTTTGTAATTCAATTAATATAAGATGCAAGATGGAGACTACAAGATGATCGAGTACAGCATCATATTTATCAATTCCAGATGGATTTATTAATGAAGGCAAAAGAATAAAATAAAATTGAGACTCATATTGAATACAACTTGTGTTAACTTCAAAATTACTTTATCAAGAAAATAAATTGAAACGGACCATCTACAACTTAAAAAAAGTTCATGTTGGTCACTACCTACTAATAAATGCTATTTTGAATTTCAAAAATTATGGAAATAATATAATACTTCCTCCATCTCAGTTTAATCATCACCTAAACAAATAGCGTAGGGACCAATGATAACAAAATCTTCATCATTCTGAAATTAATTCTCATCAGTTAAGGTGCTACGTCGTTTCGTATCCTGTGGATTACATAAAGTTTTAAATATTGCATGTAGTTGCACTAACATAAATTAATTTTGGTTGGTTACTCTGTGCACAAATAAATGAAGATGTGCTTGTTAGATGATGATCATTTTAGAAAGAACTCTGAAACCTTAGATGACGATCAAACTGGCATAGAGTGAATATATACTAAATTGGGGCTTCAAGGCAAGTACAACTAAGTGTTTATTAATTTCGAAATTTTAAATTAGTAAACCATAAAAGCAGAAAGTAAAATAAAATAAAGAATATAGCCCAGATGCCTGTTTGGAAATACTATTTTAAAATTTGAATGTATTAATAAAATCATTTTTAAGGTATAGAGCAGTGTATAATGCAAATAATTTGCACGGACGCACCTCTGGGTTTCAACATAGGAGGCTGTTGATTTACGTTTGACTATTCGTTTATTAAAAAATTATACGATCAACATTTATTTTGTAGTAAGTATAATTTATCATTAAAGGTTTTTTAACAAGATGTATATTTTCAAGAAAATTAAATAAATAAAATAGTCAGTAAGGGTGGCATATATTATAAGCTAGCTTACAAGCTAAAAACTCTAAATCTAAACAAACGGGTTGATTCTTCATTTAGTTTTCTTAAAGCCAAAAGCCATTTTATACTGGTAAGCCCAGTTTGGAGAATTTTTTTTTATGTGAAGCGGGGAATGACTTCACCAATTAAACCTAATGCTTTAAACCCATAGGCTTATAAAATTTTTAAGCTTAAAATTAGCAAAGTATAAGCTAATAAACCTAATAATAAAAGGCCCTAAGAACCAGTGGTAGTATATTTTTAGAAAAATCCCTTTGGGTCTCACCGTGCTGGCTGATGATGATCAGACCGAAGATGTTCGGTTTCCTAACACCATGCAGGCATGCACCAAAAGAAACGGAAGGAAATGGTTTAATATATCGTTAGGCAGTGCTTGACTAATTAACCATTTTCCACCCACATAAACCAACTGCAGAAAAACAGCAGCAAGTGGGGTCATCAGTAGTTTCTCCATCCTGCTGTCGTTGTCCCAACGAGGGGCTAGCTGCATCATCCAAAAACGAAAAAGAAGAGGATAAGAAAACCAAGCTGCATTCGCCAAGAAGGTAACTGTGTAACACTACTACCCTCAACGAGCGTTAATGTGATTCGTTTGAGATGGGTAAAAAAATATATATCCCATTTAAAATACCCTGGTGATATTTAAAATATTCTTAGTATGGAATACCGTTTGTGATGTATGACTATGGTTAATATACCCTAGTGATATTAAAAATACATTTTAGTGTTTTTAGTGTATTTAAAATTCAAAACTCGTAAATTCTCATCGGTGAAGGTTCTTAATTAATTATAACCAGTCACGAATAAGTCATCGGTGAATGGTGTTCATCTGATATAGATAAGATTTTTTTCATCGGTAACCACTGATCCGTGACGAGGTTTTATCTGTAACATATATAGGTTGTCACCCGCTATGAACGAGGGGTTATGTTGCAGCGTAACAGGCGGATGATGCCAAAGTGGGGCATAAGTGGAGAGCGGGAGCAGCTAGCCAAGCCAGATATGGATTGAATCATAGAGGACAGAACGGATCGAGTACGTCCACTAAGCAGAGCGTGCAGAGAAACTGAGAAAGCGAACCCAAAGCTAGCTAGCTAGATCAGTTTGCGAGACATTTGTGCGTGGTGGAGCAAACGCACGTACTGGTCTTTGGGGGGACTTGACCGTGAAAAAGAGGCATATACGTACGGTCGGGGGTCACGCAATTGCCAATTGGAGATATGTTAGGTTCATGATTCCAGTGGAATCCGGTTTAGATTTCATGAAATCCGAACTTTTCAGACCGGGCCAAATGCACAAACCAATCGGTTTTCGATCAAGTTAAAAAAAAATCAAACTGAATTTTAAAATTTTGACAAATTTATCTGGATTTCATTGGTTTTTGTCAGGTTTTCGATAGATTCCGCGAAATCCGATGAAACCGCTTACTTAACATGTGAGCAGATTTCAATCTGGTGTCGGAATTGTGAACCATGGTGAGATGACTCAAGTGTAGACTTCTTTCCATGAACATTTAGATGCTTGCAAGAGATGAGTATTAGGACATCAACAATGTATATGGCAAAGTGATCCATATAGATGGGACCTACATAAATAATTCATCCTTATAGCAATCTTCACAATGTATATAGATACAAGGTATCATTAGAAGAAGAGAGAGGAGTAGAGATAGATAATATAATTTATTCCATATGGGTAGTCCATATGCATATGGATATCTTTTGCTATTTCCTTTATATGGACTAGTTGCACAATGGTAATAGGTGGCGGAATGAAATATTCTATTGCTTATGGACTACTTTTACACCACATCGTGGATGTCCTTATCAATATAAACACTTCCGTTGTAAGTAGACTTATGCATATGAAATTATGAACCAAGTAGAAACAAAGAAACGAAGAATATAAAGATGTTAGCATGCATGGAAATACGGTTAAGCACTAGTAGGTCTTGATGTAATTATTTTCTACTCCAGAACACAAAACTGCGATGTCAGGTTGTGGAGTCATCGATGGCTTTTTCATGTTGGTACTGAGATACATGCACTCCCTTGTAGATAAGGGGGATGTGTTATAATCAAACTAATGTCATATTGAGTTCACAATTCCGATAATAACCCCATTTTTTAAACTTAATATGTAAGTAATGTCAAATCATTATTCCCACATCATTTTTTACATTATTTAAACATATACATTATCATTTTAATAATGTATAACATGTATTCACATATTTCGGAGCAAAGCGTAGGATATTAAATAGTTAATTTCTTATTTATATTTAGTGCTAAAGAACACCAAGTAGAGTGCCTCATAGTCGCCCACCAGGCCCACTCACCTTCCCTCATCTCTCCCACTTATCTGCTGATGTAAAAAGAAAAAAAAAATCTGAACACTAGTTCTCACTAGGCTCTCCAATTGGCCCATCCCCTTCCTCCCCCACTCTCTCATCCTAATAAAAAATAATTCTCCCCTCTGCTATATCGTTCTTAAATAATTGTCTTAGCAACCAATTTACATAAACATTTGTTTTCTAAATAACTAGGTTTACTCTCGTGATGAAAAACAATATTCTTATACCTCCGGAATTAAAAAACTTATACCCTCCATCACCACATTTATTTAAGGATTCTAGTTTGTTTTAGAAAAACTAATGATAGAAAAAATAATTAAATCACCCTTATTAATGTATTAAATAGAACTGGAGGTACCTAATGGGATAAGTAGTACTCCTCAATCCATTACATTTGAAGATAAATTTTGAATGTCCCAATCCTTTACATCTACGTATGGAAAGAGTAACTTAGTAATTTATTTACCCGAATATTGGTTCTCTCGGTAGGTCCTCCCTACCATCCAAATGCAAAAAAATATTTAGTCTCAAGCTATTTTGGCATTAAAAACTGGCGTCGGGCGCCCGATGGGGGTTGGAAAAAACGGACGCCCACGTCAGCATGACATCAGCATGCAAACTACTTTAAACTATTTTTTCTCTTAAATTATTTATCCAAATCATGATCCGATTGCACTATTAAATTTGTTGCAATTAAATCTTTAAAACAAGACCACGCATGTATATATTCTGATTAAAAAAATTAGTTTATTATTGTATTATTTTTAAATGTTGCACGCTGTTCCACTAAGTATATCGGTATCGAAATTGTTTCACTAAGTAGATCGAAAATGTTTCAATCGTTTAAATCGGGCGCTGTTTCACCTTATATAAAATCAATGTTCCAGCAAATAGTGAAAGAATGTTTCAATTCACTGCAACATTTGATCCATACATAGTGAAACATTATAAATACACTAGGTGAAACATTTTTGGTGGAACAACAAATGAAACGAATTCCCTTAATAGAGGATTTCTATAATATGTGGCTGATTTGTTGCAACAGATCTGGGGAGAGCACCCGATTTTGCTCTCGCCCCGCCAGTCGCCCGAGCAGGAGGATTCTCGTTAAAAACTATGTCAGTAATGTATTAAACTGAATTGGTTGTCTTGCTAGAATCTTAGTAAAAATGGTACACTACTAATAGCTTATTTCACACGATAATAACTCTTCTTTACAATAATATTAAAATAGAGTTTCTATGATAATATTTTTTTTATACCAGATGGGGTGAAGTAAATTTTTTTAATCATAAGAAGAGGGAGTAGGGGGATGGTTAATTTACCTAATGTAAACAATATGTTGATCTCTTATAAACGTTTACATTTTGGCAGTGGCGATCGTAGGTACATTTTCCCGTTGTCCTCGGACCCCGGGTAAATTATTTAATTCTAACTAAATTATATGATGATAACTACTATAGAAGTAAAATTAGATAATTATTACGCATTGAACCCCTGGTAATTTTTGTTCTGGGTTCACCACTGCATTTTGGCAGGATTAAAAATATACTAATAGAAATCGAAGGGCAAGCAAGATAAACAGAAAAGCGAAATTGCTCTGTTATAAGCTGTGAAAATTTGAGGGGGAAAAAGATGTAGCTAATTAAATTGTGGAAACCCCCATATATCGTTTCGACTTGTGTCAATATCTACGGGCGTCGCTAATGGGCGGGTGATCGCTGTGGGTGATCACCCCCCATCTCCCCCTAACACGCTCCTCTCCCCCTTCCTCCTCTCCTTCTTCTTTTCCTACTACACCATAAATTTTTAAAAAATAAAAAAACAAAGTTGAAAAAATTTATGTATAGAAATACTATATATAAAAAATATTTGAATTCAAATTCAAATTTGAATCGGGTATATAAACTTTTGACTTATAAACTTTGGTTCTATAAACTTGAGGTGTATAAACTTTAGATGTATAGAAATACTAATTCAAATTCAAATTTAAATCGGATATATAAACTTTTGACTTATAAACTTTGGGTCTCTAAACTTTAGGTGTATAAACTTTAGATGTGTAAACTTAAGGTGTACAAACTTTAGGTGCATAAATTTACTAAAATAGGAAAGTAATGCGGTGCCAAAAAAGGAAACCACGTGGAGGAGGGGGGATCGCACCCTGATCGCCCAACGCGATCGCGCGCCCATTAGGATTTTCGATCCACTTTGGCAAGTCGCAGATAGGAAGATTACGGAGAATTACGAACAAATTAATTAACAATTAGACGACGCTGAGTTAAGCCGGATTTTTTTATTACACAGTACAACGCACGCACACTCACCCCTATGAATATATGCACGTAAACCCTCGCTACTCGAGAAGTGGGCTTTAGTCCCGGTTTGCAACCCCTTTACTCCCGGGTTGCAAACCGGGATCCTGAATCCGGAACTAAATATGTCCATCTTTAGTCCCGGTTGGGGTTACCAATCGGGAGTAAAAATATTAGCGCCATGTGACTGTCACCTCCTTTTCTTTTTCTTTTTAATTGTTTGTTCTACTTGAATATTGATTTCGCACCAAACTCAACAACAAAATCATCCACACAAAAAACATCACAAAAATCATGCATGAATTGAAATCACAAATTCATCTATAACTTCACAGAAACATCTAAAATCATCTACAAATTTACATCTCAAAATCATCAACAAATTCATAAAAACATCTAAAAATCATTCACAAATTTACATCACAAAATCATCCCCAAAATCATCAAAAAAATCATCGATCCCCTCCCATCCAGGCGCGCTCACCACCGGCTGCCTCCCTCCGGCGGGCCCACCGCTCGCCGCCTCCCTCCAGCGCTTTTTTTTTTTTTTTGTTTTCTTGCTTATAATATATTGACGTGTAATTCTTTTGCGTGTTCGCGAAAAATGTTTTTCTCGCACTGCAGATGGGGGCGAGGTGGGCGTGTGCTACGGGAGGGATGGGAACAATCTGATAGATCCACCGTCCGTGGTTAGCCTTCTCAAGGCAAAGGGTATCACCATGGTGAGGATCTACGACGCCGACCCGACCGTGCTAAACGCGCTGGCCAACCAAAACATCAAGGTGATGGTGGCGATGTCCAATAGAGATCTGGCAGCTGGCGTCGCCAAGGATTTCAATAGTGCGCTCAGTTGGGTGAAAAACTACGTGTTGCCGTACTACCGTTCCTCACAGATTAACGGCGTGGCCGTGGGGAACGAGGTGTTTCAGCAAGCACCTAACCTGACCTCACAGCTGGTATTGGCCATGAGGAATGTGCAGGCGGCGCTGGCGAGGCTGGGCCTCGCCGACGCAATAAAGGTATCAACACCCATTAGTTTTGATTCAGTCAAGGTGTCATTCCCGCCATCCGCAGGTGTGTTCCAAGATAACATCGCCCAGTCGGTGATGAGTCCCATGATCGACTTCTTGCAACAAACCAACTCCTATCTCATGGTTAATTTCTACCCATATATTGCCTGGGCTAATTCTAATGGCCAAATCTCTCGTGATTATGCTGTATTTGGCCCCAACGCCTCTCCTGTGGTCGATCAAGCAAGTGGCATCACATACCATAGCCTCTTTGATGCTCAGCTAGATGCTGTTTACTTCGCTATAGACCATGTTTCAGGTGGTAGTGTGAGAGTCTCAATGGCCCAAGCAAGACGGGGGCGCCCGTCTCCAAGGATACCCGTGAAATGTACAGAATGTGGGCATCCCTCTGGTGGTCGGCTCCCCCAGTTGTCCACACTAGATGATGTTCAAGTAGACGTGGCTACAAAAGCCAACGCCCAAGCTTTTAACAATGGTCTTATCAGTCGTGCACTGTTCGGAGCCACCGGTATGCCCGATGTCTCCGTATACATCTTTGCTCTTTTCAACGAGAATTTGAAGGGCGGAGCATCTGTAGAACAAAACTTTGGCTTATTCTACCCAGACGGGACGGAGGTTTACCAAGTTGACTTTCACAATGGTGGTGGTGGTAATGTTTGCCCTACAAAAGCAAGTTGGTGTGTGGCAAATTCAGCAGTTGGGAGCACCCGGCTGCAAGCAGCGTTGGATTGGGCTTGCAGTAATGGTGCAGATTGCGGTGCTATCCAACCAGGCAAGACATGCTTTGCACCAAACACCTTGGTCGCACACGCATCTTACGCGTTTAATGACTACTACCAACGTAAGAGCCAAGCTAGCGGTACATGTGACTTCTCTGGTGCTGCTTTTATTGTCTACAAGCCTTCACCAAGTTAGTTTCCTCTCCATCCTTATTAAGTTTTCAGGATACTGTTTCTACATCTATGCATCCATTTCTTATTCGCTATTTGTTAACCAAAATGTATAAAGGTATCTGCGACCCGAACCCAAGCTGGTGCATTGCGAAACCGGAGGTTGGGGACACACGTTTGCAGAATGCGCTAGACTATGCATGCGGTAGCTGCGCAGATTGCAGCGCTATCCAGCGTGGTGCGCAATGCTTTGACCCTGACACCAAGGTAGCGCATGCAACCTATGCATTCAACGACTATTATCAGACTGCCGGTCGTGCCAGTGGGTCATGTGATTTTAACGGCGCCGCTACCATTGTCACACAACAACCAAGTGAGTTCACGTTCATTTTAGAATGCGTTCAATTAATATATCTCATACCACTTAAATCACATCCTTGCCTGAACAATAATTGAACGCTTTCGTTTCATGAGCAGTAAATGGTTTTCACTGGTGCTCATTTAATCATATTTTGCAGAGATTGGAAACTGCGTACTCCCACCAAACAACTCTTGAATGTACAGAAGACTCGGCAGTAAGAGGATGGGATTGAAGAATAAGTCCATATTCTCTAAGAAAGGAATAAGTCCATATTATGGTCAAATAAAAATAAGGACGACATTGTATGTATTCCGGTTTGGAATTTTAAGTAAGTAATAAATGTATCGTTCACTCGTGTTGAAATGAATAAGAAACTTAATTACTCTATGAAATTCCCAGTTAAACATTCCAGAGAGATACATGTACATGAAATTCCTACGTGGCTTGTTCGCTTAATCCGAGAGAGAGAGTGAGGGGGATTGGAGGGAATTATGAGGGAATAATCCCACACCATAATAGTTAGGGAATAAATCCCCTCGATCCCCTTGTGGGAGGGGTTAATCAAACAAGGTCTCAACATTAACAGCAAGTATGCAATGCAAATGCACTGACGACATTGTTCAAGGCGTTTCCTCATCAAAGTTTTAGAAAAGATTTAATGGCCCTCGAAAGGTGCGGTACTACAAATGTAAATTTGGTACTATAGTATCTCTCAGTTACAAGAGGATACCCTCCTACTACCGTCTTAAGGCCCCTTTAAAATTTCTCAAGTTGTATTATCCCACTGGGCCATACATTTGACAGCATATTACATCATGTAAAAAAGAATTAACAGTATATCAAGATCTCGGGATCAGAAACCTTGATCTCCCTTTTCTATAATGAAAGAAAATATTTAAATGTTGATGAGTTGGTGCTGAGGTACTATATATAATTATTTTTGCGTGGATAGACACCTATGTGCATTTAATTTGTATGATATCACATAAAAGGACATGTTCGGCTGCGAAACATAGGCTGTGTTTAGTTCAGCGCAAAATTTAGATTTTGGTTGAAATTGGAGATGATGTGACTGAAAAGTTGTGTGGGTTGATGTGATGGAAAAGGACTGAAGTTTAGATCCAAACTTTGGATCTAAACACAGCCATACATACGGTGCGGCAATCACAAAGACAGCAGCTGTAGAGCTGGCCTGCCAAACAGGCCCAAAATTTGATGATCAGAAAATATTAAGTCTCCCCTTTTGACTTGAGAAAATGATGGCATTTGGCTTGTATAGCTAGGCATGGCAGCGCCAATGACTCTAGTGGACTGAACAATAGATATTTATGTGAACGAAATTAAAGCTAGGAGTATGAAAATAAAACAGGCACTAGCGCATACGGGTCAGGCATATATATGCACTATAAAAGAGAAGAAAACGGTACAGTGGAATGGAGATATTGTTCGTTGTTACTTGACCTTGTATCTGCGCCTTTTCCACACGAGTAGACAAAATGTAGAAAATAGCATTTGACCCCGAGGAAGACCTGCATATATATGCCGAATGCATTGCAGCAACGTGAGGATCCACACAACATACAAGTTGGGCAGCAATAAACCAGAGAAGGTATAGAAAAAACAGCTTATAAAAATGATTATATTTTAAGGCGTAGGGAGTACTTTAGAATAATTCAAATGAAAACTTTATCAACTACAAAGGTTTATATCTCAGAGTTCTACAATTTTTATATTGGAAATATCTCCCTCCGAGGTTGGATGAATTTTTCAAAGTTTTGTTTTTAAAAAATAGATCACACCTTATAATGTATATTCAGACATGTAAACAATCTCACATAAAGATATTATCAATATTAACGTTGTAGATCTGGTTGAGCTCCACAACTTTGATATATGGCATATCTCCATCCATGGTCATTAGAAAATTTTGAATTTTTGTTTTCTTTTAAAATATTTCCTCATTCCAAAAAGAATTCAATCCTAGTGATGAATCTGAACATATATAGTGTATGTTCAGATTTATTTTTAGGGTTGGGTATTTTATGGGACTGAGGAAGTCGATCTCATCACCTATATCATATTAGGGTATGTATAAACAATCTCAAATGACAATTATTATCAGTTATAAAGTTGTAGATATCATTGAGGTACTAAGATCAATATGTAAGGGTTGTTGCACTAGTGCCAGGGGCGGAGCTAGAGTCATCAGGGGGGTTCCCAAGAATCCGGTGAAAAAAAAATTGTAACTAAACCTTACCTATTATGACCATATGTGCGCCCCTCTCAATATAAATTTAGTCACCCGTATCAACTTAAACTCGATATAAAGTAGAGTAAATTAAATAAATGACACCCCTCCATTTCATTCTAGCTCCACCCAGTGCAGAGGTACTAGGATTATTAATCATGGACAGACACCTGCGTGCGCCTTGTATAATAGTATTGCACAAATTTTGGTATTGATAATAGCAAAATATAAGTCTCCCCGTTGACTCGAGAAAATGTCGGCCGTTTGGCTTGTATAGCTAAGCATGGCAACGCCTACTCTAGTGGACTATCGAACAAAATATTTATGTGAACGAAATTATAGCGCATACTGCATACGAACCATATGCACTATAAAAGAGAGGAAAACAGTACAGTGGAATGGAGATATTGTTACTAGTTGTCACTTGGCCTATACTACACCTTTTCCACGTACGCGAGTAGACGAATTTGTGGAAAATAGCAAATACGACTACGAGTAAGTTTCTTCTTCCAAGTCGCTGCCTTTGACCCGAGAAAGACCTGCATATGTATACATGATGCATGCATATTGCAGCAATGCAACGTGTGTGGAACGATACAACGTACAAGTTGTGCAGTGTGAGCCAGAGAAGGTACAGAAAAACAGCTGCCCTCTTGGGTTACATAATTCTTGAAAAACATCTACTAACGTTTTTTGTACAATCACAGAGTCTTCAAAAATATATCTTTAGCAATATTCCATAATATATATAATAAATATATTTTTTTACTTTTGTTATAATACTTGGTAAGACACATCTATATATGTTATTCCAGTGTCTTTAAACTAAATATTTTTTAAAGTTATTGATTGTTAAAATTATAAAAAAATGATCTTAATCTTGTTTAAAACATAAAAAATTATGGAACTGAAGGGAGAGTATATCCACACCTCAAACGTGCATTTAGGTTCGATGATTGAATAATTTTTACCATTCAACATTTGATATCTCGAGATATTTTTTATTATAAAATTTGATACTTTTAGTGTAAAATTTAGCACCTCAAGATACTTAGTACATCGAGGGATCAAATTTTTGCGTGCAAAATGTGGTAATAGGATTAAATTGGTTCGTTTGCGTTGTGGCTTATCCAAACCAAATCCCGCGGCTCTCTCTCCAGTGTGTCGATCTGCCTCGTGGAATACGACGCTACACCAAGTGATGGGCACATATTTACGCAGATATGCGCATGTATAATAGGTTCTATTTGAGAAATTTTGTGGAGATTCAGATAAGTTGGATGTCAGTTGTGGTACAATATTAACTGGATGATATCTGCCGTGCTTCAACCGCACTATTTTTTCATAAATTTTTTGATCGGCATAGTTTAAAAAAGTTTCCAAGCTATGTCAGCATTATTTCCTCCGGTTCTATAATTCTTAACGTTTTGGACAACGTTGAGATCAAACTTATAACTTTGACTATCAATAATTTTAAAAATATTTAGTTTAAAAACAGTAGAAGAACACGTATAGATTTATATATACTTCCTCCGTTTCATATTATAAGACTTTCTAACTGCCCACATTCATATATATGTTAATGAATTTAGACATTACGAATGTAGACAATGCTAGAAAGTATTATAATATGAAACAGAGGAAGTATTACAAAATACAATAATAAAAGTAAAAAAGTATTTATTTATTGCATACTCTCTTCGGCCCAAAATATAAGCATTTTTAGTTATGAATCTGGACAACTGTGTATCCAGATTCATAGCTAAAAATTGTTATATTTTGGGAGAGAGGTAATATATTATAATAAAAAATATAGTCAAAGATATATTTTGAAGACCGTGTCAATGCCCAAAATATCAAGAATTATGGAATTGGGGGGAGTAAACTATATAATATTTAATTCATCTTTGTAGATAATTTTCTATATAATTTTCATCATTATTTAGAAAGGAGATAGACTTAATTTGTTTAAAAAACATGTCTAATATATTAAGTGTAACTTAAAAGTAAAGTGTTTTTAATGAAATGTTTAGATGCTCTCTTTTTAACATATCATGAAAAACTATTATTGCTAATACATATATTTTGTCAGTATATCAAGGTAGCTCTCCTTCTAATTGATTCACGTTAATACAGTTCGTTACATACTTACATATGAATTAATAAAGACAACGAAGATATATGATCCCTTCTATATGCGTTATCTATAGTTCTTTTTTTTAAAAAAAAAACTAGTCAACATGGGCTCTAAAATTTAATTTAAGAGTAATAAATATAACTTTTAAACCAATTATGTAATGCTACGTTAGTGTGGCTTATATATGCAATAATATATAGAGAAACTAAAAAATACCGCGGTATGAATAGATGAAAGGCCATTAATATCTAATCACTTAAAAATGGTTATGACAATGGAAAACATAATGATCTTTTGAAAAGTAAGAACCAATTCTTTTTAACGAATTTATTAGATTTTCTCCGTATAGCTCAACTTAGTCTCCGTTGACATGTTCTATTTTATACAAGTCTTATTTTAAGTTTAAAAATATATGTATTATGGATGTTGAACTATTGGTTTAATATATTATGAATAGAGCAACATGTAGATTATAAATCAGATGTGTAGTTTACAAATTACAGTCGTTTTAATATTATTAATGGTTTCTCTTTTAGTTTGCTGAAAGAGTGAAGGTTCGATAGAAACAGACAGAGGGAGGTGTGGAGAGCGGAGAACCCGAACCGAAAGAAGAGGGGGGCGCGTGTAATGTTGTGCATTGGGGCATTGGGAAGATTGGAGAGGGGGAAGTGAAGGGGACCTTTATTTTTCTGATTTTTCAGAACGATTTAGGTGAAAAGCGATAATCAGATGTGTCCATGTTTATATTGACTATTCTTTCAATATTTCTTATTTTTAATTCCGAATTTCAGCTATTTTTAGATTGTATTTCTACTTGGACTCTTCTTTTTTTTTTTTTGCTAAATTCGGATTTTATTTTATTTTTATTTTGAATTTTGATTGATCTCGTATTGGGTTCCTATATGGACTCTTCTTTCAATATTGCTTATTTTTAATTCTGAATTTCAGCTATTTTAGATTGTATTTCTACTTGGACTCTCATTTTCTTTTTGTATTTCTACTTGGACTCTCATTTTCTTTTTTTTCTTTTTCTTCGATTAATGTGGGAATTTCTAGCCCCCACAGCGAACGTGGTGTCTCCTTTCAAGGCTGTTTTAATAATATAATAGATAGATATGGGCTAATTGTCGTTATTCTACAGCACGTAATTGGCGGTCATGTTCTGTTTTAGATATTTACATGGAACATAAGTCTTCCCTAAACCGGAGAAAATGATGGTCGTTGGCATTATGTACATATAGACGGCGGTTGCGCCTCCTCCACCGGACTGGATATTTCTGTGAATGAGACGCATGCATATGGAAAAACAATGGATCAATCCATGCACCACCAGTAAGACAAGGAAATATTAGAATGGCAGTCCTATTGTTAGGCGCTTTAAGTTGACTTGTCTTAGGGCAAGCACAAAAGTAGAGACCGATATAGTCTCTACGTTAATTAGAAGCTATCACGTTACAATAGTTAAGACAATACAGTCTCTAACCATTACTAAAATATTTTCTTACTAGTCGTCTTTCCTTTATTAAACTTAATGCAACAAAAATTTTTCCTAATAAATGCTAAGAGTCGACTCTATGCTGTTGTCATGCGTAGCAACCATCTTTCTCTTTCTTTTTTCCTCTCTCTTCCACGTTACCAAATATGCTTGCATGACAATAAAAAGAGACCGCTAATAAAGACCATTGTATATGCCCTTATGCCTTTTTTCCACACGAGTAGACGAACTGTGGAAAATATCACTGCTCGTTAGGCCTCTCAATAGTCAATGCATGTTTATAGGGTTTTTCCAAGTCCGCTGGCTTTTTTCTTGAGCAATATTGCACGCAACAAAAGCTGGAGTAGTAAACTGATGGTAGGGCTGCTAGCTTGCAGTTGCATGTCACGATCGAGGAATTGGGAAATCGATGGACTGATGGAGTCCACTAACCAGGAGATCAGGATAGGGTAGACAAAGCATAGGCGAACCGTGGATGACGGGGGTCACCACCAGCCGCCAGTGGCGGATCCAAAAAAATCAATTCGTTGGTGTCATAATATATCTATCGGTGTTATAGTATTATAATTATACTTAGATCATGGTGTTAGAATATATGGATAAGTAGTTTTGTTATAGGTTTTACCAAAGTCGTCGGTGTCGCCTGACACCATCCCCTTATACTGTAGATCCACCCCTGCCAGCCGCTCAGGGCCGAGCCCTTTGGCGAATGGCGCCGTAGTGCGCGTGCGGGAGGTAACGCATCTTGGACACATGTGTGTGCCGACATGGACGACTTGTCCGCCCGTACAAGTCATGCACGGACATGCACGGCGCCGGCCGAAATTGTCAATTTGGCAACGCCCTGATGAAAGGATATGCACCGAAAACATCGCCGTTGCTGGTCTAGAAACCTAGGCTAGGCTAGGCTTTCACCCGTTTCCTCTCTACTACCACTCTATCGTCGCAATGATATTTTCCACCACCTGTGACCTCTACAAACATGAGTACCTTGCTGCACCAGCGCTCCTCCAGCGGCTAGCCCTCACCCGCCTTCAAGACGGAATACTGGGGCCTTCCACTCCACAACCGCCACCGTGTCGACACCCCTCCACCGGCGGTTCCCCTCAGCACGCTAACACCTCACAGCCAGGGTTGGAAATTTCGGACCAAAATTTCAGTCATTTCGGTCCCCTCCGATACGATATTAGTTTGGCCGAAATTTTTCAATTTTTTCATGAACTTGGATAATATTTGTTCAAATTCAACTAAATTTTGCTCAAAATTTAATTTCCAAAATTTCAGAAATTTCGGGATTTCGGTGACCCCCGATCAAAAGTCACAAACCGAGAAAGTGAACCCTGCTCACAGCCCATAATAGCTCCACCAATGCGCTAGCCACGAGGGCTAGATTGCCCTCTTAACCACCTCCCTAATCATGGAGAACCCCGTGACCGGACCTAGAAGCAGACTTGCCCTAGAAGGAGAGGAGCTCCTCAGAGAAGTGGGGACTGTCTAAAGAGGAGCTGATCGTCGCTACCATTAAAGTAATCCAAGATCTGCAATCGTCGCTAGAATCCCACTGGTCATCGCCATTGCTACCGTCGAGGCACTTCGGTACCGTCGAGCTTAGCTATTTCCATCACCGCCCACCAGTCTCCCACTGAGTAGATCTAGATGGAATCGGGCTCAGCAACCATGGATTCAGTGCCTGCAAACCGGTTGCGGCCTCCACCGCAGTCTACAGCCCTGGCCACTGTCTCCACCACTACCTGGTATCCAACCACAACATACACCACCACCTGTTACCTCACCACCACACTCCGCCAAATAGTGCGGTGTCCGTGGGCGTCGTCTCTCCAGATCAAGCCATGGCGACCTATAGATTTGGGCAATGCAGTGCTACCTCCACCTAAAGACGCCGTGGTGCTCCGGGGAGAAGGAGCCCTACCACCGCTGTCTTAGCCGGGTTGCCACAGGACCGTTTAGACAGTGATGATGCAGAGCAGAGGAGGAAAGAGGGAGGGGCATGGGGCTACCCTTGTCGCCCTCAGGCTAGAGCGACGCAAGGTTTCGTGAAGCTAAGAGAGCTACAAGATTAATTGCATCATTGCATGGACATGGTAAGGTTCCATGATTTATTACCCATTAAAAATGTGCCCTAGTATGACATACCAGTCATCTAGGATATGGCTCAGTGAGTGTAACACCGTTTACAGAAATGTTATCAAAACCACATCGGTCATACACATAGCTGCGTTGCCCAAATGAAGGAGAAGAGGAAGCTGATCCTCCCCCAAAGAAGAATGCAGGTTGTGCTGGTGGCTGAAGCTCCATGTTTTCCCGGGTCAACATGAAAATGACAGATGATATCTGAGGTCTATCGTTAGGGTCTGACTGGACGCACAACAGCGCAATGTGGATGCATCGCAGTGCTTGGCTTTGAGAATATCCGTGAAGCGATTGGTCAATCATTTGGGAAACCGTCCCTTTTGTCCAGCAATTCCAGACCTGTTTGACGGATTGACATGAGTTTGTTAATCGGAAACTTGTTTGAGAGTACTTTCAGATTTGAAATCATGACTAGTTTCAGTATGCAAATGCAATAAAAATGGAAGCATATATACTGGAGTAAGGTATGTCAGCATTACTCAGCACTTACATCACTAAGGAGATTCACAAGATCATGATCATCAGAATTGCAGTTCCTTCTCCTCGTTACAATTTCGAGGACCAACACACCAAAGCTGAAAATATCGATCTTGGTTGACACATTTCCATCTATTGCATACTCGGGTGCCATATAACCGCTGCAGAAGTTATCAGCATTAGGCTTGCAAACATACATTGATCAATATATGTGTGATTAGTCGTGAGTGAAGGTTTTATTATGCAGATGAACTTACAATGTTCCAACAACTCTAGTCGTCCTAGTATGAGTATGGCCTTCTCCTAGCAGCCTTGCCAATCCAAAATCTGCAATTTTTGGTTCCATATCCTCACCAAGTAAAATGTTGTTCGATTTTAGGTCCCGGTGAATGATCCTCAGGCTCGAGTCCTCGTGTAGATACAATATTCCCTTGGCAATTCCAAGAATGATGTTGTATTGTTGCTCCCAATTTAATGCATTTCCCCTATTGATATCTAATGTGACGAAATGCTCAACTTAATCATAATCACTCACCTATAATAGAATTCAGAAAGTGCAAGTTCTGTTCTTAAATCTTAACCATGTAACTTGTTTGCCATATTTGGTACAATACTTATTTAATGCTTATTCTTATTATTGTTCCATATACTTTGTGTGAAGTAAAATATTTCTAATCACAGTGTTGTAGATTTAGATACGCCACAGTTAAGAAATTTGTGATTAAATGGTCCATGAGGAGGTACAGTTGTCAGTTGATACCATAATTTTTAATATTTAATTATTGGTAGGGGCACCAAAATCTACACTGAAAGATATTATACCTTTTGGTATCTCCTCAAGAAGTGTAAAAAAAAAAGATATGTTTGAATGGAAGTAAAATTACCGAATAGGAAGTTGTCCAGGCTCCCGTTCTTGATGTATTCATAAACCAGTAATGTCTCCCCCTGATGCAAGCAAAATCCATGCAGCCGAACAAGGTTCTTATGCTGAAGCTCTGCCAATAACAGAACCTCATTGTGCAGCTGATCTAATCCATGCCCACTTGTTCCTAGAAGTTTCTTGACTGCTACTTCTTGTCCATCTGAGAGTACTCCCTGAACAGATTATTATTCAGAGAACGAACAATATATAGTCCTCTATCGAATGATCAATGACATCTGAAGCTATTTTTTCATGCATATAACTTACCTTGTATACTGAACCAAAGCCACCTTCTCCCAGTTTATTGTTCTCCGAGAAGTTCTCAGTTGCCTCTTGCAGCGTAGGCAGATGAAAAATCATGCATTGTGCTCTTGTTATCTTCTTCAAAGCTGTTGCCATTTGATAAGAATTGCGTCAGGGAACAGTAAATTCCAGCAACTGAAACAGAGACTGTATGCTACTCACGGTGGTCAGCCTCGACAGCCTTGGTCCTCCTCTTGAAGCGAACGAATGCAAAAGCTGAAAGGATCAACAGTACCAAAACTGAACAAGCCAGGCCTGCAGCGACTCCTGCTGCACTCTTTTTCTTCCCTGCTCAAACAAAACATGAACTCTTTCTATTTGCACAACCTTGATCGAGTCACATCTATTTGCTGGAACATAACTAAATTGCACGCTCCTGTTCATCATAAGCTTTGGCTTCTTTGTTTTTTTTTTTTTCTGAACATATAAGAATTGTAGGTCATACCTGCTCCAGCCTCAGCCGGAGTCTCCACCGCCGGTGGTGGCGGCGCCGAGAGCTGCAGCGTCGCGCGGCCACCGTAGAACGGCCGAACACTATACATCAGCCTGCACCACACCGAATAGATACCAACCCACCGGAGGCTGTTGCCCATGTACACCGTTTTCGCATTATCGTGGAGGCTCCTAAGGCATTCCTTGCACTGCTCCGGCGACATGGCAGGCACGCACTGCGCGAACCCGTAAATCTTTGGGTCGAAGTCCTCCTCACCCGTGGCGAAATACTTGATGGTGGTGGTCGAGTTGTTGCCCGTCGTCGTGGCCCAGGCGTGCTCGACCAGGGCGGCGAGGATCTTTGCGACGGCGGCGTTGAACCAGCCGACCTCCGGCACCTTGGCTATATGATTTAAGCCTGCCGCACTATGTGGGGAAAAGGGATGTGGATTTTCACACGGGGATATCCCTAGTTGATTGCATGTTATCTAAATAATTATCAAAAAATTTTAAAAAAATGATACCATAGATTAATATAAAATATATCATTTCACAAACATACAATACTAAATTTAACTTTTTCAAGTTGCAAAAAAAGAAAAAATCAAACTAAAAATAGTTATTGTACATTCGCAGCTATATTTGTTATTTTTGTTACAACTTGTAGAAGTTGAATTTAAACTTACATGTTTATGGAGTGATATATTTTACATTAACTAGCAAAAATGCCCGTGCGTTGCAACGGGTGAAAAATTTCAATGACAATATATGTTTTTCATAAATAACCATGACAATGATAATGTTTGTATTGATCGTTATAGCTAAGATATATCATAAGGAAAATTGAAACAACTTCAATTAATGGCCCAACCTTGGCGATGACAACCTTACCAATGCTTAGCTTTACCCAAAAGAATTGGATTATTCATGTGGCAGCATTTATATAATCTAAAATACATTTTTCAATCTTACACTGCCTACAGTGCCTCGCATATAATCAATCAAAATCTTACTGTGTGATATCCCGGCCCAGGGCTGAATAGGATTAATAGAATGCTCATATCAATAAGTTGCAACATCTTTTCCGGAAGCCGGTCTCGAAAGAACTCTGAGGTTAAGCGTGCTTGCCCTGGAGCAATTTCGGGATGGGTGACCGATCGGGAAATTCTTCCCGGGTGCGCATGAGTAAGCGCAAAGTGTGCAGGAAAGACTTGTGTTGGTCTGTGAGGATAGTCTATGTCCTAGGATAACTGCCAGATCTAGAGAGGGCCCGGCCTAGAAGAGTGTGGGGCGTCACAGATACGTATATATGAATATGTACGCGGGCATACGGTGCATACGGGATGATCCACGATGTGGTCGTATGGTATGACGTATGTGCGCCGAAAATTATCTGTATATACGTGGTGCTAACAGGGGATGTTCCTGGCCTGGGTTGACCGACGAGGACATCGGTATCTTAAGGGGGGGAGAATGTGATATCCCGGCCCAGTGCTGAATAGGATTAATAGAATACTCATATCAATAAGTTGCAACTTCTTTTCCAGAAGCCGGTCTCGAAAGAACTCTGAGGTTAAGCGTGCTTGCCCTGGAGCAATTTCGGGATGGGTGAACGATCGGGAAATTCTTCCCGAGTGCGCACGAGTGAGGACAAAGTGTGTAGGAAAGACTTATGTTGGTCTGTGAGGATAGTCTATGTCCTAGGATAGCTGCCAAATCTAGAGAGGGCCCGGCCTAGAAGAGTGTGGGGCGTCACACACTGGCTCGCATGGGACTGCCTCGCATATAATCAATCAAAATCTTACACTGGCTCACATGGGACGGTCAAGTCTACACAAAATAGAGCCACCGTGCAATCTTCTCTAAATATTAATTAAAATATTGTTTTTAATATTATTTTTATATAATATGTTATAAAGAATAGTAGCTATAGTAGTATGATAATTACCTACAGAGACATGCAGGGCCATGAATATAGGATAATAGATGAGGAAACAAAAGCCGTGTAGGAGATAGAAAAAAATCGACGGATCCTATTTGACCCAAACGTCCGTCAATTTGATCTCGTGGTCAGAAAAAAAAGCCCAACCAAGACTTGTCTTATTCCAGATATCAGAACATTCCACCAATGCTTAAAAAACCAAACGACGTGGTAAACGATTGACGATACAAACGTTATGAATCTTTTTCATGGAATCAGAGTTTTCTTTTTCTAAATTCGGATTTTTTTCATTGCACAGTGCCGAACCATATTATTTTTATAAACATACAATGGTGTTTTTCATTTTTTTTAATAAACATACAATGGTGTTTTTCTTGCGTTGAGTCAGACTTCTTTCAGAGCTGTTCTTTTACCAATGGCAATATTTTTCTCGCGTAATAATACAGTTTTCTCAAAGAAACGGTGGTTATTTTTCCTAGAATTGGGTCGGACAGTTTTTTTTATCTTTTTTTACAAACAGCGTTTTATTCTAACAATTTCTTCGGAGCGTTTTTTATAAGGGTTTTTTTCGAGCGCAGTTTATATACATTTGAATGAAACCTTTTTTCGCATTTGTTTTACTGGAATCGGACAGAATAATTTTTTAGCACTTTTTTCGCCCTTGTTTTTTTCAGCACGGACAACGAAATATTTTTTAGAATCGGATATAAATCTTTTTTTGCACTATCTTTTTTCTTTTTTCAAGAGAAGACGGAAACCCTTTTTTCGTACCCTATTTTTGAATCGGACAAGAAAAAAAATACGCACCTTTTTTTTCGCGGTTGTTTTTTTGTACAGAAATATTTTTTTCGCACTTTTTTTTTCGGAAGACGGGAACCCTTCTTTCGCACTTTTTTTTGGATCCAATAGCTCTGCCCTTTTTCGCGGTTGTTTTTTTTGTACAGAAATATTTTTTCGCACTATTTTATTTTTACGGAAAACAAAAAGCAACTTTTTTTTGATCTGAAAAAAAATTCGCTCTTTTTTTTGGCACAACGGACGAGGAAATTTCTCAAACTTTTTAAGTATTTAAGTTAAGGTATATATAATATAGTAGATCTGTGTTAGCAAATTTTTTTAAAAATTTAGTGACTATTTAGGGTGGTATTGTACGAAACGAGCGGTAATATTGCTGGAAATATAATCACTTTCCGGAAAAGCAACAACTTGCATCGCTTTTGTTAACCTAGTGAAAGATAGAGGATATGCCTTTGGCCTTTCCTGCTCGGGCGGCCGTGTGGCAGCAGAGCATGCATGGCCTTGGAAAATCATGTGCCAATTTTTCTGTTACTTGTCGCGGACAAAGCATTCCACGGACCACGAGTCATTGACTCAGATGTGGTTATTTTTAGCTTTCCGGAGTACATTGGTACACGAATACTCGAGGGATATGGCAGCATAATATGGTTTTCAATGAAAAAGGCAATGTGATCGATATGATTTTGTAGTCGCCGCTTTCAGACTTTAGACCCCGCGCGTGCGTACTTTTCCAGCCATCACATCTGATTATCAGCACAAACTTTGACAATTGGACTCTTTGCAAAAACTATTTTTTACAAATGGACGCTGCCAAAACTATTTTAAATATGACCATTTTGTATGACCCTTTTGCTTCACGCCAATCATGTGGCGCTTGACTTAAACCTCAGCGCCACGTCAGCTGCGCTGAATGCCGTGCCACGGCGGATGGGAGATTAAGTCAGCGTGCCAACGTACATTCCAGCGCCATCCATTTGGCGCTGGTGTCTACTGTTCAGCGGCCACACACACGTGATTGCGTTTGATAAAAGGGTTCAGATTTGAAATAAGTTTTAGGCAGCGGGTTTATATTGTTAAAAATAGTTTTTGCAAAGGTTCAAATTGTTCAAAATTTGTGGATTATCCATAGCCTAATCAAGGTTAATTTCACCACGAAGTTTCCGGGCGCCGATGGGGGTTGGACCCAAAGAAAGCAAGGATGAGTGTTTTTTGCTCAGGAACCATGTTCGCCTAAACACCGCTAGCCCGTCTAGACGGTGATTATTTCTGCCATAGTCGGCGAACAGATTTGTTCCAGTTACACCCTAGGACAGTGAATTAGTCGAATTTAACCGCCTAGACGTCCTAGTCCGGGTCCCTAGGCGGCTGGACGGCCTAGACAGGACGGTGGTCCTGGGCGCAAGCTTAGACACGGGCAACGTGCGTCTTTTAGGCGGTGACTAGGTGATAGAAATGAAAATTGGGCATGATAAAATTTAAAAGCCACGTGGGCACTGAACTGGTATAGAGGGGATTTAGGGTTTGGCCTTATTTGAGGAGCCCTGGAAGAGAGGCATTCCCTGCTACCCGCTTTTTCCACACGCCACGAGCGACGACTTCGGTTTGCCGCGCCATCGAATCTTTCCACCGGTGCCGTTTCTTCGCACGTTCTCCCTCTCCTCCTCTGCTGCTCCACGTTCTTCCCCTCCTCTGGCTGCTCCGCTCTCGCCTCTCATCCTTGCATCCTTGCCGTAAATGGAAGGTGGCAAACACACCGATTGAAGGCAGACAAGCAGATACCACTGCAAGCAGCCTACGCCAACCCTAAATCAGGCTCATCAGGGCAGGCTCCCTCCAGCCACCTCACTCCTCTGTTCTTCCCAGTTCCAATAAATTTTCTTCTCTCTCCTAGCTCCAGCCCTCAAATCTATATAGTTATGATTATGAATTAATGGATGTGCATGTACAGTGGCTAAAGTCGAATGTGTTGCCTATCCTTATAGATTTGTACTAAACCAATGCTTTGTGTGCAGTGTCAGTGCATTGTATGGACTTGATGATTTCTGAACTTAACTATGATTTATGCTATTTGGCCTAAATGCCTATATTTACGCGAGTACCGGAATGTCTAGAATAAGTATTTTTGTGTGAAAGAAATAGAAAAAACGTCTAATTTGCCTAATCCGTCTAGTCGCCGCCTAATCAGCCTAGTCGCTAGTTAGTAGGTGGCCGTCCGACTAGCGTTTAGCGACTAGGTGAACACTGCTCAGGAACCTTGATCCGGTATGGAATCTGGAAAGCCATGCGCATGCAGATCGCTCGCTGGAAAAAGGAAGCATCGATTTTTTTTTGAGGGAATAAAAAAAAGGAGCATCGATTGATTTGATTAGCATGAAGCTTGGAGGAAAGAAAAGAACCGGACATACGGTCAGAGGAGCGCGCGGCATTTGACGTGTCTATTGGAAAGGAATGAATGTGGGAGGAAGCGTCACTACTACATTAACGTTTTTCGCATAGGAGCCCCTCTCTAGCTTACAGGTCGGTTACTCGGCTACGACATCATCCGTCTGCGATAATATTATCGGCCCGTATGTTCAGAAAAAAATATTATCGGCCCGGGAGGAAGACAATACGAGTAGTATGTAAAAATCAATTTTTGCACGTGGGTCTCACCAAGCCAGCTGCCCCGTCCCCTCTCCGTCTCTTTTTCTCTCCAATCTTTTTAAAAAAATTAGGAAGGTAGCCCGCGTATATTGAAAGGTAAAATTATTGTTTGTTCAAAAATTTTATCTCATAGATTAAGGGCAAACTAATATTCGGATAATATTATTTTATAATAATTTAAGGGTTCTATTTTTCTTAAGGTATCATAAAAAACATTTTTTAAGATACCTTAAGACTTTTGAATCATTTTTTTCTCTAGTAAATAAGAAACTATTGCTAGTTAATTATCATACGGTCCATCTATATACATACCGTTTAGTATGGCCACAAATGAAAAATATGAGAACAAGATACTCAAAATTCGTGTAATTAAATCGTCTCAAGAAGGCGCATGATGTAGTAAGAAAGGGAGGGAAGTGTATGCATGGAAAAAAAAGAAGAAAGGGAAAAATAAAAAAAGGGAGGGGAAGCGTACGTACCCATGTACGTAGGTGCATACCTATGCCACAGGACAAGAGGTGAGACCTTATAGTATTTAGTTTTTTCAAAGATCAATTTAATCTAACGGTTTATAATATTGGACGTACTGATTAAGTGAAAAATCAAGAAATGGATACTTTGCTCTTTTTTTCTCTTAGAATTTCTAATATTTGCTATAATTTATTAGAGCACCACGTGGCAGCTTGAGAGCGTTTTAAGAAATTTTAAAGGACTTAACACATGTAATTAGAATATTAACCGCTTAATATATATGCATAGGGCATATAATAATATTTGTTCCAGCTTCGTGCATGTTTATATACATGTTGAGAGAAATTAATTATGTGGTTAGCAAGCCATTAGATGTCTAATTAGTAGCAATTAATTTTGACACCTATTTACAGTTGTTCATAGTAGCTCTTACATATTCATCTTACGACTTTAATTATCCGTTGATCCCTAATTTACTGATCACCATGACTCGCATAAAAAAATATGTACTACTTAGGGTTTAGGACAGCTGAAATTGATGAATTATCTGATTTATGTGATAGCTATTTGAGGGTATAAACGAATGAATTGACTTCTAAAAAGTTAAAATGTTGTTTAAAAAAGACACCATTTAAAAACTTGAAAGCGTGCAAACGAAAATCAAACTATGGAATCTAGGAAAAAAAGCGGATCTTAAACTCCCTTATAACACCCTAGTCTTTGTAAGAGTGCTATTGATATTCGTTAATATTGTGCTCACATTTATAACATAATGATTTCTTTCACCTATACGAACAAATAGTACAAAATCCAAATACGACATATATAACACAATACATTATAATTATTTCTGTAGTTAACTCTCGGTTTCAACTTAAACAGAGCTAAGTATTGGAAAAAAAACAACCCAAAGTGCTTATTTCCTCTCTCTCTCTCTGCATCACACCTTTAATTTTCTTTTCATGTTATTAACAAAATTAATCATCTCCATATATGATTTGATATGTGGCAAAGCAGTAGTGCTGCGGTAGTTGTGATCACCTTAGATGCCTCAGACACGACGCTTTGTCATGCGTGCAAAAGGCAAAGGTGCAGACGTGCATTGTGCAGCGAGCAAAAAAGATAACTTCGGACGCTTTATTTGTTAGCAAATAATATATCAGATGATTTAAATAATGAGTCCACTGGTTCTAGTGTAAGTGTACATTAGTTAATATAGATTTTAAATTGTTAATTTAATAGGTACATAATATAATGGTGTATACTTTATTTTGAAACCATGCATTATTTGAGAATAATAGTCCAATGTAATAAAAAATAGTTCCGATGATTTAAATAATAATGGGTCTATCGGTTTAAGTGCACGTATAAATCAATTAATATAGATCTTAAATTGTTTATTTGATAGGTACACAATATAATTGTGTAAACTTTGTTTTAAAATAGTGCATTATTTGAAAATAATAGTACAAAATAATGAGTAAACCTAACTCAATGGTTTTAATTTCCACGAGTTTTCCGGCCGATGGTGACAAGAGCAAAGGCATAGGTGATGTTGCTCAGGAACCTTGATCCGGTATGGAATCTGGAAAGCCATGCGCATGCAGATCGCTCGCTGGAAAAAGGAAGCATCGATTTTTTTTTTTGAGGGAAAAAAAAAGGGAGCATCGATTGATTTGATTAGCATGAAGCTTGGAGGAAAGAAAAGAACCGGACACACGGTCAGAGGAGCGCGCGACATTTGACGTGTCTATTGGAAAGGAATGAATGTGGGAGGAAGCGTCACTACTACATTAACGATTTTCACATAGGAGCCCCTCTCTAGCTTATAGCTTATAGGTCGGCTACTCTTGGCTATGACATCATCCGTTTGTGATAATATTATCGGCCTGTATGTTCAGAAAAAATATTATCGGCCCGGGAGGAAGACAATATACTCATATGTAAAAATCAATTTTGGCATGTGGGTCACACCAAGCCAGCTGCCCCGTTCCCTCTTCATCTCTTTTTCTCTCCAATCTTTTTGAAAAAATTCTCCTCACACCACACTCTCGTGTCCATCCATTCTCCTCTCCTCACCCCCTACTCTAGCACCCGTCCCCCTTCCCCCACCGCCTATCCACGGGAGCGATGACAGCGGTCGTGACGACAGCGGCGACGGGAGTGGCCCTGTGATGGTCGGATCTGACGCCAGCAGACAGGGCGACAACGACGACGACAGTAGTGGGTAGGGAAATGATGACAATGGCATGTCGCGACTCGCGCGAGGGTGGTAAAGTGGCTAATCTACCATCCCCTGTCCTGGGAGGGGCGCATCCACCGCCATCAGCCTCGGGAGCGACGACGACTACTGCGGTGACTCCGTGCCTCGGCTCTTCCTCCTCCACTATCGCGAGCGCCTCAATTCCTCCACGGTCGGAAGCTTTGCAACAGCCGGATCCAACGGTGGCGGCTAGATCTAGCAATAGTGGCCTCGTGACAATTGGATCCAGCTATGGCGGCGCTGCGATGGTTGGATCCGGCTGAGGCGGCCCCTCGACGGGCGGGAGCGGCCAGCGGCGATTGGCCCGGTGACGGATGGGCACCTGGGCTTCTCCATTGTAGCGCACCTCGGCTCCTCCGCCACCGGCGGCCTCAGCTTCTCGACCCTTGACGGTAAGATTTTACAGATTTTTGGGATTATTTATTTGTTTTTGCCAAAATTCTAGTGCAGGCGGATGACATAACATGTCCACTTGTGAAAAATAGTGTTCGCGCACGGTTGCAGTGTTGATGTGCGAAAATCTTCATTTTTATAGGCACCTGGCTCTAGGCAGGTGGAGCACCATTTGTGAAAACTGAAAATGCCTGCTTGCGAAAAGCAATTATGTAGCAGTGCGTCATCTACATCGTGAATGCATTGATCGTACCCGTCTGAGGATCCTCTGAGTGGTTTCTCGAAAGAAGCTCAAAGAAGATATGGGATGTTCACTACTCTCATAGTTGCCGGTTCAATTCGTCAGCACCGATGCCCAATCGCGTAGGTGCCAGTTTTAGAATTGGCACTTATAGAGATTATAGGTGTCGGTTCTATCAGTATAACCGGCACCTATAATCTTCAAAATAATAAAACATATGGGCTAGGAGAGGTGTTGCTACCGTTGGGTGGAGCTTCGGCAGGAAGACACTGTCGCGGGAGAGCGACGAGCGGGATGACGACGCCGACTCATTGTTGTCCCTCCAGGCGTGCTCGACAACGGCACCCTATCACCGTCGACAGCGCCACCGGCCGCCACCACTGCCTCCATCTCCATATTGTGCTCCCCCTTGCCTCTGGCCTTATCTCCTTGTGCGTGGGGAGGGGAAGTGGCCTGAAGTGGCGGGGGTGGATGGGCGCAGACACCAAGCTCTAAGACCTCATCATCAGCCGGCCAGGGTAGACTAACGCAGGAGGGGAAGGGGGAAGGGGAGGGAGAGGAGGTAGACCGCGGGTGGGAGAGGGAGACGAGAAGCCTTTGGGTGGAAGTGGATAAGGATGAATGGGTGTCAGTTCGGCTCGGTTCGATTTTGTATGGGTACCCATTTTTTCAAAACCAGCAACTATAATATATGTGCGATTTTTTAATAACCATCACCTATTGCCAACTATAAGTGTCGTTTTTTGAATAGTCTCACATTGGTTGTGGAAGGGTAAGAAACCTAATATATAAGTGGGGGAGCCCCTCACCTTATTGGCTAGCTTTTGGGGTGGAAAAGACCCTTTACGATTTTACAATTGGTATCAGAGCCTAACTAGTTAAACATCTCTTGCCCAAGGGACAGAGAAATTTTAGGAGTTGAGGGAGCTACTTTTGAAGAGAAGTACCTAGAAGACTTCCTACCCCAGAGGGTAAAATGAAGAGTGAACCCTTCCAACCTGTCAAGGAAAGATTTGCAAAAAGGCTCTGTGATTATAGATGGCCATTCGGCCCGCCCAGCCCAGGCCCGGCTCAAGAAGAATCGGGCCGGCACTGCATAGTCGACACTTTGTTTTATCGGCCTTTTGCAGGAGGTGCGTTTTGCTCATATTGGAAGAGGGTGTAATCAGGGGCGAACGTAAAACAAAAGTGACGATATGAATCAGCAGCTGCAGCAGCTAGAGCCACCGAACAGGCCCTAAATATATACCAAAGGGTAAAAAAAACTCTTATCTGCACTTGATCCTAAGCTCTATCTAATTAATTAAGGTATAGCATGCAGCCTACAACCTTATGCAAGGTTTAAAAGAAAACGAGTGTAGCAAGTAGCAGTATATTTAAGGGGGTGTTTAGATCCATGGGTATAAAGTAGTTTTGACGTGTCACATCGGATATACGGACACACATTTAAAGTAGAGTAAAATGCACCAGTAGTCCTTAAACTTGTCGGGAGTTTTCACTTAGGTCCACGAACTTGCAAAGCGCACTTCGAGGTCTTTAAACTTGGTTTATTGTATCATCCCGCTCCAAAGCCGCGTTTGACCGTGGTCTTGTCTACGTGGCACGCCACGCGAACAATGACATGGAATTTTTTTTATTTTTTTCTCCCTTCTTCCTTCTTTTTTTCACCACTGCAATACCCCTCCCCTCGTACGGTCGTGCCGCCTCTCACCACCGAGAAAAAAGAAAGAAGAAAGAGAAAAAAGAAGGAAGAAGGGAAAAAATAAAAAAAATCCATGTCATTGTCCACGTAGGCAATACCACACTCAAACACGGCTTTGGACCGGGATGATACAATAAACCAAGTTTAGGGACCTCGATGTGCACTTTGCAAGTTCGTGGACCTAAGTGAAACCTCCTGACAAGTTTAAGGACCACTTGTGTATTTTACTCTTTAAAGTATTAAACATAAACTAATAACAAAACAAATTGCAGATTCTGCCTGTAAACTGCGAGACAAATTTATGAAGTCTAATTAATCCATCATTAGCAAATATTTATTGTAGCACCACATTGTCAAATCATGACGCAAATAGGCTTAAAAGATTCGTCTCGCAATTTACTCGTAATCTGTGTAATTAATTATTTTTTCGTTTATATTTAATACTCCATATATGTGTCCAAATATTCGATGTGACAAGGTGAAAAATTTTAATAGGAGATCTAAACACACCCTAAATTACATACAGTTCCAAGCAAGGAAGGAATTTATGAACCGTGGAATATAATTCTACTAACCATCATTGAGATAAAGAAGCATCTGTAATCTTTGAGACTATGAAAAGCAAAAAAGAAAAAAAGAAGAAAAGAAAAGAGGAGGCACACGGGCACACGGCACAGCATTCCAGGCCACTGTGCCCCACTCTACTAGTTAGGCACTGCTGGTTTGAAGCTTCGCTACCGTTGCTGCCTCAGAAACTTCAGACTTTCAGAGCATCGCTCTTTGTGGGCTTGTGGCAGCGCCACTAGGGATTAAAATGGCTTAGAAACAAACAGAAACTACCCTAACCATATTTTTTTTTCAAATTAGAATAGTAAACGATAATTTCAGATAAAATTATGAAACTTGATTGAATATTACTGAATAAAGATACATATATAGCAAATATAAATCGGAATGAATACAACCACAAATATTTATCGAAACATGAAAACCACTTATACTGTGCTTCCAAAATCAATATATAAACTAGTTCTTTTATCAAAAGAATATGCTAAATTTGTGCTAAATATAATATGTTGTTTGAAAACCACTTATACTGTGCTTCCAAAATCAATATATAAACTAGTTCTTTTATCAAAAGAATATGCTAAATTTGTGCTAAATATAATATGTTGTTTTAAATTAAACTCTTTGCTTTTTTAGAAATTTAAAAGTATTTAGCATTATAATTAGAGTAAATTTCACAAAACTACATGTTTTATAGTTCAAGTTGCAGAAAACTACACACATTTTGACACTTGGCACTTAAGTACATATATTTTGGTAATTTAGTTTCACAAAACCACACTATCGATGAATAGATTCACCCATGAGATAACGTGGTTGTTCCATCAAGGATGAGGACGTGGCATCCTATTAATTTCGTGCGATGGCTAACAATAGGATGCCATGTCCTCATCCTAAGTGAAACAGTCACGTTATCTCGCGGGTGAATCCATTCATTGACAGTGTGGTTTTGTGAAACTACACTACCAAAATATATGTACTTAAGTGCCAAGTGTCAAAGTGTGTGTGGTTTTCTGCAACTTGGACTACAAAACGTGTAGTTTTGTGAAATTTACTCTTATAATTATGAAGTTGTATCCATATTAGAATCTCAATTTCAAGTGTTATGTGTTTTACTCTAAAATTAATAATTAATAAATGTAATTGATATGGACCTTTTTTACAAGAATAAGCTATTAAATTAATAAAGAATCAATCTATTTAATACACTATTAAATATTTAGTATCAATAATATTAATATAGTCTATGGTTTGGAACAAGAAAAATGCTTGTCCGGTGGTATTTCGTAGAACAACTAATGTTTTTAGAAACGCAGTACAAACATAGATGTTTATAACACGCGCACACTCACCCCGGTAAACAAACATCCTGCTTCTATGAGCATCTCTGAAAGATTTATCTATCATATATTGAAATTGACGAAATCACCACAGGTGTCTCGTTGTCGATGTGAAGTACATCACCTAATACTAAAGAATAATTTGCCGTAAATGCGAGCACCCATGTCAAATCTACGACTTGAACCCAGGTAAGCAGGTTCCACCACAAGGAAGCTAATCAGTTCAGTTACGTTCACGTCGTCATTAAAGGTAGGTTGTAGAACTGATAATCTGTCAATGGTGAAATATAGATTCTTCCAAAAAATGATCTATGCTAAATGGATGGATTTATTTGAGGCAAATGATTTGGTGCTAGCTTCGGTTTCTTCGAGCATGTGTTAGTGACACACTCCCGCACGGACGTGCTTATGATGCGTTATGCCTGTATATGTGGCTTTCACCTAATGATGATAAAAGGTTTAAAAGAAAACGAGTGTAGCAAGTAGCAGTATATTTAAGGGGGTGTTTAGATCCATGGGTATAAAGTAGTTTTGACGTGTCACATCGGATATACGGACACACATTTAAAGTAGAGTAAAATGCACCAGTAGTCCTTAAACTTGTCGGGAGTTTTCACTTAGGTCCACGAACTTGCAAAGCGCACTTCGAGGTCTTTAAACTTGGTTTATTGTATCATCCCGCTCCAAAGCCGCGTTTGACCGTGGTCTTGTCTACGTGGCACGCCACGCGAACAATGACATGGAATTTTTTTTATTTTTTTCTCCCTTCTTCCTTCTTTTTTTCACCACTGCAATACCCCTCCCCTCGTACGGTCGTGCCGCCTCTCACCACCGAGAAAAAAGAAAGAAGAAAGAGAAAAAAGAAGGAAGAAGGGAAAAAATAAAAAAAATCCATGTCATTGTCCACGTAGGCAATACCACACTCAAACACGGCTTTGGACCGGGATGATACAATAAACCAAGTTTAGGGACCTCGATGTGCACTTTGCAAGTTCGTGGACCTAAGTGAAACCTCCTGACAAGTTTAAGGACCACTTGTGTATTTTACTCTTTAAAGTATTAAACATAAACTAATAACAAAACAAATTGCAGATTCTGCCTGTAAACTGCGAGACAAATTTATGAAGTCTAATTAATCCATCATTAGCAAATATTTATTGTAGCACCACATTGTCAAATCATGACGCAAATAGGCTTAAAAGATTCGTCTCGCAATTTACTCGTAATCTGTGTAATTAATTATTTTTTCGTTTATATTTAATACTCCATATATGTGTCCAAATATTCGATGTGACAAGGTGAAAAATTTTAATAGGAGATCTAAACACACCCTAAATTACATACAGTTCCAAGCAAGGAAGGAATTTATGAACCGTGGAATATAATTCTACTAACCATCATTGAGATAAAGAACCATCTGTAATCTTTGAGACTATGAAAAGCAAAAAAGAAAAAAAAAGAAAAGAAAAGAGAAGGAGGCACACGGCACAGCATTCCAGGCCACTGTGCCCCACTCTACTAGTTAGGCACTGCTGGTTTGAAGCTTCGCTACCGTTGCTGCCTCAGAAACTTCAGACTTTCAGAGCATCGCTCTTTGTGGGCTTGTGGCAGCGCCACTAGGGATTAAAATGGCCTAGAAACAAACAGAAACTACCCTAACCATATTTCTTTTCAAATTAGAATAGTAAACGATAATTTCAGATAAAATTAAGAAACTTGATTGAATATTACTGAATAAAGATACATATATAGCAAATATAAATCGGAATGAATACAACCACAAATATTTATCGAAACATGAAAACCACTTATACTGTGCTTCCAAAATCAATATATAAACTAGTTCTTTTATCAAAAGAATATGCTAAATTTGTGCTAAATATAATATGTTGTTTTAAATTAAACTCTTTGCTTTTTTAGAAATTTAAAAGTATTTAGCATTATAATTAGAGTAAATTTCACAAAACTACATGTTTTATAGTTCAAGTTGCAGAAAACTACACACATTTTGACACTTGGCACTTAAGTACATATATTTTGGTAATTTAGTTTCACAAAACCACACTATCGATGAATAGATTCACCCATGAGATAACGTGGTTGTTCCATCAAGATGAGGACGTGACATCCTATTAATTTCGTGCGATGGCTCGTAATAGGATGCCATATCCTCATCCTAGGTGAAACAGTCACGTTATCTCGCGGGTGAATCCATTCATTGATAGTGTGGTTTTGTGAAACTACACTACCAAAATATATGTACTTAAATGCCAAGTGTCAAAGTGTGTGGTTTCTACAACTTAGACTACAAAACGTGTAGTTTTGTGAAATTTACTCTTATAATTATGAAGTTGTATCCATATTAGAATCTCAATTTCAAGTGTTATGTGTTTTACTCTAAAATTAATAATTAATAAATGTAATTGATATGGACCTTTTTTACAAGAATAAGCTATTAAATTAATAAAGAATCAATCTATTAATACAGTATTAAATATTTAGTATCAATAATATTAATATAGTCTATGGTGTGGAACAAGAAAAATGCTTGTCCGGTGGTATTTCGTAGAACAACTAATGTTTTTAGAAACACAGTACAAACATAGACGTTTATAACACACGCACACTCACCCCTGTAAACAAACATCCTTCCTCTATGAGCATCTCCGAAAGATTTGTCTATCATATATTGAAATTGACGAAATCACCACAGGTGCCTCATTGTCGATGTGAAGTACATCACCTAGTACTAAAGAATAATTTGCCGTAAATACAAGCACCAGTGTCAAATCGACGACTTGAACCCAGGTAAGCAGATTCCACCACAAGGAAGCTAACCAGTTCGGTTACGTTCACTTCGTCATTAAAGGTAGGTTGTAGAACTGATAATCTGTCAATTAAAGGTAGGTTGTAGAACTGATAATCTGTCAATTAAAGGTAGGTTGTAGAACTGATAATCTGTCAATTAAAGGTAGGTTGTAGAACTGATAATCTGTCAATTAAAGGTAGGTTGTAGAACTGATAATCTGTCAATTAAAGGTAGGTTGTAGAACTGATAATCTGTCAATTAAAGGTAGGTTGTAGAACTGATAATCTGTCAATTAAAGGTAGGTTGTAGAACTGATAATCTGTCAATTAAAGGTAGGTTGTAGAACTGATAATCTGTCAATTAAAGGTAGGTTGTAGAACTGATAATCTGTCAATTAAAGGTAGGTTGTAGAACTGATAATCTGTCAATTAAAGGTAGGTTGTAGAACTGATAATCTGTCAATGGTGAAATATAGATTCTTCCAAAAAAATGATCTATGCTAATAAATGGATGGATTTATTTGAGGCAAATGATTTGTTGCTAGCCTCGGTTTCTTCGAGCATGTGTTAGTGACACACTCCCGCACGGACGTGCTTATGATGCGTTATGCCTGTATATGTGGCTTTCACCTAATGATGATAAACAAGCGCAATGACAAGCTGAAGCAGTACATAATTATGCCCCCTACCCCGCTAATGGCATGCATATATGTGCTTTCCTTCATAACTCAGTTAGGTATCAAGTTCTTCATTCTCTACTCTGTCGTGGCATGACTTTTGTTGCTTTAATTTCTAGCTTGCTATAAATTCCTGCACCTCAGTCCTCTCCCAACCATCAAATTCGTCTTGATCGCTCTGTCTTTCGTCTACACGCACAGGATCAAACCATCAGAGCATGGCACTCACTCACCTCCTCTGCTCCCTCCTCCTTGCCACCGCATTGCTGCTGCTCTCCATCTCCCGTACAGGTAACCATGGCAAACGTAGAAACGCTTTCGATTTTGGACTAGTAGTACTCCCTCCGTTTTAAAATGTTTGACGCCGTTGACTTTTTAGTACGTGTTTGACCATTCGTCTTATTCAAAAAATTTAAGTAATTATTTATTCTTTTCATATCATTTGAATCATTGTTAAATATACTTTCATATACACATATAGTTTTTACATATTTCACAAATTTTTTAAATAAGACGAACGGTCAAACATGTGCTAAAAAGTCAACGGTGCCAAACATTTCGAAACGGAGGGAGTATTATTTAGATATGCTTAAGTATGTGCGGTTTTGTACCAACAGAGCCGGTGTTTCTTAGCTTTCCACTGCAGTAAGTGGCAGAGCCACCGCTCGGCTAGCCCGGGCAGTCCGGCTCGCCAGCGAAAACTTCATTAAATTTTGATATTGAGGAGTAAATCGATGAGAAAATAACAAATACTATTTATATTGAAGTTTGCCCGGGCTCAAAAATCTTTCTCTGTGACTCCACCACTGACTGCAGAGGCGGGGGAGGTGGGCGTGTGCTACGGGAGGGACGGGGACGATTTGATGGATCCACCGGACGTGGTGAATCTTCTGAAGGAGTACGGGATCACGAAGGTGAGGATCTACGACGCCGACCCGACGGTGCTGAGATCGCTGTCCAACACAGGCATCAAGGTGATGGTGGCGCTACCCAACAAGGACCTTGCTTCTGCAGGCCACGACCAGGGAAGTGCGCTAGACTGGGTGAAAACAAATGTGGTTCCGTACTATAACCAGGGCACGCAAATCAATGGCGTGGCTGTGGGGAATGAGGTGTTCAGGCAAGCACCCGACTTGACCCCGCAGCTGTTACCGGCGATGAAGAATGTGCAGGCGGCGCTAGCGAGCCTGGGCCTTGCCGACATCATCAAGGTATCAACACCCATTAATTTTGATGCGGTCAATGAGTCATTCCCACCATCCAAGGCTGTGTTTCAAGACAACGTCGCCCAGTCAGTAATGAGCCCCATGATCGATTTCTTGCAACAGACCAACTCATATCTCATGGTCAATTTCTACCCATATATTGCCTGGGCTAACTCTAAAGGCCAAACCTCCCGCGGTTACGCTACATTTGGCCCCAACGCCGGTGTAGTCGATCCGTGGAGCCGCATCACATACTATAGTCTCTTTGATGCCCAGCTCGATGCTGTTTACTATGCTATAAATCAGGTTTCTGGTGATTGTGTGAGGGCCTCAATGGCCCAAGCAAGATGGGGGCACCCGACACCAAGGGTGCCCGTCGAATGTTCGGAATGTGGGCATCCCTCTGATGGTCAGCTCCCCAAGTTGACCACACAAGCTGATGCCGAAGTGGATGTGGCTACAAAAGCTAACGCCCAAGCATTCAACAATGGTATTATCAGACGCGCTCTGTTTGGAGCCTCTGGTATGCCTGATGTCTCTGTGTATATCTTCGCTCTTTTCAACGAGAACAAGAAGGCTGGAGCATCCGTAGAACGCAACTTCGGTCTATTCTACCCTGACGGTACAAAGGTTTATGAGGTTGATTTTCATGGTGGTGGTATTTGTCCCACCAAGGCGAGCTGGTGCGTGGCAAATTTAGCTGTGGGGAATTCCCGGCTGCAGGCGGCGTTGGATTGGGCTTGTAGTAACGGCGCAGACTGCAGCGCTATCCAACAGGGCAAACCTTGCTTTGAGCCAAACACAATGGTTGCGCATGCATCTTACGCATTCAATGACTACTACCAGCGGATGGGCCAAGCCAATGGGACGTGCGACTTTGCTGGCGCTGCTTATATTGTCTACCAACCATCAGAAAGTTAGTTCCTACCGACCACATATTTCTTAAAATGCAATTTTGTTTAGTTCTCACAACCATTTGATAAATCTGTCTCACTGTTTATCTACTAAAATGCAGGCATTTGCGACCCAAATCCAAGTTGGTGTATCGCGAACCCTGCAGTTGGGGACATGCGGCTACAGGCAGCCCTAGACTATGCATGCGGCAGTTGTGCAGACTGCAGCGCCATCCAGCCCGGTGCACGGTGTTTCGAGCCTAACACTAAGGTGGCGCACGCATCCTACGCATTCAACGACTATTACCAGCGTGTTGGCCGAGTCAGTGGCTCGTGTGACTTCGGTGGTGCTGGTTCCATTACCTATCAGGCACCAGGTGAGTTCAAGCTCAACAGATATTCTCATCTTGTTTGTTTCAGATATTGCTTTCAAAAATTATTGCCCATGCATTTCTTCTCCCATATATAATTTTTCGAAGCAAACATAGCTAATTAATTGATCCATCTTCTTTCGTGGCTTACAACCACGTGCCATTTTAATCTCCATTTTAACAATGCGTTCGAAACCTTCAAGTGCTAATAATGTACATTTTGCGTAAAAAAAATACACACTTGTTTTTGTACACTACGTGATGATTCAACAAGTTAAATGGTGATCTTAGGTGTTTGTTGAATTATTTTCAGAGATTGGAAACTGCGTCCTTCCGCCAATGCTTGAACTGGACAAAACGTACTGAAGACCGAGGGCTAAGCTAGCTACCATCAGTTCGCGATAGTGGGGATGGATATCGAAGAACAAGTCCACATCGTGTGGCAAAAATAAAATGATATGTTTGTAGCAGTTTTTCCAGTCGGGTCTATTGAAATAAGTAAATATACCGTTCATTCCTGTTGGATGAAATTCCTCAGTTACATACCCTGAGCAATTTATCATGTATGTGCATATGATCAGACTCCTAAGCAGAACTGAAAACATGAAGAAGTATTCATTTATTTATTTTTAGAGAGGATCAATGCACTCTACCATTTCCATAACCGCTGCAAAGGTTTGAATTTTTTTTAAAAAAAGGAAAACTGCACGAGATTGTGTTTTTCATTAAATATAGAAGTAGAAAATTACAACCCAAGGGATAAAGGAAAATAGAAAGCACTCTGTACACAATACATGGTTGGGTAAGAGCTCGCGTAAGCACTTTGCACCTGCCAGCGCCCACGTCCTCGCTTCCTCTTTAATTTAAAATAAAAGCATCGCCAACTGAAACACACCCAATTCTTTTCGGCATCATATATAGGTGCCATCCTATTCCACCTTCTAAGGCAATTCGAGCACTAGAGGAGAAAGGAACTAGACATCACAACTCCTGAACATCTGGAACAGTTTAAGAACTCCTGAAACACAAAACGACCAACTTATTATTACAGAAGGTTCAACAGGCATAAGTGCAAAGCCTGAACCAGCTCCAAATCAAAACAACAAAACAGTTAACAGAGAAAAGTCCCCCCAAGACAATATTGTGGAGAATTATGGGTACCACATACTCACATGGCTAGGCTATCCGACTGGTTATAGGGAATAGATCATGTACATAGAATATATATAAGACTAGGACTCGGGTATAACATTTACTTGTCTATCAAGGAACGGCTTGTAGTCCTGGTTTGTTAAGTTTGTAGATTAGGTATAGGAGATCTAAATTGTAAGGGATATGGTCTCTATCTTATAAGACTACTCCTTCGCCTATATAAGGAGGGCATGACGCCTCTTTGGGGGCAAATTCATAACCAGATCGTTAGATCTATACTACACCTGGTGGATTCAAATCCCTAAACCGGAGTAGGGTATAACCTCTCATCGAGAGGGCTTGAACATGTCTAAATTCTTGTCTCTGTATCCATCCACTTTTAGGTCCCGTGCACTACCCCGTTTATATTGCTGAATTCTAGTTTCGACAAGTATTAAACTTGCTCAAACGATAAGTTGTTTGGCTCTCCCCTGCTAGGCTTGATGTAGATAGCTACTCTCTCTATCATATAAAAAAACCTAAGGGATTGTTCAGATTGTTATCATTTCAAAGGCGTACCATTTTTTAGAGTTGTCAAATATTTGCATCCATTTAGTTTTATTTTACCAAACTCTAATAACTACATATAAATGCTGTCAAAACTTGACAATATTGTTAAATTGTTGAAATTTTGGTATTATTAAAATTTGGTAAGATTTATTTTAGCTATAATCTGAACATGCCTTAAAGATTGGATGGAACATATTTAATGTGCTAGGATATAGCACATCCAATTCTAGATTGGTTTTTTTTATGGGACGGAGGCGGGCGCCTTAGGCCATGCAATATATGATGCATGATGCAAGTAGAAAAAAAAATGTTGAAAGATGGGACGAACCAACTAATTAATTATAGATAAGAATGCTGGATGTGAGGAGCCTTACACGCCACCATCGAAAGCTCCCCATTGGTTGACCACTTGACCTACTAATAAACTTCGTTCTAATTGCAGGTGTTGGCGTGTTGCTGATTGAACGAGAGGAAGGCATCAATAGCGTGGGGGTGGTGGAGTCCTCTACATAGTACCTAAACTCTAGCGAAAGATAATCTACTGTAAGAATTATACTGACAAAAGCTGAGTCTGGTAAGAATAGAATTGCTGATATATAGATGTTTTAACGCTTATATATACCTACACATTATGGCTTTTTTAGTTCCAAAAAAAATTTTTTTTTTCCTAAAAACATCACATCAAATCTTTGACACATAATACATAGGCATTAAATATAGATAAAATAAAAAATAATTGCATATTTGATGGAATTGCGAGACAAATCTTTTGAGCCTAATTAGTTCATGATTAGCCATAAGTGCTATAGTACCTAAATGTGCTAATGACGGATTAATTAGGCTTAATAAATTGATATCTCACGGTTTCCACGCGAGTTATGAAATTAGTTTTTTCATTCGTATCCGAAAACCCTACGACATCCGGTCAAACGTCTCAATGTGACACCTAAATTCTTTCAACTAAATGTATATTTTCTTTTCGCGAACTAACAGCCTATATATTAAAGTGTAAGATGGACCTTTCCCAGCTGATGTATATGTTGGTAAAAATAGTCCAACATATAGTTCCACCCACTTTTTTTTTCAAATTATTGTGCATAAGTATTACGCAATATGGGTATGATTCAAACATTTTTAATGAGGTCCAAGATTTATCACCAGTCTTTGTCCGTTTTGGCGTCTGTTAATGTACGTGGGTGTGGATTGTGTGTGTATGCATCTGGTGTGTAAAGAAAAAATTGAGGGCAAAAGCAAGTAATATGTGGGGTTAAGAAACACCAAAACAATTCCAGGCTGTTTTTCAATAATTGGATAAGAGAGTGATTTATTTACTAGGACGTTGAAATTCGAACTTGCCAAAACTTTAAATTTTGGTTTAGTCTTTTTTTTTTCTAAAAATTATGTTGAGATGTATATTAGCACAAACCCATTATAATTTTCTTTTGTTCGGTAGCGGCAGGAGGGATATGCTGCAGAAGGATAAATATAACATATACAAAGACCATGTTGTTTTTTTTTTTTTTTTTCAGAAGTTGCCGAGGTCATTTCGAAAAAAAAGATAAAATCCGCCGAAGCGATATTGTGATAGGTGGAAAGGCTGAAAGCTATGTTGCCGTCCCTAATCTGTTGAGAGATGCCAATTAGTCTACGTTGATCACCAATAGTATAAGTGGTCCAGTAGATTATATCTCATATGTTGACGCTTTCTAATTAATTGTCTTATAAGCAGATAGAAAAGACGATGCAAGTCAAAGAGAAAATAATTTCAAATCAAAGGCCTGCGCCGGTTGAGACTCGACGAAGTAGGGAAGGATTTTAGGTGCATAATATGCGAGATTTGTGACTCTGAAGACACCTTAGCATATCAACATCTCCACTCCATCACTCTTGAAAAAGAAAAATGACAAATAAATCAATTAATCATGTTGGTTTTATCCACCATTGTCTACTGGAAGTGGTTCCTCTGATGTAAGTCAAAGGAACATATATCACTCATATAGTGCCCATCCTATCCTAGAGTCCATCCTTTGGGCATATATTCAAGAGACATAGGTTACTCTATTGTACCGATAATTATGTTTGTTAACCGTTCCACCAAAGAGTATCCAATGCAATAGGAGTAGTTGAGATGCTATTGCTGAAGTATTTATGCTGCAACTTAGCTTCTGTTTTGTCGGCACTTAGCTGGGTGTTAGTCAAAGATGTAGGGTATATCTCGAATTAATACTTTTTTAGTCACGTTTAGTACCGAACGCCATGAATCTTTTAAGACTTAGCCAATTCGTCTTCCTCTCCTCAGCTTTCCAAGTTCTTCGCTCCTTTTTGCACCATTCCGTATCCAAAGATCAATCCCCTTTCTTTTACCTGACGGGAAGACACAAGGAAGCCATCTTGCCAGCTCAAAGATTGGACCTGCTGGCTGCTGCTGTGATTTTTGGGTGAGAGCTTGTTGATTCAAATGGAATTTTATGATTCGAGTACAAAGTTCATGGTTTTGATACAAATTTTAGATACTCGATTTCCAAGTTAGAGGCTTTTGCGTAGAAACGTTTGGATATTTCAGTCCAAAGTTATGATTTTTGCGTGATAAGTTTGGGGACTCGAGCTGAAAGTTTAAGACAACGAGTAGAATATTCGAGGATTTTGAGTCAAACTTTCGATGTCCATCTTGAGAAGTGTGTTTTTCTTCTCTTTCTTGCTCCAGATGTAGGGAACTCCAAAGAAGGAATTGATTTGCGCTGCCTCCTGCCACGGTGTGCACAGTGCAGGAGCAGAGCATGGCAGTCGGTCACCTCCTCCACGCCCTCATCGCGGCCGCGGCGTTGCCGCTGCTCCTTCTCCCCCGTGCTGCAGGTAACGTTCTTCCAGCTTCCTGCCAATGCAGCTGATCGATCGGCAACGCCAAACGATGCTAAAATTCCTTGCTCGTCAATGCAGATGCTGGCGAGATCGGGGTGTGCTACGGGAGGGACGCGAACGACCTGATCGACCCACCGGCGGCGGTGAGCCTTCTGAAGGCGAACGGCATCTCCGCGGTGAGGATCTTCGACGCGGACCCGACGGTGCTGGCCGCGATGGCGAACACCGGCATCAAGGTGACGGTGGCGATACCCAACGCCGATCTGGCCGCCGCCGGCCAGGATCTGCGCAGCGCGACCGACTGGGTGGCGAGCAACGTGGTGCCGTATCGCAGCCGGGGCACGCTGATCAGCGGCGTCGCCGTCGGGAACGAGGTGTTCAAGCAGAGACCCGAGCTGACCGGGACGCTCGTCTCGGCCATGCGAAACGTGCACAGGGCGCTGGAGAACCTGAACCTGGCGAACGACGTGAAGGTGTCCACGCCGATCGCCTTCGATGCGCTCAAGCAGTCGTCCCCTCCATCTGCGGGGGAGTTTAAGGATGAGATCGCGCAATCGGTGATGAAGCCCATGATCGACTTCTTGAAACAGACCGGCTCGTTCTTCATGGTCAATCTCTACCCATTCTTCGCGTACGTGGCTCAGCCGGACAAGATCTCTCTCGAGTTCGCGACGTTCCGCCCTAACGCTGGTGTGCTCGATGGCAATACCAGCATCAGGTACTTCAGCCTCTTTGATGCTCAACTCGACGCTGTTTATGCTGCGATAAACAGGGTTTCTGGTGGTAGCTTAACGGTCTCAATGGCTCGACGAGATGGAATCCTTAGTGTGCAAGCTTCAGAATCAGGGCACCCCTCTGGAGGTAGATTTCCCCTATCTTCCATGCTAGCTGCAGCCGATACGGACTCGGTGGCCACGATAGCCAACGCCCAAGCGTACAACAATGGGCTTATCAGACGTGTAGTATCCGGAGCCTCCGGTATGCGTGACGTCTCCGCCTACATCTTCTCTCTTTTCAATGAAAACGAGAAGCCTGGGCCAGCCATAGAGAGAAACTTTGGCTTGTTCTACCCAAATGGTCAGAAGGTGTATGAGGTTGACTTTAGGGGCGGTGGCGGTGGCGGAGCTTGCCCCACAAAGACAAGTTGGTGTGTGGCAAGAACAGATGTTGGGAGTGCAGCATTGCAGTCAGCATTGGACTTTGCGTGCGGTAACGGCGCGGACTGCAGCGCTATCCAGCAGGGCAGTGTGTGTTTCGAACCAAACACCTTGGTTGCACACGCGTCGTACGCATTCAACGACTACTACCAACGCAAGGGCCAGGCCAGCGGCACTTGCAACTTCTCTGGCGCCGCTTCCATCGTATTCAAGCCATCGCCAAGTAATGTTTTGCTCTCAATCTTTAAGATCAATGAGGCTTTCGCAAATGTGCATTCATATCTTGATTCCATCTCATTGTTTATTTGTCCTGTGAATTGTTTCCCGAGATATAGGCATATGTGATCCGAACCCAAGTTGGTGCGTTGCGAAATCGGAGGTCGGGGACGCACAACTACAAAATGCACTAGACTATGCATGTGGTAGCTGCGCGGACTGCAGCGCCATTCAACCAGGTGCACGGTGCTTTGATCCTGACACTAAGGTAGCACACGCGACCTATGCATTCAACGATTTTTACCAGACCACCGGTCGGGCTAGTGGATCGTGTGACTTTGCCGGTGCTGCTTCTATTGTCAACCAGCAACCAAGTGAGTTTTCTCTCATTTTACTGTGCATGATATATATGCCCTACTGCTACTAATGTACATATTCCCTAAGAAAAATTGCACACTTCTGTTTCAAGTAGTAAGTGGTTATCTTATTAGTGCTTGTTCAATAATTTACAGAAATAGGAAACTGCGTGCTCCCACCAAACAATGCTGGGACAGAACAAACTGCAATTGAAGATCAATCGACTGCAAACTTACCAGCAACAGCTTGGCAGTGAGGATGGATTAAAGAATCACTTCATATTTTTCTGCAGAGAAAAAAATAATGGTACCATTAATAATTAGTTGGGATTGAAGAGACGAATAAATGTACCGTTCACTCCTGTTGAATGAAACCCTGCTGTTGCACATTTCAGAGAATGAAAGAAATACATGTACGCCACACTCGTGCAGCAATGGACCGAAAACACACAGCTGCCGCAGCTTGTCATCTTATAAGCTACAACCTAAATTTGAGTTTTCAGACAAAATTTCGAGTTACTCTAGATGTTTTTCTTTATTCATCGCTTCCTGTTTTCAGGCCCTTGGCTTGTAAACCGATGAAAGTAGGAGTATAAAAGTCTGCTCTAAAATCATTTCTGGTTATTCCGTTCATTTTTCTCAGCTTTTAAACCTACATTGTCTGCAGTTGAGCGGAGCTCGACATCTACGAGGACGATGGCGCATTGGGAACCGGATCCTCTGACTTAAGAGTAACCAAAGTCAGAGGGACGTCCAATGCCGCTGCACCGTTCGTTTTCCATCAGACGGACCTGAGCGATTGCAGCAGAAAGACCAGCTAGATCTCAGCCCACGTGGCTCACAAGCAGGCTTGCTCACGCCTCTTGGCCGCCTCACTCGCCACAGATGCCGCTGCTGGCGGCAGCCTGCACCTTCTGAAGGAGAGGATTGTAGCCAAGGAGCCAGTTCTCCCCCATCGCAAACTGCTCTAGCTCTGCTGGTCAACCACGCCACCTTTCAGGTGAAGCCCCCTCCGCAGCTGTGGAAGAATTTTGTTGTCGTGAAAGATGTAGCGAGTGAGCGAGCGAGCCTTGAACACCTTAACAACAACAATAATAAGCAAAATCGCAAATCGGGATGGCATTGTATAATCTTACTCAATTCAAAATTCTAAATTCATATTGATTGTACAGAACAGAAGAGCGAGCAAACGTATATGGACTAGCCTGGGACAAAATCTGTATACATATGTTCAGCCTCAGTCTCACATGTTCAATTCAGTAACACCAACACATTCTAATACCAAGAACAGGAGCAGGCCAGCAGCCTCAAATGTTTAGCTTTCTTTTGCATACATATTGATTGGCATCAATTTCACATTCTCATATTCAATCATCATATTCAGTGTTGAATCACAATCTCAATTCATATATCAATTTAGATTCTCAATCTCATCTTCTCGAGCTGCTGCTGTAACCCTCATCTGGAAGGCAGAGGTGGTGATGTTAGCCTCCTCCAGAGACTGCAACATCGCCTCCCTCCCGTAGTGCTGTGGCTCATGGTAGTGCACTGCTGTAGATGGGGCCTAAGGGCTCGACGAGGCGGCCGCCAGCCATGGGGCAAGGTGAGAAAAGAGAGGAGGAAAGAGGCATCGTGAAGTCTTCGAGTGCTCGACTGGTGGTTGTGCACATGTGGACCGAACTTTGTTGCCGTGGGCCGAGCTGATCGAGCCCGTTCGTTTCGGCTGAGCTCGCTAGCTTCCATCCGATGCAGATCGAGCGGACCAATGCGGCGGATCTAGTTCCGGCGCATTGGCACGATGCGGGCACTGCGAAAGATCCAGCGTCCACCGGCCGGCATGATCTCCGTTGCTCGGGCCCCAGGTGGCCAGGTGCCACCGCCACAGATCGCTTAGTCCTCGTGACCTCGCCCATGTCCGTTGGCCATTGGCGGCGATCAGCACATCATCATCGAGAAGACGAGAACGCCAAGGCCAGACTCAATTGCCACGAAGATGGACTACTCCATGGTGACATCGTGGCCGCCGGCGACGGCAGCTTGCACGGAGAGGAAGAGGGTGAGCAAGGCGGCGCCGATGGAGGAGGAGGGAGGTGGCGGTGGCGTGTTCAGCGAGATGTGAGGCACCATACCCGTGAAATTGATTGTCGACGAAGATGTGGGTGTTTGGGGATTGATGGACGATGGGAGTGGAAACCATTTTAGGCTAAACCCGTTCTACCATCCAGTGCAAATCCATGGATATATCGAACCCATTTTGGGCCACAAAAGTTGCAACCAAATCTAAATCACTTGCATCTCTCAAGTATGAGTCTAATTCGATTATCGTCCCTCAATCGCAAAAAAGGAATATACAACATCTCTCAATTACTAATATCGGTTCATTTTGTGTCTCAAAACGGTTTTGATGGTGGTTTAGTCCTACGTAGTTGGTTGCGGGCTCACATGTTAGTTCTGATGAGAAAGAAATAATAGAGATGGAGCTAGCCGAGGCAAGAGTAGGACGATGATGGATAAGGGATCCTTGCCTGCCCTCATTGGCGCCTAGCGCTGGAGCTATGACGCGAGGATTCCGCTGGCGTATGATGTGGCCGCCATCGCCGTCCGTAGAATCCATCAAACCACCAAAGCCTCGGTGGCATCGCTTCCTACCATCCTCCTCCCATAGGCATAGCTTCATATATTTTGATCGATCTGTCGGAATGCATACGGTTGTGAGTTATTGTCTTCTTTTGAGGTTTAATTCAAAAAATTGCCAAGAATAGGATCAACATTTTAGCATTGATATTGAGTTATTAACCACCTGTTCTTGGCTGGCTGCTAATTCATCTTGCAGGTCGAGTTCAGCGCCAGGCGATTAGCCTGCTACCGACACGACGTGGCCCATGACGATGGTGGCCAAGAAGGGGAGGCGCATAACGGGAGGAATACGGCGACACATTGGTCATGGCGGCCCACCTCCGTTGTCACCTTACCGTGGATGGGATGGCGAACTCGCCGGCTCCCTCCCCTCTATCCTCTCCTCTCCTATGCTCACTTCCGTTGTCACGTTCCCGTAGATGGGTTGGCAAGCTCGAGCTCGCCGACCACCACTACCGTTGATTCCTCGTCAGGAGAAATAGGAAAAGAGGAGAGAGACAGAGGGGGTAGGGAAGGGGATGACCTATTTCACTGACAGTGGGGTCTATCATATTTTTTAGTTCTTTTTTGTTTGAAGTGCCACATAGACGCTACATCAATCCAAGATTGCCGTGAATACTGCATAGGGACTCGATTTACGGTAGTTTCAGAAGATAGGAGGTGCTCTATACCCGGCTCTACGATTAAGGGACGTGAATAAAACTCACGCATAATGAAGGGACCAAAAGTGGACCTTCTCCTTTTCTCGTCCACTCAAACCTCTTCGATATAATCCACGTACAACCTCAGCCCAGTCAAATTCATCCAAAGCCAACTCAAAAGGAGAATCAACACAAAAAAGAATACCATTCCCACCCAACGGACTTGTAGGCCTAGCAGCAGGGCAAGAGGAGGGATCCAGTGTTTGCCACAGCTTGCGGCCTAGGCTGCGTTTTCTCTGGTTTTCCCTGCGCATGCTTCCCAAACTATTAAACGGTATGTTTTTTTTTAAAAAAATTATATTAGAAAGTTGCTTTAAAAATTCATATTAATCGATTTTTTAAACTTAAAATACTTAATACTCAATTAATCACACGCTAATGATTCACCTTGATTTGCGTATCTTCTCAATCTCCTCTTTTCCTCTCAACTCAAACTCGATCACTGTAATTTAGTGTGCAACAGGATGCCCATTATATCATGGAGCGGACGCCCATTTTTATCTTGGGAGCTGCCCGTTACCACTTTTACCAGATAAACGACAGGATCTTGCACCTTGATCTGGCCTAGTTGGCCTATGGCGAAATTCCTGCTTCACCACCTGCGTTGTGAGCCGATAGAACTATTAGGGCACCCGCAATGGTTATCTATAGGCTCTCTACAAGAGATCCATGTCAGCATATTTTCCTACTTGAAAGAGATTAAATGAAGAGAGAGAGTAAAGCTATCTACTAACTTAGAGATAGTCTATAGAAAAAAACGAGGCAATGGATGAGAGAGCTATAAATACCCATGTAGACATACTATTGATGTAGTTTACTATTAATCTAGTCTATTGCTGAGATGTACATGTTTTATAGAGAACACCTTACTTTACCATTGTGGGTGCTCTTATGGCTGACTCCCACGGCTCGCCGTAGGGTAAGCGTGTACCTCTTCCATATTTTTTAAGGAGAGTAAAATTTCGCATACTATAGACCTGTTAGGTTTCTTTTGTACAGCTTCAAATCCAAGACCTTTTGAAGCTTTGATCTAACTCTATGATTACATTGGTAATATTTGAATAAATCATTTTTTTTATTAAATTGATGATAATTGAATAAATCATTTTGTTTCATTTTAGATGAAATTCAAAATTTTAAATCACTATACCTTAGCATACAAATTTCAAATCTATCGTGAATATGATATCTGAAACTGTGCCGAACATGATCATCAAATATCTATATGAGAAAGCTCCCACATCTATCAAAATTAAGATCTCTGCTAGTTGATTAGAAAAATAATATTATTGTGACTATTAGATTATATTAAAAAATCCAACATGGGTCTTGGTTTCCTTGTGTGGTTGAAATATAATTTCTTATTAGAGGAACCGTCTCATAGACGACATACTGCTACGGAATTTGTGGATGTATATGTTAAATATTATATAAACAATAAATGTTAAAATAATGCAAAAATGAAGTGAGGAAAATAATTTGACATACTTATATGTTGAGGTCTATAATATTATATTCTAGGTGATATATCTTACATGAGATTTAAGATATATAATAGTAATTTCTAGTAGATGATAATGTAGCATACTTGTACACTGAGTTTTACCTTCTAATAATTATTAATAGGTACCATCTATATTGAAGAAGTTATATTTGGTGTTTCATAAATATTAATAGTATACTTGACTTGTCTAGGCTTTTTCCACACGAGGGCTGTGGAGTCTTCTGTAATATTTTCCAAGTCAAGTCGTTGGCTTTGTCCAAATTAACGATGGCCTGCACGCAGCACAAGGGTCAGGACGACGATATAGTATATCAGACACAAGTGGGCACAAGAGGAGCAGGAGGCTAAATTACAGAGGCACACATGCATGCATAGCTACTAGAATCCATACGCGACCATCAATGTTGTAGAGCGACAAGTTGTTTGGCGTTCTCCCCAGCTAGGAATATATATTGATACATATAGGCCGGTCAATATGCGTGGAATGCATGTAGAAAAATGTTGAAAATCGGTGGACAGACCAAACCGACAAATAAGTTAGGAATGCAGGATGTGACTGCCCTTGACACCCCATCATCAGAAGCTCCTTTGTTTGACCTATTAATACCACATCAATCTCAAACGGTGTTATCGTATACATGTTATAAACTTCGTCTTGGTCTTTTCTCATTAAGATTTAGATTTTATCTCGGCTTTTATTAACACGCTATTAAAACTATTAACCGATGTGTTCGGTGCAAAAACTTTCTCTATAGAAGTTGCTTTAAAATATCAAATTTATCAATTTATCAAGTTTCTAATAGTTCAAACATAATTAATCATGTGCTAATGGTTTTTTTGATCATTTTATGTACGCCAACCTAATCTTCATCTTCATCAGTTTCGCCTATGGACATGTCATATTATCTTCCAACTGAAAATCTATAATTAATTGATCAATTTACCATTATAATAATATATGTGGTGTAGCTGGGAGTTAGAACGGTGATCCATCTAGATGTAATGGTCCAAATCGATAGTAGAGTGATCCATATACAAATTTTTATGATGTTAGGCAACATACGGCCAGTGGCTCGTGTGACTTTGCCGGTGCCGCAACCATTGTCACACAACAACCAAGTGAGTTCATTCTCATTTTGTAATATGTATTAGATTGGTACATTTCATACCACTAATAATGTTCATTAAGAAAAAAATGCACACTTTTGTTTCAAGTAGTAAGTGATTTTTTAAAGGATAAATGGCTATCTTATTGATGTCTGTTGAATTTATGTACAGAGATTGGAAACTGCCTACTCCCACCAAACAACGCTTGATCAGAACAAACTGTCTAGGAAGACCAAAAGCTAGCCTAGCTAGCTACCAAAGGCAGTGAGGATGGGATTGAAGAATAATTCCATATTCTTCTACAGAGAAAATAAGGATTAAACTTTTTGTATGTCCCGTTGGGAATTTTAAATAAATAAATGTACTGTTTGCTCCTGTTGAATGAAATTCCGCAGTTACTTGTTTCAGAAAAAATAAATGTACATCAAACTCCTTTCAGCAACGGAAAACACAGCAGTGCAAATGTACTGATGTGTCCAAGGCGTTTCTCTTCAACAGTGTTAAGAAATTAGCAAAATTTATCATAGGACACGCAAAAAAATGTAATTGGCTGGAAGACACCGCGAAACGTGACATGACTGATGGACACTAAAAAGAACGTGTAACTGGCCGTAGGACACCGGTCACATTATTTTATTATTTTCGGATCAAAAGTGGTGGGATATTTTTCTAAATGCCCGGATTGACCTTCTCTTTCCTTCTTTTCCCCTCCCCACTGAATTCGCCGGGAACAGGCACAGCGGCCTCAGAGACGCGGCGAGGTCGGCGCGACGTGGTGCAGCGACACTGGCGGCCAGGGCGGTGTACTAGATCATGCGGCGGATCGAGGCCGAGGAGACCCGCCTCGACGCCGCGACATGGTGGTGATGAGCACCAAGCAAGAGATCGAGGAGCAGTGGGGGCTCTACGATGGGTTCGACCTCAAGGTGGAGCGCAAGCTCTACATCCGTCACATCTGGTCGAAGGTGAGGAGCGCAGTGGGGGCTCCTGCACCTGCTCATCAACCCCAACAAGGCCAAGAAGCCTCTCCCTCCCATCTGGTCGAAGGTGCTCAATTTCTTCACGAACCCGCACAAGCCGATGATCCTGGCGCTGTCGCGGCCATACCCAAACAAGAACATCACCACGCTGCTAAAGGCGTACGGTGAGACCCGCCATCTCCGGGAGCTCGCCAACCTGGTACGTGAGTGGCATTGCATTGCGTGGCGTTCCAGGCGAAATCTTGGAAGGGGAAAAGAACGAAAGAGAACGAGAAAAATAAGGAAAGGGAAGGGGCAATCTAATCATTTAGAAAAATATCTCACCTTTTTTTATCTGAAAATAATAAAATAATGTGACCGGTGTCCTACGGCCAGTTACACGTTCTTTTTAGTGTCCATCAGCCATGTCACGTTTCGCGGTGTCTTCCAGCCAATTACATTTTTTTGCGTGTCCTATGATAAATTTTGCTAATTTCTTAACACTGTTGAAGAGAAACGCCTTGGACACATCAGTACATTTGCACTGCTGTGTTTTCCGTTGCTGAAAGGAGTTTGATGTACATTTATTTTTTCTGAAACAAGTAACTGCGGAATTTCATTCAACAGGAGCAAACAGTACATTTATTTATTTAAAATTCTTAACGGAGGGTTACTAACCAAACCGTAACGGCAATGGCATTTATGGGACAAAGTATCTTGTATGGTTACATTTCATGGAACTTACACTTGTGAATGGTATTTCTTGGAATTGTGTGCTTGTTATTGACATTTCCTGGATTTTCTCTTGTACTCGAGCTTTTGGTTTGCACTCAAAACGAGGCAACCATTAACATATGAAAATTGAGTATTAATTATTAAAAAAATAAAATTTGGTTTATTTAATAAAATTTGAGGCAACCTGGGCTCTGATTATGGACGCTCCTACCCAACCGCTCCTAGCCGCTACGAGTCCATGACCTCACCGCCATTATCTATTTGCATGTCTACGCTATATTATAGTCGCCATGGTTACATTGTGATATCCCCATCTCTATTTAAGAGAGTTATCGGGTTACAGAGTCCGACTCTAACTTCATCTCCTAACACCTATTACAACTGTAAGTTCAACCGTAACTAAATATGACTAGAATATTGGACACATTCTAACAATAGTGCCAATAATTTGATTGAGCAAATTTTATATTTAAACCGAACGTGCCCTGGCGTGCTAAAGAATATTCAACGGTTGAGGCACTGTTGCTGAGGTACCAAATCATTCTTCGTGGACAGACACTCGTGAGGACAATTAATGGTATAATATTACACACAATTGTTGCACTAAGCCACTAATGATGATTGGAAATTAATCTGTTGAGTCTTCCCCTTGACCCGAGGAAAAAGATGCATGGCTGATGACCTGTTGGCTTGCGTAAAGGCACGGGCACGTATAGCACTTCCAACTCTAGTGGAAAATGATTTGTTGCGTCAATTGTTCGCCACGAGTTTTACTTATATGCATATACACGTATATATATCCAACGATGTTTTTCAGGTTTATATATGTGGTTTAAATTATATATCTATCTATCTATTATATATTAAAAGTCCATTAAACTTCCTACAAACGCTCTCAAGCCGTCACGTGACGCTCCTACAAATGCTCCTAGGCCGCCATGTGGCACAATATAATCTCACTGACGATTTTTATTTAAATTGGTGAACCCATTATTTTATACCGTTAGATTAGATATTTACCTACCATTGATTTTTATTTAAATTGGTAGACCCGTTATTTTATACCAATGAATTATATCTACCTTTCTCCCGTAAGTATGTATGGTTTGCCGGAAGGATTAGTAACTATGGTTGTTAGAAGTTGAGATTAATTAGCTGTCATATTGTGTTACTACTAATCATAGCTATATTTATTATATGCACGGCAATATATATATGGAAGCTAGGAGTTAACAAGAAGATTATACATAGCTAATTAAATTAGTTACTGTATTATACATGATTTGTGGAAGGATATTAACGGTAATATAACATATACAGCTAATTAAATCAGTTTACATGGCTTTACCGTGATATTACGTAGCTAATTCGAACCAAGCAATCCCCAGTTAAATCATCCAGCTTAAATCGGTGTATCTAATATTACCTTTTTAAGTCAATATGATGACTTTAAAATTAAAAAAAAGATTTTCTAAAAAACAAAATACATGATAATTGGTTTTTGACCTAAATAATTTAGAAAAAATAGAAAAACAAAGTCCCCTCCACCTCACCCTCACCATTAGATACGCACAACACTTTTTGTCCCCTCCACTTCTCTCTATATTTTTTAGTAGCTATCATAAAGAGAAACAGCCACAGTTATTTTAAGCTACACATATCATATCTCATCTAACTGTTGCTCTATACATAATTAAACCAACAATTTAAGATTCAAAACAAATTAAAATCGATAATACATATTACCATCAGAACAAAATCAATGGTCTTTAAAATATAACTTTTTACCATATAAAAATATATTACTCCCCAAATATGTGCAAATATAAACTAGATCTATAATATATATAAAAAATATCAAATCAATTATCTCTAAACGTTCATCTTTTAAATTATTTTAAATTATATAATCAATTTGTGATCCCGTTGTATTTCTTTAATTAAATAAAATATTTGTGTCTTATAAAATTTATATTGCGGTTCTAAATACATCACCACATCTTGGGCAAATATATAATAATTAATGTTATGATAATTTTAAATAATTTCATATCATATTTTAGGATGTCAAATATCACTTGATAAATATACTACGTAATTGATAAATAAGTTTGGAACAATAAACACATTCTTTAAATTAGTTTATCAAGTACCATCCGGTGATAGATTATCGTGGTGGTATGTCTCTCTTTGGCTATTTGAGAAGTAATGATTAAAATCTTAAGAATATTATGTCTACTCTATACCATAAATCTACTCAAAACTTAAAAAACAACTAGCTAGATCACCTTTATCTTTTCATTGTCCTTCCCTGAGGTACACCAAGCACAAAAAAACAGAGTTTGCTACATAATTAAGTATAATAGAGGCGTATATAGGATGAGTTAAGGTGGTCCCAGTATACCAATGGAAAACTACGTAAGAGTGTGATAGTAAATTAGACATTAAAATTGTGCTTCAGGTTAATCTCGAGGGAGCACAGCTATCTCGATGAGAGACGAGACCCATCTTTCAAGGCAGTAGAGTAAAAAGGTCTTGACAATTATGACTGGCTTCACTCACAAAATGCGTATTCATGTTTAACTTTAATGGTTTAATTTCAATGGTGTATTAGAATATTTATATACGAATTTGGAAATAAGTGAGATACATATATAATTTCATCTATTAATAGGTACTCAACTTTTAAAATAGTGATAATAAATTTGTGTGACAGTAGAAGAATTTATATCATTATATATTTGTATGTAACTGGGATGACAAAATCTGAGATACATTCTTAAGTATATTAAAATCTACGACCTATCTCACAGCGTACAAATGGTTAGATATGACTTCTTTTAACATTATTATTACATAAAACAATAAATAAGATGCCTACGCATTTGTGCGGGCTTTCTTCGTAGTTTAGATTAAAAGACATCTTTGAGAACGAATTGTTGTGACAACCTCACAATTAATTTGTTCGAACAAACTTAGCACATGAAGCATTCATATTTATCTGTTGCAATAGATGGGTATTATTATCCGGCACATCAAACTTGTGGAACATATATATCACTTGCACATACATCCCTACAGTACATCAAATTTGGTAATAAAACGAAGGACGAAACTTTACCAAATATGTGCAAATATAAACTAGATCTATAATATATATAAAAAATATCAAATCAATTATCTCTAAACGTTCATCTTTTAAATTATTTTAAATTATATAACCAATTTGTGATCCTGTTGTATTTCTTTAATTAAATAAAATATTTGTGTCTTATAAAATTTATATTGCGGTTCTAAATACATCACCACATCTTGGGCAAATATATAATAATTAATGTTATGATAATTTTAAATAATTTCATATCATATTTTAGGATGTCAAATATCACTTGATAAATATACTACGTAATTGCGAAAAAAATAAAACAATTTAGTTGTGTTTTTTCAAGTAGATCTGATTTAATTTTAATTTGTTTGGATTAAGCCAAGTGGCACTCTAAAATCTATCCATTGATTTTCTTTTAAATTGGTGGGTCCAATATTTTTAACTTTTAGATCGAATAAAAAAAGTATGTGCTCCCACCTCCTCCACACCCTTCCCTGGTACGGACGTACGCTCCTCATCTCCTCTTTCCTTTCCTACTCTCAGAGGAAAAAAATCTTCAAAGTTTCTAAACCATTAGATCTATCTCAAAATTTACCAATTAAATTTGTAAACAATAAATAAATTGCCCGCGCATCTGCGCGGGCTATCTTTCTAGTTTTTTTAGAAAAAAGAGGAAGAAAATGATACAGTGCACTACTGCAGTAGAATTGGAAATATTGTTATTAGTTAGTACTACCTCCATATTTTAATGTATGACGTAGTTGACTTTTTGTCTAACGTTTGACCATTAGTCTTATTCAAAAAATTTATGTAACTATCATTTATTTAATTGTGACTTGATTCGTCATCAAATGTTCTTTGAACATGACATAAATATTTTCATATTTGTACAAAAATTTTAAATAAAATGAATGGTCAAACATTGGTCGAAAAGTTAACAGTGTCATACATTAAAATACGGAGGGAGTATTAGTTGTCACTTGACCTGTATTCGGGCTTTTCCACGCGAGTAGGCAAGATGTGGAAACTAGCAATTAATAATGACAAGTTTCTTGGCCCATCAAGTCGCCGCATGTACATATAATTTGTCCCGAGCGAGGGGAAGTCCTGCACGCAGCAACGTGAGGATCGATACAACGTACAAGTTGGACAATTAGGAGTTTATTATATTAGGACTGGGAAGGTACAGGAGCAGCTATGTGCACATCCCTCACTTGCTTGTTTGGTTTGACGGATCTCTAGGATTATCTTCTGATTCTTGCATGTGTTGTTTGCTTTGCATCGTGGCTTCCTATCAGGGAGTATTAGTTGTCACTTGACCTGTATTCGGGCTTTTCCACGCGAGTAGGCAAGATGTGGAAACTAGCAATTAATAATGACAAGTTTCTTGGCCCATCAAGTCGCCGCATGTACATATAATTTGTCCCGAGCGAGGGGAAGTCCTGCACGCAGCAACGTGAGGATCGATACAACGTACAAGTTGGACAATTAGGAGTTTATTATATTAGGACTGGGAAGGTACAGGAGCAGCTATGTGCACATCCCTCACTTGCTTGTTTGGTTTGACGGATCTCTAGGATTATCTTCTGATTCTTGCATGTGTTGTTTGCTTTGCATCGTGGCTTCCTATCGTCCATATCACACATCGAGCTAAGACTCCTCCAGATCTAAGATTTTTTGGAAGTGGTATCCGTAGCTTCACAAATCCATTTATTCGATAACATTTAGATAAATTATTTTGTTCTTATTTTAGATTAAATTTTATATTACTATAATTTAATATATACAAACATCAAATCTATCATGAATCTAAGATCTCGAGCTGTGGTGGCTCTTTCTAGGAGTCCAGTCATCACGTTGTCAATGTCATCACATGATTCTATATTTATATCCTAGAAAAAATAATTTTATAGAATCTTTGAAATAAATGATTGATTTCTACCGATTTCTTTGAAATTCATATATGGAATGGGCAATTCAAGAAAAATATTAGAGGAAATTAAGTATTTTCTTCTTCTTATATCTTGAATTTATGTATTTTTCATGTGCGCCAATTAAAAGCTTGTCTTGAAATTTTCTTGTGTTTTGATCCAATAAGCATGATATTACATCCCTACATTTTTTTTACTATTCATGTATTTTCACAATTCTACGTTTCAAAGGATCGGATCTATAGGGTCTACCTATACCAAGTTGGATGATAACATATAAAATCATTCAAATTTCCCACCGTGCGATCAAGAACGAGCGACTGGGGATAAAAATCAGATGCACTACTCGGTACTAGACGGGTCGAGTAGTGCATCTGTGACATCCAAACAGGACGTGTATGATTTCCTGATAGGCCCATCTGCTCCTACACTTCACTCCTGGCATTCTAGCTCATTAATTAAGCAGTTCTAGCCGATTATGGCCTACTCGATCCTTTTGTCAGAAAAAAAAAGTCAAACTTTTATGTTGCACGTGCACGATTACTTAACAACCTATCTGCAACTGGTCCGACTCATCTTCATCAATCGTCACCACTGGAACGGCGCCCAGAGGGTGGTGAGCGAGGCAGGAGATCGAGCGAGGGGGCTAACCTCCATCTGGCCTTCCTGTCGATCGATGATGGTCTCGTCACCTCCAACGACGGGAAGAACGCAGCATCCGTACCGTGCAAAACGAATGCGGCAGCGACCTGTTTCGTGTTCCTTAGCGAATGCAATCGGAGTGGCAGCGTAAAAAAAAAAATGATACGATATCTTTGCGCAAATTGTAACTTACTTTTTTTTAAGGGATTAAGATTAATTTAAACTGGAAGAAAGTCGTGTGGATTCACTAGATTAGCTTGATAAACATGGTTTGATTTTTCTGGTTTTCGTCTTCAGTTTTGTGGGTTTTCTTTAGTTTTCGTGTTTTTTAAAAAATGGTTACGCTTTCATTAGAAGGTTGTTTGGTTCTCCACCTAACCAAATCGGATTTGCTTTTCATTTTGGAGCTACCCATTTCCCTTGATCAGCATAACCTGTTGTGGCCGAGGCCGATGTGCTGTGGTTATCATCATTTTCCCTTATGCACACTCAGTCAGTCACCGATACAGGTAAGTAATTGTGCCATTCTAGAGAAAATTCAACGGTTGCAGCACTAGTGCTGAGGTACTCTTTCAAGATGCTAACGGATTGGTCTCTTTTTTTTACCGGAAAAGGCGAGGGAGACCCCACAATATTTGTTTTCTTTTATTTAAGCCTGAAATTCATTATTGACAATAATTATCATTCATGCAATGGACTACATATTATTTAAACTGAGTATAATTGAAACATCATTCTAGATGATAACGGATTGGTCTTTTTCTTTTTATTGGAAACAGCGAGGGAGACCCCATAATATTTTTTTCTTTTATTTAAGATTGGTATTCGCTCCCTTGGAGAGTTGGAGGTGCTACTTGAGCACCGTAACTAATGCCTAGAGTACAACCCCTTTCGCATATACACTTGGTCTTATTGGTAGCTCTCCACTCTCTCAATGCCTTCTCTCTTACCTTTTTTTCATTCTCCCAATGTTTGGTTTGCTAATGTATATTAATCGATATGGTTGTTCCAATCCACTTAGGTTTAAGAACCAAACTAATGGCTCTTTATTTGATCAAGGTTGTATCATACTTGTCGGAGCCCGGGCTCCTCTGGCGGGGAGGAAAGGCACTCCTTTGTGATTCGGCCAAAGTGCTAGTGTGTGGATCTGAGGTTAGGAACGCGAGAATCAAACAAGAGTCCAGGGGTTTATACAGGCTCTGGCCGCTCGGAAGAGTAACACCCTACTCCTGTGGGTTTGACTAGATCCATTACTGTAATGTTTACAAAAGAGTTTGGGAATCAAACAAGAGTCGAGGGGCTTATATAGGTTTGGGCCACTCAGAACCGTAACACCATATTCCTATGTGTTTGTCTAGATCCCTTGTTGCAATGTTTATAAAGAATTGGGTTTATCTATTCTAGAGCTGACGAGAGTTTCTGAACTTAGTAGATTTTCAGAATGCGATCCCCGTTTACAATGGCTTTAGCCCTCCCCTTATAGTCTGGGGGGAATACATAGTTGCCATCAGGGGCGGAGCCAGGTGTAGGGCAACTTGGGCTTGGGCCCCACACCTGGCAAAAAAAATACCAAGGAATTTGCTAATTTTCCTATTAAAATTCGTTCAAAAAGTTCATACTCTAATGATTAGGCCCTACTCTTCACATAATCCTGGCTCCGCCCCTGGTTGCCATCCTATTGTAGGAGGGGGCATACAAACAGGAATTAGGTATGGTTAATCCCATTGCATGCTGACCGCCGGTGGGGCCTTTACAGGACTTTAGTGGGCCCACTGGAGGAGCTGACGGGGTTGAGCGTAGCTGGATGTCGTTCCACTGTCTTCTACGCAGACACGTGTCTCGTGGTTAGTGACAAGGCGGGGGAAGATGTCTACAGGGCCCACTCATTAGTGTTACGCTCCGAGCAACTGGAGATTATTCCCACCTCTTCGCGACAATATTAGATTCCTTGGACAAAGTTAAGACGTGTGTATGGACACAGTACGGTACTCTGACTTTTACCCATTCGCATTGTGAGGAGGGGGTAGGGAAGCAACCATACAAGTGGGGAGCAAGAGGCACACATGCACATGATAACTTTTTAAGTTAATGATGCATATATAAGAGCAGGTACAATAGCAAGCTATAAGCCAGCTATAACCATATATCGAGAAGAAAAGAGAAGAGAGAGAGAAGAAAGCGAGCTACAGATTTGTAGCCGGCTGCAACACGGACTCCAAGACGTTATGTGTGTATGAAAGGTGGGACCGGATATTAATGGTGTAGTATATTTTTATAGGTAACTATTGTATGAATGAGCTATTAGATTAGCTATAGATGATTTGGAGCCAGCAGTTGGCTGTACTATTGAACTTGCTCTAAATAACTTGTTGTGTTCTTTTTCTACTTTCCCAACTCATCTATCTCGTTTTCCGTGCGCACGTTTTTCAAACTGCTAAACGATACGTTTTTTATAAAAAAAAGTTCTATAAGAAAGTTGCTTTTAAAAAACCGTATTAATCTTTTCTTAAAAATTAGTAAATACTTAATTAATCATAAGAAAGTGTGTCGCTCCGTTTTATGTGCGTGGGAGGTAAGTTTCCAACCTGACCTCTCCATCAAAGCATTAGAGCAGGTACAATAGCAGACTATAAGCCAGCTATAACACATACCGAGGAGATGAAAGAATAGAGAGATAAGCAGCGGGCTACAGGTTTGTAGCTAGCTGCAGCATGGGCTCCAATACACAATGTGTGTATGACATTTGGGACCAGATACTAATAGTATAGTATATATTTATAGATAACTATTGTATAAGTCGGCGATTAAATTGACTATAGATGATTTGAAGCTAGGTTGGCTATACTATTAAACTTGCTTTTAGTAAAGCGACCAGTACTAGTACTAATTGCTTGCAGGTTCTGCCCAGCTTGGACAGGCCGGTCAATGCGCATGCAATGCAAATGCTTGTAGAAAAATGTTGAAAGTTTGTAAAAAAATGTTGAAAATTGATGGACTGATCGAATCCACGAGGGATGAATTTGGTTGGATGGATTAGATCGGAAATAGCCCATTAAGTTTTGCACGTGTTAATTTGTCTTGTGGACAAGAGTTCAGATGGAATGGACAAGGAAAAAAAAAAAGGCCCCGTGAAGACCTCTATTAATGCTTATATTGTGGGAATATAGGGAATAATTGATCAGTGATAATTAGTATGTTTTGTTTTTAAGAACTTCCTATGTTCCAAGTTTTTTTTGGTTTGCTTAATTCAAACTTCTTTTAAGTTCGATGAAAATAAATAAATATACTGCTTGCTCATCTCAGAATGCTGGCATGCGACTCACCAGTCACCACGGTGCGCGTGAGACCAGAGTATCCAGACACCTCCTCCAGTACTGCTCTGTCTCCCATGCAGGTAACCTACTGCAGGAGCACAAACATGTCAGAACCCACCAAAATATGTTTTTCCTGTTTGTATTCCGTCTATATCAAAATAACTTTTATCTATTTTCTTACTCATTCGTTAAAGACTTTATTTTAAGCAATTAATGCATTGAGATCTGATAAAGTCAAGACAAATGTCTTGAGACTTGATAAAGTTAAAATAAATGCATTCAAACTTGATAAATATGAGAAGAAATGCATCAAGATTTGATAACGTAAGGAACATTCTACTCTTAGAATTTGTATTTGTATGTATAACATAGGCAAAAGATAAAATTATTTTCCCCGCAAAAAAAATAAAATTATTTTCCCCGCAAAAAAAAGATAAAATTATTTTCTGATAGAGATAGTACTCCCTCTACTTGATAATACTTATCGTTTTGGATAAGATTATTGTCAAACTTTAAACACTTTGACTATAAATAACATCTAAAATATTTGTCTTAGAAAATATGAAGACTATATATATAGATTAGTCTTAAAAAATACTTCAATAAAATGATATATTTATTAATATTTCTATATATATATATATACATATTAAAAAATAGTGATCAAAGTTGGTTTTTTTTTGTAGATCATATCCTTGTCCAAACGTCGATACATACAATATTATCAGCCCGGAGAGAGTAATTGCTTAAATCTCTCTGTAAGGGGCCGAAGCTATGCTTATATGTGTTTTTTAAGAAAATGTGTCAACCTTGACAAACACTTAAGTATGAAGCTAATGCAGCTGCGCGGCAAACTATTTCTTGCTTCTCATTGCAGGTGCGGGCGAGGTTGGGGTGTGCTACGGGAGGGACATGAACAATTTGATTGAACCACTGGCCGTGGTGAATCTTCTCAACGCAAACGACATCACAATGGTGAGGATCGATCTACGGCACCAACTCGATGGTGTTGAATGCATTTTCCAATACAAGCATCAAAGTCATGGTAGCAATACCCAACGATGATCTGGCTTCTGTTGGCCAAGATCTGGGTAGCTCGACAAACTTGGTAAAGAACACTGTGGTGCCGTACCTCAACCAGGGCACACTGATCAATGGTGTGGCCATGGGGAATGAGGTGTTCATCCAACAACCAAACTTGACCCGGATGCTTGTGCCAGCCATGCAAAATGTGCAGATGGCATTGGTGAACCTGAACCTGGCAAAAGACATACATGTGTCCACACTGATTGCGTTCAATGCACTAGATGTGTCGTTTCCGCCATCTGATGGGAGATTTTAAAACTAACATTGTGCAATCGGTGATGAAGACCATGATCGACTTCTTGATACAAACCGGTTCATACCTACCTCTTGGTCAATCTCTTTCCTTTCTACGCTTCAGCGCATCCATCTAGCATCTCTATCGAGTACGCGACGTTCCACGACAATGGTGGTGTGCTTGACAAAAATACCTACAAGACGTACTTCAACCTCTTTGACACCGACCTCGACGTTGTTTACGCCGCGATAAACAAAGTTTCTGGTGTGTCTGTCCTTGATGTGAAAGCTACGGAATCGAGGTACCCCTGGGGTACGAAGATACCCCCGTTAGCCGATGCAAACGTTGACTCATTGGCAAAGATAGCCAACGCCCAAGCGTAAAATAATGGCCTTGTTAAACGTGTAATGTCGAGTGCCCCTGGTATGCATGATGTATCTATTTACATCCTCTCTCTTTTCAACGAGAACTTGAAGAAAGGGTCAGACACAAAGGGCAACTTCAGCCTATTTTATCCAAATGGGATGAAGATGTACAACGTCGACTTCGATGGTGGCAATTCCTGTCCCACGAAGGCGAGTTGGTGTGTGGCCAAAACAGGTGTTGGGCACATGGTGTTGTAGGCGGCATTGGACTATGCATGTAGTAAGGGTGCGGACTGCAGCACTATCCAGGTGGGGGCAAAACATGTTAACAGCCAAACACATTGGTCGCACATGCGTCTTATGCATTCAACGACTACTACCAGCGCAAGGGCCAAGCTAATCGTACTTGTTACTTCGAAAGCACCGCTTTGATTGTCCACAAGCCATCATAGAGTAATTTTCCACTCCTAATCTTTAAGATCAATGAGGTTTTTGGAATTTTGTATTATCATCGTGATTACATCCAACTGCATATTTTTTTATGGATTGTTTGCTGAGATATATGTAGGCATATGTGACCCAAACCCGAGTTGGTGCATTGCGAAACCAGAGGTTGGGGACACGCGGCTGCAAAAAACACTAGACTATGCATGTAGTACCTACGTGGATTGCAGCACTATCCAACATGGTGGATAGTGTTTTGATCCTGACACCAAGGCGGCGCCTCGACCTATGCATTCAATGACTATTACCAGACAGTTGGTCGAGCGAGTGGTTCATGTGATTTTAGTGGCACCGCTACTATTGTCAAATAGCAACCAAGTGAGTCCATGCTCATTTCAAATTTAGTATATTTAATTAATGTCTCCCACCTCTAATAATATAGAATTTCTCTAAGAAAAATTGCAATCTTTTGTCTCAAATGGTAAATGGTTACCTTATTGGTGTTTGTTCAATCGTTTACATAGATTGGAAACTGCTTGCTCCCACCAAACAACACTTGAACAGAACAAACTGTAATAAACCGGAAGCAGCTGGGCAATGAGGATGAATCAAAGAATAACTCCTGTAGTCCACATTATTCTGCAAAGAAAAATAAGGATAACATTAATTTTATTTCATGTAGGGAATTTTAAATAAATAGTTCATCCCTGTTGAAGGAAATACCGCAAATACACATTCCAGAGACATTGTACATCAAACTCCTTTGGCATATGAGAAACATGTAATTCACCCGCACTCATGTATCCAAGGCATTTTCATGCATCAGATCTGTATGGGTGGCGATTTACGTTCATTAAGAGTCATAAAGAGACACCAAAATTTATTATGTAAAATTTGTTACCTTACTACCTTCCAATATCTTTCAATAACATTTTGAGGAATTACATTAAAAATAATTCCTCAAGTTCTATCATGGAATAAATGGCCCATGCATTTGATAGGATTTGCTTTTCATTTTGGAGCTACCCATTTCCCTTGATCAGCATAACCTGTTGTGGCCGAGGCCGATGTGCTGTGGTTATCATCATTTTCCCTTATGCACACTCAGTCAGTCACCGATACAGGTAAGTAATTGTGCCATTCTAGAGAAAATTCAACGGTTGCGGCACTAGTGCTGAGGTACTCTTTCAAGATGCTAACGGATTGGTCTCTTTTTTTTTACCGGAAAAGGCGAGGGAGACCCCACAATATTTGTTTTCGTTTATTTAAGCCTGAAATTCATTATTGACAATAATTATCATTCATGCAATGGACTACATATTATTTAAACTGAGTATAATTGAAACATCATTCTAGATGATAACGGATTGGTCTTTTTCTTTTTATTGGAAACAGCGAGGGAGACCCCATAATATTTTTTTCTTTTATTTAAGATTGGTATTCGCTCCCTTGGAGAGTTGGAGGTGCTACTTGAGCACCGTAACTAATGCCTAGAGTACAACCCCTTTCGCATATACACTTGGTCTTATTGGTAGCTCTCCACTCTCTCAATGCCTTCTCTCTTACCTTTTTTTCATTCTCCCAATGTTTGGTTTGCTAATGTATATTAATCGATATGGTTGTTCCAATCCACTTAGGTTTAAGAACCAAACTAATGGCTCTTTATTTGATCAAGGTTGTATCATACTTGTCGGAGCCCGGGCTCCTCTGGCGGGGAGGAAAGGCACTCCTTTGTGATTCGGCCAAAGTGCTAGTGTGTGGATCTGAGGTTAGGAACGCGAGAATCAAACAAGAGTCCAGGGGTTTATACAGGCTCTGGCCGCTCGGAAGAGTAACACCCTACTCCTGTGGGTTTGACTAGATCCATTACTGTAATGTTTACAAAAGAGTTTGGGAATCAAACAAGAGTCGAGGGGCTTATATAGGTTTGGGCCACTCAGAACCGTAACACCATATTCCTATGTGTTTGTCTAGATCCCTTGTTGCAATGTTTATAAAGAATTGGGTTTATCTATTCTAGAGCTGACGAGAGTTTCTGAACTTAGTAGATTTTCAGAATGCGATCCCCGTTTACAATGGCTTTAGCCCTCCCCTTATAGTCTGGGGGGAATACATAGTTGCCATCAGGGGCGGAGCCAGGTGTAGGGCAACTTGGGCTTGGGCCCCACACCTGGCAAAAAAAATACCAAGGAATTTGCTAATTTTCCTATTAAAATTCGTTCAAAAAGTTCATACTCTAATGATTAGGCCCTACTCTTCACATAATCCTGGCTCCGCCCCTGGTTGCCATCCTCTTGTAGGAGGGGGCATACAAACAGGAATTAGGTATGGTTAATCCCATTGCATGCTGACCGCCGGTGGGGCCTTTACAGGACTTTAGTGGGCCCACTGGAGGAGCTGACGGGGTTGAGCGTAGCTGGATGTCGTTCCACTGTCTTCTACGCAGACACGTGTCTCGTGGTTAGTGACAAGGCGGGGGAAGATGTCTACAGGGCCCACTCATTAGTGTTACGCTCCGAGCAACTGGAGATTATTCCCACCTCTTCGCGACAATATTAGATTCCTTGGACAAAGTTAAGACGTGTGTATGGACACAGTACGGTACTCTGACTTTTACCCATTCGCATTGTGACCTCCTAGTAAGACTTACCAGTCATCTAGGATATGGCTCGGTGAGTGTAACATCATTTACAGAAACGCTAGCAAAACCATAGCGGTCATACACATAGCTGCGTTGCCCACATGATGTAGAAGAGGAAGCCGATTCTGTCCCAAAGAAGAATGCAGGTTGTGCTGGTGGCTGAAGCTCCATGTTTTCCCTGGTTAACATGAAAATGACAGATGATATATGAGGCCTCTCATCAGGGTCCGGCTGGACACACAATAGCCCAATGTGGATGCATCGCAGGGCTTGGCTTCGAGAGTACCCATCAAGCGATTGGTCAATGAATTGTGAAATTGTCCCTTTTGTCCAGCTATTCCAGACCTATTAGACACGTTGATGTTAGTTTGTTATATGAAATAGACCGATTACCGGTCTGAAACTTAAACATTGTATACAAATGCATACCGGAGAAAGGTCAGTATTGTTAAGCACTTACATCAGTCAGGAGATTCACATTATCATGATCACCAGAATCGGAGTTCCTTCTCCTCATCACAATTTCAAGGACCAACACACCAAAGCTAAAAATGTCTATCTTGGTTGACACATTTCCGTCTGCTACGTACTCGGGTGCCATATAACCGCTGCAAAAAAAAAAATATATATAACCATTAGGCTTGGAAACATAGATATATCAATATTTACCATCAATGAAGGCTTTATAATGCACATGAGCTTACAATGTTCCAACAACTCTGGTTGTCGTAGAATGAGTATGACCTTCTCCTAGCAGCCTTGCCAATCCAAAATCTGCAATTTTTGGTTCCATGTCCTCAGCAAGTAGAATGTTATTTGATTTCAGATCACGGTGAATGATCCTCAAGCTTGAATCCTCGTGAAGATACAGTATACCCTTAGCAATTCCAAGAATGATGTTGTACTGTTGCTCCCAGTTGAGTGAATTTCCTTTGGTGGTATCTATAAGGACAAAATAGCGCAACTTAATCATAATCGCGCATCTATAATAGAGTTAAGGAAGTGCATGCACATCTTGTTCTTAGCTATTTAACTTGTTTGCCAGAAATGGTACAGTACAGTACAGTACATATTCAGTACTTCACAGTAATTTGAAGATGTGCATTGCTCAATTTATTCTATTTTTTGTTTTACATACTTGGCATGAAGTAAAATTACCAAATACTAGAATGTTTCCCAAGACAATTACCGAACAGAATGTTTCTGAAAAATTCTATTCAAAAATCAGAGTTATCGGTATGTTTCTGAAGCGTTGATTGGGAAGGAAAATTACCGAATAGAATGTTGTCCAGGCTCCCGTTCTTGATGTATTCGTAAACCAGCAGTGTCTGCTCTTGATGCAAGCAAAATCCCTGTAGCCTAACAAGGTTCTTGTGCTGAAGCTCTGCCAATAGCAGGACCTCGTTATGCAGTTGATCCAATCCATGCCCAGTTGTTCCTAAAAGTTTCTTCACTGCAACTTCTTGTCCATCTGAGAGTACTCCCTGAACACATTGATTTTCAGACAAATACTCTACAGATTACTAGTTCACAGTACATTTCAAACTGTTGTCTTGTAATTTTACAAGCTAACTTACCTTGTATACAGTACCAAAACCACCCTCACCAAGCTTATTGTTCTCCGAGAAGTTCTCGGTCGCCTCTTGCAGTGTAGGCAGATCAAAAATCATGCACTGTGCTCTCGTTATCTTCTTTAAAGCTGTTGACATTTGACAAGATCATTTCAGGTAACAGCAAATTTCAGCTACTGAACAGAGACTATATGCTAATGCTACTCACGGTGGTCAGTCTCGGCAGCCTTGGTCCTTCTCCTGAAACGAACGAACACAAGAACTGAAAGGATCAAGAGTACCCCAACTGAACAAGCGATGCCTGCAGCGAGTCCTGCTACGCTCTTTTTCTTCCCTGCAGAAACCAAATCATGAACTTCAATGAATTAGGACAAATAATTTTCATGGAAAAACAAGAAGGGCCTGTTTGGCTGTGTCAGCTCCATCTAAAATAAAAGGGGAGCTGGGTGGAATGTTCTCACAAAATAAAATAGAGAGGTAAAACTGAGTTTAGACTGCTCCACAACTCTACTTTAAACCTAACTTCTAAAGCTAAATTTAGAAGTTGGAACTCTACCAAAAAAAAAAAAACCCGAAGTATAAAGTCAAACCTGCTCCAGGCTCATGAGTACCAACCGGAGTATCGACCGCCGGCGGCAGCGGCGGCGAGAGCTGCAGCATCGCCCGGCCACCGAAGAACGGCCGAACGCTATACATCAGACTGCACCACACCGAATAAGTACTAGCCCACGGAAGGCTGTTGCCCATGTAGTTGATTTTCGCCTGATCGTGGAGCGTCCTAACGCATTCCTTGCACTGCTCCGGCGACAAGTCCGGCACGCACTGCACGAATCCGTAGATCTTGGGGTTGAATTCCTCCTCACCCGTGGAGAAATACTTCTTGGCGGTCGCGTTGCTCGTCGTCGTGGCCCAAGTGTGCTCGACCAGGGCGGCGAGGATCTTCGCGACGGCGGCGTTGAACCAGCCAACGTCCGGCACCTTGATGCTGTCCGTGGCATGGTCGGGATACCAACTGTTTGTAACGAGCTAGTAGTGATTAGTTTCTCTGATTAGTGATTAATTCTACCAATGATAATATGCTTGGAAGAAACAATTGTGGGAATGGGATATAGATGGTGTCCGTACAGTATCTCTGAGACCTGCCATTGCTCGGTGCTGAGGAAATTCATGAAGCTCTGGCCGGAGTAGCGGAGCACGCAGCCGTCCCCGGGCCCGGAGACGGTGGCGCCCTTGATCCCGGGGCAGCTCCGCTTCCCGTCGGCGAACGCCGCCGCGACGCACGCGCCGCAGGCCGAGGCGTTCACGTCGCCG
>CM020184.1:17090127-17104296 GCA_009805545.1 Oryza longistaminata | reverse complement strand
CCGGTGGCGCGCGCCGCGGAGACGTTGGCGGGGAGCTCCGCGCCGAGGCGGTCCAGGTTCGCCTCGAACGTGCTGTTGGCAGCGTACGTCGCGACGCCCATGTCGCAGATGTTCGAGGGCGCGGCACGCACGGCCGAGGGCAGCGTGAGGACGACGGCGGCGGCGACGGCGAGGACGCCATAGCCGGCGGCGAGCATCGTGGCAGAAGATGCGGGTAGTGATTCTTTCCCTCAACTAACGGCATTATTTACGCCCAAAAAAATAAAAAATGGCCTCATGTGAGCAGCCTTGCGCCATCAACTGTCAACTCTGTGCGAATTGCAACACATCGTCAAATGGCAGATTCCGTCGGGTTTGAGTTCGAAATTGGAGTCAAACATGACTGGCCGGCTGCACAGTTTACTTAGTATACTGAAATCTTGTCCACCGTACTGCAAATAACACTACGGCTGTGTTGTTTGTTCTATCTTCCAACCTCTGCTCCCTCGTTTTAGCATACACATTTCCAGAACCACCACACTGTATGTTTTCTAGAAAATAATTTCAATAGAAAATTTGCGTTGAAAAACTATATTAACTATTTTTTTTAAGTTTTTTAAACTAATACTTAACTAATTATACGTTAATTTACTGCTCCATTTCACGTGTTTGAAGGATTAGTTCCAACCTAATGTAAGGAACACTGCCTACGTATGTTTTTTTACCCTGGCGTACTTGCGTGGTGGCGAAAAGGAAAGCAATAATTTGCAAAGCCATTTGCGGCACGTCCTTGTCATTAACGAGTCACAGGATAAGCAACACCCGTGTGGCAGGTCGGCACGCATGCATATGACCTTGCCAAATCATGTGCGAAATTTAGTTGCCCATCTTTTAGCTCACTTGCTTTCTTCTGTGTTTTTTAAATAATGTGTTGTAGTCAGTACCGGCGGCTGTAGGTAAGGTAACCATTAATTAATAGATTGATGACAACAAACTGGGAGCGCATCCAGTTTTAAGGAGAAACCCCTCAAAGCTGGGCATAGACAAAATAACCTAAAATATGCTAAAATGACTTTACAAATCAAGTCCTTTATCTACTTCATCCACAAGACAGCCGATGTGACTATATCGATGGCGGTGGAGACGAGAAATCCATGGCAAGCTATTGAAGGTAGAGGTAGAGCCAAGGAGAAAACCCGAACGAGGTCTCCACTGAAAGGAGGTTGAGGCATCTATGGTAAATCGGATAGAACACAGCTTCTCCTATTGTTGAAGGTCCACAACCGATGGACAAAAACCTTGCAAATTTACTTGCTAGAGATAAGGATGGCAACAGGCGCAACCTCACTAATCTTACAGCTTTACTCACCGGAGATGTATATGACGATCGGCACGACCTCCTCATAAGAAGGGTTTGAAATTTTGGTTCAAAATTTCCGAAATTTCGATAATCCCCCCCCCCCCCCCCCAATCCCAGCATGCTCGCATCTCGCCCGAAATTTTTCGGTTTTTTTTACAATTTTTTTGTTAATTTAGTCAAATTTTATTCAAATTCATTCAAAATCAGTCCAAATTTCAAATAATTTTGGTTCGAAATTTCTGAAATTTCGGTCCCCCACGGCATAACTACCAATTTCGAAATTGTGAATCCTGCTCACAAGTGAATCTGGACAGCATGAAAGGCGAAGCCACTAGATGCTGATACCGGAAGAAGCTCCAATCACATCTTCCATGGAGCCGGGACAAGGAGATAATGCCCGCAACTCCCTTCCGCAAAACGAAAAGAAACCAATAGGCTAGACTTCTATAAGAACTCAACTACACACCAGCAAAATGTGTGTAGTATTGGACCCAATCTTACAAAAGTATCCAAGTGTAGGTGTAGTGTAAACTTGCATAACATAAAAGATTGCAAGTTTAATACGAATAAGCTGAAACTTTTTGTTTGCTTCTGTCGACGGGGATAACCATGGACCGTGTTCTAAGGGTATAGGGTACGTTGGTATGAGGATCTACACGATACGACATCAAGCACACAAAAGAAAAAAAAATTATGCTGGTTCAGACCCCTCGTAAAGTAATAGTCCTAATCCAGTTTATATGGGATTATAGAAAAAACCACATAGTACAATAGAGAACAATATAACTGTCACGCCCCGAACTAGCCCCGAGCGAACTAGGCCGTGACGCTCCAAATAACCTGTTAATCGATACCAATCCCAGGAAACAGTGTTGGTATCACAGGAAGATAGAATATCACAGCAACAGAAGTCTCTTTATTACAGAGTAGGAGTACAGTCATGTTGGGCTGCGGACAGATCCCGAGCTCACAACTACATTTCAAAAGGGAAGCGGAAGCCAAGACTTGAACCATTCATCACAGGCACATCTTGGGAACTAGGCCGAAACCCTAAACTCATCGTAGTCGACTTGCTCCTGGAAAGACTCCTCATCAGCGAGATCCACCTCATCTTCTTCAGCACTGGGGGGGGGGTTATTTATATAGAGCAAGGGTGAGTACAGAAGTACTCAGCAAGTTATGGGAATTTAGTGTTTAATGCAGGCTTAAAAGGGGAGGCTGTTGTTTTGCAATTGATTTTAGTTAAACTCCTTTTTGAAACAACTAAGTGAATGCTTCTCAAACGACCGGATGAGACAGTGCGTCTCGTCCGGTCGGAGTATGTGCAATGTATCAGTCTTTGTATTGATCAAGGTTGGCACCCGGCCAACAACTTTCAAATGGCCACCCGGGCCTAGCTGATTCCATCAGCCGCAGATTTTCCAAACATCGATTCCATTCCACAACAGCAATTTCACAAAGCAGTAGTCAAACAAAACTACGCTAGGAATCACCTCACATCCGCCCATGACCGTGGGCACGGCTGTCGAACAGTTTAATAACCTCTGCAGAGGGGGGTACACTTTACCCACACGACGTTACAACCCGGGTCACCCAGCCCGGGCAGAACAGCCACGTCTGGTGACTTTGAGGCTTTCACGACAAGGCATTTCGAAAGCCGACACAGGTTACCATATGCCAACGAGAGGGGTCCCGGACCAACACCAGGTTAGGTCCAGACCATACTGTGCCAGGAAGCCCGGGGTTCTCCCCGACACCACCCCGTTGAATCCACATGTCTCTTGGCATCATAGTTTCCCCGATTAGCTAATTACTCAGCCAGGGGCGTCCCATTTCACCCATGTGGTCGCACTTGTCCTATGTTCGGATGAAATTCCAAGGAAAACGGTCCTTAAGTGCCAGAGCGGGAAACCGTACTCCCGGACGTCCCCCGGTCTGCGATTTGGAAATTCATTTAGTTCGCAAGCACCAACCCATGTGTCGGGTTTTCCAAGTCTTTTGTAAAACCCCAAGTTTTACCATCGTTGGATATTTTAAATTTGAGGGGAGGTGCTCTATGTGTGTGCCCAAAGGCCCGTGCATCGAAGCACAACAGTTGCCAAGGAGTTCAAGTATTCAATAATTCACGGAGGGTAAATGCAGCAATTAGGATTGGGGCCAGCAGGCTATCTCGCAAGCCGCGGCCGAATTACTTGTGTTAATCCTATCCATGCAATATTTGCGGAAAAGAAATACTTAAATTTAAATTATAGGTACAAGATGATCAAAGGTGACTTGCCTTGCTCGAGATCTTGAGCTTGATCCTCGAAATCCTCGCACTGTGGGTCTTCGGGCTCCGTAACTACACGCGAAGCGGGACAACTCAACAAACGGCGGAAATAAAGCCCTATTATGAACTCTAAGCGTGCCATTAGATAGATATCGAGATTTGAGGATTTTTGGAAGTTGAATGGAATCAATCGGATGTACGGTTGAGAAGATATTGAATTTCTAAGATTATTTGATTTTTGGTCTAAAGGAAAAAGGATTTATTTAAACCCTTTTGGAAAGAAAAAAGAGGGAGGGAGGGAGATTAGACTTCCCTCGGGTGGCTGGCGCGGCCCGAGAGAAAGGGGCGGCTCGGCCGAGCTAAATGGGATGGCCGGCCTGAGAGGACACGGCCCATTAGGGCGCGCAGGGGAGGAGAGAGGGAGCCGATGGACCGGTCTCACCTCGCGTGGTCCCGAGTGGACCCGCTTGTCGGTGGCACGGTTCACCGTGCGGAGGAGCACGCGCGGCACGTTAGGGTTAGGAGGAGGGACGCGGTGCACGGCGCGGCGAGCGGTGGACGCGGCGCGCGACGGGCCCACGCACAGCCTCTCGGCTCTCCGTGGGCCGCGCGCATGCGAAGTGGGATGGAGGAGCGGCTGGCCCGGGTCGGCTTGACTGTCGTCGCGGCCGAGCTGGCGTCGACGTGGCGCCTACATGTCAGCCACGCGGGTCGGCGGGAGGAAGACGACGACGCCGGCGTGGGACGCGAGCGGCGGGGCGATCTACGGTGTGCAGGCGAAGGCGAGCACACCGGGAGGTTGCACGGGACGAGGGGAGACGAGCCAACGGCCGGATTCGTCGGAGGGGCTCGACGGCGGCGGATTGCGGTGGCGACAACCGTCGGTGAGAGAAGGGGGAAACGGCGATGGCGCGAAGGGAGTTCGATTCCTTCAAACTAGAGCATCTAAGCGACACCCGGAGTCCGTTTCTAGCGTCGGATTGGGCGGAGCTACGCTGAGCGAGACCGGCGACGAGAGGCGCTACCGAGCTCGGGCGGCAATGGCGGCGAGCCACACGCGGAGGCGGCAAGGCTTGGGGCGGCGCCAGCAAGCTACGGGGGGTCTACTCGTGCTACTACCCGAGTCTAAGGGGAGGAATGGAGCGAGGAAGGGAACGGAGAGAGGACTACCGTGCGGGGTGAAGGGGCGCAGTGACGATGACCGACGGCGTGGGGCGGATCGCTCCGGCCTCGGGCCGGGAAGTGCCCGGAGTCCCCTTCCGTTCCTAGCGCGCATCGGCTCCTCCGCCACACGCGACGGCGGAAGGCGACGACGAGCAGGGCACGGGCGAGGCGGCAATGGCGTGGCGGCTTGGAGCGAAACAGGGAGGGAATTGGTTTGGGGAGGGGCTCAGGCTTTTATGGGCGGCTATGTCGGTTTGGGAACTGACCTCGGAGCAGTACTGGGGCGAGGGAGCTTCGAGGGAAGGGATGGGTTCACGGGCGCGGTCAAACGCGGGCGACGGCTGGCGCGGCTGCTCCTCTGCGTCCATGGCGCTAGAACCGAACGGTAGGGCAGTGGAGGGCGAGGCGTCGGTCCGGAGGGGAAAGCGGGAACGGAGGGGAGAAAGAGAGCTCGAGCCATGCCGATTTGGGGAGAGAGGGATGGGAGCGGAGGCGCTGCCTCAGGGTTTTGGACGGATGCGAGCGGCGCGGCTCGGCACGCGCGCTGGCTCGCGAGGCAGGGCGCGGCGCAGCGGCGCAACGCGGCAGGGCGCGGGCCGGACGGCGCAGGCACGGCAGCAGGCGGCTGACGACGGCGGCGACCGTGCAGGCGCGTGCACGAAGCAACGGCGCGCGGGTTCGAATTTGCGGGCGGGGAGCTCGCCGAGGAGGGAGGCGGTGGGGAGGGAAAGCGAGAGAACGGGAGAGAGAGGGAGAGTGCTCGGCTCGGCGCACGCGCACGCGCGCGTGCGGCGCACGGGCAGAGCGAGGGAGAGAGAGAGAGAGCTGAAGGGAGGAAAGAGAGCGGGCCGAGAGAGAGAGAATCGGCCCACCAAACGACAGGGAGGCAAAATAGACTTTTGCGGAGGAATTTGATTTGGGAAGGATTTGGATTCGGGATTTGAATTCGACGATGGATCGGGAATTCGAGATCCGGAATGGCACGGAGACTTGACAACACTCAAAGAACAAATTTCGCAATTAGGGTTTTTAAGTTTTAATTTTCCCGCTAGGTGCCACTACGGAACGGGCGCTACAATAACTCCGAGATTACTAACGAGATCCTTATCGAGATAGCTTCGAGAGGATCTATCGGCAAATTGGCATCAAGTCCTCTCGATTACTTCTATGGTGGCGGGGGTGTCTTGCACTAAGATTCGATGGCTTGTACGACCTCTCAGGGGTTTGTATTTATACCGTAGATCACCTTAGATCTCTAAGTAGAACTCAGAAACAACGAACCCCGTATGATATAACAATATCCTTATCCCCTCTTAGTAGGACTCTGATATCGTTTATCCGCAGAGATTATTTCCTTAAGAATTCTTTAGTTTCCTTAGCACAAAAAGATCCTTTCTGTATACTTGAGGATATACCGTATCCATATACCTCATGACTCTAGGATAGAGAGTATGCCTTGTCCATACCCCTAACAGCTTCAATTTTAACTTTTGGAATTAATCTACCTCATGTTCTGGGGCCAACTATAAATGTGTGATGAGGACATAGAGGTTTTAGTGTTTTACGCGCTGCATTCCAAAATTTAGAGTCAATCATCTCAATTTTAGATGAAGATTTAGCAATAGACTTAAACTTTGAATAAGTTAATTGTTTCCTTATATTGGTGCCGTGTCATCTACTCATAATTATTTTTTTCATTATGTCGTAGTACTTGGTTTTTTTAGCCAATAATTTATGCAATAAGTAGATGTAGCTTCAGTTGAAGAAAAACCGGGTTCAAAAAGATCTACTTTTACTCTCATATATAGATCGTAGTTTGACACAATTTCATCATCATTTGATCTTTTCATGATCACTCCGATCAAGATCTGGCGGCCATTTCTAAATTGCTACGACACATGGATACGGTAGCACGCTGTAGCACAATCTTCTCTCGTAGGATTCTGCACGGCCTCTTCAGGCCTCAGGCTCAGCTCTGGTAAGCGAACACTGGACTACCGTATCTACGACTGCTCCTCCAACGACACGATTGACATGCCGCCGGACGCGACGCCGGATTCCTCGCCGCCTTTCCTGGCGAAGAGCGTCGGCTTCGCGGGGGCATGGAGCTCGACGGTGTCCGTGCCGAGCATCAGCACCACCGACGACATCACCGGCCGCTCCGCCGGGTCTCCCTGCACGCAGAGGAGTCCAATGTGGATGCATCTCATCACGTTGCTCTCCGAGAAGAAGCTGTTCATGCTCGGATCGACCATCTCCAGCACCGTCCCGGCCACCCATTGCTCCCAGATCTTGCATCATTTTTGCAGTAAAACCCATGAGCCAAAATGCTACTCGATGTGCTCCTCTCGAGGAGGATGATGGTGATCAGATCAGATATTCAGATAACTCACCATGGTCAAGAGATCTTCAGATTGTTGGGAGTTGTAGCTGTGGTTGTTCTTCCTACCTGTCACGATCTCGAGGACCATGACGCCGAAGCTGTATACGTCTGACTTGACAGAGTAGTTCCCTCGTGTCAGGTACTCAGGAGCCATGTATCCACTGGAACAACATGATAATTTTACTGTTAACTAGTAATTACTACCTCCTCAAAAAAAAAAAGTAATTACTACTTACTTAGATGACAGAAATATGAATTGTGTACTACTTTAGCTAGACTTACTATGTGCCGATGACATTCTTGGTGACAGCGTGGGTCTGATCTCGACCGAAAATTTTCGCGAGGCCAAAGTCTGAAATCTTGGGGTTCATATTCGCGTCTAGCAAGATGTTGCTCGCCTTGAGATCGCGATGGACTACCTTGAGCTGAGAGTCTTCGTGGAGGTATTGCAGACCTCTAGCGATGCCGTTTATGATCTTGTACCTCTTCTCCCAGTCCAGCTGCTCACTTTTCTCAGTGTCTGATCGACATTGATCACAGAGATAGGCGTGTTATAGTTGTAGATCAAAGGATGATACCAATCTTTGCATAAGAAACAAAGGAAAACTGAGGTTAAACATGGCTCAGTTTGTACCGAAAAGGATCAGGTCGAGGCTCCGGTTTGGAACAAATTCGTACACGAGCAGCCTCTCCTGTTGCTCCAAGCAGACGCCGACGAGGCTGACAAGGTTCTTGTGCTTCAGCTTCGCAACCAGAGCCAGCTCGTTCTTCAGTTCTTCCACCCCTTGTGTTGAGCTCTTCGACAGTCTCTTCACTGCTATCTCGTAGCCGTCTGGGAGCACACCCTATGAACATGAAACAAAACACTAAGCTTAATAAGCATGAGAGAATTCGATAATGATTAACTGACATATATGCATTTTTTTTCTCATACCTTGTACACAGCACCAAATCCGCCCTCACCGAGCTTGTTACTCTCTGCAAAATCACCAGTTGCAGATCGCAAAATGGAGATGTCGATGAGCATCGAATCTAAATTCTCAATGTCCTCTGCTTCAGTGGAGTAATTGGCATCTATCAAAGACAAAAAAAAAAAGAAAAAGAAAAGGATAAGCTATTGTTCATCTAAGGTTGCTTGAAGTGTATAGTAAACTGGAGAGTTTTGCAGAACTTACATGTTCGCTTTGCTTCTTTTACTGGTCGCCTCCTCCTCCAGAAACAGAGGCCAACCACAACGTTTATTGCTGCTATTGTAGGCAGCAGAATTATAAGAACCAATCCAGGGACGCTGTACTTCCTCCCTGAATTAACTTTTTTGAGAAGTAACATGTCAGGCTAAGTAATTAAGTAAGTGTCACAAAATTATATTTAATCTATTTTTTTCAAGAAAAGTAATTCATTTATAATCTACTCCTTCTGTTTTTATTTTATAAGCCGCTTTGATTTTTTTTGAGAAACCAATATAACTGTCACGCCCCGAACTAGCCCCGAGCGAACTAGGCCGTGACGCTCCAAATAACCTGTTAATCGATACCAATCCCAGGAAACAGTGTTGGTATCACAGGAAGATAGAATATCACAGCAACAGAAGTCTCTTTATTACAGAGTAGGAGTACAGTCATGTTGGGCTGCGGACAGATCTCCGAGCTCACAACTACATTTCCAAAAGGGAAAGCGGAAGCCAAGACTTGAACCATTCATCACAGGCACATCTTGGGAACTAGGCCGAAACCCCTAAACTCATCGTAGTCGACTTGCTCCTGGAAAACTCCTCATCAGCGAGAACCACCTCATCTTCTTCAGCACTGGGGGGGGGGTTATTTATATAGAGCAAGGGTGAGTACAGAAGTACTCAGCAAGTTATGGGAATTTAGTGTTTAATGCAGGCTTAAAAGGGGAGGCTGTTGTTTTGCAATTGATTTTAGTTAAACTCCTTTTGAAACAACTAAGTGAATGCTTCTCAAACGACCGGATGAGACAGTGCGTCTCGTCCGGTCGGAGTATGTGCAATGTATCAGTCTTTGTATTGATCAAGGTTGGCACCCGGCCAACAACTTTCAAATGGCCACCCGGGCCTAGCTGATTCCATCAGCCGGCAGATTTTCCAAACATCGATTCCATTCCACAACAGCAATTTCACAAAGCAGTAGTCAAACAAAACTACGCTAGGAATCACCTCACATCCGCCCATGACCGTGGGCACGGCTGTCGAACAGTTTAATAACCTCTGCAGAGGGGGGGTACACTTTACCCACACGACGTTACAACCCGGGTCACCCAGCCCGGCAGAACAGCCACGTCTGGTGACTTTGAGGCTTTCACGACAAGCATTTCGAAAGCCGACACAGGTTACCATATGCCAACGAGAGGGGTCCCGGACCAACACCAGGTTAGGTCCAGACCATACTGTGCCAGGAAGCCCGGGGTTCTCCCCGACACCACCCCGTTGAATCCACATGTCTCTTGGCATCATAGTTTCCCCGATTAGCTAATTACTCAGCCAGGGGCGTCCCATTTCACCCATGTGGTCGCACTTGTCCTATGTTCGGATGAAATTCCAAGGAAAACGGTCCTTAAGTGCCAGAGCGGGAAACCTACTCCCGGTACGTCCCCCGGTCTGCGATTTTGGAAATTCATTTAGTTCGCAAGCACCAACCCATGTGTCGGGTTTTCCAAGTCTTTTGTAAAACCCCAAGTTTTACCAGTCGTTGGATATTTTAAATTTGAGGGGAGGTGCTCTATGTGTGTGCCCAAAGGCCCGTGCATCGAAGCACAACAGTTGCCAAGGAGTTCAAGTATTCAATAATTCACGGAGGGTAAATGCAGCAATAGGATTGGGGCCGCAGGCTATCTCGCAAGCCGCGGCCGAATTACTTGTGTTAATCCTATCCATGCAATATTGCGGAAAAGAAATACTTAAATTTAAATTATAGGTACAAGATGATCAAAGGTGACTTGCCTTGCTCGAGATCTTGAGCTTGATCCTCGAAATCCTCGCACTGTGGGTCTTCGGGCTCCGTAACTACACGCGAAGCGGGACAACTCAACAAACGGCGGAAATAAAGCCCTATTATGAACTCTAAGCGTGCCATTAGATAGATATCGAGATTGAGGATTTTTGGAAGTTGAATGGAATCAATCGGATGTACGGTTGAGAAGATATTGAATTTCTAAGATTATTTGATTTTTGGTCTAAAGGAAAAAGGATTTATTTAAACCCTTTTGGAAAGAAAAAGAGGGAGGGAGGGAGATTAGACTTCCCTCGGGTGGCTGGCGCGGCCCGAGAGAAAGGGCGGCTCGCCGAGCTAAATGGATGGCCGGCCTGAGAGGACACGGCCCATTAGGGCGCGCAGGGGAGGAGAGAGGGAGCCGATGGACCGTCTCACCTCGCGTGGTCCCGAGTGGGACCCGCTTGTCGGTGGCACGGTTCACCGTGCGGAGGAGCACGCGCGGCCACGTTAGGGTAGGAGGAGGGACGCGGTGCACGGCGCGGCGAGCGGTGGACGCGGCGCGCGACGGGCCCACGCACAGCCTCTCGGCTCTCCGTGGCCGCGCGCATGCGATAGTGGGATGGAGGAGCGGCTGGCCCGGTCGGCTTGACTGTGTCCGGCCGAGCTGGCGTCGACGTGGCGCCTACATGTCAGCCACGCGGGTCGGCGGGAGGAAGACGACGACGCCGGCGTGGACGCGAGCGGCGGGCGATCTACGGTGTGCAGGCGAAGGCGAGCACACCGGGAGGTTGCACGGGACGAGGGGAGACGAGCCAACGGCCGGATTCGTCGGAGGGGCTCGACGGCGGCGGATTGCGGTGGCGACAACCGTCGGTGAGAGAAGGGGGAAACGGCGATGGCGCGAAGGGAGTTCGATTCCTTCAAACTAGAGCATCTAAGCGACACCGGAGTCCGTTTCTAGCGTCGGATTGGGCGGAGCTACGCTGAGCGAGACCGGCGACGAGAGGCGCTACCGAGCTCGGGCGGCAATGGCGGCGAGCACACACGCGGAGGCGGCAAGGCTTGGGGCGGCGCCAGCAAGCTACGGGGGGTCTACTCGTGCTACTACCCGAGTCTAAGGGGAGGAATGGAGCGAGGAAGGGGAACGGAGAGATGGACTACCGTGCGGGGTGAAGGGGCGCAGTGACGATGACCGACGGCGTGGGGCGGATCGCTCCGGCCTCGGGCCGGGAAGTGCCGGAGTCCCCTTCCGTTCCTAGCGCGCATCGGCTCCTCCGCCACACGCGACGGCGAAGGCGACGACGAGCAGGCACGGGCGAGGCGGCAATGGCGTGGCGGCTTGGAGCGAAACAGGGAGGGAATTGGTTTGGGGAGGGGCTCAGGCTTTTATGGGCGGCTATGTCGGTTTGGGAACTGACCTCGGAGCAGTACTGGGGCGAGGGAGCTTCGAGGGGAAGGGATGGGTTCACGGGCGCGGTCAAACGCGGGCGACGGCTGGCGCGGCTGCTCCTCTGCGTCCATGGCGCTAGAACCGAACGGTAGGGCAGTGGAGGGCGAGGCGTCGGTCCGGAGGGGAAAGCGGGAACGGAGGGGAGAAAGAGAGCTCGAGCCATGCCGATTTGGGGAGAGAGGATGGGAGCGGAGGCGCTGCCTCAGGGTTTGGACGGATGCGAGCGGCGCGGCTCCGGCACGCGCGCTGGCTCGCGAGGCAGGGCGCGGCGCAGCGGCGCAACGCGGAGGGCGCGGGCCGGACGGCGCAGGCACGGGCAGCAGGCGGCTGACGACGGCGGCGACCGTGCAGGCGCGTGCACGAAGCAACGGCGCGCGGGTTCGAATTTGCGGGCGGGGAGCTCGCCGAGGAGGGAGGCGGTGGGGAGGGGAAGCGAGGAGAACGGAGAGAGAGGGAGAGTGCTCGGCTCGGCGCACGCGCACGCGCGCGTGCGGCGCACGGCAGAGCGAGGGAGAGAGAGAGAGAGCTGAAGGAGGAAAGAGAGCGGGCCGAGAGAGAGAGAATCGGCCCACCAAACGACAGGGAGGCAAAATAGACTTTTGCGGAGGAATTTGATTTGGGAAGGATTTGGATTCGGGATTTGATTCGACGATGGATCGGGATTCGAGATCCGGAATGGCACGGAGACTTGACAACACTCAAAGAACAAATTTCGCAATTAGGGTTTTTAAGTTTAATTTCCCGCTAGGTGCCACTACGGAACGGGCGCTACAATAACTCCGAGATTACTAACGAGATCCTTATCGAGATAGCTTCGAGAGGATCTATCGGCAAATTGGCATCAAGTCCTCTCGATACTTCTATGGTGGCGGGGGTGTCTTGCACTAAGATTCGATGGCTTGTACGACCTCTCAGGGGTTTGTATTTATACCGTAGATCACCTTAGATCTCTAAGTAGAACTCAGAAACAACGAACCCCGTATGATATAAACATATCCTTATCCCCTCTTAGTAGGACTCTGATATCGTATCGCCCCCCCCAATCAGCATGCTCGCATCTCGCCCGAATTTTTCGGTTTTTTTACAATTTTTTTGTTAATTTAGTCAAATTTTATTCAAATTCATTCAAAATCAGTCCAAATTTCAAATAATTTTGGTTCGAAATTTCTGAAATTTTCGGTCCCCCACGGCATAACTACCAATTTCGAAATTGTGAATCCTGCTCACAAGTGAATCTGGACAGCATGAAAGGCGAAGCCACTAGATGCTGATACCGGAAGAAGCTCCAATCACATCTTCCATGGAGCCGGGACAAGGAGATAATGCCCGCAACTCCCTTCCGCAAAACGAAAAGAAACCAATAGGCTAGACCTTCTATAAGAACTCAACTACACACCAGCAAAATGTGTGTAGTATTGGACCCAATCTTACAAAAGTATCCAAGTGTAGGTGTAGTGTAAACTTGCATAACATAAAAGATTGCAAGTTTAATACGAATAAGCTGAAACTTTTTGTTTGCTTCTGTCGACGGGGATACCCATGGACCGTGTTCTGAGGGTATTGGGGTACGTTGGTATGAGGATCTACACGATACGACATCAAGCACATAAAAAGAAAAAAAAATTATGCTGGTTCAGACCCCTCGTAAAGTAATAGTCCTAATCCAGTTTATATGGGATTATAGAAGAAACCACATAGTACAATAAAGAACAATATAACTCCGAGATTACTGACGAGATCCTTATCGAGATAGCCTCGAGAGGATCTATCGGCAAATTGGAATAAAGTCCTGTCGATTACTTCTATGGTGGCGGGGGTGTCTTGCACTAAGATTCGATGGCTTGTACGACCTCTCAGGGGTTTGTATTTATACCGTAGATCACCTTAGATCTCTAAGTAGAACTCAGAAACAACGAACCCCGTATGATATAACAATATCCTTATCCCCTCTTAGTAGGACTCTGATATCGTTTATCCGCAGAGATTATTTCCTTAAGAATTCTTTAGTTTCCTTAGCACAAAAAGATCCTTTCTGTATACTTGAGGATATACCGTATCCATATACCTCATGACTCTAGGATAGAGAGTATGTCTTGTCCGTACCCCTAACAGCTTCAATTTTAACTTATGGAATTAATCTACCTCATGTTCTGGGGCTGGGGCCAACTATAAATGTGTGATGAGGACATAGAGGTTTTAGTGTTTTACGCGCTGCATTCCAAAATTTAGAGTCAATCATCTCAATTTTAGATGAAGATTTAGCAATAGACTTAAACTTTGAATAAGTTAATTGTTTCCTTATATTGGTGTCGTGTCATCTACTCATCATTATTTTTTTCATTATGTCGTAGTACTTGGTTTTTTTAGCCAATAATTTATGCAATAAGTAGATGTAGCTTCAGTTGAAGAAAAACCGGGTTCAAAAAGATCTACTTTTACTCTCATATATAGATCGTAGTTTGACACAATTTCATCATCATTTGATCTTTTCATGATCACTCCGATCAAGATCTGGCGGCCATTTCTAAATTGCTACGACACATGAATATGGTAGCACGCTGTAGCACAATCTTCTCTCGTAGGATTCTGCACGGCCTCTTCAGGCCTCAGGCT
>CM020184.1:17062193-17072998 GCA_009805545.1 Oryza longistaminata | reverse complement strand
CAAGCCGGCAACGTCCGCACCGCCGCTACCACCGTGCTGCCGGTAACGGACACCGACGCTGAAGCCACGACCTCAGCACGAGCGAGCCGCCGTAGCCCGCCAATCCATCGCCTGCACCGCGACGCTGCCCCTCCGGCGACGTTCGCGCTGACGCAGCATTCGACGTCGCTGTTGATGGTCGTTACAGACAAATTTCGACTGCCAATATAACTAAAATAATGGAGAATTAGCTATGCTTACAATACATGTTTGTTTTCAAATAATATATTTCCACTTGAACTTGGAGAAAAACATGTTGCAGGAATTTATTATATAAAATAAAGAGAAAGTGGAGAAAACCTCACTCCTAAGCAAGCAAATGGATAAGGAGGGCCCACATGTCAGGTGTAACCGCTTTAAACCGTCTTAACTGCCCAAACCGCCATGAGGACCCACCTGTCAGCCACCCTGCCGAAGCTGGAGGCTTGTTGGGCCATCCAAGGTTCGCTCGAACCAGGGGTCTGGCCGAACCTTGGCGGCACCCAATCAGCCTAGCCCTCCACGTGTACGATCCGGATGCACTCTCAATTACGGTTGTGAGGGTAAAATGGACAATTCGCATGGATACAACCGTCATACCGACCCTATAAAATGAGTTCATTTCACTTCACAACACACTCAAGCAAGCTTAATTCCTCTTCATACATTAGTATTAGTAGTATAGTGCTAAGTGGAGTAGTATAGAATAGTGTACGGAGTCCTCGGAGCGGAAGAGTTTTCGGTATGGCTCTAGCAGCTCTTGTAATCTCTCCTGTAATACTTTTCTGATTAATGAAATACTCTTCTTTATATATCTTCGGTGCTTTGATTAGTCTGAGTACTGGTCTTACTTTATATCTGCATTATATTAATTATGTGGGTAGCCTACCAGAGAGGTGTAATGGTGCGGGTTTAATGTCTAATTTATTAGTTGCTCTATGTCGGGTGCACGGGTATAGAGTAGTATTTAGTAATGTAAACATGGTGATTAGATTATTAAATATCATTAATTGGGCATATATGCTGCGGGACAGTAGAGGTGGGCCGCTGATAGTGACAGCTCAGTATAGGTATTCCTCCACGTTAGTATATATTCCTAAGACAAATTCCTGGGGAGGGTACTCCTCCGTATTTAGCCCCGGTTGAACAGCCATAACATGTTGTCGTAAGAAACTCGGTAACACGGGGTGGTCTGTCGAAGTACCAGAGGACACTGTTAGGGGGGATTAAAAATACGATACCTTGGAATACTTCCAGGTGAAATGCTACAATGGTATATTCGTGCGCTTGCAGATAACATATATAACCATAAATATACCAGGACCATTTCTGCGTCATTGCTGGGAATGAATATTTCTAGTAATGTCGTTAAGAAATACCAACAAGCATTTTTGGCGTCGTTACCAGGGATGATTAATAATGAGAAGACTATAAGCTAATAACTTTATATATATATATATATAGCTACCTCTGTATGAGTTGCTGTCCTTTGCAGGTTAACCTTGATTGTTTTCACTTGTGTCGTGAAAACAGGGTAGTGTATGACTGGTTTCAACCAGCCGGAAAACTTCAACGAAAATCCAGAATCTTTCTTCCGGAGCGTCAAACCTCGTGTTGTTCCTACACAGAAGAAACTCTCCGCACAGAAACCAGCCATCCAATCGCCACCAAGTTCTAGGAACATGGCCGAGAAGACACTGCGCGAGTTCGTTGCTCCCCCTGCTGACAACGTGCCCGTTGGGCCGACTATCAACATTGGTGACACCGATTTCGACTTGAAGAGCAGCTTGATAACTATGGCACATGCAAGCCCATTCCGTGGCAAGCCGAATGAGGACGCAAGTGCTCATCTGCAACAATTTCTAGAGATCTGCAACACCTACACGATAAAATGTGTCAGTTCGGACGCCGTGAGACTACGTCTGTTTCCTTTCTCACTTTTGGGAAAGGCGAAGCAGTGGTTCTACGCGAACCGAGCGACAGTCAACACATGGGACAAGTGCTCCACTGCGTTCCTCTCAAAGTTCTTCCTGATGGGTAAGACCAACGCCCTTCGTGGAAGGATCTCAAGCTTTCAGCAGAAAAGGGATGAATCAATTCCGAAGCATGGGAACGTCTGCAGGAATACGTGGCCGTCCGTCCTTATCATGGGATGGACGACTGGATCATCCTGCATAGTTTCTATAACGGACTCACTTCCTCGTCCAGGGATCACTTGGACGCTGCTGCTGTAGGAGCCTTCTTCTCAAAGACGGTCCGTGCAGTCGTCGATCTTATTGAGAAGATGGTGTCAAACATGGGCTGGAGCGAAGAACGACTCCAGACCTGACAGCATGGCATGCATACCTTCAAGGAGACGGAAATGCTGGCCGCAAAGCTAGATTTCCTGATGAAGAGGCTCGACGATTAGGAGAAGGCCAAACCGTTGGTCGCTGTCAAAGCGTTGGACTCGCACCTCACCTGCGAGGTATGAGGGAACACGGGTCACTCGGGGAATGACTGCCCCGAGACCCGTGAAGAAGCCATGTTCATGGGGAACAATGGCTACCGGCCGCAAGGAGGCTAGGGGTGGAACTAGCCCTGGCCATACTATCAAGGAGGCAACAACGGCAAAAGCAAAAATAACGGTAACTTCAATCAGCCCTCCTTGATGGACATAGTTTTTGTGCAAGCTAAAACTACGGATGCTATAAACAAAAAGACTGCCTTAAATGATAAAGTCCTAGAGAACATAAATGTTAAGCTAGAAGGCTTCGCTCCTGCTTTCCAAAACCAGCTGAGTTTTAACAAAATGATAGAGACTCGGTTGGCGCCGCTAGCCGCTCTAGGGTTTTATTTGGCTTTGCATCTCTTGCTCACTATGTTTTGTGGTCTCACTCAAGTGTTTCTCACTCTCTCGCTGCTGTCTCTTAAGATCATCAAGTTTTATCTCTTGTGGCGTTAACGGTAGCAAGGAGATACCCTCGCCATGGTACAAGAAAACAAGCTTGTTGGCGTGCCCACTAATCTGAACATCACGAACATATAACCAAGGTCTTCCGAGCAGCAATTGACATGCTTGCATTGGTACAACATCACACTCAACTTGGTCTTTATACTTGCCAACGGAGAAATGAACCGTCACATTAGTTTTCACCCAGAGTGCACCACAATCATTCAACCACTACATCTTGTATGGGGCTGGGTGACGTCGTTGTCTCAAGCCTAATCTTTCCACCAACTCCAAACTAGCAATGTTGTTGCAGCTACCATTATCAACAATAATACGACAAACAATATTATTGACAGTACCTCGAGTGTGAAAAATATGTTGTCGCTAACCATTGTCTTCCTTTGCAACTTGCACTAAATTAAAAACACTCGACGAGAGATGAAGCAATTATTGTCTCCATTATCTGCTTGAATAGCAGCACTATCCACTTGCTCGTTAACCAACTCGTCTTCACGTAAACCATCATCCTTGGTCTCACTTGCAGATTCCCATTCACCCGTCTCAGTTACAAGCATGGTCCTCCTACTAGGACACTCAGCAGCAATGTGGCCACGACCTTGACATTTGTGACACACAATATCACGGCTACGGGATGAAGATGTTGGTGTGAGAGCAGCAGGCCGACGAGACTCTGTGCGTGCAGCTAGAGATGATGCCGAAGATGGTTGCGGCTTGGCTGTAGCAGCAGGTGGAGAGGCTCATGTAGAGGCTCCCTGAGAACGATTGCCAACAAAAGTGGTGGCTTGCTACGTGTGACGCCATGGAGATGCATTCGAGCAGCCACTAGAGAACCGATTACGCCATTCTTGTTGAATGGATCTTTCTGTACACTGAGCTTGGTCAAGAAGATCTTGCAAAGTGTTGCATGGAAACATCTCCACAAAATCAGAGATTTCAGCATTGAGACCATGCAAAAATCGTGCCTTCTTTGACTCATCATCTTCTCTAATTTGAGCACGGATCAAGAGCAACTCCATTTACCTGTAATACTCATCCACTGTACGAGTCCCTTGACTCAACACTTGCAGCCGATTGTGAAGGTCACGCCTATAACTTGAAGGCACAAAACGTCTTCTCATAACACGCTTCATTTCATCCCGTGTTTCAACAGGATCACGACCCAACATATGCTGATTTTCTTGCATTTGATTCCACCAAGTGAGAGTGTAACCAGAGAACTGCACTGACGCAAGATTCACACTCCTCTGAGATGAAAGATTATGCACTCTAAAAATTTGATCACAGTATTCTTCCCAATCAGGATAAGAATACGGGTCTTCCTTTCCAGTAAACATGGGAACACTCAACTTTACCTGAGCAACATTATCCGGGTCATCACGATCATGGCGACCACGATGATGTTCTCCATTGCCAAGGACAGCACCTCGGCAAGGACGGGCATGCCGCTGCTCCAAATCATTCTCTGTGAAAAAAAAAACATCATTATCACCATATTCCTCCTCACGGGGATGACCATGGAGCTCAAAACGACCATCAAAGTGCACATGGGGGCCATGGCCGCGCCAGCGAGCACCTCCTCCTCGTGCTCCAGCAGCTACAAAACCATGACCTCCACCATTAGGCGGGCCATGGAGTTCTGAATCAGCAACATCATCCGCCGATTGTGCATCCACAATCTCATCCTCGGGATCACCAAACGGTGGCTTAACCGCTCCACCTCCGGCATCCGGAAGGTGTGCATTTAGCAAATGTTCCATCGCTTGAAGAATATTATTCCCCATTTGCTACACCTCAGCCCGTATGATAGGGTCGTCGGGCTCATCATGATTTTCACCATGAACACTCAGTTGAGAACCTGCCATGTTAGCTAAAAAAAACATATAGTGGAAAAGGTAAATTTCTGGAATCACACAATCTCACCTCTTACTCACCAATGTTCTTATGCGATCTAAAGGATAGTGAGAGCGTGCAAAATGTGGCAGTACCCGAGTATGATTTTGTGATTGAAAGGATGTGAATCGAAAGACCAACTTTGGTTTATGCCGAGCTAGGTGGCTTGATCAAAGGAAGGCTGAAGTACCGAGACAAAGTGGCATAAACCACGCAAAGAAAGACGTGAATATTGCTGTCCAGGGCACCAAAAGATAGAAGAACGAGTACCGCAGCACCACCCAAAACATACAAATTTCTGGTGTCAAAATATTCATCTCTTTCATCTTTTTTGTGATTTTTTTTACTTTTTGACTTTTTTTTACAACTTTCTTCTTTTTTCTCTCTTTTTTTTAAACACGAAACAACAAACATGAAACAAAAGGGTGCACGGGCGGGAAAAAATTGATGGTGCAAGATAACAAGAGGACTAGCAACGAGATGAAAACGTGGAAATAAACGACACAATATGACGGTACTACCCAAGGCTTGGTTTTTTTTTGTAGGGATTTTTTTTGGACTATAGGATAGAAGCAAGATCAACAAGAACACATGAAAATCTAATGAAAACAAGGCTGATATGTGGATGATAAACCTACCCTGTCAACGAAAGCTCTGATACCATATGATGCGAACACAATCGCGAGGGGTGGCCCGATCTTCACGGCAGTAGGTTCAAGACAGAGAGTGCCGGCGTAAACCGAACACAAGAGGATAACTAGCTGCGAGCAGCAAGAGGATAACTAGCTTTATACCTGCAAAGGTCGGATGCGACCAAGTGATGAGGGTGAGAATGATCCGAAGCCTCCTAGACTCTGACCCGTCACACCGAGCAATCACAGAACCACAATCCGGGACTAATCCACACAAGAGGCCCGAGAGCCAAAAGCACGAATTAGGGGGCACTAGAGGAGCCTTCTCACAAGTCCAAAAGAACTCACAAGAACAAAGGTGTAAGACACTTATGCAGTCTTCAGCAATCTCTCATACATGAGGTTTTCAATTGAACAAAAGTTGTCTAGTGGATGGAGTATGATGACGCGCTCTCTCGTGGCCCGATCTTCTGGTGAGGGGATAACTCTCGCTTTGATCGAGTGCGACGTTTGCGACGTGGCTACCAACCAGAACAAGTCCAGGACGTCGTGCAATCACTACACCACAAACGATGTCGTACCAAGCTTGTTGGGCCATCCCAGGTTCGCTCGAACCAGGGGTCTGGCCGAACCTTGGCGGCACCCAATCAGCCTAGCCCTCCACGTGTACGATCCGGATGCACTCTCAATTACGGTTGTGAGGGTAAAATGGACAATTCGCATGGATACAACCGTCATACCGACCCTATAAAATGAGTTCATTTCACTTCACAACACACTCAAGCAAGCTTAATTCCTCTTCATACATTAGTATTAGTAGTATAGTGCTAAGTGGAGTAGTATAGAATAGTGTACGGAGTCCTCGGAGCGGAAGAGTTTTCGGTATGGCTCTAGCAGCTCTTGTAATCTCTCCTGTAATACTTTTCTGATTAATGAAATACTCTTCTTTATATATCTTCGGTGCTTTGATTAGTCTGAGTACTGGTCTTACTTTATATCTGCATTATATTAATTATGTGGGTAGCCTACCAGAGAGGTGTAATGGTGCGGGTTTAATGTCTAATTTATTAGTTGCTCTATGTCGGGTGCACGGGTATAGAGTAGTATTTAGTAATGTAAACATGGTGATTAGATTATTAAATATCATTAATTGGGCATATATGCTGCGGGACAGTAGAGGTGGGCCGCTGATAGTGACAGCTCAGTATAGGTATTCCTCCACGTTAGTATATATTCCTAAGACAAATTCCTGGGGAGGGTACTCCTCCGTATTTAGCCCCGGTTGAACAGCCATAACATGTTGTCGTAAGAAACTCGGTAACACGGGGTGGTCTCTCGAAGTACCAGAGGACACTGTTAGGGGGGATTAAAAATACGATACCTTGGAATACTTCCAGGTGAAATGCTACAATGGTATATTCGTGCGCTTGCAGATAACATATATAACCATAAATATACCAGGACCATTTCTGCGTCATTGCTGGGAATGAATATTTCTAGTAATGTCGTTAAGAAATACCAACAAGCATTTTTGGCGTCGTTACCAGGGATGATTAATAATGAGAAGACTATAAGCTAATAACTTTATATATATATATATATAGCTACCTCTGTATGAGTTGCTGTCCTTTGCAGGTTAACCTTGATTGTTTTCACTTGTGTCGTGAAAACAGGGTAGTGTATGACTGGTTTCAACCAGCCGGAAAACTTCAACGAAAATCCAGAATCTTTCTTCCGGAGCGTCAAACCTCGTGTTGTTCCTACACAGAAGAAACTCTCCGCACAGAAACCAGCCATCCAATCGCCACCAAGTTCTAGGAACATGGCCGAGAAGACACTGCGCGAGTTCGTTGCTCCCCCTGCTGACAACGTGCCTGTTGGGCCGACTGTCAACATTGGTGACACCGATTTCGACTTGAAGAGCAGCTTGATAACTATGGCACATGCAAGCCCATTCCGTGGCAAGCCGAATGAGGACGCAAGTGCTCATCTGCAACAATTTCTAGAGATTTGCAACACCTACATGGTAAAATGTGTCAGTTCGGACGCCATGAGACTACGTCTGTTTCCTTTCTCACTTTTGGGAAAGGCGAAGCAGTGGTTCTACGCGAACCGAGCGACAGTCAACACATGGGACAAGTGCTCCACTGCGTTCCTCTCAAAGTTCTTCCTGATGGGTAAGACCAACGCCCTTCGTGGAAGGATCTCAAGCTTTCAGCAGAAAAGGGATGAATCAATTCCGAAGCATGGGAACGTCTGCAGGAATACGTGGCCGTCCGTCCTTATCATGGGATGGACGACTGGATCATCCTGCATAGTTTCTATAACGGACTCACTTCCTCGTCCAGGGATCACTTGGACGCTGCTGCTGTAGGAGCCTTCTTCTCAAAGACGGTCCGTGCAGTCGTCGATCTTATTGAGAAGATGGTGTCAAACATGGGCTGGAGCGAAGAACGACTCCAGACCTGACAGCATGGCATGCATACCTTCAAGGAGACGGAAATGCTGGCCGCAAAGCTAGATTTCCTGATGAAGAGGCTCGACGATTAGGAGAAGGCCAAACCGTTGGTCGCTGTCAAAGCGTTGGACTCGCACCTCACCTGCGAGGTATGAGGGAACACGGGTCACTCGTGGAATGACTGCCCCAAGACCCGTGAAGAAGCCATGTTCATGGGGAACAATGGCTACCGGCCGCAAGGAGGCTAGGGGTGGAACCAGCCCTGGCCATACTATCAAGGAGGCAACAACGGCAAAAGCAAAAATAACGGTAACTTCAATCAGCCCTCCTTGATGGACATAGTTTTTGTGCAAGCTAAAACTACGGATGCTATAAACAAAAAGACTGCCTTAAATGATAAAGTCCTAGAGAACATAAATGTTAAGCTAGAAGGCTTCGCTCCTGCTTTCCAAAACCAGCTGAGTTTTAACAAAATGATAGAGACTCGGTTGGCGCCGCTAGCCGCTCTAGGGTTTTATTTGGCTTTGCATCTCTTGCTCACTATGTTTGGTGGTCTCACTCAAGTGTTTCTCACTCTCTCGCTGCTGTCTCTTAAGATCATCAAGTTTTATCTCTTGTGGCGTTAACGGTAGCAAGGAGATACCCTCGCCATGGTACATGAAAACAAGCTTGTTGGCGTGGCCACTAATCTGAACATCACGAACATATAACCAAGGTCTTCCGAGCAGCAATTGACATGCTTGCATTGGTACAACATCACACTCAACTTGGTCTTTATACTTGCCAACGGAGAAATGAACCGTCACATTAGTTTTCACCCAGAGTGCACCACAATCATTCAACCACTACATCTTGTATGGGGCTGGGTGACGTCGTTGTCTCAAGCCTAATCTTTCCACCAACTCCAAACTAGCAATGTTGTTGCAGCTACCATTATCAACAATAATACGACAAACAATATTATTGACAGTACCTCGAGTGTGAAAAATATGTTGTCGCTAACCATTGTCTTCCTTTGCAACTTGCACTAAATTAAAAACACTCGACGAGAGATGAAGCAATTATTGTCTCCATTATCTGCTTGAATAGCAGCACTATCCACTTGCTCGTTAACCAACTCGTCTTCACGTAAACCATCATCCTTGGTCTCACTTGCAGATTCCCATTCACCCGTCTCAGTTACAAGCATGGTCCTCCTACTAGGACACTCAGCAGCAATGTGGCCACGACCTTGACATTTGTGACACACAATATCACGGCTACGGGATGAAGATGTTGGTGTGAGAGCAGCAGGCCGACGAGACTCTGTGCGTGCAGCTAGAGATGATGCCGAAGATGGTTGCGGCTTGGCTGTAGCAGCAGGTGGAGAGGCTCATGTAGAGGCTCCCTGAGAACGATTGCCAACAAAAGTGGTGGCTTGCTACGTGTGACGCCATGGAGATGCATTCGAGCAGCCACTAGAGAACCGATTACGCCATTCTTGTTGAATGGATCTTTCTGTACACTGAGCTTGGTCAAGAAGATCTTGCAAAGTGTTGTATGGAAACATCTCCACAAAATCAGAGATTTCAGCATTGAGACCATGCAAAAATCGTGCCTTCTTTGACTCATCATCTTCTCTAATTTGAGCACGGATCAAGAGCAACTCCATTTACCTGTAATACTCATCCACTGTACGAGTCCCTTGACTCAACACTTGCAGCCGATTGTGAAGGTCACGCCTATAACTTGAAGGCACAAAACGTCTTCTCATAACACGCTTCATTTCATCCCGTGTTTCAACAGGATCACGACCCAACATATGCTGATTTTCTTGCATTTGATTCCACCAAGTGAGAGTGTAACCAGAGAACTGCACTGACGCAAGATTCACACTCCTCTGAGATGAAAGATTATGCACTCTAAAAATTTGATCACAGTATTCTTCCCAATCAGGATAAGAATACGGGTCTTCCTTTCCAGTAAACATGGGAACACTCAACTTTACCTGAGCAATATTATCCGGGTCATCACGATCATGGCGACCACGATGATGTTCTCCATTGCCAAGGACAGCACCTCGGCAAGGACGGGCATGCCGCTGCTCCAAATCATTCTCTGTGAAAAAAAAAACATCATTATCACCATATTCCTCCTCATGGGGATGACCATGGAGCTCAAAACGACCATCAAAATGCACATGGGGGCCATGGCCGCACCAGCGAGCACCTCCTCCTCGTGCTCCAGCAGCTACAAAACCATGACCTCCACCATTAGGCGGGCCATGGAGTTCTGAATCAGCAACATCATCCGCCGATTGTGCATCCACAATCTCATCCTCGGGATCACCAAACGGTGGCTTAACCGCTCCACCTCCGGCATCCGGAAGGTGTGCATTTAGCAAATGTTCCATCGCTTGAAGAATATTATTCCCCATTTGCTACACCTCAGCCCGTATGATAGGGTCGTCGGGCTCATCATGATTTTCACCATGAACACTCAGTTGAGAACCTGCCATGTTAGCTAAAAAAAACATATAGTGGAAAAGGTAAATTTCTGGAATCACACAATCTCACCTCTTACTCACCAATGTTCTTATGCGATCTAAAGGATAGTGAGAGCGTGCAAAATGTGGCAGTACCCGAGTATGATTTTGTGATTGAAAGGATGTGAATCGAAAGACCAACTTTGGTTTATGCCGAGCTAGGTGGCTTGATCAAAGGAAGGCTGAAGTACCGAGACAAAGTGGCATAAACCACGCAAAGAAAGACGTGAATATTGCTGTCCAGGTCACCAAAAGATAGAAGAACGAGTACCGCAGCACCACCCAAAACATACAAATTTCTGGTGTCAAAATATTCATCTCTTTCATCTT
>CM020184.1:17033682-17054097 GCA_009805545.1 Oryza longistaminata | reverse complement strand
AATACCCGTGTGGTCGCACTATAACGTGTTCGGATGGATTTCCCAAAGGAATCGGTCCTTAACGACAATACGTAACCAAACCACAAAGGAATGACTCCGCATCATCACCACTTTCACAACACATTTTATTTCACAACACCTCGGTACAACGTACCGGATTTTTAAGCAAGTAATTTGGAATAACCCAAGTTTCCCACACGGCAACAACGTAAGCATGGCTAAGCGAAACTACCTCGGTAATCGTATAACGATACCGGCGTAAATATTTGTGGAGTTATCAAAGGTATGGAAACATCAACCTATGTGATATAAGTGCGACTACTAGGTTGGTCCGTCGGTTGTATACACAATCCGAGGCCTAAACATGTTAATCGTGTGAACTAAACAATGCATCTTTGCAAACAACATATCATTGAAAATATAGGGGCAATGTGATCAAAGAGGCTTGCCTTGCACAGGGTTGGGGTCTTCTTCGAAAGCGGTGTCCGGAGCTTCCTCGAACTCGGCTCTTAACGCGAAAACAAAGCTAATAAACAAAAGGCAATAAAACAAGCTCAAACCAGAGAAACAATAGTGCCACTGTGTAGATCTCAATTTTAGAAAAATTTAGGAACTTGAACGGGGTCAATCGGAGTTACGGTTGATTTACTATGAATTTCTAAAGATAAAAGGATTTTTCTGGAATTTATTTATTGGACGGCAAGGGAATATTCCGTTGGAATATTCCGCTAGGCTAACAACAAAAAGGGGAGGCCCACCTGTCAGCGATGGATGGAGGAAAAAGGAGCGTGGGGCCTGGCCATCAGTGGCTTGGCTCGGTCCTTCTTCTTCCTCTCGCTGCTTGCTCGGCCTGGGACAGGAGCGGCGACGCTCCGCGGCGGCGGGACGCGGCGAGACGACCGGCGGCCAGGGAAGATGGCGGCGGCTTCTGGCGGAGCTCCGCCGGCGACGGCGACACTCGACGGCAGGGCGCGGCGGCTCTAGGCGGCGGCACAGAGAGCAAAATGAGAGAGAAAGAGAGAGAAGAGAGATGGTGATGGTGTGGAGAGGAGATGGGGCTCAGCTCTCCTTTAATAGGCGGCGCGGGTTGGGGCGGTGCGGCGCGAGCTGGCAGCTAGACGCGGGAGAATCGGGGGTAGCCGGCTAGCTGTTTCGGCCGGATTCCCGGACGGAGGGGATGTCGATGCGACGGCGCTGCGGTGGCGCGGCGTCAGCGAGGTCACAGCGACGGAACGCGGCGATGCGACTGCAGCGACGTGATGGCGACGGCGACGGCGCGACGCGACGCGAGACGACGCGCGGAGAGCGGGAACGGCGGCGGAACATGGGTGACGCGTGGCCGACAGCGGCTACGGCCGGGATTTGGGGCGGTAGGGCTAGAGAGGGTTGACGCGAGCGACGGTGGCGACTTGACGCGAGAGAGAGGGAGAGACGCGGTTCGGCGGCTTCCCGGGAGGAGACGGCGACAAGACGACGAGGCGACGGCGAAGGGACGCGCGTCCGCGGATGTGAGGCGGCGACGCGATGGCCAAGGTGACGGCGTGAGGCGACGGGAGCGGCGTCATGCGGCTGTGGCGACAAGACGTGAGAGAAAGAGAGAGAGACGCAGCTCGGAGGCTAAGCTCCTTCCTCACGAAGCAAAGGGAACGGATAAGGGTAGACCGAGGGTGACTCGGCCTAGGGCTAGGGGTGATGGTGTTAGATAGATCTCCCTCCCTTTGAGCCCAACGGCTCAAGGGGGCCTTGACCTGCGCCCTGATCGGGGGTGCCCAGCCCAATGGCTGGTGGGCCCCCGTCACACTGTGCCATATAAAGAGGGGTGGAGGACGGGACGGGATAACACACAAGGAACGAGGTTCGTCGCCGCCACTCCACCCCATAAACCCTAACTGATCGAGGGGGCGCAGCCAGTGACGGGAAGTCCACCGCCGCGCCACGCCTCGTCGTCGACACCGTCGCTGCTGCAACCGCATCACCGCCATCGGAACCGAGCACATCGTCGCCGCCGTCCACGTCAAGCCCGCGACGACAACGACGATGGCCGGCCGGACTTCCTCTTCCTCAACAACGACTGGTCACAACCCTAAATCCTCTCACTCCCTCTTTGTTCATTCATCTATTGTTGTTCATCCATCGCAAATAGAACCACCCGACTAGATCTAAACCTAGGTGATCCAATAGACAACCCTAACAGAAACCACCCTCGTTTGGGTTTTGGACTTCACCAGGTCACCACATGCGTGCGTTCATGCGGTCTTCCACCGAGAAACAGCAGCAACAGGCCCGGCGGCGTGGCGCCGTTGCTGTGTCGGCTTCGGCCGGTGTACATGTATTGATCGTCTCGTTACCTAGGAACGGACATAGGGCAAGTATGTGGGTAGTAAAACGCCCATGTACTCTACAATGGATAAAAAAAATATTATGATATGTAAAAAGAAATACTACATATCTAGAATTCTGGATATGGGTGTGATTAGTTGCTGAAAAAGGTTGAAAGTTCGAAGAAAGTTAGGAGTTTGGAAAAAAAGTTGAAAGTTTATGTACGTAAGAAAGTCTTTATGTGATATGATGTGATGGAAAGTTGGGAATAGGGGGAAACTAAATACGGCCTATGTGTAATAGAAACTTAGGGCTATGAACCTATCTCCTAGACTCAGGAACTAGCTAGAGCAGTTGGCCAGGGTGCTCAACGAATAGACCGTAACCATTCAAGTTTTTCTTGGACTACCGAATTGACATCAATTAAAAATTGATACTTCGGAAATCACTCGGTATGTTCTATGAGGACCGTCAGCTGAGTACTAGCTAATGGGAACTTTATATACCATCTCTAAAGAAGGCATCCTAAACGAACCTCATGTGACCACTTCCGTTTCGACATAAGTTTGTCACACAACACGGTTTTGATGGGATTTCGACACTTCTTGACGAAAGTGTCTCACTAAGGAAGGCTCAGAACCGTTGTAGCGTCTATTTCAATCGGTACATTGCATGAGGGCCAACAGCTGACCACCTATTAAGAGGAATTTAGGAGAAAAGTTTATATGTCTTTAATTGATTTTTTTATTATTTACATAATTCTAAAGGATCCATCACGTTTGCTTTATAGTTACAGGAATTACTATATTAATCAAAATATGTGGTAAGACTGGCTAAGTTAGGCTAGAGTTTAAAATCATGTTATCACTTATATATGTTTAGATAAAATTTGAAAAGTACATTATTACACATGGAAAACTCATAACGATGCTAGCCATTAAATCTGCCCGTGCCACCAAGCTAGTTTCTTTTAAATGGTTAGACAATAATGAACGAAAGTTGTATGCTTATATTTAGGATATTAATATATTTTTAAATTATTGTATCTTTAACTATTCGTAAACACTTTTTAAGAAAAAGGACAATAGATTAAAGGTTGTGTTTTGGTACGGTGTTAATTTAGTTAAAAACGAAGGAGGTATACACACGGTATATACAACAGATACAATGCATCAGGCAGCCAGGGTATTCCCTCCGTCAAAAAAAATTCCAATTCTAAATTTAAACCTGGTCACATACATCGGGGTTTTTTTTTCGGAGGGAGTAGACCCCTAAGCCACAATGCCAGACCAAGTTGCCCACCGGGCCCGCCCGTCCATGGGCACGACGACATGTGTATGCTGTGAGCTCGTCAAAGCATGCAGTGAAAGCAGCACACCTCGATTGCTCCCCACGGCGTACGTACACCACCATATGGCCCATCGGCCATATGCATGGTTGCGGACGTACTGCCGGGCCGGCTGCTTGCTGCGCATTTCTGGCAGCTAGCGCACAATTCAAGCGGACACAGAACAAGGCGCGCGCCGCAGGTGCTACCGTTGTACTCTATCCGTTTTAAAGTAAATAAATTTAGGTCATATTTATTGTTCGGATCCAAAATTTTATGAAGGTAGGTACTCCTAGCTCTACAAATAGCTCTACAAATAATCCATAGATCTGGATCTTTGATTTCGCTGATAACATTTGAATGAATCATTTTGTTATCATGAAATACTAAATTTTAAAACATTACTCCCTCCCTCTACTTTTGTTAGTCATATTTCTAAATCTGAAAAATTTATTTTTGATAGGCATATTTCAATCCAACAACTTATCATCTTAATGGCTTTCTTGGATTTAATGCGTGACTCTCCATTCTTTCACACAAGATTGGCTATATGGGCATCGAGAAATGTAAATATTAATGAATCGTTTGTTTACGAGAAATGACTAGTAGCATGTTTAAATGGATGATAAGTAGAATCACTTATCTTTGGTCTGTGTGTCAAGATGAAATATGACTATCAAAAGTAGATGGGGGAGTACTATAATTTAATACTATACAACCTATAAATTCAACATGAATATGGGATTTAGAGCTGTACTGGGCTCTAGCATAGGATGTTACATATTTCAGTGAATTGGATTACATTCTAATATTATCGAAATTTGTTAAGGAATATATATTTTCCCAGCTGTAGACCTAAAGCTCGCACTGGATGTTCGGGTATTGATTAATACTCCCTCCGTTTTAAAATGTTTGACATCATTGACTTTTTAGCACATGTTTGACCGTTCGTCTTATTCAAAATATTTGTGAAATATGTAAAACTATATGTGTACATGAAAGTATATTTAACAATAAATTAAATGATATGAAAAGAATAAATAATTACTTAAAATTTTTGAATAAGACGAATGGTCAAACACGTACTAAAAAGTCAACGGTTTCAAACATTTTGAAACGGAAGGAGTAACTCTCAATGAAATGTAGTGCAATGATTTTTTTTTTCATTTGATATTGTTTAGGAACGGAAATACTTAGTTACAAATGACCACGCATATAGACTTGTTCTATATCAAATTGTGGAACTCAACGATATCTACAAGTTTGTTGTTGAACCTTTTTATATTTAAATTTAAATTGTTTAGGTACCTAAATATTCGTTACAAGCTCAAATTAATATATCTGTTTTTTACTTCGGTTCTTAAAGAAGTCCAAACTTCAATTTATTTTAAAAATTCATTTATGTCCGATTGTGATAAACCAAAGTTTCGTGAGATTATTACTATAATTCCATTAATATAAAATGATTAATATTTTTATAAAATATTTTCTTTACTATGTTCATTCAATTACATAATAAATTAATTTACTCATGTAGAGACTAAATGACATAACTAAACAATCCTATTAAAAAATATATTTAAGAAAATATTGTAATGATCACACGGAAACTTCGATTCACCTTAATAGGAGTTAACATGAGTTCTATAATTTTTTAAAGGATCTTCATTCATGATCTTTGAGAAGCGCTGATCATGCTTGCTCGGCATACCGCTAATGCTAAAAGGATATTTACAACTGTCCGGAAGGGAACTACTACTTTTTGACTTCTTCATTTTAAACTAAGGAAATCAAATGTTTCATATTGGTTTACTTATTGCCCTAAACATGTGTATCTTTACTCACTCTTGTATTTAATTTGGGTAAGAATATTTACAACTGTCCGGAAGGGAACTACTACTTTTTGACTTCTTCATTTTAAACTAAGGAAATCAAATGTTTCATATTGGTTTACTTATTGCACTAAACATATGTATCTTTACTCACTCTTGTATTTAATTTGGCTTTTTAGGTACCTAATGTTATGGAGGATCTGCATGGGATGGGAGTAACACCCTTGGACTACACACTTTATTACACACTATTGAATTTTAGCTATGTTTCTGCTTAGCATGAGTTTAGCTTAGAACTTGTAAAGGTCATTTAAAGTTCTGGTTATTATTTTAATGTGGATTTTTTGTAGAGTTTGGATGGTTTGGAAGGTGTTGATTATATCGTTATTAATTTATCTTATAGTTTCCTGTCGTGTATGTCCGTATTTATTGGGAAAACTCTGCCGAAATTTCTAATAATTTTTAGAGTTAGTATTTTTGCGTGTATTTTGATGTGTCACTCTAGATATGTGATTACCTGAAACATTACAGCGTTACAGGTGCGGTCGTGGAATTTACCCAACGACTGACCGTCTATACAAACCAAATTGACAAATTGACAAGTTGCAAGTGATATCTATCCTCGCCAATAGTATGTGCATTACGGACGGTCGGGGAATATTCCACGCGATTTAAAAAATCGCCTAAAAAATAAATTACTCCTACCAGACATGTACAAGTTGCACTCATGTGTGATACTAGTTGTCGACAGTAGTACGTGTCGTAGTTCCGACGACGGCGCGGCGACCGCGGCGCCAATCTGCTCGATGCAGATCACTTGTGATTAAATCTCAGCTGTCGTGTACGCATGTGTGTGGTCCGGTCCCATCCTTGCAAATCTCAAATTCCTCAGATTTATCAACATCGCTCAACACACAAAATCATTTTAGGACTCGGTCGTCTCTCTACATGCACTCCGGCCCGTCCTAAAATGTCTTTCCAGTGTTGCAGAGACATTCGAAGAATTTATTATAAGTGTCTTTTAGTGATCTATCTCTATAAATTTTATAAAATATCTCTATGGGGCATTTTATAAAATATTTCTATGTAAAATATTGGCACTTTATAGTTGCATTAAATTGTGCGACAACTATAGTGAATCAATATAAAAAAAGAGAAAAGACATTTTCCCTTACCAATTGGATATTGAACGCATGGCCTCTTGAGTTAACCAGTTTTATCTTCAATGAAATAACCATCTCAACCTTATATTACTTGTAAATATGTGTTTCCGTTGCATATATCTAGTTAATTAATATTTTAATATTTGGAAAAGTGTCTCTACTGAGGTTTAAATACCTAAAAAATGCCTTTACATATATATCAGGCAAATTTTAAAGTGCCTATAGAATAAAAGTATTTAGGTGATTTTGGAAGTACCTCTAGGAAGTGTCTCTAGATTATAGAGCTCTAGATTTTAGAGTTAATTTAAAAATCGACTCTACAAAAGTGCCAATACATGATGTTTTTTTATAGTATAGGTTATTGGCGCCGCCCACTTCATATAAGTGATTTAGATTTCGCGGATATACTAGAGGGATGGTGCCAATGTCATTGACGCCGTTATATTGAACTACGGTACCAATGACGTTTGACATAAAAAAGGTCTATTTTCAGAATAAATTCAGTTAGGAGTCTATGCTATAAAATAAGTTTTTAGAAGAATATAAAATATAAAAAATTTAGGTAGTCGAGAGTACACTACTGCTGGCCTGGAACGTACGTTTTGCTTTTATAACTTGCATGCATGCAAGCTGCATACTCTCAGACATTTGCAATAGACAGCAATAAAGTACTCAGACATTTGCTTTAAGTACTCGACTGATAGCTCACCAGATCGGTAGCATGTCGTCATGCATGTGAGATAGCCATAGGAGCAAAAGTGAAACCACCCTCGTTTGGGTTTTGGACTTCACCAGGTCACCACATGCGTGCGTTCATGCGGTCTTCCACCGAGAAACAGCAGCAACAGGCCCGGCGGCGTGGCGCCGTTGCTGTGTCGGCTTCGGCCGGTGTACATGTATTGATCGTCTCGTTACCTAGGAACGGACATAGGGCAAGTATGTGGGTAGTAAAACGCCCATGTACTCTACAATGGATAAAAAAAATATTATGATATGTAAAAATATTATGATATTAGATGGATCTCCCTCCCCTTGAGCCCAACGGCTCAAGGGGGCCTTGACCCGCGCCCTGATCGGGGGCGCCCAGCCCAATGGCTGGTGGGCCCCCGTCACACTGTGCCATATAAAGAGGGGTGGAGGACGGGACGGGAGAATACACAAGGAACGAGGTTCGTCGCCGCCGCCGCCACTCCACCCCATAAACCCTAACCGATCGAGGGGGCGCAGCCAGTGACGGGAAGTCCACCGCCGCGCCACGCCTCGTCGTCGACACCGTCGCTGCTGCAACCGCATCACCGCCATCGGAACCGAGCACATCGTCGCCGCCGTCCACGTCAAGCCCGCGACGACAACGACGATGGCCGGCCGGACTTCCTCTTCCTCAACAACGACTGGTCACAACCCTAAATCCTCTCACTCCCTCTTTGTTCATTCATCTATTGTTGTTCATCCATCGCAAATAGAACCACCCGACTAGATCTAAACCTAGGTGATCCAATAGACAACCCTAACAATGGTATCAGAGCAATCCTAGCGTTTAGATTGGTTCGGGGATAGACATCCACAGAGAAGAAAGAAATCCAAAGAAAGAAAAGCACAAGATCCGCACGGATCAAAAGATCGAAACCCTAACCCTACCTTGTCGCCGGCCATCGCCGGCAAAAGGGGGGAGGGCAAAGGGCACCGCCAAGGAGCCACTCGACGGCCGTGCGCGCACAATTTAGGAGAAAAGTTTATATGTCTTTAATTGATTTTTTTATTATTTACATAATTCTAAAGGATCCATCACGTTTGCTTTATAGTTACAGGAATTACTATATTAATCAAAATATGTGGTAAGACTGGCTAAGTTAGGCTAGAGTTTAAAATCATGTTATCACTTATATATGTTTAGATAAAATTTGAAAAGTACATTATTACACATGGAAAACTCATAACGATGCTAGCCATTAAATCTGCCCGTGCCACCAAGCTAGTTTCTTTTAAATGGTTAGACAATAATGAACGAAAGTTGTATGCTTATATTTAGGATATTAATATATTTTTAAATTATTGTATCTTTAACTATTCGTAAACACTTTTTAAGAAAAAGGACAATAGATTAAAGGTTGTGTTTTGGTACGGTGTTAATTTAGTTAAAAACGAAGGAGGTATACACACGGTATATACAACAGATACAATGCATCAGGCAGCCAGGGTATTCCCTCCGTCAAAAAAAATTCCAATTCTAAATTTAAACCTGGTCACATACATCGGGTTTTTTTTTTTTCGGAGGGAGTAGACCCCTAAGCCACAATGCCAGACCAAGTTGCCCACCGGGCCCGCCCGTCCATGGGCACGACGACATGTGTATGCTGTGAGCTCGTCAAAGCATGCAGTGAAAAGCAGCACACCTCGATTGCTCCCCACGGCGTACGTACACCACCGTATGGCCCATCGGCCATATGCATGGTTGCGGACGTACTGCCGGGCCGGCTGCTTGCTGCGCATTTCTGGCAGCTAGCGCACAATTCAAGCGGACACAGAACAAGGCGCGCGCCGCAGGTGCTACCGTTGTACTCTATCCGTTTTAAAGTAAATAAATTTAGGTCATATTTATTGTTCGGATCCAAAATTTTATGAAGGTAGGTACTCCTAGCTCTACAAATAGCTCTACAAATAATCCATGGATCTGGATCTTCGATTTCGCTGATAACATTTGAATGAATCATTTTGTTATCATGAAATACTAAATTTTAAAACATTACTCCCTCCCTCTACTTTTGTTAGTCATATTTCTAAATCTGAAAAATTTATTTTTGATAGGCATATTTCAATCCAACAACTTATCATCTTAATGGCTTTCTTGGATTTAATGCGTGACTCTCCATTCTTTCACACAAGATTGGCTATATGGGCATCGAGAAATGTAAATATTAATGAATCGTTTGTTTACGAGAAATGACTAGTAGCATGTTTAAATGGATGATAAGTAGAATCACTTATCTTTGGTCTGTGTGTCAAGATGAAATATGACTATCAAAAGTAGATGGGGGAGTACTATAATTTAATACTATACAACCTATAAATTCAACATGAATATGGGATTTAGAGCTGTACTGGGCTCTAGCATAGGATGTTACATATTTCAGTGAATTGGATTACATTCTAATATTATAAATCCGGATAAAAACTACTCCCTCCGTCCCAAAATATAAGCATTTTTAACTATATATAAATCTGGACAATAAAAGTTGTTATATTTTAAGACGGGTAGTACGTTTTAATTTATTTATTTTACAGTGTAGGGAGTATTCGCGGTAGGCAATTCGCCTGCCTCGCTAATAATTAACCCGACGTACGAGGTGTACCTAGCTCGCCGGCCTATATGAACACGTGCGGGCTAGCTAACTAACAGAACAGATGTACGCATACCTACAGGATCAATGATTGTTCCAATCATACTTGGATTTATTGTCACACCCCTGCATGCATGAAAATTTAGTCCATTATACAATTTTAATTAGCATTAATTTGATCGTACCATTATAAATTTATCTAATTTTAAATTTACTGTTACAGTTCACGTATTTAGAAACATGCTACTTGTGTTTGTTGTAATTTTAATGATGCTATTAATATACAGTTTCGCTAAAATATTGTCGCCACATTTTGGCTTGTCTACAGTCGATCTCTCTTCTCTAGATCATTTGATCTCCTTTAAGATTCGTACTGTGGCAAATTATAGGATATAAACCAAACAATGATGCAAGACGTTAGCAACTATAAAAATATGGTGACAAATTTTTAGGTAAAAATACGTCAAATAAAATTTACACAATAGTTACACCCAACTTACACACCACTTACATATGTAAATTAGTAGGGCTGTCAAAAAAGCTCGAGGCTCGCGAGCTGCTTGAGCTCGGCTCGCTGTAGACTCGGCTCGAGCTCGATTCATATCAGTGATGGTAGAGCGTGGGGACACAGATCCAGTGACATTGGAGGTAAGAGGGCATAGATCCGGTAGCGCTCGGAAAATTTTGGGCCAACGCAGTACAGTCTGGATTTTATACTTTCTTTTATCATTTTTTAAAACTTATTTTATAAATAGACCCTAAAAAACCTATTCTGGAAATGGATCTTTTTGGCGACGCCAACATCATTAATACCGTGATTTAACAAGACGACGCTAATGGCATTGGTGTTGTTCCCCTAGCCTCCCTACGAAAGGTAAATCACTTGTATGAAGGAGAATGGCGTCAATGTCATTGATGCCAATAACCTATTTATAAATAATAAATAATAAAAAATGGCTTATTTCTAATAAAAAAGTATTTACAAATACGTCATCGGTGCCAACGGCGCTGAGGGTCTATTTATAAATATTTTTACTATAAATAAGTCTTTTTTATTACAAATAGGTTATTTTCAAAAAGATTACAACAACATGCCTTATAGAGGCATTTATAAAATGATTTTGTAGTGTTGTAGAGATATTTTGAAGAATGCACATAAGTGTCTTTTGTTGATTTATCTCTACGAACTAAGAGACATTTTATAAAATAACCTTATGCAAAATAGAGGCACTTTATAGAGACATTAAATTGTGCGTTAACTATAGCAAATCGATGTAAAAAAGAGAGAAAAAATTATTATCCCTTACCAATAGGCGATTGAACTCATTACCTGTTGAGTTAACCATTTTTATCTTCACTGCAATAATCATCTCAACCTCATACAATCACTTGTAAATATGTGCTTTGCGTTACTTATATCTAGTTAATTAGTACATATTAATATTCGGAAAAGTGCCCCTACTGAGGTTTAAATGCCTCAAGAAAATACCTTTACGTATAAGGCAAATTTTAAAGTGTTGAAAAAATGTCTCTACTAGAGAAATTTAACAAAATATGCTAAAAGTGTTTTTAGAGTAAAAGTATTTTAGGTGATTTTGAAAGTGCCTCTAGAAAGAGAGAGTGTCTCTAAACTATAGACTCTAGATTTTAGAGGTAATTTAAAAATCGGCTCTACAAAAGTGCCTCTGCATAAGGTTTTGTTGTAGTGCAGGTCATTGGTGCCATCCCCCCTTCATATAAGTGACTTAGATTCCGTAGAGAGGCTAGAGGTACGGTGCCAATGTCATAGGCACTGTCATGTTGGACCATGACACCAATAACGTTAGTGATTAAAACTATCTATTTCCGGAATAAGTTTATTTAGAGCCTATTTATAAAATAAGTTTTAGGAATATATAAAATATAAAAAATTCAGGTAGTCCAGTAGTACAGTACTGCTGGCTTGGGGTGGATGCCGAGCCAACTCAGTTTGGCTCGGCTTGGCTGGCTGTAGTTTGTTTGCCGCACTGCGAGTGACTGCAAAAGGGCGAGGGCAGCAGGCTACGCAGCGAGCGATGGCGTGGTCGAGCACACGTTTTAGCATGAATCCAGCACAAGCAGCTGAATTTGTGAGATCCAAACTAAGGAACATTTGATTGAATCTTGCAGTTGAAACAAAACAAACGAAACACTACATGACAGTGAGAAAACCGAAATCTCGACAATAGAAAGACAAAATTTACATGTGAACCAATTTTCTAAGACTCCAGGTGGGGCTTCGAGGCTGTGAGAGTGGCCTTGTCCGTCGCGGACTCCTTCCAAGACTTCGTGCTGGTTTGCTACGGCGGAGGATTTTGCGGCTGGTTAATTTGCTACTCCCTCCGTTTCACATATATATCTATTTAGATTCATTAACATCAATATGAATGTGAGAAATGCTAAAATGACTTACATTGTGAAACAGAGGGAGTACTGCGGATCTGAGGAGAGCGGCTGGATGGGTGGACGTGCTTCGGCGCTGGCGCACGAGTGTGTGGATGAGAGGAGGATTGGGCGACACGTTCACTGTCGTTCATGCATGTAACCTAATTATAATTTTCCGATGTATTGAATTATCTATAGCTAAACAGAAAAATAGGGATTTACTTTATATAATTTGTTGATATTAAATTATCGTTCCGGCCAAAGTGTTATTTATATCTTCTTATTTTTATGATTATATTTCCTTCATCATTTATTCCCAATTGTAGTATATGGTTTGGGATTTTAATTCATGTCAATAATTATGTTATTTGGAATCTGTTGCAAGACACAGATATCACTATAAAAAATGATTTTTTTTTTTTGGATGAGCATCCTAATAAGTTGCAGACGGACCATAATTGTCCGCGTACGCAAAAATTGAACCTCATTTTCCTTTATAGCTCCTTAATACATCCGTATGCAAAAAATCAATTTTTCCATATGGATCGCTTAAAATATCCACACATGAAAATAAGAATATTTTTGCATGCGAGGCACTTAACTCACCCGTTTGCAAAAATACTCACGGAAGATACCCTCTCCTTTTATTCTCCACTCATCTCTCTCCCATCACCCCCACTCCACTCCCCCCTCTCTCTCTCTCTCTTCCCACCTCATCTCCCTTCTCCTCCCTCTCGGTGGTGAGCAAGTGCGACGGCGAAAGCTTCCTCCTCTCCCATCTCCTCCCTCCCGACAACGGTGGAGGGCTCGGGCAGCGGGGGAGGCGCGCGACGATGGCGGCCACCCTTCACCCACGTAGCAGCGGAACTGGTGGTGGGGAGGCGCAACGATGGCAGAACCTGCGGTAGGGAGGAGTGGCCGCCCTACTCCTGCGCGGCGGCGGAGGATCGGGTAGTGGGGAGGCGCGGTGGCGGCGGATCCGGTAGTGTGGAGGCATCGGGGCGGCAGATCCGGCTCCGGCAATGGTGACATGAACAGGCGAATCCAGCCGCCCCTAGCCCCCTTCGTCCCCATGACAATGACGAGAACAAGGTCGACGGCGACGACAATGACAGTGGCTTCGAGTAACGACGGCGATGACGAGGAGGGCGGCGGTGGCTTCTAGGGTTAGGGTTTTGTGTTTTTTGATTTTCTATTTTTTTCAGATTTTTATTTTTTGCATCGGACGATGTAAGCACCCACACACGAAAATCAGACTTTGACGTGCGGGTGCATCACCTGCACGTAAAAATAGTGATTTTTGTAGACCATTTAATGCATGCGGATCGCCATACCGCATACGAAATCTAGGATTAGACGGTATGGAAAAACCGGATTTGTAGGAGCTGAATGGTTGCTATGCTGCCGTTGGTTTACTGTCGGCTTCCGCCGATCGATGTACGGAACTATTGATCATTAGTTATATTTCGTCATGCAACCCAGGACCTGACATGCATAGTGCGATTGTACACAACTGTTTGGCCCTTGCTGCTGCAGTACACAAAAATCCTTGCTGCTGCAGAACACAAAAATCAAGGCTGCGTTTAGTTCCATCTAAAGTTTGGATTTTAGTTGAAATTGGAGATGATGTGACTGAAAAGTTGTATGTGTATGGCAGGTTGATGTGATGGAATTTTGCAAACTTTGGATCCAAAGTTTGGATCTAAACACACCCCAAGCTCATGACTAGTTTACCAGCAAAAAGGCTGGGTTTATGTACTCTATCCATCCTAAAATATAATAACATACTATTTAATATCATTTGTTTAGATTTATAGTACTGGATGTCTTCTAATATAATATTGCATTGTTGTATTTTAGATGAAGGAAGTAGTATTGATACTCGTTTTATGTATAACATCCATACTGTTTTCTCAACTTGTATATTATTTAATCAGTGATCTTGGTACTATATATGTAGGAGAATATAATTAAGATATAGCATCAGCGCACGGGTTACACCGCGACAACCATTTTTTACAGGAAGTCCACCTCGGAAGAGATATAACCCCCTTTTTATTTGACCAACATCATGTGAAAAAGAAATGGAGCGAGTGAATATATAGAGAGAGAGAGTTATAATGTCGATATATCAAAGCTACAGTGTTACAAACGCATATATGCATGTCATCCGATAGTGGCCAAGCCAGGATACACTGCTGGAGAAAGCTTTTGTAGCCCCGGTTTGCAACCCCTTTAGTCCCGGGTAGCAAACCGGGGCCACGAATCCGGGACTAAAGATCCATCTTTAGTTTTTTCTCTTTTTTGCAACATGAGTATTGCATTTCAAACCGTCCTCATTCACAAAATCATCCGCAAATTCAATAAGAAAATCATCCACATTCACAAATTCAACAACAAAATCATCCACATTTACAAAAACATCACAAAATCATTCACAAAAACATCTAAAAATCATCCCATATTCTTCTACCTTTTCTACTCCATGGCGGTCGCGGCGGTCGACGGTCGCTCCGGGCGCCGCCCTCCGCAATGGCAGGGCCCCCGCACGGCCACGTCGATTGAAAAAGTAGCACAACTTTGTTATAACCACCTTTGTATGGACTGGTTTGACTGCCCTTATAGCAATTGGTAGGAACACCGTTAGCAACCTATGACAGTCATGCGCATTGTATCCCGAAATGGTCAAATCCTTCAATGATACTAGCTTCCTGATGTTCGATGCGAAACCAGTAGGCACTCTAACCCCTTGTAAACATTTACAGAAGGCTTTTTTCTCTTCAAGTGTCAACGAGTAACAAGCAGGAGGAATCTCGGTCTTCCCATTTGGCAGCACTACTGGGTGAAGGTCATGCCGTATGGACAAATCTACAAGGTCGTTACGTGACTTCAATCCATCCTTCGTTTTACTCGGGATGTCCAGCAATGTGCCAACGGTGCTATCAAACACGTTCTTCTCGAGGTGCATAACATCAATTGCATGTCGAATCTCTAGGTCCTTCCAGTAATCTAAGTATTTGAAGAAAATTGAGTGCTTCTTGAAAGGCGACGCAGTACCGTTGTCACCATCAGCTTTCTTCCTCTTTACTGTCTTCTTCTTTCCCTTTCCATATACAACCTTAATCTTCTTTGTTATCTCATACACGTATGTACCACCTCTTGCTACTGGGGCAGTGTCATTCTCCACTGTATTATTGAACAATCTAGCCATCTTACGGTACCTATGTCTTTGTGGTAGGAACCGTCGATGTCGCATGTACACTGTCTTCAAAGACGACGTCAGGTATTTGTATGAAGTTTTCTCCAGACATATCAGACATCCAGTCTTCCCTTTAATCTGCCCAGATAATGAAAAGTTTGCAGGTAGGTCATTGATGGTAACGAATATGATCGCACGTAGATTGAAGTGCTCCCGCTTAAACTCATCCCATAGTCGTAACCCCTCTTTTCAAAGCTCCTCCATGTCCTCCATCAAAGGCTCAAGGAAAACATCTATGTCGATTCCAGGTTGGTTTGGACCTTGTATGAGGATAGTGAGTAGAATGTACTTTCGTTTCTGACATATCCATGTTGGAAGATTATACATTGTGAGAAGGACTGGCCATGTGCTGTGCGAGCTGCTTAAGTCACCAAACGGGTTCATTCCATCAGTGCTCAACGCAAACCTTACATTTCTAGGATCCTTAGCAAATTCTGGGTGTTTTGCATCAAATGTCTTCCACTGGCGAGCGTCGGCGGGCTGTCGAATCATACCATCTATTTTCCGGCTCTCTTGATGCCATCTCATCAACTCAGCATCAGTCGGGTTTGAGTACAGACGCTTCAGGCGGTCCTTAATTGGTAGGTACCACATCACCATTGAGGGAATCTTTCCGCGCTTACCCTTATTAGAATCTGGATCGGTACACTCTGAATCTACGGGCCCATTCCCCGTTTTATACCGACTTGTGCCACACGTTGGGCAACATTCCAATTCCGCATATTCTTTACGGTATAATATGCAGTGATTCTTACAAGCATGAATCTTTTCTACACCAAGAGATAAAGGACATATGAGTTTCTTCGCTTGATACGTGTTCGATGGTACAAAGTTAGGCTTAGGAAGCAACACACGCAACAAATTCATCAGATCATTAAAACTTGTGTCCGACCATCCATGTTTAGCCTTCAATCTCAGAAGTTCAAGCACTGAACGCAAGACTGTGAAATCCTTCTCACATCCCTTCGTTTCATCGTAAAGAAGATCCTTCGATGCCTTCTCTGATGCCTGCCAATTCTCCAATCCTCGTGACCTGCCCGCTAGCACCTCTGGTTCAACATGGCGTAGCATATCCTCTAAATCAAAACCACCATCGAAATCATCACTATCGGTGCAAACATCGGCATCCATTCTTTCACGCGACATGTCTTCGATTATAAAATTCTCTGCCTCATTCATCTCGAAACTTAACTCTTCATCGTCATCTTCTGGATTGGCGAATTCCCCGTGATAGGTCCAAACCTTGTAGTTGGCGGTGAATCCGTACTCCATTATGTGACCCAATATTTCACCAGGATCTACCAACAATTTCTGATTCTTGCAATGACGGCACGGACAAAAGATCTTTGTCATATTCTCCCTCAAAGCATGCGCCTTAGCCTGATCAATAAATTTAGATGCTTCCTTAATAAATATCGGCTGCGTTCTCCGCATCTCATACATCCATGACGACCGATCCATCTAATTATATAAAGGCAAAAAAGTTACAGATAAAAAAATAGACCGCAGGTATTTCATACAAAAGTTTAAATGCATTTGTCTCCCAAAAAAAAATACAACAATACATGTAACTAGTATGTACAATTGATTACATGCAAAATTTGCCCATCAAAACATATATTTTGAAGCTAGATTTTGCAAAAAATAGTTAGAACAAACCTTGTCAAAATATTAAAAAAACTCCACTTTCCACCAACGAAATATAACAAAAATGGAGCCAAATGAAGGAGGATAGAGAGTTCTTCACCTTTCGTATAGAGTTCAAGCAAAAATTTCGAGTTGAAAATCTCCCCCCCTAATTGGTGCTTGCTTTAGGAGAGAGAAAGCTTCGTTTTCAAACGGTCAAGCTCGGGCCTGGAGGAGCATATATGGCCGATCATCGCATGCGGTCCCTTAAGCCAGCCGCATGCGAAGATCCATTATCGCATGCGGCTGCTTAGGACAGCCGCATGTGATAATGGGCCTATTTTCGCATGCGGCCGTCATAAGGAGCCGCATGCCCTAATACATGCGGCCCCTTAAGACGGCCGCATGCGAAAATAGACCTATTATCGCATGCGGCTGTCTTAAGCAGCCGCATGCGATAATGGATCTTCGCATGCGGCTAATCAACCCGCCCCCGGGGGGGGCGGTTTTTGCAGGCGCCGCCACAAGCGGCCCGCATGGAACCTACCGACCCCCTCGTACAGAAAAACGATTTTTGTAGTAGTGAATATTTTGTAATTATTTAGAACTAAATTTAATGATGTTCATAGATTATTTAAATAAATATTGAAACTAACTATTTAGTTTTAGATGCGATATTTACATAAACATTTGTTTGAATCAACTAGGAAGGTAGCCCGCGCGAATGCGCGGGCATATGTCGTACGTTAGGTTTGAGACACTTATAAGAGCGAAATATTAACCGGAGAACATCTGCCATGATTTATCCGTAAATTATTTTCATCGGCATTAAAAGCTTTTATAATTTTCTAACCTAGTAGCTTTATATTATATCATATTTATGTAATATATATAAACAATTATTTATAATCTTCTTCATCATTTGAAAAGAATGTAGACTTATTTTCTTTAGAAAACATGTCAACGAAAGTAAAAGTAAGGTGCTTTTCATTTTTTAATTGCATATATATTATCATGGTTTATTAGAGGATGAATTAGGTGGGACATGAAGCTCCACTAAATTTTATGTAGCCTAATATGATTGACGTAGTTTGAGAGGCGGTCCATCTATGAACATTTCATGTAGAGTGGGTAAAAGGCTCTACGCAACATAACGTGAATATGATAACGACAAAATATAATTGCACAATAATATTTTTGAAATGTGATGTATCATGAATATATATAAGATATATTATCTAACAATTAGAAATAATGGTTCCACCGGTTTAAAAGGCATATGGGTATTCCAGAGATGTAGCTTAAAAATTATGATTGTTTTAATATCCAATATTATTGCGAAGTGAACGTAGCTCAACTGGCTAGGTTCATTGTGGTGGAACGTGCCCACTCGGGTTCTAGTCCCAGACTTCAAAAATTCTTTCAGTAGTAGACGACGTACCCGTCAACAGCGAGGTGCTCGTGGTAACTTCGTCAATCTCAAAATATGTCAACCCAGTCCCAGGGATACTCATAGGGGTAGGGTGTACGTTCATATGGGGGAATATGTGAGCGCCTGCGTTTGTACTTTGTTTATAAAAAAATCCAACATTATTGATTGTTTCTATTTTAGTTTAATAGATAAACTATAGGGAGGGGACGGACAGTGTTGCGTGCATGTGAGGGCGAGGAGGAAGTGGAGGAGATTTTATTTTTCTAATTTTTCTAAATGATTTAAGTGAAAGCCGATGATGGGTGTTTCAGTTTTTCTAAAAATTTCTAAGGTTTTTTCTAGTTTTTATAGGACGTGACACATGGCAACTTAAGATTTTTTTAAAAAAATAATAGATATATCAATTTAATTGGTTTTTCTTAGAATTTTAGGAGATGATATATGGTCATCTATGAGCGCTCTGGAAGACGTTTAATTGATTTTTGTTATGTACAGTGATTTAGTATAACATAATACATATGTTCAATTAATTTTTTGTTGTTATTTAGTTGTCAGGCAAACTATAGGGTCTACCTTTCAAATGATGTATTTTAACTTTTATATAGTAAAATATAGCTAATGTGATCTTGATTTATTTATTTAATTATAAATAAAACAATAGCTATGATTGTTTTTATCTTATGTTAGCTAAACAAAATAGAGAAGGATATAATTGAATTGGAGAGAGCTGATGGGAGAGTCATAGGGTGAGGGTAAAGGTGTACGTTAACAAGAGGATGGGAGGAGATTATTGTTTTTAAGATAAATTGAATGCAGGGGCGGATCCAACGTGGGTGCAGGGGGGACTTGAGTCCCCCCTACACCCATAAGACCCATGAATACCCCCCGGAGCACCCCTTTCAATTTTTTCATCATCAATGATAAACTAAAGGTCCTAAACGGCTGTAGGTTGAAGAAACAGTGTAATTGAGCCCCTCCAATTTTATGTTCCTGGATCCGCCCCTGATTGAATGGGTCCTAGTTTTGAGTTGTTTATTTCTATAAATACATTTAATCTTTTATCTATTAGAAAATACTTTAGGTATTGTATTTTAAATTGTTCTAATTTAAGTGTATGTTATTAATCAGAAGGTTTAAAAATCTATTTGATTTTTTCTTAAAAATGTATGGATCAGTGAACAGCTAGTCCATAGACTATATATAATCCGAAGTAATGAAGTTTTTTAATAATATAGTTAACTTGGTTCTTTAATTTTAAATTTTATAGTAAATAATCTAATTTATCTCTACTTAGGCTACATTCGATCTCATTAGTTGAGCTTACGTAGGGCACACAAAACAATATAGGTCATTAACACATGATTAATTAAGTATTAAATATTACAAACATGAAAATAGTTTTTTTTATAAAAAAATGTATAGAATGTATTTGCACAACATGCACAATTTAGTAGTTTGGAGAACATGCTCAAGATAAATGAGGGAGCCAATCTGATAAGCACTTTACAACTCAACCTTAAATTTGTTACTTATGTACTTAAAAAATATGTACAAAACAAAAGCGTAGATTGAGTCATTAACGGCTAAAATTCTGACCGTGTTTAGCGAGAAAAACATGCGACATATTTTTAGAAAATACATTTTTTATTTGTGTTTTTAACAATGCCCTGAGTAATATTTTAATTACTCATTATTTCATCTTGAACTATCAATATA
>CM020184.1:17014143-17024689 GCA_009805545.1 Oryza longistaminata | reverse complement strand
CATGGGTTGCGCCTCCCGCCCAGGCACGGCCCACCAGCCGTCGGGCTGTGCCGGGCCGGCCCGAAGGCGCGGGTGGCCCATCGTGTCTTTTTTATATAAGTCTATTTTCCATCCCTCTTCTGTAGGCTGTGACATATATATAGCGAAATAAGTCTATTTTCCGTCCCTCATCTTTGGGCTGTGGTATATATATAGTGAAAATAAGTCTATTTTCTGTCCCTCCTCTTTGGGTTGACATATATATAGCTAAAACAAGTCTATTTTACGCCCCTATTCTTTCGACTACGGCATATAATATGTCTATTTTTACTCCCTATTGTTTATGTGTCGGGCCTAGCCTGCGGCCCATCGTGCCGTGCCGGTGGAGAGGCCCAGGCACGGCCCGGTGGTCGGGCTGGGCCGGCACGGGCCCGATCCCTGACGGGCCGTGCCGTGCTTGGGCCGGGCCAAAACGCCGTGCCGTGGGCCGGGCCATCGGGCCTCGGGCCTTTTGGCCATCTATAGATGTAAGCGTGATTAAATTCAACACCTAGCTAACGAGTGTGTTACACTATGCCGCAGGATCAGGTTAATCACTGGAGCAACAAGTGGACAGACGTGCGTACGTCAGGCACGTTTCCAATACGTAGATGATCATCAACAAGTGTTAGACCAGCCCCAACCCTCCATATCATCTAGTGTCCATAGCATTCATACATTGCCATATAAGCAAAAATCTGATGTGGTAAGAGAGTTAATTATGAGAGAAATAAACAAATAACATCCATTGAATATATAATTTCTATGTCTATATGACATGGCAAGTATGAAAACTATTTGATAGTTTCTGAGTTGAGGATGGCCTTAGTGCACGTGGAGTCGTTGATGGAATGGTGTAGTTTTTGTGGCTGACGTCAAGCCGACATTAGTATGAAACAAAGGAACAATATCGGGATAAGTTCGTTTAACCTCACTTAACTATTGTGTTCATCGAAAACACACCCCCTCAACTATAAAACTAGGAAGCAATACACCCTCAACTATCAAAATCGTTTAATTTACACTCCCATCCTAAACCAGAGCGGTTTTCACCTACGTGGCAATATAAGTCAATAAAACAAATAAATAAAATTGTGGGACCCAAATGTCATCCCCGTTACATTCGTTCTTCTTTCCCCTTCTCTCTGTCCCTTTTCTCCTTTGTGCACTCGGCTCGCACTACCTGAAGCATCACTGGTGAGAGGCGGAGCTAATTAAGCGAGACTACAAGGGTGGGCACCAGTGAGCTCGGTCCTTCTAAGCCCGACATGAAGGAGAGATTTGGAGCTGCCACATCCACCGACATCCTCTGAATCCTATCCTCAAGCTCTCTAAGGGATCTAGCCGGCTCCATATTGGACTACCTAGCTAAGGATGGCCTCCTAATCTGGCCTGCAAACTAGTCATGAGCCACAAGCTCTGCCCTCATCGTGAGCCTTAAGTTCTGACACAACCCTCAAGTTCGGCGAGACAATGGCTGGCTCGGGGATAAGATAAGGCAGAGAGAGGAGGGAGAGGAGAGCATGATAGTGGGCCGCACTTTTATTTTCCATTTTTGCTGATGAATGAAGGGGAGGATGATAGATGGGTCCCATAATTTTATTTATTTATTTTGCTGAATCAGATTGCCACGTAAGCTCCACTTATGTGAAAACCGTTTTGGTTTAGGATGAGGGTGTAAATCATATGGTTTTGATAGGTACATAACACTATTCAGTCGGGGAGTTAAACGTGAGAATATGTAATGAGGTCCCAAAATAACTAAACATGACAACAAAAGTAACATTTGACGGTACCTTACCTATATGGCCGAGTGGGCGTGCAGCGGGCTAGGGAAATATAAAACAGTAAATTTAGTCCGACTGTCCCGCCGCCCCGTCGCGTCCCCCAGTCGCGCCCAGCCGCGCGCGCCGAGAGGGGGGGGCAAGCCACGTTGAGCTCCATCGCCCTGCGCTGACGACAGCAGGTGATTGGCCATCGCGTAGTCGTTCAGCCGCCAGCCAGCGCGCGGCCGGCAGCGGCGGCGGCGTCGTCGTCGAAGCACTGGCGCAGGTGGCTGCCCTGGCGGCGAGCTCCTGCGTGCTGTGAACTCGCCGCACGGACGCGATGGGTGGCGCCGATGTTGATGGACACCAGCGGCGGTGGAGATGAACACCCGGAGGATAAAGAGTGAGAGAGAGAAGGAGAGAGGAAGAGTGAGAGAGAAGAGAGAGTATGAGCGTATGACAGGTGGGTCCCACATTTTTTAATAAATAGAATGCTGACTAGACTGCCACACGTACGCCACGTAGACCAAAACCATCACGGATTTGGTCGAGGGGGGTAATTTGTCTGTTTGCATAGTTGGGGGTGAAGAATATTCGGTTTTGTGGTTTTTTTGGGGGCGGAGGGGGTAATTCGGTTGACCGCGATAGTTGGGGGTGGGGTAATTCGTACTTTTCCTAAAAATATTACCTTTAAAGTTTAAATTCTCTCCCGTCACCCTCTCTTCTTAATCAATAACGACCTATGTTTATGATATCATTTAATTTCTACATAACAACATTATAATATTGTAATGTTCGCTGTGACCTTCTGAAAATTATTCCTAATATAACATAAATTTGTTTTTTTATACCGAGATGCTCCCTCCGTCCCGTAATATATATGATGGTATAAATTTCCCAAAATATATTAAAATTTAGTATAACTATATAGAATTAAGTTAAGATTATAGTTTCTTTGATGATAAAAACAAGTCACAACAAAATAAATTATATTTATATTTTTTTTAATAAGACGACTAGTTAAATATTTATGCGCAAAGTAATGCGTCATATATTTTGGGCAGAGGGAGTAGGATGTGAAATATGTTTCGGAGTGTATAATATGTGCAGTCTATCTATCTTCTATCTATTATATACTAAAATCCATTAAACTTCCTTAAAACGCCTAACGCTGTCATGTGGCAATCCTCAAAATGCTCTCAAGCTGACATGTGGCGTTATAAAATCCATCCCTTAATTTTCATTTAACTCATTGGGTCCAATATTCCAAGCCGTTGATTTAGTTGAGATTAAAACCCGGCTCCGGTCCGGTCCGCCACTTACATACGCTGGAGAGCAGCGGGCCCGCAAGGTCGACGACGAGCGGAGCACCGCGCCGCTGACCGAGATGGTGCATGTAAGATCAACGTGTTTTGATTCTTATTCTGTGATGAACAATTGGCATTTATGATTATTGGTTTGATATTTGGAGATTATCGTCGAATGGTTTTGGAGATAATCATTTTTCAGGTGATGAACAGGGTTTGCTGTTTTGTCGGGACCGGTCAGACCGGGCGGTGGTTGCGGTCAGACTGGCTCATGTGCAGCGGTAGACCGGCCAGGCCCGCGGTCTGACGGCCGATGCTGTGTCGGTTTCGGTTTCGGGTTGTTTCTTTGGATATCCGTGATTGTTTCATGGTTATGGCTTCTAGATGAATACTATACGTATGTAATACTGTTGTTTGCTACTAATGAGTCAAGTTGGAGATAGCTGGTCTCGGAATATGGTTTCTTTGTTTATTTCATGTTAGGTGACTCGATGTCTCGGGAGAGTATTGCGGTGATGGACCGGGAGTCGGCTTGGTGGTAAGACGATGTCCGTGGTGGTCAGATATCATGCGGGATACTAAGGCTAGAGTTGATGCACGTGGTTGTGAAGATTCCATATGGCATACGATGGAGGTATTGTGTGCGTATGGGATGCGGAGTCGAATTTGGAAGGAGTCCAACTTTGGTACGATTGGTTATGTAAAGTTTCTTTCTTGTACTAGAGGGTTTCCTAAGGTGTTTAGGACTCTTAGTATGAGTTTGGTTCGTGGCTTTAGGCTGCCTACCTCATGTATAAATAGAGGGGGAGCGTGAGGCTTTCTGGTATCGCTTTGGAGAGCAATTGAGTTGCTAGTTTAGCTAGGGTTTCGAGTTTAGTCGAGATTTTTGTAAGGAGTGCTGTTGTTGCACTTTGTAAACACAGAGAGAAGCAATAAAGTTGTCATCTACTTTAAGAGTTCTTCGATTTGTATTTCTTCGGGTTCGCGGTCTAACCGACGACATACTGCGGGTCAGACGGCGGCAGGCGACGGTCAGACCGACGGAGGAGAGGCGGTTAGACCGGTGCGGCTACAGGAGCTGGCGATTGATCTCGGCGGTTTGACCGGTGTTACTACCTCGGTCAGACCGACGATATCCAGGCGGTCAGATGGTGCATCTACTTCGGTCAGACCGTGATCCATCGAATTTGAGGGTAACTTTTATTTCCGCTAAAAGTTTTGGTTTTGGGTATATCAACCATTCACCCCCCTCTGGTTGGCTTAGTTCTTGTGTTTCGATCCTACAGTGCACAGCGAGGTGGCGGCGTCCTTGCCGAGGCGCGTCAATGATAGGCTTGGACGGCGGTGGGCGGCGATCGGTGGCCGCCATTGCGCTCGGAGGTGACAGTGAGCACACATGCTCTGCTGCAGCGTAACGACGTCGTTCTCGCTGCTGGACTCGGAGACGAAACGGTGGGGCTTGAAAGGCTTTGATCAACGTCGGCAATGTTCTTTGCTCATATTGATATCTGTACTGCGACAGGGATGGAAGTGGAAGTGTGTGTGTGGTTTTTCATTTTTGGTCAATTACCTATGGAGAAAATACCAAAGATTTGTAAAAAAAAGTTTTTGCTTTTCACATAAATTGAACAAACATTGCCTATTCTAGCCATAACCATGTTTTAAGTATTTGCATACTAATATCCTTCAATCTATTCTATACCATATACCGCGCATTATTAAATTGCTCACATATTATTACATATATAAGCCATATTAAGACAACAAGTAATTTGTTTAAAAATTATATTTATTATTATTAAATTTATATTTAGGACTTTAAATAAAAACTACTACATATTATATATAATATATATATATATATATATATATTATATATAAGTAAAAAATATTTTAATTTAAAAATTGTCACATGGAAGCATATTTAGCTCTTTATCCATTAAACATTCTATAAACGCTCTCAAGCTGCCACGTAGTACTTCTACAAACGCTTCTATGCTGCCACGTGGCATTTTCATACATTAAAAATTCAGAAAAATTATGAGAATAAAAAACAAACATCAGGTTGTCGATTTTCACTTATATACGATGGACCCATTGTGCGTACTTAACCCCCCCCCCCCCAAACCTATTTTCTTTCTCTCCTATTTTCCTCTTTTAGTTAGATGGAAAAAGTATTTATCATAACAAATTTTAGACAACTATATTAGCTAAAATTATATAGCAACTTTTTATCGGTGCACACCATTAGATTATTTACTATAAAACTTAAAATTGAATATCCAAGTTAACTATATTGTTAAAAAAATCATTACTTTGGGTCATATATATTCTATGAACTAGCAATTGTTCAATTGATCCATACATTTTTAAGAAAAAATCAAATAGATTTTTAAACCTTCTGATTAATAACATACACTTAAATTAGAACAATTTAAAATACAATACCTAAAGTATTTTCTAATAGATAAAAGATTAAATGTATTTATAGAAATAAACAACTCAAAATTAGGACCCATTCAATCAGGGGCGGATCCAGGAACATAAAATTGGAGGGCTCAATTACACTGTTTCTTCAACCTACAGCCGTTTAGGACCTTTAGTTTATCATTCATGATGAAAAATTGAAAGGGGTGCTCCGGGGGTATTCATGGGTCTGATGGGTGGAGGGGGGACTCGAGTCCCCCTGCACCCACGTTGGATCCGCCCCTGCATTCAATTTATCTTAAAAACAATAACCTCCTCCATCCTCCTGCTTAACGTCACCTTTACCCTCACCCTATGACTCTCCCATCAGCTCTCTCCAATTCAATTATATCCTTCTCTATTTTGTTTAGCTAACATAAGTAAAAACAATCATAGCTATTGTTTTATTTATAATTAAATAAATAAATCAAGATCACATTAGCTATATTTTACTATATAAAGTTAAAATACATCATTTGAAAGGTAGACCCTATAGTTTGCCTGACAACTAAATAACAACAAAAAATTAATTGAACATATGTATTATGTTATACTAAATCACTGTACATAACAAAAATCAATTAAACGTCTTCAGAGCGCTCATAGATGACCATATATCATCTCCTAAAATTCTAAGAAAAACCAATTAAATTGATATATCTATTATTTTAAAAAAATCTTAAGTTGCCATGTGTCACGTCCTATAAAAAATAGAAAAAACCTTAGAAATTTTAGAAAAACTGAAACACCCATCATCGGCTTTTCACTTAAATCATTTTAGAAAAATTAGAAAAAATAAATCTCCCCACTTCCTCCTCGCCCTCACATGCACGCAACACTGTCCGTCCCCTCCCTATAGTTTATCTATTAAACTAAATAGAAACATCAATAATGTTGGATTGTTTTTATAAACAAAGTACAAACGCAGGCACTCACATATTCCCCATTATGAACGTACACCCTACCCCTATGAGTATCCCTGGGACTGGGCTGACATATTTTGAGATGACGAAGTTACCACGAGCACCTCGCTATTGACGGGTACGTCGTCTACTACTGAAAGAATTTTTGAAGTCTGGGACTAGAACCCGAGTGGCACGTTCCACCACAATGAACCTAGCCAGTTGAGCTACGTTCACTTCGCAATAATGTTGGATATTAAAACAATCATAATTTTTAAGCTACATCTCTGGAATACCCATTGCCTTTTAAACCGGGAACCATATTTCTAATTGTTAGTAATATCTTATATATATTCATGATACATCACATTTCAAAAATATTATTGTGCAATTATATTTTGTCGTTATCATATTCACGTTATGTTGCGTAGAGCCTCTTACCCCATCTACATGAAATGTTCAAGATGGACCGCCTCTCAAACTACGTCAATCATATTAGAGGCTACATAAAATTTAGTGGAGCTTCATGTTCCACCTAATTCATCTTCTAATAAACCATGATAATATATATGCAATTAAAAAATGAAAAGCACCTTACTTTTACTTTCGTTGACATGTTTTCTAAGGAAAAAAGTCTACATTCTTTTCAAATGATGAAGAAGATATAAATAATGTTTATATATATACATAAATATGATATAATATAAAGCTACTAGGTTACAAAATAATAAAAGCTTTTAATGCCGATGAAAATAATTTACGGATAAATCATGGCAGATGTTCTCCGGTTAATATTTCGCTCTTATAAGTGTCTCCAACCAACGACGACACATATGCCCGCGCATTCGCGCAGGCTACCTTCCTAGTTGATTCAAACAAATGTTTATGTAAATATCGCATCTAAAACTAAATAGTTAGTTTCAATATTATTTAAATAATCTAATGACATCATTAATTTAGTTCTAAATAATTACCAAAATATTAATACCTTTGAAAATATAGAACCATTTAATGTATATTGATCACGTATCTAGAAGGGAACCGAAGACTATAAATCGACTATAATCAGGGAAATGTGCGACACAATTATAGAAAATCGTTAATTGGGGAGGCGTACATACGTAATACATGATTTCTACGACGTGAGGTTGTGGCGGAACTTGAGGCTTGCAACAGGATCGCCAGGTTAGGTAGTATGCCACCTTAGAGCAGGTACAATAGCAAGCTATAAGCCAGCTATAACCATATATCGAGAGAAAAGAGAGAGAGAGAAGAAAGCGGGCTACAGATTTGTAGCCGGCTGCAACACGGACTCTAAAAATGTTATGTGTGTATAAGAGGTGGGACCAGGTATTAATGGTGTAGTATATTTTAATAGTTAATTATTGTATGAATGAGCTATTAGATTGGCTATAGATGTTTTTGAAGCCAATAGTGGGTATACATTGACCTTGCTCTTAGCTCATGTAGTTAGGGTGGACGTGGAGTCCACGGGTAGACGGCTAGATCCCCTGGAGAGCTCGAGGCTAGGATTGGGATGACTCGGTGGATGTCGCACCGTCTCCTAATCTCTTTTCCTGTCGGGCTAAGAAGGATCGAGGCTCGCCGATGCCCACCCTTGTAGTCTCGTTCAACTCTGCCTCTCACCGGTGACGCACTAGGTAGTGTTGTTGGGTGAGCAGAGGAGAGAAAAGGAACGGAGAGAGAAGGAGGAAGAAAACGAAACAGAACGGAGATGATAGTGAGTCTAGTTGCATTCGGTAATTTTGGACCCACCGGAAAATCAATATTATTGACCCAAATTTTCGAGTTTTCAAATTCAGTCAAAATCTCAGAAAAATTTTGGTCCGGAAAAGTGTTGAAAATCCATAATTTTCATAAATTTCAGTTTATACCAAAATCACTGAAATCGGAAGTGTAAACCCTGGCTGAGTCCACAATTTTTATTAATTTGTTTTGTTTTGTAGGTCAATATTGCTCTATTTTAGGGATGGGTGTAAATAAAACGGTTTGATGGTTTGTTGGGTGTCTTCTATTCGGTTAATTTGTAGTCAAGGAGGTGAGTTTAGGACGAACACTACAATTTTTAGGGAGGTTAAATGGGGACGCATCCCAATATTGCTTCTTTGTTTCATACTGATGTCAACCTGACATCAGCCATAAACTACATAATTCCATCAACTTCTCCGCGTGCACCTACTCTCCTCATCTACATATTAAAAAAGGTGCTTGACATATATCCACTTGCTCAGTAAGGGGCCTATTTGATAGAGCTCCCAACTCCTAAATTTAGCTCCATGAGTTGAGTCTAAAATGGAGTTTGTCTAAACCCAGCTCCACCACTCTAGCTCATTTATGTGAGAGAGCGCTCGACCTAGCTGATGTCCCTCATTTTAGATGGAGCTTTGAAATTGTTTGGCTGGGCTGGAGCTATGCCAAATAGACCTAATTAGCCTGATCCTGCGCATAGTGTAACACACTCGTTAGCTTACATCAATAATAAAAACGCATAGGCAGGGTCCATAGCTTAATTAGCTAGATAGTATAATAATGGCGGTGAACAACAGGGAGGAGGAGGGCGAGATGAACCTAGAGCTCACCCTCTGCTACACCGCCTCGCCGTCGCCCGAGCACCCTTGTCGGATTCTTCCTCTGCTGTAACTGGATCGCAAGTTCGACGTCGCAGGCGCTGGGCGGCACCAGAACGCGCACTAGTACGACGCAGCGGCCAGCGCCGCGGAGATCGCCGCCGCAGTGGCCGCGCACGGGGCGCGCCAAAACGCGGCGCATGGCGCCTTGTCTGGCGGCGCCGGGTGTGCTCCGCGCAGCATGCAGCTCAAAGAAGGTAGGAGGGCGGCCTCTGCTTCCCGAGCTCGGCGGCAAGAGCACGCCGGCGAGTGGCCCCACGGGCTGACTTGTCTCTAGGCTTAACTTCCACTGCTCTTGTTTGCATGGGTATGTCGTTCGAAACATCTGTTAGCTAGCTAGCTAGCTTTAATCAATCTGTAGTACTGTTCATTCTTCTAATGAGTTTTACCGACGGATGTGCTCTAGCTCTGTTGTTGTTGTTTTTGTTCTCAGTTAGCCAATTTATTTTGGGCATGTGATCTGTTTTTGGTGATCTGTAATTCATGTTCTTCAGATTCGTGCATATTCCAGTGCATATAAACTGATCCTGCCTTTACATCGTCCCTCCCTAATTTCCCTTGTGTTATTGATACTTTGAAATTTTTCAGTATTAATTTTTCCTTGGAATCTTCAATCTAAATGTTCGAAGTATTTTGAAAAAAACCAAAACAAATACGCTTTCCATTCCTTCTATTCCTTCCAATTCTTCTGATCGATCTGCTACTATACGTCAATTCTCTCTCTCTCTCTTCTCTCATCTCCTCTCTCTCCCAATTCTTTCTTGAAAAGGCTATCTTATTTATCCCTTCAAATTGGATCACTTACCAATTTCCAATGTCTTTAATATTCTAGTCTGGGAAATTTCCAGGAAGTATCTAATTTTAATTGTCTATTAGCAAATTTTAATATTAGAGGTTGAGTCTGTTTTTTACAACTCAATAGCGCGTTACGCACTTGTTTTAGTTCTCACTCTTAAAATATCAATTTACATCCATAGTTAATAAAAAGATGCTTGAAAAAGATTTTTTTTTGGGGGTGATAAACATTTATGCCCAAAATAGCATAATCTTTACCATCTTGCAAATCAATAGGCTTTAATCTACCATCTCTTGGAAAATTTTCAAGTCCCAAAAAAAAATTGATGATACATAAACGGAAACCAAAATAAAACCAAATTTGGATTAGAATTTTTTAAGTTTTTCATCAACAATTTTATGTTTTCTGGGAGTTGTTGTAATGATATTGGCATGCTTGTGTTGCTTGACACTCATAACTATTTGTAACTAATTGTTAATTTTATTGATTTTTTTTTCATTGGGGACTATTTAACAATTTTACCCAACATAGCAGGCCAATATTATAAGATGAAGTTTTGGAATCATTTTTGAAACCAATTAGTTTTTCAGTGAATTTTGAAATGCAAAAAGGGATTTTAGACTATTTATATAGGATATCTCTC
>CM020184.1:16993444-17014118 GCA_009805545.1 Oryza longistaminata | reverse complement strand
CGTCGAGGCGCCCTCCGCCGCGCCGCTCCGACGGCGCCCCTACCTCCACCGCCGGCTAGCTCCTCCACGGCTGCTGCCTACCGCCCACCCTCGAGCCCGCCGGACACTGGCACCCAGCTGCCCTGGCCTCCTCTGTGAGAGAGAGAATGAGAGAGAAGAGAGAGTATGAGTGTAGGACAGGTGGGTCCCACATTTTTTAATATATAGAATGCTAACTGGATTGCCACGCGTACGCCACATAGATTAAAACCACCGCGGATTGGGTCGAGGCGGGTAATTCGTCCAGTTTGCGTAGTTGGGGGTGAAGAATATCCGGTTTTGTGGTTCAGGGAGGTAATTCGGTCGACCGCGATAGTTCGGGGTGGGGGGTAATTTGTACTTTTTCCTATCTTTTACGACGGAGGGAGTACAATTATACTATCCACTGCGGGAGTTAAACATGAGCATATGTGAAGTAAATTTAATGAAGTCCATAAATAATGTACACATTTAGGAAGTAGCAAAACACAACAACAAAAGTAAATATTCACGTACCTAACGGGCGCCGGGATGGGGAGAGAGTTTTTTAAAACATAAAAATTTAAACATTAAATTTAATTTATACTAAAAGTAATATGAGAAGTAGCTAAACTTGACAACAACAATAACTCTAACTCTTTCTAGCTAGTTAAAAAATAACTATGAGGGGGAAGAATTATAATTAAAATTAAAATTTTAATTCAATCTAAAGGAAATTTACATAAATCATATAATTAAGCCCATTTTTTTATGCCTTATACCTTCGGTTGAGTGGTGTTCCTTAATTATGCCGAGGACCAAAGAGGTGAGAGCTCACCTAAAATTACAAGGCCGCATCTATTTATTGTACAGGCTACAGCCCATGTGATACCAGGCCGGAGAGATCCATGATAAAATGGGCCTAATTACTGCGCTATGTCCATGGCCACAAATTAAGATCAAACTGGGTTGGCAGCCAGGGATTAAAGTTCACTCTAGGTACTTCCATTTGTCGCCAAGTCCGATATTCATCCCTGAACTGCAAAACCGGATACAACGGATCCCCTAAATACAAAACCAGTGCAAACGAGGTCCCTCGACAGTATTGTCCTCGGTTTCTAACGTGGTGTCTACGTGGCTCCTTTGACTAGGTCTTCGTCCCACGTGGCATAGCACTTACATGGCAGTTCGATCCATAAAAAAAAAACCTTGGGGCCCACGTGTAAGGCGACAACGGTGAGGATAGGGCCAGGAGCTTTTGGATCCCACCTATGCCCCACCATCTTCCTCCCTCGATGCGCTCCCCCATGTTAGCCGCCACGTCCGTCAGCCATCACGTTGGCGGCCATCTACTCCTTCCTTTCCACGGCGCCCACAGCGCACCACTTCTGAAGATGGGAAGAGAGAGAGCAAGAGAGATGTCGATGGGGAAGGGCGTGGCTGCTGGCGGACGTGCTGGTACCAGGCGTCGTCACTATTAGCGGCTGGATTCACATCCTCTGTCGCCGCCGTGGCCACTGGTAAGCCTCTGTCCTAGTCTAACGATGTTGATCCCGAAACAGGAAGAGGAAGATGCTACCGCCGAGGATACAACAGATCCCCTAACTAACAAAACCAGTGCAAACGAGGTCCCTTAGTAGCATTGTCCCCGGTTTCTAACGTGGTGCCGACGTGGCTCCTTTGACATGGTCTTCATCCCACATGGCATTGACATAGCACTTATATGGCAGTTTGATCCTAAAAAAAAAACCTTGGGGCCCACGTGTAAGGTACATCAGAAATAATAATAAAATATGTGGGGGCACTGGCAGCTTCTTGATCCTCTTCGTCTCCCTTGTCAACATCATCTTCACCTCTATCCTCCTCCTCGCCTATTATCTCTTCATCGCCATCCCCTTCACAGTAAGGTAGCAGCGCCAGTGGGCGCCTAGCTAGGAGGAGGGCTGCGGCTGTCCGTGGCAGTAGAGGAGGTGAGGGAGAGCGGTAGGAGGAGGAAGGCAAAGGAGCCGGTGAGCTCGAGGTCACCATCATGCCGTGGTAAGGCGACAACGGTGAGGATAGGGCCAGGAGCTTTTGGATCCCACCTATGCGCCACCATCTTCCTCCCCCAATGCGCTCCCCCTTCTTAGCCACCATGTCCGTCAGCCATCACGTTGGCGGCCATCTACTACTTCCTTTCACGGTGCACAAAGCGCACCACTTCTGAAGATGGGAAGAGAGAGAGAGCAAGAGAGATGTCGATAGGGAAGGGCGTGGCTGCTGGCGGACGTGCTGGTGCTAGGTATTGTCACTATTAGTGGCTGGATTCACGTCCTCCGTCGCCGCTGTGGCCACTGGTAAGCCTCTGTCCTAGTCTAACGATGTTGATCCCGAAACCAAAAGAGGAAGATGCTACCACCGAGGATACAACGGATCCCCTAGCTTACATAACCAGTACAAACAAGGTCACTCAGCAGTATTGTCCCCGATTTCTAACGTGGTGCCTACGTGGCTCCTTTGACTTGGTCTTCGTCCCACATGGCATTGACATAGCACTCACATGGCAGTTTGATCCAAAAAAAAAAACCTTGAGGCCCACGTGTAAGGTACATCACAAAATAATAAAAAAATGTGGGGCATCGGTAGTTTCTTGACCTCTTCATCTCCCTCGTCAACATCCTCTTCACCTCCATCCTCCTCCTCGCCTATTGTCTCTTCCTCGCCATCCCCTTCACAGCTAGGAGGAGGGATGCGGCTGTCCGTGGCAGTAGAGGAGGTGAGGGAGAGCGGTGGGAGGAGGGAGGCAAAGGAGCCGGCGAGCTCGAGGTCGCCTTCGTGCCGTGGTAAGGCGACAACGGTGAGGATTGGGCCAGGAGCTTTTGGGTCCCACCTATGCGCCACCATCTTCCTCCCCCGATGCGCTCCCCCTTCTTAGCCGCCATCATCCGTCAGCCATCACGTTGGCAGCTGTCTACTCCTTCCTTTCCACGGCGCCCACAGCACACCACTTCAGAAGATGGGAAGAGAGAGGAAGAAAGATGTCGATGGGGAAGGGCGTGGCTGTTGGCGGATGTGCTGGTTTCAAGCTTCATCACTGTTAGTGGCTAGATTCGTGTCCTCCATCACCATCGTGGCCACTAGTAAGCCTCTGTCCTAGTCTAACGATGTTGATCCCGAAACCAAAAGAGGAAGATGCTACCACCGAGGATACAACGGATCCCCTAGCTTACATAACCAGTACAAACAAGGTCACTCAGCAGTATTGTCCCCGATTTCTAACGTGGTGCCTACGTGGCTCCTTTGACTTGGTCTTCGTCCCACATGGCATTGACATAGCACTCACATGGCAGTTTGATCCAAAAAAAAAAACCTTGAGGCCCACGTGTAAGGTACATCACAAAATAATAAAAAAATGTGGGGCATCGGTAGTTTCTTGACCTCTTCATCTCCCTCGTCAACATCCTCTTCACCTCCATCCTCCTCCTCGCCTATTGTCTCTTCCTCGCCATCCCCTTCACAGCTAGGAGGAGGAATAGCACTAGAAATAATCCTGGTATATTATGGTCACAGATGGAATCCGCAGTGCACGGATATACCATTGCAGCATTTCACCCGGGAGTATTTCAAGGTATCGTATTTATTTTATCCCAAGGGAAGATATGATAAGAGAGAACTATGCTAATAGTTTATATATTACTTGTATACATCAAGGTCTATGCAGGGGTAAGTTAAGCTTAAGGGGTAGGGTGACACACAGAAGAAAGAACTAAGAACTACTCTCACTAAAATATAGTCTAAGCTAAGTGGAGAAAGAATAAGAAAAGTATCATTCCTGTACTTCTAGTATATATACATCTTTAGTCTATACTTACTATTATACAGTCATGCAACCAATATCCCGTACCCAGTGTCCTGGTGTTTCGAGAAGCCACCCCTGACTGTCGAGTTCCTTACGACAGCCCATCATGACCATACAACTGGGGCTAAATACGGAGGAGTACCATCCCCAGGGAATTAACTTAGGACTATATACACGCGCGGAGGAATACCCGTACTGAGCTGTCACCATCAGCGGCCCACCTCTCATCCGCAGTATAACCCCAATTAATGGTATCTAATAATCTAAGCACCACGCTTACATTACTAAATACTACTCTACATCCTTGCAACCGACATAGAGCAACCGAATAATCGGACACTAAACCCACAACAATACACCTATCTGGAAAGCTAGATACATGACTATATTGATTCAAGTATAAAGTAAAGTCAGCACTCAAGTAATATGAATGGAATAAAATACCGAACTTGTATAAAGAAGAATATTCTATTAATTCAATAAGTCTTACAAAAGGAATACGGAAAGCTATTAGAGCCATACTCGGAATCTCCTGAAGACTCGAGGACTATGAAGACTATTCTATTTCCTACTCCACTAGCACTAGAACTACTAAATAATACTTGAGAGAGCTCTTGATCTTCTTGTTGAGGTGTATGAGGGAATGAATGAGAGGAGGGGTATTTATAGCCCATGAGGTGCCTTGGGAGTGTAGAGATGCTCCAAGCATCCTAGGAGCATCGATCTTTGCTCTCCTCATGAGAAGTGGTATGGTCAAGCATCCAAAGAGAATATTTCATCTCCTCTTGCCGTGTGTCCGTGACGGTTTCTTCAGGTAGAATTAGCTCCAACCGTCATAGGATGCCGGTAGTAACTGCCTGGCCGAAAATGGGCTAGATTGGGCCAGTTGGGGGTTCGGCTGAACCAGGGGGTTCGGCTGAACCCTGGCTGGCTCCCCTGGCCCACAACCTTCTTCAGGATGTTTTCATGTGGGCCTCACTTCATGGTACACAATGTTTTGGGTCAGAATGATGGCTCATTTCTGAGTTCTTGGCCCACCCATCCATAAGTCTGATTCTAGACAGCGTCTGTTTGATTGATCGATTGTTGTACTGTCGATTCTCCTCCATTTTGATAGCTTCTCCTGCATGGTTAGTTTTCCAAGCATATAGTGGAATAGAATATTTTATTTATGGAATAATGCATTGCAAGCATAGTTAGTCTTCATTAATTGGGTAATATTGACGGTCGAAACTGGTCGATAACGACCATCAACACCCACTCGCCGCCCTCCCGGCCTCCTCTCTCACCTCCCCGCTCCCCGCTTCCTCCCTCCCCGACCCGCTCGTGGGCCTCCCCGCCTCCTCCTTCTCCACGCACACTCGCCAGCCTCTCCGCCTCCTTGCCGACCTCCCCACTGACTTCGGCTGGCTTCAGCTCGCTGGTTGAGAAAGGAGATAGAGGTAAACAGGGTGAGGTGGATGAAATGGGAATCACTAACATGTGGGTCCCACAATTTTTTTATATTTTTGTTTGAATAAAAAATGGGCCCCGCATATTTTTTTTTTGAATTTCTTAGTTTTCAATTTTGCTCTTTGTTTTATGGATCAAACTACCATGTAAATGCAATGTGGGAGGTAGACCTAGTCAAAGGAGCCACATTGATGCTATGTCTGCTAAAAACCGATGTCAATATTGTTGAGGGATCTCGTTTGCACTGGTTTTGGAAGTTGGGGGATGCGTTGTATCTAGTTTTACGGTTCAAGAACGAATTTCATACTCGGCGACAACGACAAATTGAATGACCTAAAATGAACTTATTTCGGCGGCTGGGTAAGTAGGCCCGAGAGTTGATTTTAAATAGGCCGCAAAACCAAAAACCTATTAAAGTATGTGGTAGTTATAGTTATATTGGGATATGATTGATTTGTGTGGACTCCTTCCATATATGTAATCGTTTTCTTATCTCCTTCTCATGTACTCCTATGTATACGGTCTGCTGAGGCTCAATACAACGTGTCACTATTCGCAGTAATCTTCTTTCCTCTATACTATTCAATATGGTATCAGAGCGGACGACCTAAGACCGCCGCTCACCGCTTCTGTTGGCGTCGCCCTGGAAGGAGCGATCTCTTCTCTGTACTATTAAACACAACCAGCTCTGTCATGGCAGATTTTGGGTGATTTTGTTATACATTTGTTGTCAAATTTTCTTTCAAAAATTTATCAAATATAAATACAATATAATTATTGTGTAGTTACATTATTATAACTTGTATCTAATTATAATTTAATTTGTATTTAACTTTCATATAATTAACGTTAGGTCTAGTTTCAAAGATTCCTGTAAGTGGGGAAGGAACAAACGGACCCCATTAGACACCACGTGGGCTGCACGTGGAAACCACACGGCTACCGAACAGGCAAACAAACACGGTCACCACACGTGCACACGAAGGACTGTCGACATCGGTACACGGGTACCGGGGCTGACAATCGCACAATGGGCACGGTGGCGACACCGAGAGGACAAGGACGGGGCAGCAAAGAAAAGAACCTCACCACAACGAGACGAGACGCATAACGACGACGGTGAACGAGCATGGCGGAGAAGGCTCGGGGTAGACCAACGGCGATGAACGGGCGGCACTTCGGATTGACGGGAACATCGGCCGGAGGAATATGATCTTGACGATGCGGACGACGACCAAAGGCGACGATGGCAGCCGGCAGCAGCTGAGCGGAGGCGAGGACGGCGTGGAACACGCTGCTGCGATGCCGATGACGATGAGCCGACGGAGAGGAACGGCCGACCGGAGGGGATGTCGACGAGGACGAACGTTGATGACGACGACAAACATCGGCGGGGTTTGGCCGAAGAGGAGGCGAGGCTGAGGATGACCTTGCCGCTGCGATGCCGGAGGTTGTGGTGGTGCGGCCTACCAGGGCACGGGCGAGGAGGAAGGTCTGACCGGAAGAACTCTGGCGAGGAGGATGGACCGGGCGGCACACTTCCGGACGAAACCGAGGAGTGGCCGGGGAAGGAGACGACGCCGCGGTACCGGGGAAGGCGACGGCATGGCCGACCGGCGCTCATGCCGCCGCCGGCACGGGCGGCTGGAGCGGTGCCAGCGGCGGCACGCCTCCGATGGTTTCCCCGCGAAACGGAGGCCACTCCGGGGGAGAGGAGGCACCTGCGAGGCCGGGGATGGCACGGCAACGGCAGCCGGCGCCCAGGCACGGCGGCAGGGGCGACTGGAGGCGGCCGGCACCGGGAAAGAGAAAGAGGAGGCAGGGAGAGGTGGTATGGCCACGGGGAAGCTCGGGAGGAGGCAAAAACGAGAGGCGCAAGGAGAGGGTTCCATTTTATAGCGGAGGGGAGCGAGCCGTGGTCAGAATTGGCGCGGCCGTTCCGGGCGATTGAGGGCCCGAATCAAGGGGGAATTAGGGGAAAATAAAGAGGAAGGAAAGGGGATTAATTCCTTCCAATTAATTTTGACTTGAATGGGGTGGATTTTGGGGAGGAATCGACGCTAGGGTTCATGGTAGAGAGAGAGGAGCCGGGCGGAAAGAGGACGACGACCGGCGCGCGGCTGGGGCGACGGGGTTTGGGCCTGGCGACCGGCCCAGAGGAGGAGAGGCCCAAGAGAAGGAGGGAGAGAAGGAGAGGGAGAGAAAGAGAGGGAGGAAGAGAGAACTTTGGGCTGGGCCGAGAGGGAGAGGGGAGAAACCTTGGGCCAGACTTGGCCCAAAGGGAATGAGAGGGTTATTTTTAGGTTTTTCTTTTTAATAAACTCTGATAATTGTTTTTGTTGCTTAATAATTATTTCCAGTGCTCTGAAAATTCAAGTAAAATTTGAGAGCTCTTTCTAGACCAAGGAGAATTTATGAAAAATACTCCGGGCCTCTTTATAATTTTTCTTCTAAGGTATTTTAATGTTTACCAATTTCCTTTTGAATTTTAATAAATTCTATTATTCCTTTTGGAGAATGTTTATTAATTCAGGATAAATTTATCAGGACGTGACACCCCCCCAAATATTTATCCTTGTGATATTTTGTTTTAAAAAAAGAGTACAAGAGAGGCTCCTGGCCTACTGTATTACTAGCGTTTGAAATTTATCCAAAATATAAAACCATCCAATCTCTCCTTATTTAGTTTTACCCGATATAGACTTCGTTCGGCAGAGACAAACTAGCTGAACTTATGTTTTCAAAAAAAAAGTGAGGAGAGACATTACTAATATAAACTTGAAAAGTGTTTTTTTAACTTTCTAGGAAACATCTATATAGAATGTTTTTACACAAAACACACCACTTAACGGTTTGAGAAGCGTGTCCATGAAAAAGCATGCAAGTAGCCGTTCTAAGTAGTGTCAAACCCTAATTTTCGTTTAAGGGATTTATAACTTACTTAATAAATTATTTCTAGAATTTATATTAAAGTACACATTAATTTTCTTGGATTTTTCAGATCTCAAATACTAATTTTAATAACACAAAGAACATTTTAGTAATTATTTAAATATTAAAATGAACATTAAATGATCTGGTTATAATTTTGATCAATACTTAGATCGTTCAAGTATTTTAAAGATATTTAGTGGGATTATTTGAGCATTTGAAATATTTTTAATAAATGAAATATCATTTCATTACTTAGTTAAATTAAAAATTTAATTAAAATCCTCCTTCTTAGCTTGAGCCATTTTCGGCCCATTCCCCTCTCTCTCTCTCTCTCTGCGTGACCGTGGGCCTGCCAAAGAATGAAGCAAAAGTGTAATTTATATCCTTCGCCTAGCTTTTCATTTAGCCTAGCTAGAAGTCTACTTTTTCTTCCTCCTACATTGTCTTCTTCAACCTCCAGCCCGTGGTACTGTTCTAACCGAAGGAAACTAAAGGATTACCTATATATATGGCGTCATATTTTTTATGAAAAAATAGTCAGTATATATTTACATTATAAATCTCTAAAACTATATATGTAATTTTAGTGTATTTACACTATAAGTCCTAAAATTACATATGTAAGACCTAAAATTAGATATGTAAGTCCCAAAATTACAATGTAAATAAGATGTAATTATGGTGTAACTAAATATAGGAAAGCATGCAGAAACAATATTAGTACTACCATGTAACAATTGAGTGCATACGCCGTATAAGCCTAGGTAACGAGGAAGCAAAGTCTCAGGCACTAGTGCACCAAAAATATGATTGTAATCAAAGCAAAATTATGTCACCCTAAATATAGCAATACCGAAACTAGATTCTAGTCATGAAATCCCCTCGAATCCGTGAGGATTTTCCAAAATTTGTTGAGGGAAAATATTTTCCTCCTTTCCTATTTCCCCCAAAAAATCTGGAGAATCCCGCTAGGAATTAATTACCCCACGCTCGAACTCACCCTCTCTCTCCACCATACCCTAGAAAAATCTGACGCCAAATCCTCTCATCTCGATGCCAGATTTGTTTATTGTTTTATGTATTGTTCATTTGGTTTTTATTAGTCTTTTCTTCGTTTTACGTGTAGTGGTATAGTTTTCGTCGTTTTGGAGGATCATAAGTGCGACGGAAAAGTTTCAGAACACGAAATGAAGACCGATTATTGCAAGGCAAGTCACATAGATCCTAAAAATACCCTTTATATGTTGATCCTATATTTAAATTCTATATTGTTTCAAATGTGTATTTATTTTGAATGTCATTGGGTGGTGTGAACTTATTCCTTCGTTACTTCCAATTTGAATTGTTTACCCTATTCCTTGATACCATGGGACATAATTTGACTAGCTTGAGCCACATATATTGGTTCGGCTAGATATTAGATATAGTTGCTTAGCCATGCTTAGAAACGTTAGTATCATTTTATATAGGAATAACTAATGACTCACCCATAATTAGTGATGGATAGATGATAGCTCACCACGTTTGGTCGTGGTTGGTTAATTAATTTGATAACTAAAACTTAACTAATGCTAGGTTGTGAGCACATGGTTGTGTTAGTTGTGCTCGTGAGAATTAAGGACCGGTTCGCGAGCTATAGTTGTGAAATATTAACCGTACTAACCACAAGCTAGAATGGGAAACAATTTATCGGAAGTGTAGCTTGTCCCAGCAGGAGGCACTATGGTATTTAGGGTATGTTTTGATGAGGGGATAGGCTCGGATAGGATGTGGCCGCCCAAAATTTTGAGATGTTTGGATGGAGGGCAGCACTGGGATATGGCCACCACATAGAGAATATTCCCTTCAGATGATGGCTCTGTGCATCCGGCCGATTCGGACGGATGGGGTGGCCCAGGACCGGGCAACTCGCACACGTGAGGTAGAGCGCGTGCGTTCACCTCCTTCCCTATCCTTCTCTCCAATTTTTTTCCTCTCCTCTCACCGGCAGCGCGGAGGGACGAGTGGGAGGCGGCGTCGGGAGCACGTTTGGGCGGCGTGGCGGGCTGAGCTGGAGGCCGTGCCGCCGGCGAGTTTGGGCGGCGCGGAGGGACGAGCGGGAGGCGGCACCGCCGGCGAGTTTGGGTGGCGCAGAGAGTAGAGCAGGCGGCGAGGAAAGGAGGATGACGACGGTGACCGGGAGAGGCGCGGGATACGGAGTTCGGTGGCGAGGGAAGGAGTTGAGCGGCGGCGACCGTGCTGTGCCAGTCAACGAGGGCGGTGAGAGGAAGAGCAGCGGCGACCATGTGTCGAAGGAACGCAAACAAGATGACAACAAACAGAAGCCAACATCGAGTATACTTTCGATCTGAAGTTCTGAACTCCTTGAAACCTGTGAATTTGTTCAGATCTATGATCTTTTTTCTTTTTACACCTTCGGATCTATGAACTTGTATTTACACCTACGAGACATTGTAGATGGAAAATTATTTATTGTTCTGAATTCGTGAAATTAGCTCAATATTTTCTTACCGTGAGAGGAAAACTAGTTTCAAGTTTTGAGTTGTGAAATACATGGATATATACGTAGTGGAGAGGGTATTCTTACCATCTCCAAGTGAGAGGTGACCATAACAGCTTATCCACTCTACTCCTTGAACCAAACATAAAACTGGATCACCAAATCCACCTTTATCCCTTCAACCAAACATAAAACTGAATCATCCCACTCAGTCAACCAAACAAAAAATTTAACCGTTGTATCCTTCAAAATACGGATCTCCATATCCGATCCCAGTTTGACCACCATCAAAACACACCCTTAGTTGATAGGTGGTAGTGTTAGTAAATCCACATTGTTCTGGCAATGTCAATAAGTCCTGATTGGGAGCCAAGGGAGCTAGGGGTTCGAACACCTCTACTGGGGACTTGGCAGGTGAACATTTTGTTGGGCGTGTTATGCGAATGGTCTTGTTACGGTTTCCCCCTTTGCAATACCGTGATGATATTTCGGAGCATAGCAACATGTGTAGAATCATGTCTTGTTAGTAAATTGGTACACCTCTTGCCAAAGTAAAAACTATTCGAATAGTTGTGCCCGAGGTTATGGGCGTGCCTAGCAATGTTTTTCGTGATTAGTCTCGCACTACTTATTAATGACAACTTGTTATCTTCTGTTATGGAGTTTAGATCTATGCAACCTGGAATGGTTGGGCATGTGCAGCTTTGGCGTGCTGCTCATTGTTGATTAATATTTATGATTATTTTACTCTACTGTTTTACTACTCTTAATTGTTTCGCTAAATGTTGTTTTTGTAAATGAACCCTATTATACCATCCTTTGTTATCCCTGCGCAGTTGCATATTTTTTATGTGGCTTGCTGAGTATTACATGTACTCACCCTTACAATAATCATGAAGCCTCAGTTGAAGAAAGTCTCGAAGGAGAAGATGTTTGGCTTATACTCCAATTGAGCTGTCTGTGGTAGTGGAGCTGAAGCCCTTGCTAGACCCTTTTTTTTTTGTTGCTGTTTTCTTTTCATTTATATGTATTTAACATTATTATTACGATGGCGAAAGGGCCTGTAGCCTAGTGGTTACAAGAGCCTCAGTAGCACCTGAGGTCCTGGGTTCGACTCCCTATGGGAGCGAATTTTTCAGGATTTAACGGCGTTGTGCTTTCAGTGGTAGGTGACGTACCCGTCGACAGCGAGGCGCCTGTGGTGACTTCGTCAATCTCTCCAGAATTTGCCGGCCCAGTCTTCGAAGATGCTCATAGGGTAGGGTTTGCGTGCGTGTGTTCATAGGGGTGAGTGCGCGTGCGTTGTGAGTGTCTGCGTTGTACTGTGTAATTCTAAAAAAAAATATTATTATTACGATGGATTTGTACATTCAGATTATCGATTTGTGTATCTCGGCTGATTTCTGGACAAGGATTATATGCATAAGTTAGTCCGGAAATTACTAGTTAATTTTCAGGAGTGACAAGCGTAGCACCTTAGAACCTACCCTTAAACCACTCCCACTTCCTACCCATCCAGCCATCACTCATTTAACAAGATTTTTTTTAGTTATAGGATATAGGGAGTACAATACATAGACTGGTGCCACACTATCAGGTTCTGGACCTATATATCGTCCTATATATGTATAGCTATATTTTTCTGTTGGTCCGATCCAACGGCTCCTATTCTTTTCAGGTGCCTCTAAATGCATGGTCCCTACAGCTTGGAGGGATAGTGTGTTATGTGTACTCACCAGGAAAGCAACCTCTAGCTATACCATATATACCGTACTATTTAGCACACAACACACAAGAAAGATGGCTTGAGCTTGTGTTACTGCTATTATATACTACTAGTAGCAATATACTCTCTCCGTACTTATAAAGAAAGTTGTTTAGGACAATATTTAAGTCAAACATTGGGAATATAAATCATGAATAACTCTCAAGTTGTTGAGTTTGAAGATGTAAAAATTATATAAACATATTTGTCTTGAAAAACACTTTCATAAAAGTATACATATATCACTTTTCAATAAATATTTTTATAGTAACAAGAAGTCAAAGTTGTGTTTTGGAGACCGTGCCGCTGTCCAAAACGACTTCCTTTATGAGTATGGAGGGAGTATAATACATTTACATCCGCTGTAGACGAAGAGATCAGGTTTCAATTAATTAAAAAACATTAATGAGTGACCATGCATATCAAGTTGACAAGTTGTGAGTGACGAATTGTTAGGACATCCACAATGTGGATGAAAAGTGGGTAGTAAGACCCCTTACGACCTACTTTAACATTGTGGAGGTGGGTAGTAGAGGAGGTAATAACTATAGCAGGCAATAGTACTACTACCTGGTAACAAGCATAAAAAAAATTAAACTCTCTTATCTCATTCTCTCGTTATCTTTTCTATCCAATCATTGCTTTACATGTGGGTCATATCTTACTATCCACACATTGTGAGAGGTAGAAACAACTATAAACTAGTTTTATAGATCCCATCTTACTACCCACTTGATAAACTTACATTGAGGATGTCCTAAGGGATGCCCACTCTCGTCCAGGGCCAGAGGCTAAGGGCATATGGTCCTGACCGTCAGGCGCGCGCGACAAATGGCATGTGTGCAACTAGTGTCTACGCACTACAAGATAATTGAGCTATTGCCACCAAATTATTACAACAAAAAATAATTCGTAGCAATATATTATATTATTGCAATGATAATTTTTCTGTGGCAAATAATTATATTTTATCGCAACGATCTACAATCGTTGTTTTATTTAGTACTTTTGTTGCAATAGAAAATGAGATATCGCCACAAAAAATCGTACTGTTGCAAAAAACATGTTCTATCGCCACAATTTTAATTTTTGTGGCAATTTACATAGTACATGGTACTTTTCACTATTTTTTGTTGCCACGATCAACAAATTCGTTGCAATAAAAAAATTGTCGTCTTATAATTTAACTTAATTTTTTCATATGGACACGGATTGAGACAAATTTTATATGGAAATTATAGTTCTTGACGAGATCTAAATTTTATAGGTGATAAATTTTTCATTTGAAATCTTTTAGATATTTAAATCTATGATTCAAATCTCAGTTAGGTAGGCTCAAATGGAACGATATGCATTTTCCAACAGAACTGATGTGTAGGTGAGTTGGTAAAGGAGAGCACGCGTGAAGGATAGGTATTGGGTTCGAATCCTAGCCAAGACACGATATAAAAAAAACAAATAGATAAATAGATAGGATGATAGATTAATATTTGAACTTTTATTTTGGTACATAAAACTAATGCCACATATGGAGTGGTGGCAATAATTTTATTACAACGATGCGAAGTGTTGCAATATAACTTTTTGCCACATCCATTCCGTGGCAACATCTAAATTTATTACCACTAAATAAAAATCATTGCAAGAACCTATTGCTACGCTATTTATTACCACGGCTAGCAACGATTTTAAAATTGTGGCAACATGTATCTATTGCCACAATTTTAGTATTGATGCCACGAAAAAAATCGTGGCAACAAATGAATTTTCTAGTAGTGACGGTCCCTCCACACATCAACAACGTTAAAAGGACTCTTTCAATTCCTCTCGTTTGCTCAAATATCATCGTCCAATTACCGGCCGGTTCGTCCCCATTTAATTACCTCTAAACTTATCTCCCTCGATCCCCGACGACTCGACAGTATATTGCCCAGACGGATAGAATGGCCATCTGTCGCGCGCTGACGCCGACCTAGACCACTTCTGATTAATTGTTGCAGCAGCCCAGCAGTCTTCTTTTTCTTTTCTTTTTTCATGCATGTGTGGTAGTCATCCGTGCAAGTCATATTCGGATTTACCGTTAGCTGGTCTGCCAGTCTGCATGCATGAAAAGCCGTATAAGAGCAAGTTCAATAGTATAGCCAACTACTGGCTCCTATTCATCTATAGCCAATCTAATAGCTTATTTATACAATAGTTACATACTACACTATTAATATCTAGTCCCACCTGTCATAGATATACTGCGTCTTGGAGTCCGTGCTACAGCTGGCTACAAATCTGTAGCCCGCTGCTTCTCTCTCCTGATTTATCTCCTTAAAATATGTTTGCAGCTGGCTTATAGCCTGCTATTGTACCTGCTCTAAGGGGCAGTATGGCACGGAAAACAATGGCACTGCAAGCTGCAGAGTACTCGGTGCTCCGCATTGCCTTTACTGATCATGATAGCCCACCAAATTGACTGTCTGATATGTGCGTCGGTATATATACGTAAAATGTTTTCTCTGTACTAAAATATATAGCAAAATGAAACTAAAATAAATATATTTTAATATTATGAATCTAGATAGACTACTACGAATTTCGAATAGAGATTGTACTAAAATAATTTTTAATCTAGTTTTAGATTACTGTATTTTAAGAATTAAGATGGGAGGAGAACTAGCATCGTACTCCCTCCGTTTCACAATGTAAGTCATTTTAGCATTTTCCACATTCATATTGATGTTAATAAATCTAGATAGATATATATGTATAAATTCATTAACATTAATATGAATGTTGGAAATGCTAGAATGACTTATAGTGTGAAACGGAGGTAGTAGAAAAAAAGTGAAACCATATCCTCGTTTGGGGTGTGGACCACATCCTCTTTCTGGGCTTTGGACCATCCACCATCGAGAAAAACACTATGGAGCAAAAGGTTTGGTGCCGTTGGTGTGTCGGCTTCGATTGGCCGAGACCAGGTGTAATAGTTGGTGATAAGTTTTCTATATCACTTTGAGCAGTGAGCTGGATAAAAAAAGGTGAAGTGAGAGAGTGTTAGCCAGCGATAATATAAGCCCTAAGAGCAAGTTTGATAGTAGGCTGTAAACCAAGTATAAACTTATATGGAGGAGAGAGAAATACAACAATAAGAAATATTGTTGGCTTTCATCCAAGAGCTAGCTAGCTATTCACATACTCACAAAGAGAGAGAAGATAAAAATATAGAGACAACTTTATAGCTTATATATTATACATATTAACTTTAATATAAGTTATAAATTCATGGTTAACTCTACTTATTAAACTTAAACTTGCTCTAACTATATCACTACTAAAAAAACCCTCATAGGGACCGGCTCATAGGTGCCGGTTCATTTAAAACCGGCACCTATATAGCTTTTCCCACCTCCACACGATGAAAAAATATATAACCGGCTCCTCTATACACGCTAGAACCGGCACCTATAGTATAGGTGCCAGTTTTTTTTTAAATAATCGGTACCTATAATATATTATAGGTACCTGTTATTAAAAGAACCGGCACCTAAAATATATTATAGGTACCGGTTGTTTTAAGAACCGGCACCTATAGCTTTCGAACCAGGCGGGGAGGTTTTTTCCCACGGTGGGCCCCACACCCACGGGGAGATAGAAGGTCGAGCGGCTCAGAGCGACCCACAGCCGCACGTCTCTCTCGATCTTCTCGGCTTCTTCCCTTCCTCCCTCCACTTCCCTTCTCTCTCGATCTCTGTCTGTGCTCTCTCGATCTCTCTCTGTGCGGCGGCAGGAGGGTCGTCGACGAGGTGCGGCGGCGGTTGACGGCGTGGAGGCGACGGGCGGGCCTCGCCTCCGCCAGATCCGGTGGGGTGGAGGCGGCTGTGGCCCGACCGCGAAACAAGAGGCAGCGGCGGGGGCTAGAGGGGCGGCGGGCCTGGCGCCGCGCCCTCCCGTCCGCCAGATCCGGCGGTGGGAGGGGAGGCGGCGGCGGTGGCTGCGCCCTCCACTCTGCCAGATCGCAGGAGGGGGGGCGGTGGAGGCGGCGGCGGCCGCCCAGAGAGCGAAGGCGCAGCAAGCCGCTCGGAGTAGCGGTGGCGGCGTCCTCCCTGGCGGGAGGGGTGGTGGCGTTGGCGGCCCGGGGGTGGCGGTTCGTTCTTTGGTTTTTTTTTTTTATGAATATTGTTTTTGATGAATGTGATGTTGATGCATTGTTTGAATGTGATGAATGTGATGTATGGATTTGAGAAATCTTTGGGCGAAATTTGGGATTTGGGGAAATTTTGGGATCGGATTGACGGCTCAATGCATCGCCGATTTTTTTTTTTGGCTCATGGGCGCCTCAAAGGTGCCGGTTCTATTTTTGCTATAGGTACCGGTTGCTATTATTGGTGCCGGACGGAAAACTGGCACCTATTGCCAGTTTCCAACCGGCACCAATAGGCCTTTCTGTACTAGTGTATGCGGGTTCCTATGCAATCTGAGTAATCCCTGCCGTTCACGTTAATGGAGAGAACAAAGTTTGAGTAGAAAAGTAATAGTTTAAAGAGTATGTATAGTCTATATAATAGTATATTATTTTATGTACCAACTTTAAATAATGAATCTCGATGATGTGGCAACTTTTAGAGTAAGAGAAGGCTAATAATACAACCGACCTGTTGGCTATAAGGTTTTTTTTAGCCTTCTCTTAATCTACCTATATAATAATTAGCTCTTTATAATTAATATATGGCTCACTTGTTTCTCTCAAAGAGTTTCTTGGTTCTTGTGTCCAAGCCGGCTGTAAGTCTACAGCCCGCTTCTCCTCTCTCTCCTCTCTTCTCTCCTCCACCTCAGCATTTAGCCGGCTTATAGCCTACTATTATACTTGCTCTTAGGGCAAGTACTATAAGCCTCCTATCACTAATTACAAGATGCCATGTAGACTCATATGATGATGTGGAGGGGGGAAGAGAAGAGAGAGAGTAGCAACCACCCCTCATGTAATGGGCAACCTCCACACAAATTTCAAAAAAATGTGAGAGAAATAGAGAAGTGGATTGGTAGCAAGTGTATTGGGTGTAGTGTAAGTAGATGCAATCTATATATTGTATGTATTACCTCTAAATTAATGTGTAGATGATTTGGACAAAATTAGATGCGACCACTTCCACTGTAATAAAACTTGCCCCAATACTATTAGCTTTGCTCTAATAAATGACCATTACTTTTCAGTCACCCTCGACCTGACAGTGCAACTCTATCTCATCACACTTGCGCCAACTTGCTATGGCACACGATAAAGGTTAATTAGTAGCATATCACATTTAAAAATCAAGCTCATAGTAACTGTACCATTATTTGCTGTCATTGAGAGCTACCCTGTGGGTGCAAAACAGTAAAAAAAGTATTTTAAATTTATTTTACCATCAAAAAAAGCACACAATAAAGGTTAATTAGTAGCATATCACATTTAAAAATCAAGCTCATAGTGACTGTACCATTATTTGCTGTCATTGAGAGCTACCCTGTGGGTGCAAAACAGTAAAAAAGTATTTTAAATTTATTTTACCGTCAAAAAAAATATTTTGGTGGTTGAACCGATAGGAAGATATATAGACGACAGAAAAAAAATTAATTTGCATGTCAGAAAACTGATAGATATGTAATTAGAAAAAACTGCTCACGTTAGGTTTGTGTAATGTGTTTCTTTAAAAAAGCATTCTTCTATAGGTTGTTTATGTGACTGATAGAAAAATATAACCTGGACAACATAGCTTCAAAGATATAGACAGTACGTACCAACTATGAACAACAAGACAAAAACCCGGTTAGACCAGTTGGTTTCTTAGGCTGTTTTCGGAGATATAGGTTGGGAACAATAAGATGGATTACTATATAACTAATAATATATTATAAAAAAACTTGAAAAATTAATTAGTATGATTTCTTTAAGAAATTTTTCTATAAACTTTTTTTTTTAAAAAAAATACACTGTTAGCTATTCGGGAAACGTACACGCGAAAAACGAGCAGAAAGAAGTTTTTGAAACAATTTTTTCTATAGAATTTTTTGAAAAATCACACCGTTTAGCGGTTTGGGAAGCGTGCACGAAGAAAACGAAGAAATATAGTTGGGAAACTCAAGCAACAAACTCAGCCTAGGGTAGTCACAACCCTCCACCTATGATGGTGTCTCATGCAAGACACAGCTTCAACACGAGAACCTATGCACTAGACACTATCAAGTTTTGCATTGGGAGAGAATAGTGTCTTCATAATATATAGATGAAGAATAAATATGATTAGTAGAGAAGAGAGATGATGTATTTATTAATGGCCCACTTTAAAAAAATCATGGGTTGTAGAGTGTAGTTTCTATTGTGATGTCTTATTGACATGACATCATAGACACTACTTATGGACACTATGTGTTGGGACTGCCCTAAGGCATCTGTTTTCACAGCTTCTTTACTGTTCTATCAACTTCTATTCTGAACGCATTTAGTCATCTTGATACAATTTACTTCCTCGATTTTGGATCAATAAAATGCTTAATGATAAGTAGAAAAGACCATGTTGTACCTCTCCATAAATAAGGGCATGGTGCTAGAGTGATTAAGGACAAGTTGAAAATAAACTTAAACAATAGAGGTGATTGGTAGGACGAGTATTACTTAAAATTCCCCTTATAGTCTTGTATGTACACTATGCAGTGACAACACCCCTCTAATTTCCATTAATTACTAGAAATGGTAAGCACTGCCAGACTGCCAGTCTACTCCACATATGTACGACGACGGACGTGCTGATGATAGAAAAAAAATACTCCCTCTATCTCAAATTATAAGGCATTGTCAAACTCAGTACGCATTACTACAGAAATCAACTTTGCATGCGGTCAGAACCTATTTTCGAAGGCGGACGGAACAACCACATGCACCAAGATATCTGCAAAAATCATTATTTTCCCACGCGGGTAGCGTAGCTGCTCCCCAAAACTGTATTTTCGCACGCGAAGTGTTAAGCCGCCCGTCTGCAAAAACAATTTTCACACAAAAAAAATCCAAAAATTTAGAAACAATAATCCATTCCGCCTCCTGGATCCACTACCAGCGACGGCTTCGCCGCCGCCGTCATCATAGCCCCGAAGCCACCGCGTCGTCGTCGCTCGAAGCCGCCGTCGCCGTCGCACCCAGACCCGCCGCTGTCGTTGTTGTGCAAAAGCCGGATTTGGATCTACCGCCGTCATGTCTGGATCTATCATCATCATCACTCTGAGGACGGAGGCAACGAATCAGCCCTGAGGCCAGTGCCACCCAATCCAAAGCCGTCAGTTCCACACGCCGGCATAGCTCCCAAGGGCGAGGACAGCGGATCCACCCTAAGGCCGCTGTATCCATGCGCCGGCATTGCTCTCGAGGGTGGGACGACGAATCTGCATGTTGTCATCGCTCCTGAGGGCAGCGGCGATGGATCCGTCCCGAGGCTGCCGGCCAATCCGAACGCCACGTCGCTCCGTTGGGCGGGGACTTTCGCACATCATTGTCGCTCCAGCATGGGGGGCAGCGGGTCCACCCCAAGGCCACCGGATCCATGCGCCTATGCCGCCCGCTACCTGCCACTGTCATCCCAAGCCCACTACTACAGAAAAGCACTTCGGGCCGGTTGGGAAGCCCCATTAGATGCGGGGTTTCCAACCGGCACCATGCAGGCGTCACTGATTAGTGTGCCGGCACCAATGCCATTTTAAAAACCGACACCAATATGGAATCAATGAGCCAAAAGAAAAAAGGAAGCCGGCTTGAGCCAATACTTCAAGCCGATGAACTCTCACATGAAAACACATGAACAAGAAACAAATGATGAAAAGATCAACAGATGAACAAGGACAGCACGTGATGAATACATCTCACATCAACTCACATCGACACATCAACAGATCTCACATTAATTTCTCACAGCAACACATGGACTCCCACATGAACAAGAACGTATCTCACATGAATAAGAACAAATCACAAAGAGGGAGGGAGAGAGATGGATCCGCCGGCCGCCGACATCGTGGCACTCCTAGCCGGCGACCCCACCTCCATGCCGACTGTCTTCGCCGCGCCACACCTCCAAATCTTGCTTGGGCCGCCTCCATCCCACCGCCGCACGCCGCCTCCCGCCGCCGAGGGGCACGGGCCATCTCCCTCCCACCGTAGCACGCCGCCTCGCGC
>CM020184.1:16941782-16993419 GCA_009805545.1 Oryza longistaminata | reverse complement strand
TGCGCTGAGGGGCGACGTGCCGCTCCCTCCGCCGCCTCCCACCACGGGCCGCCGCCGGGTAGCCGTCCCCCTCCCACCAGATCTGGCGGAGGGGAGGACAGCCGGCGGCCACCATCCCCTCCGCCGGATCTGGGGAGGGAGGGCCGCTTTGCCTTGTGTCCGTGTGGATGGAGGAGGAGAGGAGAAGGAAGATGTGAAGAGGACAGAGAGAAGGAAGAAGAAAGAGAGAGGGGAGGGGCGGTGGATAACGGGATGGAGAGAGAAAGAGGGTGGATAATGAGTACTCCCAGCAAGATCGGCTCGCCCGAATCGGCTCGGCTTGGGATGATGGTGTCGGTTTTTGACTGAAAACCAACAATATTTCTTTTCTCGGCCTCACAAAGATGGCCGGTTCCAGGGTGGGCTCCACGCCAAACTAAAATGCCGGGATTTAATTTAAAACTAGCATTTGTCCTTTGACAGTGGATAAAAGGTGCCCTTTTTAAAAAAAAAACTAAGACCTATTAGGGATAAAGCATGCTGGTTCTTGGCATTTGGTGGGGCTGCGGCACGTGGGCGGAAGGAATGTAGGTGTTCAGTTTTAACCACTTCCGGCACCTATAGTGTCGGCAATCTATTTGATTGTTTTGTAGTAATAGCCGCTATATCAAGGAGGGGAAAGTGGAGGAAAAGAAATGAGAGGAAGGGCAGAAGAGAAAGGTAGAAATGAGAGGCTTGGATCAAGGAGGGAAAGGAACGGGAAGGCCGAGTGCGGTGAAAGATAAAAATAAATGGAGGTGGCTGTTGTGTGAATTGTAGGCAGAGGAGGAAATCGATTTTTATATGCATGTCAAACGATCGTTTAGTCTCTAAATATATTTTAGGTTTAATTTCTGCATCATACTCTAAGGTTCCATATGAAATTAAATCAAATGTCGATATAATGATATTGATTTCAGCAATATAAATTTAATTCATGTTACTAATTATTGGTTAAATATTTAGTGTGTATTTCGCCTCCTCGAAAAGTACTCCTATGTATCTGGACATGACATATGTCTAGATAACATAAGCAAGAGTTGGTTTTTTTTGAACGGAAGAGTATTATAGAATGAGGGTGCTACATTTATAGTATAATGTATTATATGCTCTATCGATAGAAAGCTTTGCACTGATCATCACTATCTGCTGTAGCTGATGCTGACGCCAGTAAGAGCACCCGTTGGTAAGTAGGTGCTATCTATAAAACATGTACTCTCAGGCAATAGACTACGATTAATAGTAAACCACATCAATAGTATGCGTCTACAATGGGTATCTATAGCTCTCTCATGCATTGCCCTCGTTTTTCTCTGTGACTATCTCTTAAGTTAGTAAGATAGGCTTTGCTCTATCTTTTTCATTTGATAGTCTTCATGTAGGAAAATATGCTGACATGGATATTTGTAGAGAGGCCTATAGATAACCATTGTGGGTGTCTAGTATATGAAGCTCACAGCGAAACAGTGCAAGCTAGAGACCCAATTGCGGAAGCAATTTAATAAATATTAGTACACGGCTGGGACTTTAGGCACAAAAGACGGATGGAGATTGGGTGGGCCAATGTCCTGCTGTGATGGTGCTCTGTCAGCCATATCGGGAAACAATTGGAAATGAGAGAGGCTGTCGCCTCAGAATCGACCATGGATTAACCATATCAGAAGATAACGGGTCTGCACTATGCTCGCCGGACGCCGGCACTATTTAAAAAAACCGCTTTCGGTATCGGCTTGAAAACCACGTAGGTACTTATACTTTTTTCACTGGCACTTAAAGATTGATCCTGATTAGGAGGTAATCAAGGTATTGGCTGAGAAACTGGCACCTATAAAGTCAGAAAAGATAGAGATACAGCTCGATTCAAGTCGATACACTGAGTGCATTCACCCCACGTGTTACCTTCTGAAATCAACCGGGGTGGGGTCACCCCAATCAATCACAACCAAAAGAACAATGACCTACCAATAATACATCTCCAAAATCAATATCTAAGAATGTGACATCCAAACATCATAGACAGTAGAAGGTAGAGGCAAGAACAAACCTCACAGAAAAATGCATACACAAATTAACAATAGAAGGATAGGGAGAACGCAGAAGGAGAGAAGGCCACACCGCGGTTACTCACATCGCTGTCTGCTCGCCTGCCCCACTTGCTGGCACAATGATCTTTCCCTCCGGTTCGCAACTGCCCTAATACTCCGTTAGTAACCGGGAGTCCCATCCGGGCTAAGATACCCACTTTAGTCCCCGGGTAAAATAACCGGGACAAAAATATAGATCTTTCGTTCCGGTTGGCTGTACCAAATGTGGGACTAAAGTGGGAGGAAAAAGCGGCAGTCCCGGTTGCCCACATTTTCTTTTTTTTTCATTGGTTTTGTTTCTAGATGGCGATTGGTTTTTTTCCCAATCGGATTTGGGAGCATTCCCCCATAATCAACCAATCCCCAAATCAAAAAATAACATCACAATCATATATTCAATCCACAACCCTAAAACAAATACACAAATCAAATATATCCAGATTACATCTCTGATCTATACAAGAAATTACACATTCTTGGAATCAAATTTTGTAAAAAAAAAGAAAAAAAGAGAAACCATCGGAGACCGCCCGCTGCCCGCCACCGGCCGCTGGCGCTGCACCGCCGCAGCGGGCCCGCCTGCCGCACCCCCGGGCGCAGGCCGCCGCCGCCCTCTGCCTTGCGCAGCCGGCGGCAGCGCCAGACGCCCCGGCGTGGGCCACCGCGCCGGGCTCTGGACTAGAGAAGGAGGCAGGGAGGGGGAGGAAGGGGAAGATGGGAGAGGAGATAAAGAGAGGAACGGGAGGAATTGCGCCGATCTCGATCTCAATCTGTTTTTAATGAGAGGAGAGGGAGAGGAAGGGGGAGGGGATAAGACCGATATCGCGAGCGGTTTTTCCTATTTTTAGTCCCGGTTGATATAATAACCGGGCTAAAGATCTATTTTTAATCCTAGTTATTTTACCAATCAAGATAAAATGAATAGGGTCTGACTCGGCTCGGTAACTTATTGAACCGGGACTAAAAAGATCAAAATTTAATAACGGGACTAAAATACCATTTTTACTCCCTGTTTTTTATGACCGGGACTATTTTGGTTTTTGGGAACCCGCACAGAAGATCACTTCCCTAGTAGTGGCAATTGCCCGTTAAGGCTAGACATGGCGTCATGGAGATCGATCCCAAGGTGGGGCGGCTGAGGTGGGGCGGCTTGACTGAGAACTCCATGCGGCGGGGAAGGTGTCGGTGTTCGAAACTAAAGGAGGGCGGTGGTGCCCACCGGATCCACCACGTCCAAGAATTCGGTCTAGGCCCTCTTTTTTTTATATGTACTGATTTATTATAAACCAGTACAAATTTTGTTGTTAACCCTTTTTTTCCTGAATACAAATTAAGCACCTGTAAATTAAGATTATAGGTGTTAGCTTTTATTTTTGAACTCATGTGAGGGGATAGGAGGATGGGGGAAAGGTCTATATAGGTGTCGAGTTAGTGTTTCTGGCACTTAGAAGTCAGTGTCGTCCCCTATTTGTTGTTCTGTAGTAGCAGGCAGGCGATAGAACGGCTAAAACGTATTCTACGTAATAGCCAGCAGCTACGCCTGCCTTTCAAAGATTGTGAAAAATCACGTGATTTTCACAGCAAGCATCCAACCGTCTGCTGTAGATATGATTGCGTAGCGAAATACAACGTGAAAATAAAAATCGTTTTTTTTTTCCATTAGCGGCAGTTCGATCGGCTCGCTATATCAAACCGGGCGCTCACCTCGCAGCTTAGCTAGCCGACATTGCCGACGCAGAAACGCATTAAATGCCTAGCTACCTGGGTTTCTAGGCCACCAGCTGCTTTGCAACGGTCGTTCGCTAGCTAATCTTCTCATCGTACCCAATCTTGAGATTGCATGTGCGTGCCTGCCTCTTTATATTATATAATTGCGTGTCCGCTGCGTTGTAGTTGCCCGTCGGCGTCATATCTTTTGGATGTATCACACACACTGCATGAATTAATGATTGGGGCCGGATCGATCTGCATGTATCATGGAAAAAAAATCTAAATTGGGGCTCATTGTATTTTCATTATGGAGAACATCCTTTACTCTCTGTTAGTTCTGTCCTTACCGGTTCGCTAAAGCTGGTAGTAATTGAGTAGTCAATCAAGAGCAGGTAAATAGCAGGCTATAAGCCAGCTCAATATATTTTAAGACGATAAATGAGGAGAAGAAGTACAGCGGTTATCAGATCGTTTGTAGCCAGCTGTAGTACGGGACTCCAAGACGCAGTGTTGTAATGGAAGTATCCAACTTTGATAGTGTAGTATGTAAATTATTGTAATGAATAAGCTATTAGATTGACTATAGATGAATTGGAGCTATTAGTTGCTATACTATGAATTTCTCTCAATGCATACTGTGCATTGTTGTTCAGTGGCAATGTACGAACAACAGTGCACTCATATAAATTCACTGCGGTCAAGCTAGTTAATGCCCTGGCAAAGATTTTTTTTTTTTCACACTATCACATCGAAATGTTTAAACATATATATTGAGTAATTAAATTAAAAAATTTAACTAATTACAATCAGATGCGTGTAAATTGCAAGACGAATCTTTTAAGCCTAATTGCTCCATTGATCTGACAATATGGTGCCCATAGTAATATTTGCTAATGACGGATTTATTAGGCTAATAAAATTCGTCCTCGGTAGTTTACGGAGGATTTTGTAATTTTATTTTGTTAATTAGTCACGTTTAATACTTCAAATTGTGTCATATTCCCGATGCGGGACACGCACAAACTTTACACCCTAGATCTAAACACAACCTAAGCTCATCTTTCTGTAATTTACTTTGTCCCTAGTTTCCGTCCTTAAAAAAAAAAACTAAAAGTACTCACAGACCCAACTGCATAATCGTTCTCCTTTTCTCCAACAACTCTTGCCCCCCCTTTTTTTTAAACAAAAAAAAACTGCTCTGAAAGCCCACAACCACCTATTATAGGATCGTGAAAAATGGATCCGATAAAAAAACTGATACTTTATATCTCCTAATCACATTGCAATACACGAACATAACTAATATATCAGAAAAAAAGTCAAGCTGGCATTCCTCCGTTCCATATTATAAATCGTTTGACCTTTTTTCTAGTCAAACTTATTTTATGTTCGTCAAGTTATAAGAATATAGTAGTATTTGAAAAAAAAATCTATTATCAAACAATATATTTAAGTTAGATTTCAAGTGAACCTAATTTGATGTCATTTTTTTTTTTTTTTTTTTTTTTTTTTTTTTTTTTTTTTTTTTTTTTTTTTTTTTTTTTTTTTATATGTTGCTAAATTTTCTATATGTCGTCAAACAATCAATGTCAGGATAATTAAAAACCTGGATACTGGATGTTGGTCCTTATAGTGTTGGGTGAATATATGTTACGCGACATTGCTTTTCAGGGGCACTGATGTGCCCCCCCTTCTATATGGTAAGTGAGTAGTGACTGCAGCCTGGGATGGACTGGATTGTTGGTTAGAACCTTTAATTAAATTTGCTTTTTAATGCAATTAATTACTGATAGTGAAAATCATATATAGTAACTTCAATTTCCTTCGTTCTAAAATATAAGCAGTACTATTTAATCCAGATTTACAGCTAAAATTATATGCTATATTTGGACGGTGGGAAGTAGAAGGTTAATTTACTGGGATACCTTACCTAACCAGGGAGGCAAAGTGGGATCCATATCCTCATTTGGATTTTGGACCATCGCCTTTTGTGTGGCCACTGATGAAATGAAGGGGTTGAATGCTGTTGGTACGTCGGCTTCGCCCGATGTATTTCGATAATTACGTTTCAGTCAACACTGCACCATATAATCCAGGAGCTGAATTTATATAGTGCAAGCTAGTGTAACAAATTTGTTTGTTGGCCAACTTTGCTGCAGCTAGCTAAATGACAAAAACAAGCTCATCATGAACTGTTCTCTCAAACTTTGTATTGGACTTTAGTGATCTGGTATCAATATGTCGATTTATACTGTATAGAATAAGCTGCGCTGCATCATCGTTTGCGGTATACACACGACGAACTATTTGTACGAATTAGTCCTGCTCACTCTCCGAAAGAGAGATTTAATTCAAAATTATAATGTCGATGTATGAGCTGTGTTTGCAAGCGCATACGATGTCCTGCAAGTCAAAATTTAAGGAAATATAAATCAATGAATACTCTCAAGGTTGTTGAGTTTGAAGATGTAAAAATTATATCAAACATATTTGTCTTGAAAAACTCTTATAAAAGTATATACATATTATCACTTTTAATAAATATTTTTATAGCACTAAGAAAGTCAAGTTGTGTTTTAGAGACCGTGCCGCGTCAAAACGACTTCCTTTATGAGCACGGAGTGAGTAATATGCCCATACCGGCAAATCAATTCTTCATTCTTCGTGCGGAAAAAAGGATAACCGGCCGGACCGGCTATTTAATTAACTTCTGGCTATTTGAGCTGGTATACATCACCTAGCTACAGAGATTACCAATGGTTGAGAATGCTAAGCTATTTAGCACTACTACAAAAATCGTTTTTGGTGCAAATTAACGATCAAACAATTTCACGGTGGGGTCGGTAGCACACTCTTCCTAATTAAAAGCCAAATGGAATAGTCACTTTTATTGGTGGGCTTTTCAACCATTATGTGAATCATATCGATTTTCACGGATGGCATCCCAAGGACTTGTCTATGAAAATTCGGTTTCCACATCAATGGTGGGTTCTACGGGGTGGTTTCTAGGGACTAGCTAACCACCATCGATTTTAGACTAGAAAGAACCTCCTCTTTCAAATATATTCAGCCCAAATCTACTCTATAGGCATGGCATTGAGACAAATTATGCATTTCTTAATTTGTAATTTTCTTAGACAAATGTTAGTTTAGTGATTGTGATTTTATGATATATTATTATTGTTTATATTTGTATCATATTTGAGGAATTTTGCACGCGCGCCGCGTGTTATTGAGGCTGGGAATGATAACAGGAGTAGAGCCGAGGGATGGACAGGGGAGGATCGATGGGAGTTAGCGTCTTGGATGGAGACCTTTTTTACAGTGGTTTGTCTTGATTTATATGGGGGGCATGGTTCTAGAAAACTGAATATCTAAGCTGTCTTCTTAGGAAGACCGTATGGTAAAATTAATTTTCCATACAGGTGTAGATTAAGGACCTAATCACTATTATTAGAAATGATTTATTAAGCAAAATTGGGTGTCTAGAAAAATATTTTTTTAAAATAGTGCTTGAGTCCGATACTGCTAGATCAACTATCTAGCTTTGTGATTGGCATCATGGGGCAGAGCGGAGTGTCACACTACTGAAGCCTACTTTGCCTGCATAAGATTCCAAGAGCCCCTTCTTGCAGGTTTCACAGGGTGGATGCATGTATATGTACGCCGCACATCCCAAAGAACTCACTGACAAAGAGGTGATTTTCCTATTTGGAAAGAGTAATATAGTACCATTTTGTCCTAGAAAAAATAAGTATTTCTCTGGCTTCGAATTAACCAAGTAAGTGAAAAATACTTATATTTTGGATAGATGTAATAATGAACGAACTTGACTTCGATCTAGCTGTTCAGGACATTTATATATATTACATAGCAATATATGTGAACATTTGTACGATTTTAGAAAACGTGCTGCTGTTGATAGTCCTTGTATAATTAAAGACTAAAATCCCTTTTCTGTTTTGCATTGCACTTAATGAAAACATTGACAATCGTTACAAATTCAAATATTTGTTTATACGCACACTCATCTTTTAGTCGTTGTGTCTCCAAGCTTTTATTTTATTTTTATTTCCAATTGTGTAGATTTCAAATTCCAAACTAATAGAAAGTTTGCCAGATGCATGGTAATTATGCGTAATGTAAATGTGTCAATTCTTCTTAGAATATTTTATCACTGTTAACTGATGCACGTTCTTTGATACGGATAAAAATTGTTATATATTACAAAAATAATAAAAAATATATTTTCCATGAAAATATATTACCAATCAGAAATATTTACCTTATTGATTTTATATATATGTGGCAACTATTAAGGATTTGATTGACTTTTAATAGTAAGAGTTAATGGGGTAATTTAGGATAAGACTACAATGGATGTAGGTTAAGGAGCCTGATTTCATTTACTGCTAATCACCCTAATTCTTTAAATAGTGTATAGATCGATTTGATTATTTAAGGAGTCGAAGAAGTACACAAATGGCATGCACAATTGGTTTTGTGAAATTTGATCCACCCCTATATTTGCTGAATCGAATTAGATTACATTGTAAAAATACTTGATCAAATTAGGGATAATGTATATATATATATATATATATATATTATATATTAATATATATAATATATATATATATATAATTGCTTTTACATAGATTGGTGCGTTGAATACAAGGAGAGAGATTCATCAATCGAGTGATTTTAAAGATTAGCCATAGACCGGGAGGAGAGATTCTCCGAGAGAGATGCTAGAAGAGAGTGAGGTTCAACTCGAGATCGAATTTAACTCATGTAATGTAGATTCATAGTTAGGATATGCCACATCCAGTATAGATTTGGTTTTTTTATGGGACGGAGCGAATTCATTCCACTTGAGATGGTAGAGACAGTCAGAAACTAATCATCAAAAATGCAGTTATTGCACTTCTCCTTTGCTGAGTACGGTACTTTCTTCCCTTTGTTATTGCTAGCGGTACTTCCCATTGGTTGTGGAAGGGAAAATGACCTACATATATAAGCTGGACCGAACGCCCTTACCTCATTGGCTAGCAGGTTTTTAAGGGGGTGGAAAATATCCTTTACGATCCTAAAATTGGTATCAGAGTCTAGCTAGTTCAACATCTCTGATCCAAGTATAAAGTGTGTGAAAGCCTGATAGACCGTTGGTGGCTACGGGACCTGTATACCCGAGGGACCCGTAGGGATACAGTGAGGGGCAGTAAACAATTTGAGGGTCTACACCAATATGTGAAGGGGAGATGTTAAATAGTCCATATTGTTGTGGAAGTGCAAATGACCTATATATAAGTGGGGAGCCCTCCTTTATTAGCTAGCTTTTGGGGTACAACCCTTTTACGAATCCTACATGTTATATCTATAATTATATATAGAGCTGCATTTATGTTTTAATGACGAAAGCCCGATGGCGCAACCGGTAAGAAATATAATGTGCCATTGAAAGAGCAATATATGTACATTTGAAAGAGATCTTAGGTCCTCTTTGTTTAGGCTTATAAGCCAACTTGAAATAAGTTGAAAAGTCTAAAGCCTAAACAAACAAGTTAGCTTTTTCGTTTTGGCTTTTTTCGAAGCCATAAGCCACTCTAACACTATTAAGGCCAAAAGTCTAGGTTGGATGAAGCTTTTTTGGCTTTATGGGAGATAAATGTATGACTCCACCACTAAACTTAAATCTACTGGCTTTATACATCATTAGCCAATAAGCTGAACTTAAAAGTCTAAGTCATTAAGCCTAAGCCTAAACAAAGAAAGAATGAAGCGTATTTCTTTTTTTCTTTCTAAGTCACTTCGCCAATTTAATTAGAATATATGGAGACTTCCCATGGATATACTGGATATAATTTAAGAATATAATTAATTACTGAGGGGAAAACAGGAGTGGGGATGATGCATGTGGAAAGATCAAGTTTATATATGTCTGCGAATTAATAGCTTCTCACATGGAATATGCTAATTAATCTCAAGAACATTAGCCAAAGCCCGTCACAAACAACATCCGATCCGTCGGCACTTCTTCACGGAAATAATTAAAGAAATTCCGTAATGCAAGCTATCAACTAGAAGATTGTAACATCGATTCATAATCAAGCACAGAGCAGTACCTCAGCTAGTATGGCATGGCAAAACACGTTCTGCGCATTCACAGAAGTGCTAACTCATTACATACCGTAAGTGTTTTTAGTTTTATCAGGAGTTAAATTTTCTAACTCTGGCCAAGTTTAATTTCTATGAAAATGATTATATAGAATAATAAATAAATGAAGGGTGTTTTTTTTTCCCCAAAGGGGACACTTTATTTTGGCATGTCCCCAAAGCCGAAAAAAAAAAAAAAAAAATAGGGAAAAAAACAAGATAGATCAATTTGAAATATCATTCCACATGCATTTCAAATTCAACTTATAACATAAACAAAAATTAAATTTCATGTGAATAGTGAGTTTGCACTCTGTGGAGTAATAAGTCACATACTCAAGAAATCGATATATCTTATCATTTCTTTCTGAAATTTGTTGATGATTTTTTCAGTGGCATGCATAAACAATAGGATGTCGCCTTGAGGGACAAATGACTTTCCTCAAATACACACTATCAAGACAATATATTGCATGGTTGAGATTTTCATTGAAGTAATTTGATATTATAGATCTGATTGTATGTTTTTTCTATAATTGGTTTCAAGTTAGAGAGAATTTGATTAGATTTGAAACAAAAAACTAAAATTTTCTTATGAATCAGAATAGAACCAGTCAGGGAGTACGATTAAACAGCTGAGAGCAAGTCAGCCGTAGGAGTGCTCGCCGCTGCGTCGCGCCGACTCCGGCGAGCTCTTGCCGTGCGAAGGCAGAGGCGCAGGCCATGAGACAAATAGACGAGCACATCAAACACGAATCAAATGCGAGTAATCAGCAAACAAGTTTAATGTGTTGCGCTTCTCTTTGCTAGGATATTAGAGCTTTCCTTCCCTTGATGATATACGTACTGTGGTTATATCTTGCTTTCATTGTTCTCTCACTCAATATATATGTTGCAACTAAAAGAGATACACACAACTCTATTCGCAAAACAGATATAATTAGATGAGCAGTTTAATTGTTTAAACCCCTATAAGTAATTAAGCCTTTTCATGTTTGGTTACTATATGTATATAAAGCCTACATTATGATTCAAGCCGATTTATTGGCAGGTCATAGAGTAGCCGATCGGACAGAGCAATATTAGTCGGCCTTCAAGAACAGAAAATAATGAAGTATATATTTGTTTATTTTTTTTCAAAATACTTCAATTTAGAATGAAGATTACCCAAAGAAATGCCGGGAACAATTTCCGAAAGAGTGAAGAATTAATTACACGATGCATGGGCAAGACTCAGTTATATTCAAATAACGATTCTCCACCACGGAATTATATGCACATCTGAAGAAACACCTGCGAATTACAGAGATCATCCGTACATGAATTGGATAATTGAAAAAAAAGAGAAGAGCTAGACAAATCCGTAGGTAATTAAACTTCCATAATGCATTTTGCAAGGCAAACAAAAGTAAAAAAGAATTGAAACACCGATTGATAAATCCAGCACACAAATAAACACCGCGCGCTTGTCCCAAAAATTACGTGTTACGCAGCGGCATTCGGGAGAAAGCGCTAGCCAGTTTATTAGGCTTCGACATACGAAATTAAAAAAAACAACAGAATTAGTTAGTCGCGACGTCGAATATGCATGTACAGCTGAGCTGAGAGACAATCCAGGCGTTGGGCGTGCTCGACGCCGTACTTCGGCGAGGCGCTCTTGCCGCGCGCGAAGCCGCCGCCGAGCTCATCAGCCCAGCTGCTGCGCTTCACGGCCGCACCCTGTGAGCTGCTGGATACGGAGGGCCGGCGCCGCTGCGCCGTCCGTGTTGTCCTGGCGCGCCAGCAGGCGGAGGCGAACGAACCCGTGCTCGCGTATCCTCGGCGGCGATGGCTCGCGGCGGCGCTTGGCCGACGGCTTGCGCTCGAGCTTGTGCGCGTTCTGGTGGCTGCGCCCAGCGGCCTGCGAGCTGTCAACTTGCGGTGCGCAGTACATGCAACGAGGAAGAAGCCAACGACGAAGGGCGGCGGCGGCGCAGCGGAGGCCGAGGTGTACCAGAAGGTGAGCTCCTAGGTTCATCTCGGGCCTCCTCCCTGTTAAATCCATCCGCCATTATGCGGGTTCCAACGTTTGACCACTCGTCTTATTTAAATTTTTTTTGCAAATATAAAAAACGAAAAGCTATGTTTAAAGTACTGTAGATAATAAAATAAGTCATAAATAAAATAATTAATAATTTCAAAAAAATTTGAATAAGACGAGTGATCAAACGTTATAAGCAAAAACTCAAAATCCCTTATATTATGGGACGGAGGGAGTATGTATTAATGTATATATGCTCTACGATAGAAAGCTTTGTCACTGATCATCACTATCTGCTGTAGCTGATACTGACGCCAGTAAGTAATCAAGCTCACAGCGAAACATGGCGGCTATATATGGACCCAATGCGGAAGCAATTAATAAATACTCCCTCCGTTTTAAAATGTTTGACACCATTGACTTTTTAAGTACATGTTTGATCATTCGTCTTATTCAAAAAATTTAAGTAATTATTTATTCTTTTCATATCATTTGATTCCTTGTTAAATGTACTTTCATGTACACATAGTTTTACAAATTTCACAATTTTTTTTAATAAAACAAACGGTCAAATATGTGCTAAAAAGTCAACGGTGTCGAACATTTTGAAACGGAGGGAGTATATAGTACCACGGCTGACTTAGGCACAAAAGACGATGGAGATGGTGGCCAATGGTCCTAGCTGTGATGGTGCTTGTCACTTGTCAGGCCATATTCGGGAAACAAATTGAAATGAGAGAAGGCTGTCGCTCAGATCCGACCATGAATTAACCAAATCAGGAGATAACGGGTCTGCACCTATGCTCGCCGGACGCCGGCACTATTTAAAAAAACCCATTTCGGTATCGGTTGAAAACCACACGTAGGTACTTATATTTTTCAACTGGCACCTTATAGATGGTACTGATTAGGAGGAATCAAAGGTATCGACTGAGAAACTGGCACCTGTAAGGTTTCACGAAAAAAAATGTGGCATGATACATCAACTCGATTCGAGTCGATACATTGAGTGCATTCACCCCGTGTTACATCTGAAATCAACCCCGAGTCACCCCCAAATCAATCCACAACCAAGAACAACGACCTAACAATAATCACATCTCACATAATCAACATCTAAGAATAAGGTCGACATCACAAAACATCCAAAAACATCATAGAACAGTAGAAGGTAGAGGCCAAGAACAAACCTCACAGAAAAACATACACAAATTAACAATAGAAGGATAGAGGAGAACGCAGAAGGAGAGAAGACCACCACCGCCGCGGCTATATATGGACCCAATGCGGAAGCAATTAATAAATACTCCCTCCGTTTTAAAATGTTTGACACCATTGACTTTTTAAGTACATGTTTGATCATTCGTCTTATTCAAAAAATTTAAGTAATTATTTATTCTTTTCATATCATTTGATTCCTTGTTAAATGTACTTTCATGTACACATAGTTTTACAAATTTCACAATTTTTTTTAATAAAACAAACGGTCAAATATGTGCTAAAAAGTCAACGGTGTCGAACATTTTGAAACGGAGGGAGTATATAGTACCACGGCTGACTTAGGCACAAAAGACGATGGAGATGGTGGCCAATGGTCCTAGCTGTGATGGTGCTTGTCACTTGTCAGGCCATATTCGGGAAACAAATTGAAATGAGAGAAGGCTGTCGCTCAGATCCGACCATGAATTAACCAAATCAGGAGATAACGGGTCTGCACCTATGCTCGCCGGACGCCGGCACTATTTAAAAAAACCCATTTCGGTATCGGTTGAAAACCACACACGTAGGTACTATATATATTTTTCAACTGGCACCTTATAGATGGTACTGATTAGGAGGAATCAAAGGTATCGACTGAGAAACTGGCACCTGTAAGGTTTCACGAAAAAAAATGTGGCATGATACATCAACTCGATTCGAGTCGATACATTGAGTGCATTCACCCCGTGTTACATCTGAAATCAACCCCGAGTCACCCCCAAATCAATCCACAACCAAGAACAACGACCTAACAATAATCACATCTCACATAATCAACATCTAAGAATAAGGTCGACATCACAAAACATCCAAAAACATCATAGAACAGTAGAAGGTAGAGGCCAAGAACAAACCTCACAGAAAAACATACACAAATTAACAATAGAAGGATAGAGGAGAACGCAGAAGGAGAGAAGACCACCACCGCCGGTACTCACCATCGCTGTCTGCTCGCCTGCCCACCACCGTTAAGGCTGGACCTGGCCGTCATGGAGATCGATCCCAAGGTGGGGCGGCTGACCGAGAACTCCACGCGGCGGGGAAGGTGTCGGTGTCTGAAACTAAAGGAGGGCGGTGGTGCCCACCGATCCACCACCGTCAAGACCCGGTCTAGGCCTCTCTTTTTATATTACCTGATTTATTATAAAACCAGTAGAAATATTTGTTGTACCCTTTTTTCTCAATAAAATTAGCACCTGTAAAGATTATAGGTGTTAGCTTTTATTTTTGAACTCATGTGAGGGGTATAGGAGGATGGGGGAAAGGTCTATATAGGTGTCGAGTCTAGTGTTTCTGGCACCTATAGAAGTCAGTGTCGTCCCCTATTTGTTGTTCTGTAGTAGCGCAGGCGATAGACGGCTAAAACGTATCTACGTAATAGCCAGCAGCTACGCCTGCTTTTCAAGGATTGTGAAAAATCACGTATTTTCACAGGCAAGCATCCAACCGTCTGTGTAGATATATTGCGTAGCGAAATAACGTGAAAATAAAAATCGTTTTTCCAGTAGCGGCAGTTCGATCGCCTCGCTATATAAAACCGGCGGCTCACCTCGCAGCTAGCTAGCCGACATGCCGACCAGAACGCACAATGCCTAGCTACCTGGGTTTCTAGCCGGCCACCAGCTGCTTTTGCAACCGGTCGGTTCGTACGTTAATCTTCTCATCGTACCCAGATTGCATGTGCGTGGCTGTCTCTTTATATATTATATATTGCGTGGTCCGGCCGGGCGTTGTTAGTGCCAGTCGACGTCATATATTTGGATGTATCACACACACCTGCATGAATTAATGGATCTGGCCGGATCGATCTTGCATGTACAAGGAAAAAAAATTAAAATGGGGCCATTGTATTTCCCATTATGGAGACATCCTTTACTCTCTGTTAGTTTGTCCTTACCGGTTTCGCTAAAGCTGGTAGTAAGTGAGTAGTATCAGAGCAGGTACAATAGCAGGCTATAAGCCAGCTACAAATATATTTTAAGAAGATAAATAAGGAGAGAGAAGTACAGCGGGCTACAGATCGATTTGTAGCCAGCTGTAGTACGGACTCCAAGACGCAATGTGTGTATGACAGGTGGAACCAACTATTGATAGTGCAGTATGTAACTATTGTATGAATGAGCTATTAGATTGACTATAGATGAATTGGAGCTAGTAGTTGGCTATACTACTGAACTTGCTCTCAATGCATACTGTGCATTGTTGTTAGTGCAATGTACGAACCAACAGTGACACTCAATAAATCACTGCCGGTCAAGCTAGTTAATGCCCTGGCAAGAATTTTTTTTCACACTATCACTTCTAATGTTTGAACATATATATGGAGTATTAAATTAATTTTTTTTAACTAATTACACAGATTGCGTGTAAATTGCAAGACGAATCTTTTAAGCCTAATTGCTCCATGATCTGACAATATGGTGCCACAGTAAATATTTGCTAATGACGGATTAATTAGGCTTAATAAATTCGTCTCGTAGTTTACAGGAGGATTTTGTAATTTGTTTTGTTATTAGTCTACGTTTAATACTTCAAATTGTATAAATATATCCGATGCGACACGCCAAAACTTTACACCCCTAGATCTAAACACAACCTAAGCTATCTTTCTGTATTACTTTAGTCCTTGTTCCGTCCTTAAAAAAAAACTCAAAGTATTCACAAGAACCCAACTGCATAATCGTTCTCCTTTCCTTCCAAACAAACCTCTTGCCCCCCCTTTTTTTTTAAAAAAAAAACGGCTCTGAAAAAGCCCCCACAACCCAACCTATATATAGATCGTGAAAAATAGGATCCGAAAAAAAACCTGAATACTATTTATATCTCCTAATCACATTGCAATACACGAACATAACTAATATATCAGAAAAAAAAGTCAAGCTAGCCACTTCCTCCGTTCCATATTATAAATCGTTTGACCTTTTTTCTAGTCAAACTTATTTTATGTTCGATCAAGTTTATAAAAGAATATAGTAGTATTTGAAAAAAAAACATATTATCAAAAATATATTTAAAGTTAGATTCAATGAACCTAATTTGATGTCTTATATGTTGCTAAATTTTTCTATATGTCGTCAAACAATCAATGTCAGATAATTATAAAACCTGATACTGATGTGTCCTTATCAGTGTTGGGTGAAGTATATGTATACCGCGAACTTGCTTTTCAGGGGCACTGATGTGCTCTTCTGTGGTAGTGAGTAGTGACTGCAGGCCTGGGCTGGACTGGATTGGGTTAGAACCTTTAAATTAATTTGCTTTTTATGCAATTAATTAGCTGATAGTGAAATCATATATAGTACTTCAATTCCTTCGTTCTAAAATATAAGCAGTACTATTTATCCAGATTTACAACGAAAAATTGCATGCTATATTTTGGAACGGTGGGAGTAGAAGGTTAATTTACTGATACCTTACCTAACCAGGAGATGCAAGTGGGATCCATATCCTCTTTTGGATTTTGGACCATCGCCTTTTGTGTGGCCACTGATGAAATGAAGGGGTTGATGCTGTTGGTACGTCGGCTTCGCCCGATGTATTATCGATAATTACGTTTCAGTCATGCACGCATATATATCCAGGAGCTGACATATATATAGTGCAAGCTAGTGTAAACAAATTTGTTTGTTCGGCCAACTTTGCTGCAGCTAGCTAGCACATGACAAAAATCAAGCTCATCATGAACTGTTCTCTCAACTTTGTATTGGATTTAGTGATCTGGTATCATATGTCGTATTTATACTGGTATAGAATAAGACTGCGCTGCATCATCGGTTTGCAGGTATACACACGACGAACTATTTGTACGAATTAGTCCTGCTTCTCTCCGAAAGAGAGATTTAATTAAAATTATAATGTTGATGTATCGAAGCTAGTGTTGCAAGCGCATATGATGTACTGTAGTCAAATTTTAGGAATATAAATCATGAATATTAATATAACTCTCAAGTTGTTGAGTTTGAAAATGTAAAAATTATATGAATAGATTTGTCTTGAAAAATGCTTTAATAAAAGTATACATATATCACTTTTCAATAAATATTTTTATAGAAACAAGAAGTCAAAGTTATGTTTTGGAGACCTGTTGACAGAAAACACGAGGCCTGGGAGATCTGCTTAACTCCAGTGCAGGTCCAAAACTCGCCTTCGCACATCAACCTGAGCACGACGTCGCGCACAAGTTGTATCGTAAGAATCGGCTATACCAGCTTATTCAGCTTAACTCGACCTTAGCCGATCCTAGCCGTAGCCGATCCTAACCGTAGCCGATCCAGACTCCAGCCGACTCTTGCTCTGTTCCAGAACTCGATCTCCGCCTCCAACTCTTCTCGGACCAAATCCCCTTTCCTGATACGAATACTTACCAAATTTGGTTGTTAACAAGACCGTGTCGTTGTCCAGAACGACTTCCTTTATGAGCACGGAGTGAGTATATGCCATACCGCAATCAATTCTTCATTCTTCCTGCGGAAAAAGGATAACCGGCCGGACCGGGCTATTTAATTAAATTCTGGCTATTTGAGCTGGTATAACTCACCTAGCTACAAGATTAACCAATGGTGAGAATGCTAGCTATTAGCACTACTACAAAAATCGTTTTGTGCAAATTAACGATCGAAACAAATTTTCACGTGGGTCGGTAGACCACTCTTCTAATTAAAAGCCAATGGAAATAGTCAACTTTTATTGGTGGTTTCAACCATATGTGAATCATATCGATTTTCACGGATGGCATCCCATGACTTGTCTATGAAAATTCGGTTTCCACATCAATGGTGGTTCTACGGGGTGGTCTAGGGACTAGCTAGACCACCATCGATTTTAGACTAGAAGAACCTCCTCTTTCAAATATATTCAGCCCAAATCTACTCTATAGGCATGGCCAATTGAACAAATTATGCATTTTTGTAATTTGTAATTTTCTTAGACAAATGTTAGTTTTAGTGGATTGTGATTTTATGATATATTATTGTTATATTTGTATCATATTTGAGGAAATTTTGCACGCGCGCCGCGTGTATTTGAGGATGGGAATCGATACAGGAGTAGAGGCCGAGGGATGGACAGGGAGATCGATGGGGAGTTAGCGTCTTGGATGGAGACCTTTTTCGTGGTTTGTCTTGATTTTAATAGGCTATGGTTCTAAAAAACTGATATATAAGCTGTCTTCTTAGGAAGACCGTATGTAAAAATTAATTTTTTCATACAGGTGTAGATTATAGGACCTAATCACTATTATTAGAAATTGATTTATTAAGCAAACCTGGGTGTCTAGAAAAAATATTTTTTTAAAATAGTGTTGAGTACCGATACTGCTAGTATCACTACTACTAGCTTGTGATTGGCATCATGGGGCAGAGCGGAGTGTCACACTACTGAAGCCTACTTTGCTGCATAAGATTCCAGAGCCCTTTTGCAGGTTTACAGGGTGGATCAAGTCATATGTACCCACATCCCCAAAAGAACTCACTGACAAAGAGGTGATTCTTCCTATTTGGAAAGAGTAATTAGGTACCATCTCTGTCCTAGAAAATAAGTATTTCTGGCTTCGAATTAAAACAAGTAAGTAAAAAATACTTATATTTTAGGATAGATGTAATAATGAACTAACTTGAACTTCGATCTAGCTGTTCAGGACATTTATATTATATTACTATAAGCAAATATATGTGGACATTTGTACGATTTTAGAAAACGTGCTGCTGTTGATAGTCTTGTATATTAGACTAAAATCCCTTTTCTCTTTTGCATTGCACTTAATGAAAAACATGACAATCGTATACAAATTCAAATATTTGTTTATCACGCACACTCATCTTTTAGTCGTTGTGTCTCCAAGCTTTTTATTTTATTTTATTTCCCATTGTGTAGATCAATTCAACTAGAAAGTTTGCCAGATGCATGGTACATTATGCGTAATGTTAAATGTTGTCAATTCTTCTTAGAATATTTTATCACTGTTAACTGAATGCACGTTCTTTGATACCGATAAAAATGTGTTATAATATTACAAAAATAAATAAATAATATATTTTCCATGAAATATATTACCAATCAGAAATATTTACCTTATTGATTTTATATATATGTGGCACCTATTTAAGATTTGATTGACTTTTAATAGTAAGAGTTAATGGGGTAATTTAGATAACTACAATGGAGTAGGTAAGGAGCCTGATTCATTTACTGCTAATCACCCTATTCTTTAAAATAGTGTATAGATACGATTGATATTTAAGGAGTGAGAAGTACACAAATGAGCATGCACAATTGGTTTTGTGAAATTTGATCCACCCCTATATTTGCTGATCGAATTAGATTAATTGTAAATACTTGATCAATTAGAGGATATGTATATATATATATATATATATATATTATATATTAATATATATATATATATATATATATATTGCTTTTACATAGATTGGTGCGTTGAAACAGAGAGAGATTCATCAATCGAGTGATTTTTAAAAGATTAGCCATAGACCGGGAGAGAGAATTCTCCGAGAGGGATGCTAGAAGAGAGATGAGTCAACTCGAGATCGAATTACTCATGTTATGTCCAGATTCATAGTACTAGGATATGCCACATCCAGTACTAGATTGGTTTTTTATGGGACGGAGCGAGTACATTTCACTTGAGACAGGTAGAGAGCAGTCGGAAACTAATCAATCAAATGCAGTATTGCACTTCTCCTTTGCTAGAGTACGGTACTTTCTTCCCTTTGTTAATTGCTAGCAGTACTTCCCATTGGTTGTGGAAGGGAAAATGACCTAATATATAAGTGGAGAAACCCCTTACCTCATTGGCTAGCTAGGTTTTAAGGGGGTGGAAAATATCCTTTACAATCCGAAAATTGGTATCAGAGTTTAGCTAGTTCAACATCTCTGACCCAAGGTATAAAGTGTGTGAAAGCCTGATGGACCATTGGTGCCTACGGGACCTGTATACCCGAGGGACCGTAGGGATACAGTGAAGGGGCAGTAAACAACTGAGGGTCTACACCAATATGTGAAGGGGAGATTGTTAAATAGTCCCATATTGGTTATGGAAGTGCAAATGACCTAATATATAAGTGGGGAGCCCCTCACTTCATTAGCTAGCTTTTAGGGTGACAAAACCCCTTTACGATCCTACATGTTATTATCTATAATTATATATAGAGCATGCATTTATGTTTTATGATCAAGAGCCCGATGGCACACTGGTAAGAAATATATGTGCCATTGAAAGAGCAATATATGTACCATTGAAAGAGCATCTTTATGTCCTCTTTGTTTAGGCTTATAAGCCAATTTATAAGTTGAAAAGTCTAAGCCTAAACAAACAAGTAGCTTTTTCGTTTGGCTTTTTCGAAGCCATAAGCCACTCTAACACTATTAAGCCAAAAGCTAGGTTGGATAAGCTTTTTTGGCTTATGGGAGATAAATGTATGACTCCACCACTAAACTTAAATCTACTGGCTTATAAATCATATAAGCCAATAAGCTGACTTAAAAATCTAAATCATTAAGCCTAAGCCTAAACAAAGAAAGAATGAAGCGTATTTCTTTTTTCTTTTCTAAGTACTTCCAAATTTAATTAGAATATATGGAGATTCCCATGGGTATACTGGAATAATTTCTAAGAATATAATTAATTACTGAGGGGAAAACAGGAGAGGGATGATGCATGTGGCAAGATCAGTTATATATGTACTGCGAATTAATAAAGCTTCTCACATGGAATATGCATAATTAATCTCAAGAACAATTAGCCAACAAGCCCGTCAACAAACACATCCGATCCGTCGGCACTTCTTCAGGGAAATTAATTAAGAAATTCCGTAATGCAAGCAAACTCAACTAGAAGATTGAACATCGATTCATAATCAAGCACAGAAGCAGTACTCGTACGTATGGCATGGCAAAACACGTTCTGCGCATTCACAGAAGTAGCTAACTCCATTCCATACCGTAAGGTGTTTTAGTTTTATCAGGAGTTAAATTTTTCTAACTCTGGCCAAGTTTAATTTATATGAAAATGATTATATAGAATATCAAATAAATGAAGGTGTTTTTTTCCCTCAAAGGGACACCCTTTATTTTTTCATGTCACCCAAAAGCCAAAAAAAAAACTAGGGAAAAAAACAAGATAGATCAATTTGTGAAATATCATTCCACATTGCATTTTCAAATTCAACTTATACACATAAACAAAAATTATAAATTTGAATGTGAATAGTGAGTTGCATCTGTGGAGTAATAAGTCACAACTCAGAAATCGATATATCTTATCAATTTCTTTCTCAAATTTGTTGATGATTTTTTCAGTGGCATGCATAAAACAATAGGATGTCCCTTGAGGGACAAATGACTTTCCTCAAATAAACACACTATCAAGACATATATTGCATGGTTGAGATTTTCACTGAAGTAATTTGATATTATAGATCTGATTGTATGTTTTTCTATAAATTTGGTCAAAGTTAGAGAGATTTGATTAGATTTGAACAAAACTAAAATTTCTGATGATACAGAAATAGAACAGATCAGGGAGTACGATTACACAGCCTGAGAGACAAGTCCAGCCCGTAGGAGTGCTCGCCGCTGCCGTCGCCGCCGTACTCCGGCGAGCTCTTGCCGTGCGAAGCAGAGGCGCAGGCCATGAGACAAATAGAGAGCACAGTCAAAAACCAATCAAATGGGAGTAATCAGCAAACAAGTTTAATGTGTTGCGCTTCTCCTTTGCTAGGATTATTAGAGCTTTCTTCCCTTGTCATGATATAACTGTGTTATATCTTGCTTTCATTGTTATCTACTACACATATATATAGTTGCAACTAAAAGAGATACACAACTCTATTCGCAAAACAGATATAATTAGATGAGCAAGTTTAATTGTTAAACCCATAATAAGTAATTAAGCCATTTTCATGTTTGGTTACTATATGTATATAAAGCCTACATTTATGATCAAGCCGATTTCATTGGCAGGTATAGTAGCCGATCGACAGAGCATATTAGTCGGCTTCAAGAACAGAAATAATGAAGTATATATTTGTTTATTTTTTTTTTCAAAATACTTCCAATTTAGAATGAAGATTCCCAAAGAAATGCGGGAACAATTTCGAAGAGGAGAATTAATTACACGATGCATGGCAAGATCAGTTATATTCGAATAACGATTCTCACACGGAATTATATGCGCAATCTGAAGAACACCTGAATTACAGAGATCATCCGTAAATGAATTGGATAATTGAAAAAAAAAGAGAAGAAGCTAGAACACATCCGTAGGTAATTAAACTTCCATAATGCATTTTGCAGGCAAACAAAAGTAAAAGATTGAAACACCGATTGATAAAATCCAGCACACAATCACACCGCGCGCTTGTCCCAAAAATACGTTGTTCACGCAGACGCATTTCGGGAGAAAGCGCTAGCCAGTTTATTAGGCTTGGATATACCGAAATTAAAAACAAACCAACAGATTAGTTAGAATCGCGACCGTCGAATATGATGATTACTACAGCCTGAGGCTGAGAGACAAATCCAGGCCGTGGGCGTGCTCGATGCCGTACTCCGGCGAGGCGCTCTTGCCGCGCGCGAAGCCACCGCCGAGCTCATCACCCAGCTGCCGCGCTTCCACCGGCCGCACCCTGTGAGCTGCTGGAACGGAGGGCCCGGCGCCGCTGCCGCCGTCCGTGTTGTCCTGCTGCGCCAGCAGCCGGAGCGAACGACCGTGCTCGCGCATCTCGGCGGCGATGGCCTCGCGGCGGCGCTTGGCGAGGCTGCGCTCGAGCTTGTGCGCGTTCTGGTGGCCGCCGAGCGCCTGCGAGCTGTGGAACTTGCGGTCGCAGTACATGCAGAGGAAGAATCCGACGAAGGGCGGCGGCGGCGGCGACGGCGACGGCGGAGGGGTGTAGCAGAGGGTGAGCTCTAGGTTCATCTCGGCCTCCTCCTCCCTGTTGTTCACCGCCATTATTAGACTATCTAGCTATAAGCTATACGCACCTGCGCCTATGCCTGTGTGTTTATATATGTTGGCGGCAGTAATTACTCTATGGATGTAAGTATAGATGGCCTTTTGGCCCGCCCGGCACGGCCCGGCCCAGTAGGTTCCTTGTGGTGGAACCAGCCCACCCGGGTTCAAATCCTAGATTTGACACGGGTGCTCGCATTTACGGCTAATTATTCTTTCAGTGGTAGGCGACGTACCCGTCGACAGCGAGGCGCCTGTAGTGACTTCGTCAATCTCAAGATATGCCGGCCCAGTCTTCCGGAGGTGCTCATAGGGGTAGGGTGTACGTGTGTGCGTTCATAGGGTGAGTGTGCGCACGTTGTGAGCGCCTGCGTTTGTACTGTGATTCTCAAAAAAAAAAAAGAAAGCATGGTAGAAAGAAAACATTTTTTTAGGTAGCTTATAAACAGACATTTCTCAACCCGTCTCTAGCCGATATGGCCCTAAAGAAATCAGGAATTTTTTTATGGTGGACTAGAAATCTGAGATAAGCGGATATATATTTTATGAATCCATCGAACATACGTTTTTTATTGGCTATTTCTTAAGACAGCAGCATGTGAAAACAATTTTAGCATGTGACTGTCAAGACAATTGCCTTTATTGTTGAAATACGGTATAAAAAATAAAATAGAATCAAGCTGCTAGGCAACCGCGCTCTCAATTTTTTTTAAGTACCTAAAAATGAATGTGAGACTTGCATTTGATTTGATCTAATGGATAAGATTCAATCCTACTACACCTGGTAGTAGATGTAGTATAATTTGTGGACAGGTAATGTTGGAAATATAGTAGATGGCATTGTGATGAATTTGTAGTTAGCTTAGGGGTAAGTTCGTAATCCGGTCTACTGGTCAATAAGCCCGATTGGTTCACAACTGCAGCGCTAGGGTTATAGTACGGGGGGATGGCGATGAGTCACAAGATTGCTATCTCACGCGTACGCACCAGCTGGCGCCCGCCTCCGTAGCGTGCTTTCATTCCTTCTTTTTTTTTTTTGGTTTTCTTTCTGATTTGGCTCCCCTTCCCTTGTCGCATTTTTCTTTTTCTTTTTACGCGGTTTTTTTCCAATTTTTTTAATCTCTAGCATACGTGTTTTCAAATCTCATTTGAAAGTTTTCAAATATTAATTTTAAAGTTTTCCAATTTGAATAGAAAGTTTTCAAATATTGATTTGAAAGTTTTCAAATTTTGACCTGAAAGTTTTAATTTCAACTTGAAAGTTTTAAAATTTGAGTTGATAGTTTTTTAAATTTGAGTTGAAAGTTTTCAAATTTGTGTTGAAAGTTTTCAAATTTTTAGTTAAATTTTTTCGAATTTCGAGTTGAAAGTTTCTTAAATTTAACTGAAAAGTTCAAATAAAATTTGAGTCTAGAGTTTCAAATTTGAAGTTGAAAGTTTAAAATTTTCAAGTAGAAAGTTTCGAAATATGGGATATGGCATTCAAATTTTTTATAGAAAATTTTAATTTTCGTTGGAAAGTTTTATTTTTATTAGTCGAAAAAGAGAAAATCTTAACTTAAACATGGTAATTATTCAAAACAAATTTCATTAATTATGTTAGATGGTAATTATCCAAAACAAATTCTGTTAAGTACTCCAACAAACCTACGTGCAAAGAAAAGGAGCCACGTGTTTCTCGGGTTTCGGTCAGATTGGAAACCGCATGCGCGCGAGTTCCCTCGCCGGCGCGTACGCGCGGGTTAGAAACCCCCGACAGTCGTGGTCTTGAGAAATGAGATGCGAAAGCTGGCTGAAGCATCTAGGCCCCGTTGTTAATTTTGGTGTTTAATGACAAGCACTAATTATGGATTAACTAATTATGGACTAACTATTCTTTTGAGTTATACATTTCTGATAGGACCACAAAATGTGTATGCCATGGATGATCACCGAGGATTAAAATCTATGAGGCAAAGCAAAAGGAATGAAGACGGTAAAACTAGCAGTTTTATTTTAATTTATCGAGGTATTGGGCGATCAAATTTTACTAGACTTATTTATAGCTTCACCTTACTATCAAGTGGGTAATGACCTAAACAAAGAGATGATCAAAATGCCACATTAGGTCATTTGCATTTGGACTTGGTTTGACTATTTTTATACGTGCATCCTCTGACCATGGCCGGTCTGACCGCCTGCCCCATACCGCTCTAACCAGCGTGTGTTGGTCGGTTTGACCGGGCCGGGTTCGATCTGACCAGGCCCCCTCTGAGCCAGTTGGACACCCCTAGCATGGCAATCCAGAACCGCTAGAGCCTTAGGCAGTCTGACCGGCCGGCCTATGGTGGTCAAACCGTGCTAGAGTTGGCATGCGTATTAAATGCACTCTAACGGCTAGTTTTTTAGCCGTTACACTGTTGGGCGGTCCGATCGGCCACCATATGGTGGTCTGACCTGCAAGCAACCGAGGTTAGGGATTTCGACCTAAATAGATAGTTTTTGCGGATTGGATTGGGGTATAAATACACCCCATCAGCAGCAAAGGGACTCTCTTGGCACTTGCTTTATTTGCATACACCCCTTGCATCTTCTCTCACACTCTCATGAGCTTGTGTTAATCCATTTTGTGTGTTTGAGAGTTGACTGAGCTAAGAATCAAGTGCATTGCTTCATTGTAGAGCTAGTGTGGCACTTGATCATCTCCGAGCCAGGTCATTGCTTGTTACTCTTGGAGGTTGCCGCCTCCTAGACGGCTTGTAGAGGTGTTGCCCGGTGACCTCTCCAAGGAGATTGTGGAGAAGGCCTAGTGCCGGTTTGTGAGTGGTTTGGAGTTCATCACCTTCGGAGTGAACGAAGAACTACCCTAGTGATCGAGACTCTGGTAGTCCACTTCGTGAGCCGGCTCCCACCTTGCCCACCCCTTGACGAAGGGGGCCTGCGGTGGCTTCGTGGTTTTGAGCGGTAAAGTTGAACTCGCCTCAACGGGAATTAGGAAACCGGTGAATTTCTGAACCTCGGGTGAAAAATTCCTTGTCTCTTGTCTCATTTACTTATTGCATTTACTTTTGTGCAATTTATATTCATAAAGATATACTTGAGCCCTTATCACCATAGGATTGTAAAACATAACCGAGTTGCTTAGTTAGTCTTATCCTTCACCAAGCCCAGCAATTTAGGTTAGTTTCTATTGGGTGCTATTTTTTTTAATATCGCCTATTCACCCCTTTTAGTTGACATCTCGATCCTACACTAGCCGAGAGGGAGAACAAAGGCGAGGCAAGGCAAGGCGAGATGCTGCAGTGCTGTTGGGTGTGAGTGCACGACGAAGGCCGCCGCACATCACACATATGGCAATGCCGTCAGTTTGATATTGGTGATGAGATCATGTTAGAGGACTTTGCTAGTACACCTGTTTCAGTCGTAGCATCAGGTTTAGCAACACCTAATGGAAGGGGGACGATACATATCAGCATCTAACTAAGGCAGGGCGGGAAGGTGATCAAACTGATGTAGGGTTTCAAGACCGTCGTAGCCATCTGGCAACGACACGACCCTCGCACTATAGCGACGACAAGTGCGGAGACGAACGATGTGGGGCCACGGGCCTAGGCGCGTGGACCCCCTAAACCCCTTAGAGAGCCACCTCGCCGACGATGGTGGCATGGTGCCGCGCCGCGTCCTGCTCGAGATGAACCAGGAGGTGGTCCATGTTGTGCTCGCCTACAAGCGTGGCGTGTGGTGGAGCATTGTCATCGACGTGGCCCTCGCGCTGCAGCGGCAACGAGAGTGGGAACGACACGGAGCCGCAGGGCAGGCCAGGCACGTGGGACCCCTCGACCCCCCAGAGAGTCGGCGACGGCGGCGACAGCGGTGGCGGGTGCGGTGGTTGCGTCGGAGCTGTATGCAAGCTGGACTTGGCAGGCATCGTACTTTGACAACTGTTTCTCTCTCCATTTCCATTGGATATCCACGTTCTTACAATATTCCCTAGCTAATTACATTTTTTTAGTGTCCTATCGCAAATTTTGGTAAAAATCGGGGGATGCTAGCAGCCCAGCAGTCCAGTACGCGTTGACCTGGAACGAATATGGACAGTAACGTTAACGTTTTTCTTTTGCATGCAAGCTGCAAAGTATATGTACTCCAACATGGCTTTTACAGTTTTACTGATTACTGACGAAAGTAAGACTTACTCCCTCCGTCCCATAAAAAACCAATATAATATTGGATGTGACACATTCTACTACTACGAATCTAAACATACCTCTGTCACTACGAATCTAAATATACCTCTGTCCAAATTTATTGTACTAGAATATGTCGTCCAATCCTACATTCGTTTTTTTGGGACGGAGGGAGTACGCATGCATGTCGGCACGTCGGAAATACATTGATAAAAAAACAGTTTTCCAGACACATGATAACCTATTTATACTTGTGTTTTTCAGTTAGTCTTTAGTCAAGAGCACGTAGAAATCAGGTTTTTCTACTGGACGGAAATCTTAAAGAATTTTCTCACTAAAATACATTTTTTACAGGTTATTTGTTATGTTTGTTAAGTTAGCCCCATGTAAAAACAATTTTTCACACGCGGCACAACCGCCTAACATTGTTCAAATATGATAAACAAGTCCAGCGGCTATATATGCATCACTGCACTGTATAAAATATGATATAAAAATGGCACATTTCTTATCAACACGTATGCAATCATTCAGATTACCTCCATTCAGAGCCACCTTCATATTTACTTCACATTGACAAACATAGAAAATTAATTCTAAGTCATACACATGGCCCACATCCAAGGGCGGATCCAACGTGGATACCCCCCAGAGCACCCCCTACAATTTTTTCATCATAAATGATAAACTAAAGGTCCCTACATGGCTGGAGGTTGAATAAACTGTGTAATTGAGCCTCCCCCCTCCCAATTTGTTGTTCCTGGATCCGCCACCACATCCACTTCCACACTTGATGCGAATTACATATTCACATACGCAGAGTTTAAAGCCATACAAATTCAATCTCCATATATGGCTTGCATGAAATATATAATATAATTTATACCTAAGATGCCGATTCTAAACATTTCCTCAATATTAATCAATCCATATATGCAAACACTTCAATTTTTGCATTAACATGTTGATCCATTACGTCTCTAAAGATTGTGACATGGTTTTGCTCCAAATAAAAACATATGAAGGACCAATGTTTGTAATCATCAACATAATAGGTAAGAGTAAGTGAACATCCGTGTACCCAAACTTATTCATTATCTCAAGTAAGATGTATTAGACGCTAGCTTCGGTTAGTATCTTCCGAGCATCACCTTATACATAGAATACTAATATAAGAACTATTAGTAACAATAAATCTGAAAAGAATGTATCTGAAAAATACGAGGTTATTTAACCACTTCAATCGGATGGGCATTGTAAAGCTTACATCATCATTATCTTCAAACATTTTAGTTTCATCATTATCTTCAATCGGATGTATTTATCCTGTTTACATAGGCTGACCCCCCCTTCCCTAGTGAACTTAATTAATGAAGATCATTTTTTCCTTTTTTACCGTCTGTAAATTTAGTTTAGGGTTGGGCTGCAAACAATCGTTTTTCTACTAATGATATATTCCCCATAATAGCAAAACTGAAATTAACCATCCTCGTTGGGGTTTTGGACCATCTCACCACGTGCTTGTGGTCTTAACATCGAGCGAGAAACAGCAACGGCCCGGCTTTTGATGAAGTGCAAGTGTTATTGGTGCTCGTTGGTGTGTCGGGTTCGGCTGATGTATTGATCGTTACTTTTCGGTTACCCAGGACCGGACATATTACTGCAAGTGTATCCGCAACTTTTGGGCCAACTTGGACATGACAAAATCAAGCTTATCGGTACTTCTTTTAAATGCTATATAGTGGTTAGGTAATTAATCTACGTCCTAACTATCTCCACTGTAATTTTATACTACCTCCATCACATAATAAATATATATTTCTCTAGGATTTAAATTCGTTTTAATATAGTTATCTTAATAGAGTACTAATTGTCTCATCAATCGCTTCTCATTTAAATTTGTTCATATTCTACCCCCCTCAACTACCCTCCCACTCGTACCTATAAATCATTTAATAAATGAAGAGTAGCATAGTCCTTTTTCTCAAACCATAATATATACTAAACAACTTAGAATTATAACTATTTTGGGATGGTGTTAGTAAGTTACAACTTCAACTTTTTTAAAATATATCAAATCTAGGTAGATAGACGCATACAAAATCAAATCATGTTAAGGTGAATATTCTCCAAAGGAAAAGTATGAATAACGTTTTCCATAGAAAAAATATATTTACTTTAATTAATACTGTAAAATATTTTTCCTTTATATGTAGCGGAAGGGCGAAATAGGTGCACTCACTGACTGACTCTGTGTATATTATATACCAACAAGGCCATGATAAGATCGATAACTCGATAAGCTGCCAAACGATCCGGTTTATTTTTTGAACCAACCGGCAAAGGATCCGGTTTATTTTAGTGCCTCACATTAATTTGATGGGGAGACATGCATGACATCTTAACTCGGAATTTAGTCATCTAAACACTATTTAGTATGCAGTGACGACTGACGACACAGATATCCCCGCTGTGCAGTTGAATATATGGACCATGTACATACACATATACTACCTCCGTCTTTTAATATATCTGACGCAGTTGATTTTCTGATAAACGTTTAACCATTTGTCTTATCCAAAATTTTTATGCAAATATAAAAAAATCATAGAAACATTCGACAATAAATCAAATTATAATAATAAAAAATAATTATATAATTTTTTTCAATAAAACGAATGGTTAACCGTATCTTAAAAGATCATCGGTGTTATATATTAGGAAACGGAAGGAGTATGTAGCAGAAAGCTTAACTTGTTACTATCAGTTATGTAACTGATACTGACGCCACTAAGTAATATACGACGCTCATGGGAAAGATGGCTATGGACCCAATACCGGGGAATGATTCTATCGCTCGACGGATGTCCCATTGTGTATTCTCTTATCCCAAATCTAACATAGATAACTGTAAAAGGTTTTAATTCGATAATATAAAGTATAGTGATATCTTCACTTCAAATTCAACGTATACATTAAGAAAAAAAGAGACAAATTGTGAATATATAGTACAGCTCGTAGTCATATACTGAATTTTTGTTTTTTATATATCAGTGTGTGAGTTAAGTTTGAATGTAAAGTTTTACAGACTAGTAGATACCTCCGTTCATGATTATAAGGGATTATTTCCTATTTAGCACTAAGGAAGAGAAAAATAAGTACATCTAAGGATATACAGGGATTAGAGATGGTAGGACTGGGGATTAGTAGTTTAGTACTAGTACTACATGTGATTTTCTCTATTTGTGTTTCTAGATGTGAAAGGATGGGAGTAGGATTACTAATGGTTGTTGTACTCATCCTCTCGAGACAAGCAAAATCCTCTATAGTTACAACTTACAAACCTATGAACTAAAATCCGCTATAAATGTGGACAGAGGAGTACGTTGTATCAGTGTTGTCAGATTGTTGGAGAATTTCTTATAGCTATTTAAATGTCTTCCAAACAAAATGGAGAGGAGATTCACTTTGATGTAGAGGCCGGGCTTTTAACCCGTTATTCAAAAAAAAAGAAAAGAAAATTCCCGGCCTCTGAGCGATCAAAATATGTTTGCTGACTTGCTCCAATACGCGCAAAAAGATGAGAAGGTGGCCAACGTCCTAGCTGGTGCATGCATGAGTCCATATATCGCAATTCCGCGGCTGGCTTCAGGCACAAAAAGAGATGGTGGCCATATGGTCCTAGCTGGTGCATGCATGCAGTCCATATCGCCCCCAATGCATGCAGGAGAGAAGGCCGTGGCTCTGCCCCGCCGACCTTAGAGCAGGTATAATGCCAGCTGCAAATATATTTTAAGTAGAATAATGAAAGAGAGAGAAGGGCAGCTGGCTACAGATTCGTAGCCAGCTGCAGCACGGACTCCAAGACGCAGTGTGTGTATGACAGGTGGGACCAGGTATTAATAGTGTAGTATGTAACTATTGTATGAATAAGCTATTAGATTGACTATAGATGAATTGGAGCTAGTAGTTGGCTATACTATTGAACTTGCTCTTAGTCCTGCTTTGGACAACTGGGACTCCGTCCGTGGACAGCGAAAGCAGCAGAGATAAACGGGCCTGTAAGCTAGTAGTATGTTCAATGCTTCTAGTACTTGGTGCTGGTGCTATATATGGTAACCACTACAAATTGAAAATGATTTATCTGAACGAGCATCCTAATATATTGTTCTTTCGAATTTGCTATATATATATTTGTCGCGTGATAGAGTATATATACCTATTTTTTGTCAAAAATCTTGGGTATACATCTAAATACCCTTGAATCATAGCTGGGTCCGCCCCTGCCTGGGTGTGCCTGCTTGTGCGGCCATCATCTATCCTGTCGGCCGCAGCCGACGGCACAAAGTCGCGCATTCCGCCCGCGCGCAGGCCGGCTCGGCTTGCATGATGTGCGAGACGTCGACGGTACTGCAAACGAAAGCAATACCATAGCAGATCAATCTGTGATTAACAATCTAATAACGACGATTAGACTGGAACGACAAACCGGTGACGGCAGAACTGCTGGTAATGTGTTGTAAACCAACACGCCTATCAGCGGATCACCGGATCCGTTCCCTATCCCACCCACAGCAGTAGAGGTGGTGTGAGGTGATGCAGAACAACCCGCGCCTTATCCCTTTGCCGTCAAGAAAACATTGCAGAAGTAGACAATGAACACAAATATAGAGTGGAGCTCTCTTTTCATTATAGATATGATATGGAGTACAAGCCAACCTTAGATGTCACACTCTGTCGCTGTATATATAGGGGATCTTAGGAGAAGATAGATTTTGGGCCTGTTTGGCACAGCTCAAGTCCAGCTCCACCCTTCCTGGAGCTGAAGCTCAGCCAAACAGTTTCAGCTCTACCAAAACTAGTAGTGGAGTTGGATGGAGCTCTTTTACAAAATGTACTAGAGTAGAGCTGGGTTTAGGCAGCTCCACAACTCCACTCCAGACTCAACCCCTAGAGTTATATTTAGGAGTTGGAGCTGTACCAAACAGGCCCTTTATCTCTACTCCGGTTCGGATTGGCCCACAAGAAACATATCTCCTAGATTTGTTTCACAACAAATATGTCATGTGGGTGCCACAAAAGGATAAAAATTACTCTTCAAATTGCTGAGGGATTTAATTTGTACTTGTTTTATTAGTTGGAGGGCACTTTATAACAGGTTTTGTGGCTGAGCGATGCAAATCAAATTGGGCCTATAGTTGAGGAAATTAAAGTGGACTTTTTTCTCTCAGCAAAAACATAGGCCTGAGTTAAGCCAGGTCCATCGGGGTAGGCCCGCAAAGATCAAAGGATGAAAGATCAAGACTGGGCCGGGCTCGGTCAGGCCAATTGATGAGCCGCGCGTTCGGTTTACCGCTTCATGCTGTGATGGGCCGTCCGGTCCAGCCTCGTTGCTGACAAGGTTGGGCTACGGACTTTAATGGGCCGCAAACCAACGATCATTGCAGTCGCAGCAGTCACGGAGGAGGAGGAGCGAAGTATTCGGCGTGGATGGAGATGGATGGTTAGATCGTGCGGTAGTTACATCACGCGCGCAGATGGACGGTAGGGATCGATCCAGCTGATTTGGCCTGTAGGATTGGAGGGGGGCAACTAATTAGGGCCTGTTTGGCACAGCTCCAGCTCCAGCTCCACCCCTGGAGGGGTGGAGCTGGAGCTCAGCCAAACAGTTTCAGCTCCACCAAAACTGGGAGTAGAGTTGGTGGAGCTCTCTCACAAAATGTACTAGAGTTGTGGAGCTGGGTTTAGGCAGCTCCACAACTCCACTCCAGACTCAACTCCTGGAGTTATATTTAGGAGTTGGAGCTGTACCAAACAGGCCCTTAGTATAGATAAAGTACTTTCACAGTGCGTAGTCCTGTGGTTCTTAAAATTCTTGATCATTTATGCTAAATCAAACTGTGATACATCGATTTTGAAATAAAAGTGTCAAATTTTGTGCTTTATGTTTCAAAATAGAGTTTGTATTAATAAAATATGTAAGGAGAAATCTTAACGTTACTAGAATGCAGACTCGATTGGTTCTTACTTCGGGGTTTTACGGTGTTTGCATTTTAAAAATAGTAAAAATCCAACGGTTCACAATAAAAGGTACCATCTCAAAGGTATTTAAGTATTCACATAGGCATTTAGGTAGAGAGGGTAAATATATAATTTTGCTAGGAGATGTAAAAAGATAGAATTGTCTTTAGTGTTAGTTGTAGGTAGATAGGTACCGTGTCGGTAGTTTATCTCTATCTCTAATTCCGTTTTACATTATTTGCATGGTTTCTCTTAAATTTACATTTTGTTCATAAGAAACACAAATCGGTTAAAATACCACCGAATGCTTGTATGGTTGTTTGAAGATTTAAATTTTATCCAAAGAACATGAAATCTTGATAAAATATCACTTATGTACGAAACCACAATTAATAAACTGAAATAAGAATATTTTAGTGCTGGACGGCAAGACCTGGCTTTCATCCTTAATAAAACCCATCTTGCCATCTTTCTGCACATAAATATGGAAACAACCTCCTGATTGAGGCCTATTTATCGGCTGGTATTTGCGTGCATACAATGGTTGAGAAGATTTACATTGTTCGGCATGCTGTCCGACCCCGCGTGGCGGCTTCCCGTGTTCTGCAAGCTCGTCCTTTCCAATCTTGCCATCCTCCTCGGTGCCGGCATACAAGTAAAACCCACAAATCGAATATGCAGCTTATGTCGGTGATCGAACGTGCATGGTGTTGACGCTGGTGATACGATGGAGTAGAGCGATTTGGCTTTGTGAGTGGTGTAGTCTGATCCAATTCCAATCAATACTTATTTTTTACTAGCTAATTACTCTACTGCTATCGGTTACAATAATTTATTCCCGTACCTTACCCCTCTCTCGATCAATTGTCTACATAGCTAAACCTCTCAGTACCTCTATGTACCTCGCAAACACGGTAAAACTTCTCCCAAATTATATGGTACGGCCTGCATACTTCGCAGTATATTCTACTACTATTACTACTACAACAACAGTAACAACGGAACCTCTAGAAAACAAACAAGACGACTCCTGTCGGCTCGCCAAATTCATGTCTTCGTTTTATTCAAACACAACTATATAGAGGTACATGCACCATATAACACAAAGGTACAACATTCTCTATTTCTCTGAAAGAACGTACGAATTCTCATCACGATTCAGATGTTGGTAAATTTTATTACTTGTCATAGTTCTCGTGGTACAAACGTATAGCTTTCTTACCTAATAGTGTAACCATATCTGGCTCAAAATCCCCTGCTGGAGCAAGGGAAGCGAAGGCCTTGAGCATAGCTTTGTTTTTGCCCAGGTTTCATGGCGAGAGAGGTGATAGTACTGGAGGTGGGCATGGAGATGGAACATTCGGATCGTTTGTGTTGCACGCAGGATGTACGGCCTGAGCATCTTGTTGCATGGCAGCTGTGGATTGAACTCCATGTGGATCACCCAAAGCACGCCTCCCTGGTGGAAAAATTCATGTGAGCACAAAATAATCTACAGATGAGATGCTCATTATCTGCTCGATCATATAAGATGCTTTAAATTAACAATTGTCAGTTAACTCAAGTTTATTTTTAGGAGGCCAGATGAGGCGACTCTCGAAGAAAAAATTGCTCTTTTTTTTTCAAGATAGTGGAAATGGTTTACATCTCCAGTCTTCGCCGTATCATGGGACGTCACGGCCGGCCAAAGAAAATTTTGTTTCTAACCTGAAATTGAAGAGGAAAAAAATATATATGTGGGGATAAGGATCTCAACAGTACCTATACTGAGCCCCAGCAAAGCTGTTGGCATAGCAAGAACAATTAGAACTGCTAGCACGACCGTAGAATTACTCATCTCTTATACCGACCATCCAAAGAAATTCTCTCAAAGGATAAGGTGTAAAAAAATGAGAAGATAATATTCTACTAGATGTGGTTAGGAGTAGAAAGCTTCTGGCAAGCACTCACTGTCAAATGGGCCCCCTCAGACTGACTTGTCACTTGCCAGTATCACTAAAAAATCTATTGTCCCAATGCTTATTCGAGTGGCACCTCTAACTGTTTACGCTTGCTGTGAGATATGTTGATGCAGAAAGCAACATGCAGCATTATATTCTGAAGATTGTAAGTGCAATATAATTGTCCAAACAAACAAGGATGTATATAGTCACCAATTTTTTGTTACTCCGTCACTGGCTAGCTAATAAAGCTTCAGACGTCCAATGGACGGAGAAAAACTGCCTACATAAATGGTTTGATCATTGGATAAAGCAATGGTTTCATTTGATCTTTCGAGAAATGCTTTCGAATTTTTCACACAAATACATTCCTTTCAAAAGATGGACACGGTGATGCAAGTGAATCTGCCATCCCCAGCACCTCACTGCTTTGTTTATATACTGCTCTCCTACTTTCTTTCACATTACATATATATGGCCTTCCTTATGTTGTTTATTTGGAGTTCTAAAAAAATTATGTTGTATATTTGGCCTTTTAAAATTCCTAACTTAACATGAAAATTTTTAAGATTTTGAAATTGTGATGTATATATGCAATGTATGAGTCAATTTCAAGAATCAAAATGATTTAGCACTATCAAATGCACTTGGAATAGAAAAGATTGAATGACATGCTTGAAGGACAACCGCATTCTTTTTTTGTTTTAAAGACATGGTTGATTCATTATTACCCATAGCAAGAGCACGGGAATTTAGCTAGAGTAAATGGCAGGCAACACTTACTCGTCAACTATGATGTGCCCATAGCATCAATGACATAGTCTCTGAGGTGTTTATAGGATAAGACGTGCGTCATAAGAACAAACGTACGAGTGTATATATAGTTGTCTATGTTTCTATTGTGTTTCTTAACAATGGTAAATAAATCTGAGGTGCCGCCTCTAGTTCTATTCATTTATCGTTAATAGGCAACCTCTGTTAAAGGCATACGGTCGATAAGTTCTTTTTGTTGGAAGAAAATGGTAAAGAGTGATGGGACAAATTCCCAACTTGTCTAACAAAATGACTAGTTGAAATATCCAAAGTAGAATAAAAGATAATCCGCCCCAATTATAAGAGCGTGGCATTATTAAGCATAGAATCCTTATCCTCCCTCATGATGCTGATTAAGAGTGGACCTAGCTGATAGATACAAAGATAACATGCATATACAAATTTTTATTTTAAAAACACTACTATTTCTGCAACGCCAAAAAGATCAACATAGTAACACTAGCCCTGAATAAAATTACTTCTTTATGGACCTGGGTTCTCCTGTGAGCCAATGTCCAAAGATACTTTTAGCATTATAGGAGAGGGATAATGAAAACAAAGTAAACATATGACCAAGAAGATTGGGCCATGTAACATTCAAAGAAAACATGTTGAATCGTCTCATATGCATAAAAACAACAACAATGCTTATCTCCTCCAATTATTCCAAGATACTTTTTTTTGTTAGGATAACTTTCTTATATGGGAACTACGTAAATACTTTAAATTTTAGTGGAGCCTTCAGCTTCCACAATATCCACCTATGGATTCTCACATTAGACTTTATGCTCGCTACCGGGGGCAAGGGGCCCTGAAACAGGGATCCAGATAGACCCTAAGTCACACCTGAAACTTGGGCTTGGACCCTGCTCGTCGACCTAACCAGGATGAACACAAGGAAATCTACAGGTTTGGATAAACCAGAGGTGTAATACCCAAGGTTTACAAAACCGTGCAGTTATCGCATACGATAACCTTCTCAGGTTTTGAAACAACGGTATACCTCATAATAACCGCGTGGTTTTCATGGTAACCACCACCTACCGTGGGGTGGCGGCAACCCCACCCCAAATGGTTTGGTAAACCCTGGTAATACCCTACTCCCGTGAGATGGATTTCCGTCTCTTGCCACGAAGGATCTTAAAGTTTATCGATTCAGAGCAGCTCCTCTTTCTTTCTCTTCTAGGTGTTCTAAGAGCTTGACTAAATGTGTTGAAGTCTCTTCTTCCGCACTTTGCCAATTTCATTATCCCAACTCTCTCCCCTTTCCCCTTTGTCCTGGCTCTCCTCTTATACTCTTCTCGGGGGACACCACACATGAATGAAGTTCAAGGGACAGTTTTATTTGCATCATTGTTAGGTTGAGCATTTCTTGTCAGCAGAGGCCCCCTCTAGCACTCTCCGCTGCCCTCGAGGCAAGCCCTATCAAAGTCCACCATGGATCGGGTAGTGCAGTTGCTTGCCATGCAGCCATCTCCGCTCCACAGGGGCCTCGAGGCTGCTTAACACAGGGCCTACACTGAGCTGGAGCGTGGCGAGCGCCACGCCTCTCTGCCTCATCCACGTAATAAATAGGAATTACTACACCTAGCTAGGTGCATGCCTCCCTTGTCATTGCCTAATAAAAGGCAGTAAAACACGTCTGGGTCCCTGGGCGCACACGATAGTCAACCACACGCCCTTGGTTTCCTACGCTCATGTTAGAACCGACACGGTGGATGCGACCGGAGCAATAGCAGCAGCCTTCATGCTTCCTGCCTTGGGTATATAATTGTTCCATCAAGCTTAAACAAAGGGATGCTCGAAAACTCCGAGCTTGAGGACAGGGGCAGAGTCAAGCACTCTCCCCGAGGCAACCCTAGGGGCATCCACAGGCTTCACTCTTCTTGACCTAAAATGATCCGTGCGTCACCATCCAATGCAACCTTAACCAAAAGATGATGAGTTGGGTGGGGGGCCACGTGGTTGTTTTACAGTGTGGGCCGATAGCAACAGGGACCCCTGGTTCCCTGGTCATAGACACTCGCATTATACATGAAATGAATAAAAAAATTTGCTATTTTTATGTAGTGACCAAATAATGCATGATAGTGTTATATTAGCTAGTTGGCATACCAAATCATCCCACTAAATTAACTTGGGTCCAAGAATTGCTTGACTAAATGACACATATGGTAGTGTTGCTGCACTATAACATCTGTCACCCTTGGGAGCCCCTTTGGGAGTGAGCAATAACTCACCTAAACCTGTGATGTTTAGAGTTGTCTAGAGGATTTGCTGAACTGTTAGTCCATTCTTGATAGAAATTTGTGGCTGTGCCCACACTTGTAAGGTGGTCTAACCCCAAACAAGAATTTACGGTTGTGCCTTTCTATAAAAGCTAGGCCTATGGCCTTCAAACATAATCTTTATAATTTTTGAAACACAATAGATATGCAGGCGTGCATATACACGAGTGCACTCACCCTATGAACAAAATTAACTTAGCATCAAATTGTGTTCGCTTCTTAAATTTTTGTTAATAACTCTCTCGTTTGATAGTATAAGGGATTCTATGATCGATTTTTCTAAGTAAAATTATCCTAAGGTTGACCAAAATTATATAAAAAAAGTTCGATATTAAATAAGCATAATTAGATATGTTATGATATATATTTTGATAGTTTACTTCTTTGACATGGTAGATGTTATATGCTTCTCTACATAATTTGGTCAAAACGTAGAATAATTTGACTTGGGACAACTAAGATCCCTTTTGTTTTAGGAAGGAGGGAGTAGATTGTTTGCTAGACAAAAATAATATATAATACAAGAAAAAGGTTCGTAAAACTTGGTACAGATGACATGTTTCCAACTTCCAAGTTCGAACTATTTCTGCAATAAAAGCCTCGTAGCTCCTGATAAAACAAACCCGAAGAGGCTTCCCAGCTCACCAAATTCATCTCTTAATTTATTTAACACATACATATAGATGAGCTTGAAGTACTGTATAACACTACATGTTTATTTCACTTGAGTGAAATTAGTATTACGTACATACCTGTGCCAATTAACAGGCAGCATTTAGCATGACCTGCATTAACCTAGCTAGGTGTTTCCTAGACAATTCTTGAACTTCAAACTAGACTTGTAAACTTTAAGTATTAACCTAGCTTGTTGTTCTTTGTTAGAAACTTCCAATTGCATAGGCACTCCATCATGGAGATGGAGGCGGCGGTGGTGGCGGACATGGTAGCTCAGCACAAACTACAATTGAACCATGCCTTTCCTGGGATTGGGCCTTGGATGAATCACCTAAAACCCGCCTTCCTGATTAAAAAAACACACAACACAACACAATTTTAGAAGTAGCATATGAACCTTATTTGTTGGATTAGCTTGAAAATAAACTGGTACAAAACCTACCTGCTAGAAATGCTGTCCAAAAGTACTATACTTTTTTAAAAAATTAAGGTAATCTTTCAATAGAAACAAAATATAATTCTTCCTAGGAAGTTAGAATTATTGAAGCATAAAGGAAAATTTTATTTCATGACTTAAAATGAAACAGAGAGAGAATAGGCTAATGGCCCTTACAAACATATATACCTGCACCAAGTCCCAGCAAAGCAGTTGGCATAGCAAGAACCACTAGAAATATTAGCACAATCACCAAAAGAAGAGACTGAACAGATGGCCTTGGCTTTCTCATCTCTATGTTTCTTACTTTCACTGTTGTATTATAGAGTCCTGATAAACCTTCACCTTATCTCTTAGTAATAACTGGTGTTGCATTGCATATTGCTCTCTCTTATATGAACACTCCAGGAATCTTTTTGGATATCCAATTAAAAAAAGGAAAATAAAAATTATCTTATACTATATGTGGTTAGGAGAGTAGGAACTTCCCGAAAGCATTCACTATCACATGGGCCCTTTGAGGTTACACTTTGATCATTGACTGACTTGTCATTTTACCACCAAAAATCTACTGTCCCGTTCCTTAAAAAAAATATACTGTCCTAGCACCTAGCATGCATATTCGTGTGGTTCTAGGCGGATCTTCCCTAGAAGGACAAGTGGCTGCCCAGGAACTTAGTGGATAATTACCCCATCAGGGAAAGGGGATTAATTCGCCCACCCATTTACCTGTTAACGAGAAAACAATAGCACCGAGTGGATAAACAGGTCCGAGTATGGTTTTGTAGTACCTACACGCATAACCAACCCAATGAATAACACTTATTTCACATACAGTAAAATGTTACTTGGCACACCGGCATTGTGCTTTGGCCATTGCCCTTTTTGCTGTTATGTAGTCATGTTTACTGTGTGAAGTACGTACATGAATCCGGAATGGTTTATAAATTATGTATTCAGTGGTGAAATTGTTGAATACATTCCATCTCACCTCCTCAGATATACATGCTATTTTTAAAAAAATCTTGAATCATTGCCCTGTTGTATGGATCAGTGGATTGTTTATTTGTTCTATACTTAGTATTCAGTTTGTTTCTATTTTGTCTTGCTTTTTGTGGGTCTGGGGCTCTGGGTTACCCATCAAGTGCGCACTTTTACCCGTGTAAATGTAGAATTGAGAAAGAACTATACCCAAGTACGTGTTTAGGTCCTCCAGTTGGAGGGTTTCTTCATTGTGGAAATTGGGTTTAGGGTGGCAAAATCTAACCGAGAATCCGGAGAAGACTCCGCGTCGGACGTCCGATATTCCACCAAATATCGGACGCCGCGCGTCATCACACCACCTGCGTATGCAGCATGCAAAAATAAATCAGCCAGTCAAATGTTCCAGTTAACTAACGAATGAAACATTAAGTTATATAGTGTGAAACAAAAAAATCAGCAACTGAAACATTTAAAAAGTTTATGAAACATGATGAAGATACACGTTGAAACATATCGCTCTCACATATGAAACAACCAATGTTAATGGATTGAAACATATGTTTTTCTTTCATCAAAATATAATCATACGATATCTTGTTGTAAAGATTTAATTACAAAGAATACAACGGTGTGATCGGATCGTAAATTGGACAATTAGTTTAGGAAAAAAATATTTTGAAACTTGTTAAAATGCATGCATGCATGTATGGATGAGGTGCAGAAAGAGTAGTGCAGTTAGTTTTGGAAATTTTGTGAAACATGTTGAAGACACACATTGAGACATATCGATATTACGTATGAAACAAAGAATGTTAACATATTGAAACATATGCCTATTTTTTATTAGAATATAATCATGTGACATTTTGTTGTAAAGATTTAATTACAACGAATACAATGATATGATCGGATTGTAGATTGGATAAGTAATTTAGGAGAAAAATTGTTTTGAATATTGTTAAATGAATGTATGCAAGTATGGAGTGGAGAGAGAAGAGAGAGAAGCAAGAGGTATGCAGTAGCAAGTCACTGGCAAAAGGTGGTATGCAGCGGATGTGTTGATGTGTGGTCACGAGTGTTAGAGAAGGCAGTCAAGAGCCATCCGATTTTTATGTTTGGATCGGACAACCGATTAGAAGTACTTTCGGATATTTTTAGACAAAAAAATATATATAGAAATTGAGCCCACCTTATTTTAGACCCAACTCTCAAAATTTTGAAACCTATAAAAGGTTAGGTTTTGGTAGGGTTTCAGATTCTGTGATTATGTGATTCTAATTCTGATTCTCCCTGAATCAGAAACTGAAGAGAATCAGAATCAGTTAATTTAGGTGTTTGGCTAGAAACATTAACTTAAGATCCTAATGGGGGAAGCCAAAGACGTCCTTGGTCTATATAACCTTTGTACTAACAAGATATAGCTGAAATGGCAGTCCTAATATTTGTTAGAAGTACTTATAACATTTGATCTTTCTTTTAGATACTTCAACATTCAAAAGAAACAAGAAACAGCTTGCAGATTGTAAACGAAAAAAAGAAAAAAAAACATTTGAGCTTCCTTTTAGATGGTGCGGCTTGCCGTACAAGAAGAGAGATTTCCAGGTACCATAAACATAATGAGTGTGCCTCTCTTTTCTTCCATAATCCATCTGAAGATTGTGACTCACCTTTTGCACATTAGCAGCTGCACTGCGGTGGCTGATTTTGCCATGTCCTAGCGATTGCCAATAGAACAGTTGTTATGGATCCAAAACTCACCTAGGATCCCATTGAAACGTGAGAAAAGAAAACAAGAAACACATTGCGTTTGGGAATTACAGTACGAAAATTTGAAGAACGCATTGACAGGCGAAGGTATGCCATCTCAAGCTCTTGAATTGATTTATGTTTTACAAAGCTGGCCGTCTCAGATTATGCTCCCGGAGGCCGGAATTACATTTATAACATACACAATAAGGGTAGCAGGTATATAAAGCATTGCAGTAGGTAGAGCGAGGGTAGAAATAAATATCTCCACTTGACGTCGAATAAGCGTAGAGCAATCAAGTGTTGAGGTTCTGGAACAGCTCAGGCAGATGGGCGTTCGTGAGCTTGGTCCGGCGTGTGATCTCACGCTGCTTCTTCTTAGGCTTAGCCTTGGGCTGCACCCCATTGATCTGTGCTGCAGCCCGCCGTTTAGCTGTGTTTGTCATGGGCTTGATGCCATTCTTCTGGAGCTCCTTCTCGATATCCACCATGTCCCGCGGTAACTCCATCTCCCGGAAGAGCTGCTTCAGGTCGTCGTCGACCTTGATCTTTGCCTTTGGGTCATTAGGATACACAATGTCCTCCTGGGAATCCATGTTCGATAACAGCCAAACTTCACCTGCTGCCTTCAGTGCCTATAGAACAGCAGTACTCAAGATTACCAATTGTTGATCATATATGAAGTAGGGCACGCAAATTTTGACTACTAGATTTGCATGGCTCTAATCTGTGTCGGGACAATACGCCTACATAGTGCAAATAAGGCCAAAAGTATCTAATAATGGCACAAATGAAGAGTACAAGAAATGTTTTTAAAAATGCATCTATGGACACCTTTGTGAACAAAGGTCTTGCAGGGCTGAACTCCCAATATTATACATTTCTGTTTTACTATTGCAAGGAAATTTCTGGAGTTCACACAGACATCATTTTCATGATGGATACACATTGAAAAGACATACATCATTTTCATGGTGGATACACATTGAAAAGGCATACATCATTTTCATGATGGATACACATAGGAACTAAAATAACTTTCTGTAAGGGGTGTAAGTATATTTCAACTGTATCATGCCAATTGAATTTTACCAAAAGAATGGACGTAAAGCAATAACTGGGCAGATAAAATCCAGTCTTGTACTACCATTAACTGTACTCAGTATGATATTCCAGAAACTCAGGGGAGGAAAGGAGAAAAGTATTCAGCATCGTAGGGTGGACAAAAAAAAGGATCCAACTAAAAACTAAAATGGTGAGCATTGAACAGTAATATCTAAGACATCGCCTCAAAGCATAATGTAAGAAATTTGGCTCACCTGCAAATCTTCCATTACAGTTGGGTACGCATCCTTGACTTCCACCACAGCAAGACCCTCTGGATACTTTCTTACCAAAACAAGTAGTTGATCTTTTCCCTTCAAATCATGCTTGGACTGCACGTTCATCAACAACAATTAACGCATGAAACTGTAGAAGTAAATCAACTTCAAACAAGATGGGAAGCCTATGTAGACTTAAGACTAAACATTTCTGATGTTCTCCCATAAATAATTGTCATCATTATATCATTTTCCCCGGAACAAGCATTAAAAAAAACATTTCATCATCAATTACAAATTCCATGGTCATGACAGGTTTAGCTTGCCACACCAGTGATTAATAGTCGAAATGTAATATGATATTAAGGCATTAAAAAATACTTCTGAATTAATTATGTTTAATAGGGAACATAGGATGAGAGCCATTAATATTATTTCAGGTAGGAAGGATAGACAATTGGGTAAATATACCAATGAAACGAGTATTGATGTTAGCAAGACTAGTAGTTACTGGAATAACAAACTTCTTTACCTTGTAAGAGAAACGTCTCCCATCATAATGTACTTTAGGATTGTTCCTCAGACTGTCAAAGACAGACTTATTCCCATGGATATCAACATAAGTTGTTTCATTTATTTGCTCTGCAGTAAAAGCTTGTCTTGTCTGCAGATTTTGAAGACATCTCAGTAACAACAACAATATGCAATACAGCATTGATATTTATAAGGAAGTTCACAAACATTTGTTTTGCTATCATTCATGAAGACATTGGTAAACCATTTTGTCAAATATAACTAAAATGCAGAAAATGGACCAGCACGGAAATCATCATAGTGCTCTTTAATACTGTGATTCTATAAATTACATAAGTTACTTTTAACAACTTTTGTAGCTACAAGTTGTATGGGTTGTCCCTTACAAATTTTCTTCCTGAGCATATAATCCTGGCTGCACCACTGTATGCAGCATTAATGCAAATAGAATGTGTACTTCACATATGACGGCTCATAATAGTTGTTGTCAATGCATCCTTGTATCTTTAACCAGATATCAACATGCATATCAATATATCATTGTTGAACACAGAATAAGCAGCAAGGCACCAAATTTTGCACATCTGAATTTGCTGGCTGAGTATCTTGCATGCACCAAGGGGCATGAAACAATGATAAATAACAGAACAAAGAAAAAGGTAAACATATTATGCACTCTCATATAATATGTTGACAATTCAGGCTCCATTGATCCAAAAAAAGTACTAGTCAAGGGCATAATGTTCTAATATGATAACAAATTATACAGAACCATTGGCATTTACTGGCATATAAACTCAATCAACATGGTCACTAGCAGGATCATTGGAAGACATTACATACCAGAACTGGGGGAACATTCCTGTTTATATTACTATGGAAAGGAAAATGAAACAAGGTTGTAGCTTAGTGAGATGTACCTTGTACAGCAATTCAATGACAAGCTTGATCTGTGCTCCAATAGGAGATTTCCTAACTGAATTGATGTGTTGTAGCCTTTCTGTATCATTTGAAAATTTAATAGGTTGTGGTGGCCTTGCTGGAGCGGATGGAGCATTAACCGGTTGGGCCCTGTGCTTTGGTTTTGAGGTCGATGCAGCTATGCTGGCCAAAGATGATTGGCACCTCTCTTGCTGCTGCTTAAATTTGGAGAGGCTATCCTTGAGATCCATCTAAAATTGACATGTTTCGTAAGTGATAGGAATAAGAACAAACGATGAATAGAGACAGCCGAACAGGAAAATGCGCACTGTTTGCTTTAGCCTTCTCAGTAAAACCTATGGGATAAAAGGTAAAGCACATGGTGTGAATGGACCAAAGCAGGTTTTGAAAACAACAAATTAACCAGCTGGTATCTTAACATATTGACAACAATTCAGCTTCAAATGATAAGCTATTGCAGATAAGGTCAAGACTACCACGAAGAGACACCACACAGCCAAAATATACCTATGCTCAAACATTTTCAGTAAAAACTTCCCACATGGTCACTCATTTACGCTCTCGCAACCACATCAATTTCCAATCAATCTTATGCTCCTCCCTGTTGCAAGGCAGAAGCGGCTATAGGCCCTCGAATTCGCGTCCGAAATGGCCAGTCAGTTTCAACCAAAATTTCTGATATGGCTCCTTATTTGCAATCACAGTAATTTGGATTTTTGGAAACAATCTCATAATATGGGTACGTCTTGCAGCAAGCCAGCACTAGCTATGAATTTTGTGAGGGAACAAAGTGTCTGTTGTTACTACTATGGTAAAGGCATATAGAAAAAGCTTCCAGATCTACAAGAGAAGCCATGGTTAACGCAAATTCGAGGCGACCGAAAATCGTGGGTAGGGATGAGAAGGACGTGCGATTTCGTACGGATGGTCACCGACGCGCGAAGATTCCGCGCGGAAGCAGACGCACGCTGCTCGCGCGGGATTGGAGATCGGCGCGCGGCGGTCGAACTCGAGGCCAAGGGGACGGACGGGGAGATCGACTAGGGTAAGAGAGAGAGAGAGAGAGAGACCAATCACCAACCGCAAACCCACCAGAAGATCTCGCGCGCTCGCGCGCGCGCACCAGATCGGGGGATTAGCTAGGGTTTCGTACCGGATCAGCTGCGCTTTCCGGCGGGCACGGGTACGGCGGCGGGCGGGCGGAGGCGTCGGAGGAGGAGGGATGGTAGAGGAGAGGAGCGCGGGGCGATCGGGTCGGGGATTGTCACCGGAGGCTTCGCCCCGCCGGCGAGCACGGGGTGGGTGGAGGCGGCGGGAGGGGGGAGAGCGCCGCCGCGGTCGCTGCTCGGCCTCTCTCTCGCGGGGAAAGAGGAGGAGGAGGAGGTGGAGATGGGTGGTGCGTTCTCTCGTTTCATAAAGGCGAGGCTTCGTTTGCCGTGGTTGAATCCTGGCCGTCCGTTTACGGAGCAACGGGTGCGATTTGCTAGAGGGCGTATTACTCTGGATTTTTTTTCAGTTAATTAATAATTTTGGTTTCAAAGGTCCTGTTTGGTACGCCGACCTCCGAGCTCTAAGCTACACATCTCTCCTGAGGTAGAGCCCACAGCCAAACATTTTTTTTTCAGCCAAAATGTTTTGATTTCACCTAAAATAGAAATGTAGCTACCTAAAATGCTCTTATAAAATGAACGGAGTTTAGTCTACTTCACGATTTCACTCTAAACGTAAGCTCATGTGTTAAATTTTGGAGTGAGTCCTATAAAAAACGCTCTAATATTAAAAGTTGTCCACACAGTACAAAGATAATTGTTCTTGTTTTTTTAGTTTCCGTGGTTTGGTTGAGACCATATCCTCTCAAATCATTGTCTTCTTTTTTTTTCTCTTTTACTCTTCTGGTAGTGCTTTTATTTTGTTATCGTCGTTTTGTCGATGGCACCTAACTGTTAAGTATGCCATAAAAGACCATTTTTCTTTTGTAGATGTTCCGAAACAAAATAACTCTTGAAACTTTAGCAAATGCCATAAAAATATCAAAGATAACAAAATTTGGGCGCTTGAAATATATTTCTTTAGAAAAAACTAATTATGAGTAACTTTAAGAAAAAGCAACATGAATCTAAAACATTTCATTTAAGCTATGAATGGAGACATTGCAAACCAATTAAAAATGTTCATATCATAAGGTGTTTACTCAATCATTAAAAACTAAATTAATGATCATGTTTTCTGATTTGTAGAATATCCTTATATTTTTTAGTTACATGATAACATAATGGTCTTTTAGAAGGAATAAAAAAGTTACATGAGAACATAATGGTCTTTTAGAAGGAAAAAAAATCCAATGGCCAATTGACTTTGAGCAAAGATAATATTCCGAAAAAGAAAAAGAAAGTCAAGAAAAGGAATTTCTGAGGCTGTGGTCGCAAAAGAGAAATGAATAGCCACGTAATGGTGGCGAAAGAAAGAAGTGAAAAAAAAATGATGGCGAAAGAGATAGTAGAATGATGAAAATAGAACTTTTCCTATAAAGAAAAGGTATCCATGGCCTACTAGAAATTTGTTAGATACAATTAAACCATGCAATCAAGCGTCCATTTACACCAAGCGGAAGTTTTGAAAATTCCATATCCAAGCTCTACCTCCCTAATTAAATGTAGAACTGTATTAATAAATACCTGAATATTAATAAATACCAAGAGTATGAATCAATCCGTTTCTATTTTAATTAGAAAGAAGAGGATGGGGATAAAAGAAAATTGAGGATGAGGATGAGAGAAAAATGCAGAGATTATAGTTATATTTATGATCAAAGAAAAGGAAAGAGCGTGCTTGATGTGTAATCGGGGAACCCCCCAAGGATCGGACAAGTCACAACTAAACTCTCAAACATGAACACAAATGAAATAATCGAATTTCATATATAAAGAAAAGGAACCACTTATATTCTCTTTTCTTATATATATATGAAGAATTATTTCTTGTCCCTTCCATCGCCAATGGTTAGGACTCCGATATAGAGACCTCGTTTGAAACACTATAATTTCACATGAATCAGAAATCCCCTTGTTTCAAAAGAGAACGCCATTGTACTCCGTATCTCATACGGCATTGTTTGCCTAATCCTCGTAAGAAAGAGAATGGAGAGGATTGGGGAAGATGTGTGGAATTATTTCTCTCCAAATCCCGCTCAATCCACTTGGTGGGAGAATTAAACGAAAGGGTGTACAGGAATCAATTCAACCCCACCACGAATTACGAGAGGAAGAAAAGAGGCTCAAAGCGGTGGTACATGTACCATCTTCTATGTAACAGAAGAACATAACCGGTACTCCGGTAGCACATGCATCCCATTCACGTCTGCAAAACTGTTATCCTGTTCCCCTCTCACATGCCATGTCCCTCAAATAATCTCTTATCCTCTTGTGGATCAAACAGAACTCCTTTGCAACGACCCACAATTTTGGCCCCAACCCCATCACTCAATTTTCCTCAAGATCTTGCTTTCATGATCAATATCGATAGTGCGATAGTGACTGGTGATCAGTTCAAGTATATATTAAAATGAACAGAAATGGTTATTGATGAATAATGCCACACCAGAAACAGCTGCTCAATTGCTAAGTTCACCTCATCTGATGCTACAGCTCAAATTAATAGCCGAGGAAATTAACTAGTCCAGTAGCCACAAAATTATTCAGATCTTGGGTTAAATACCACATAAGTCCTGACTAAGTTCAGCAACTTGATCAAGGGTGAAAGAAGTACCAAGAGCAGACGGACGACGATGACAGCATTACAAAGTGCTACAAACACTGCACATCAAGTTCTAAGCAAAAGGATAGTTCAGATGAAAAATCCCATTTGGAATGGGGAGAAAACCCGGACGACTAAACCATCGAAGGTCTCAATGAAATTACGCCTCATCAGCGTAGGCTGGCTCGAGGATGGCGGCCTCGGCTTCCTGCACCTCCTTCTCAGTCTTCCTTCCCTTCTTGGACTTGTAGTAGACGCTCATAAAGGTACCGACGGCACCATACTTTTGGCGGCAATGCTCATAGTGAGAAGCATCAAACATCCTCCAGAAGTCCTTCTCGTTGAGCTCAGATACAGCGTACTGTGGCTGGTAGCTGTGGTTCTCAATCAGCCACTGCTCCAGCCTGTGGACAGCTAGAGCGCCATTGAACTCCTCGCCCCTCAGGACAGCACCAGGAGCATAGTACACACCAACATCGGTGAACATCTGGGCATAGCTAGTGTCACCTTGCCTGTGGTGGTGCTCAAAGCCAGGCTCTGGGTACACCATGGTTTTCACAGGGAGCTTGTAGAGCCGGTGCGGGCACAGCCACAGTGGATAAACCTAATAACAGAAATTATTAGTGAACTGTAAGCAGCAGTAGATTGCAGTACAGTAAAATAGTTGGTACAGGCACAAGAATAGTTAGATGAACTTACATCAAGCCCAAAGATATAAGTAATAGAATGCATGTGCAAGCATAACAATTTATGGCATGGAATATTCATTTCTAGAAGTAGTTATATAATTGAAAAGCCTCGTTTTAAATGCATATTTGATACTTAAACATTAAATATTCGATCCGAAGTGAAACACACCTCCATTTCCTTGTGAACAAACTCAAGAGCATCTCCAACTTTGTACAAGGGAACCAGCATGTCTTGAATCACATGGTTGTCATGGTAGTAGTTCCTGATAGATTCACCCTGTGTGGCCTTGAGCAGAGACACCTTTGGTGGCATCAGCCAGCCCAAGAGGAACCTGAACCAGAATTGGTCGCCGAATGGCAAGATCAGCTTCCCCTCCCAGTACAGACACCGGGTGTGACGGTGGTAGTACTCTCTTGTTGGAATGTACTCCACAAACTCACCCTTCTTGAGTGCTGTCTGAGCATGTTGGTAAAACCAAGGCTTGAACCACCACCCGACACAGTTGATCTTATTGCCCTTCTTCTTTGCCTCTTCTTTGGAAGCATAAACACCAGTCATCATGACACCCTCATTTTCTGTGTACACCATTCCCTCAACGAAGTCTGGGACCTTTGCAGGATCACCATCTCGTGGTGCAAATGAATCACAATAACCTTGTGCTATCTCCTTCAGTGACCCTTTAACTGGAGTATATGTGAGCCTCATGTATTCCTTGATGGGAATGAGTTTGATCTCAGCGGAAACAAGAAACCCAAGTGTTCCCTGGGACCAGGGAATGCCATAGAAAAGGTCAGAGTACTCATTATCCTTAGTGGCTCTAACAACTCGACCGTCTGCAAGAACAACTTCCACGGCGACAACAGTGTCAGAGAAAAGACCATAGAGGTGAGAGCTCCCTTCAATACCATACCCATTGATCAGTCCCCCAACAGTAAGGTCATCAAGCTCAGCAACAACTGCAAGGGCAAGGTTCATTGGGCATGTAGCTCTGGTTATCTGGCCCATGTTGACAAGAGGCTCAACCTTGGCAACCATTCTCTCTCTGTCAATCTCAAGAATGTTCCTGAAGGCGGAAAGGTCAACCTCAAAATGCCTAGCACGCTTGTAGTCTACATTGCGCATGCCAACAGCAATCCAGGGCTTCCTAGCTGTGCAAACAAGGCCATCCTTCTTTGGGTTCCTCTGCTTGAGCCGCTTCACAACTTTTTGCACATTGTCATCATGTTCCTTCTGGCGACGTTTCTCAGATTTCATGGCAGACCAGACATCGCCCAAATAGATATTGAAGTAGATCAGAGCTGAAATCGGGAGCACCACGAAAATGACCAGAATCCATCGGAACTTTACCAAGTAGTCCACCAAAACCTTCTTCCTCTTCGGACGGACGAGGGGCTCCTGCAGATCTGCCATGGCTGCAGTCTGGCTCTAGGAACAGAACAGTTCGAGGAGAAAACAGAATTAGTTAGAGTAATGATTTTTATCAATCACCACACTGAAGCTGTATGTTCATGAAAATTAAAAAAAAAAAAGAACAGTAAAAGTGAAAGTGAAGCACATAACAAGAACAGACCCCAAAGATTTTACATGAGAAGATGCCAAAAACAACAAATGTACATGATTATTGATGAATATCTTCTCCGCTGTATTGACACAGTTACATCCATCACACTTCCATTTTGCCATCTAAAGTACCAAGTAAAGATGACGCAACGATGTGAAAGGCATATCATTCTTGCACACTGGATAGGTATACCATAATAGAACCTATTTTAAGGGGTAACAGGGCAATGACATGCATAAGTAAAAAAAAAAAAGAAGGGTGAATCAGTAATGCCATGTCAACATATGTACTACTAAGATGCAATTTGTAGGATAACTGATCCTCCCAGCTTAACATCCACATCCAAGACCAACCGCCACCTTGCACCATCATGAAAAATTTCACAACACAACAGAGACACCAAAAGAATCGACATGGTGTCGACGCGACGACGTCCATGTGAATGCCGCAGCACGCATGCTGTGAGGCTGCCCATCACAACAAAAAGGACCGCGGCATTGCATCGTATCATACGTTCTCACATAATCCAACAACAACTGAACCCCCCCCCC
>CM020184.1:16794570-16933139 GCA_009805545.1 Oryza longistaminata | reverse complement strand
GGCAGGATCCCGCACATGTGGAACGGCGGCGGGGTGTGGCCGTCGTCGGCGAGGGCGTCGGCGTCGGCGGCGGACAGCGGCGGCGCGACGAGGGCGAGCGCGAGCACGAGGAGGAAGATGGTTGCGCGAGGCATCGCCGGAGGAAGAGGTGATTCAAGGTTCAACTGAAGGGAGGTGGTGGTGGACTGGTACGTACAGGATCTGCTCCAGTCTTGTAGCACAATTTATATCCACGTCTCTACGGTGGATTGGTTGAGCTAGTTGTTGACATTGACCGTTGACTACAAACGACCATTGAGTAGCCAATAGCTGCTACTAGTCCAGAAAGATCAACAATGGATTACATTATGTCAGTTGTGTTGGTGGGATCTTAATTAATTCTTTTGATGATGATCAACGTGCGTATATACAGTTAACATGTCCCAGCGAAGATTGGAGTTATGATGGATATCGAAGGAATGATGAAGCTTCTTTTGATTCTGAATGAAAATCTACCCAAGACTCACCTGCTATGTTGAGGGCTTTTTTTATGTTCCCAAACAAAATTTTTCACGCTGTCACATCGAATATTTAGACAAATGCATAAAAAAAAATTACACAGTTCGCCAGGAAATTACGAGATGAATCTTATAAGTCTAATTGCGTCATTATTTGACAATGTGATGCTAAGTAAATATTTGCTAATGACAGATTAATTAGGTTTAATAAATTCGTCTCACGGTTTTCTGGCGGAATCTGTAATTTATTTTGTTATTAGACTACGTTTAATAATTCAAATATATATCCGTATATTCGATGTGACATGTAGTGGCAAATTTTTTTCCAACTATACATGCCCTTAAATTGTCGTGTCTTCTGTATAGCTGTAGGGGGGCAAGCTTCTTAATTTAGGCTAGAACCGGTTTAGTTTCAGACAGCTCATCTCTTTTTTCTTTTCTCGTTTTTCTCTAGACTGTGGTAGATACTTTTCCATTTCTATTAATGGAAATGGAGGGCTCTCGCCCTTTCCTAAAAAGGAAAAATACAGTTAACATAGTTTACAGATTACTACCTCCGTCCCAAAATAAGTGCAGTTTTGCACTATTCACGTTCAACGTTTGACCGTCCGTCTTATTTGAAAAATTTGTGAAAAAATTAAAAACATTTAGTCACACATAAAGTACTATTCATGTTTTATCATCTAATAGCAATAAAAATACTAATCATAAAACATTTTCAAATAAGACGGACGGTCAAACGTTGAACATTAATAGTGCAAAACTGTACTTATTTTGGGACGGAGGTAGTACAATACTAGCAACTCGGGTTTAAAAGAAATAGTAGCAACTAGTTGTTGATGGGATCTTCTTTTCATCTTCCTGACGATGATCAACGTGTATATAAGCAGTTAACATATTTTACAGATTACAATACTAGCAACTCGGGTTTAAAAAAATAAATAGTAGCAACTAGTTGTTGATGGGATCTTCTTTTCATCTTCCTGATGATGAGCAACGTGCATATATACAGTTAACATATTTTACAGATTACAGTACTAGCAACTCGGGTTTAAAAAAAAATACTAGCAACTAGGCTGTACACAAGACCCATCATTTCTGAACGAAACTACTCGTACCGTTCCAATAAAAAAGATTTGGTTTTTTATGGGATGTATGGAGTACTCGGTTGCAGACTCACAGTCTTACAGATCGTACTACTCGGTTGTTCTAGAAGACAGGGCTACCTATAAAAATGTCTGAAGAAAATTTCTTTAAAATCTTTTAAATGTAATTACAGCATAACTAACGTTATAACTCGGGTGTAACTGGAGGTGTAACTAATATGTAACTCGTCTAATACTATAATCTTTCAGAAACTTGCGGTAGGGAGTGAGGTCCTGAGTTCGATCCCCTGCAAGCGCACAAGCTAATTCTCACGAGATTTTTTTCTACTCGGTTTGCCATCATTTTTAAATTTTTATTTTTTAATATTTACAAAAATATTGTACCGGCGAAAATATTTACAGAAGTAGACCCTGCCGCCCGGGACGGACAAGATGAAAAAAGAACTAAAAAAATACATTTTTAGCAGAGCGAATATTGCATTTGCCCCCTTGCAGCCCTTGCAGAGGGCGGCAAGGGACCTCAGTGCAAAATGCGCACACCTTGCCGCCCTCCACTTGGACGGCAGGGGCCATTTCTGTAATATTTTAGATGGTATAATATTTCTGTAAATATTAAAAAATAAAAATTTAAAAATGAAAAAAAAAATCTTGGCTGGGTGCCTGGGTCGGTAGCCACAACGCACAGGCCCAGCTACTTTAAAAGGCATGATAGGTGCGCACATTTTAGCCGGACCAAACAAGTGAATGTTAGCCCGTTTCACAACTAAAGGAAAAAGTAGATCTGAGGTCCCTCATCTTGTCACCGAATTACGAAATCGTTCCTAAACCGAAAAACAAAATATATGGCATCCCAATTTATAAAACCGGATCACCCTAAGTCCTTAGACAGTATTAACTCTGGTTGACCTCGGTTTTGTCCGACGTGGCAACTGAGTTAGTGTGGGACCCACGTAGGGCCCACATATCAGTGAAACCTTAGCTTCTTTATCCTTTTCCCCCTCTCCCTCTCTTCCCCCAACATGTGATGTCAGGGACAATTTTGTAATATTCGGTGACAAATGAGAGATCTCAGATATACTTTTTCCACAACCAAATGAGAAATAATGGTGCATATGATACGAGTATATGCTCTGATAGGCTGTTCTAGGCCCAGATTGCTAGGGATAGAACTCCGACCTACAATGGACGATCACAAAGATTACTGGAAAAAGTCCATTTGAGTCCCTCAAATATAGGTCGGATCTGATTTATATCTCTTAACTATAAAAGCAGATATATTGATCTCTCAAACTATTTAAATTGTGTAAAATGACTCCGGCCCTCAGCTATTGTGAGGGTGGTTTCAGCTGACGTGATGTCCGCATACAACCCAGTCATCAAAAAATTAAGAAATAGATATGAGATCCACATGTAAATGACTACACTCACATCCTTCCTCAATCACTCTCTCCTCTCTCTCCCCCTTTCTCCCCTTGTGGCAACACATGCTACACCTACAGGCAGCGCCAGGAGGGGGTCGTCACCCGGGTAACAGCAAAGAGGGCCATAGGGGTGGCACCTTGGTCGATGGCGGCCTCCATGCCCTGTAACATTTGGTAAGGTCAATACAGTGATTGTGGCCATATAGGTGAGGGAGGTGTTGTGACAGGAAGTTGAACGAATGACAGGACCCATGGTCGGTGTAGTCCTTCGCTTGGGACGCGACGGTGTGGACTACCTCTCTCTATCCCTATTCCTTTTCTAGGCTGCCTTCCATATTTGCTTGAGGAGGATCAAGTGAGGCCGACGACAACACTGTGACAAGGAGTAGACGCCAGCGTACGTGGAGAATTCTATGTTAAATATGCTCTAGGTGGCCTGTTGAGTATTGGAGCTCTTCCGTCTGCGTCGATCCCTAAACTGTCATAGACCTCTAGGCTTCTACGCCAAACTACTCCGTCCCGAGCTCGTTCCTCCGCTGCTACCTCATCGGCATGGCATAGTCTACTTGCTCGACAACGTCGTCGTACTCGTGCTCTTGCCTGAGCAGCATGCCATCGAAGCGGAGGTAGGAGAAAGGGGATCCCTGCCCTTTGCCCTCCACCACGCAGGGCGATGGTGAGATCGGGTAGTGGCATGGGAAAGCCTCGCCTAGTTGCGCCAGACGCCTACGAGCTTGAGAGGTAGGGGAGAGATAGAGAGGAAGATGAGGCGCTAGCATATGGACCCTACATGCTGACTCAGCCAGTTGACTAGGGTCAATGAGCCACCTTAGCCAAAATCACTCTCAAACTATCCTGGGAGTTAAATTATATCGGTTTAAATAGTTGGAGGAGTCGTTATACCCGGTTTTACGGTTGAGGAATAAAAATTAGATCCAACCTATAGTTGAGGGAGTCATATTGGACTCTTTCTATAATAAACAATAACAAGTGACATCGCAAGTGATGCCTCCAGCCCTACATTGATTTCTGTATATCTGCATATTTATCAGTCCGCACTCTCCAGTCTCCAACATTATATCAGTATATCGCCTTTTCCATTTGATAAATCGGAGGAACAAGGAAACAGTCCCTATCAATTTCTGAATGTACAATCTTGTATGGAAATATATGGGCCCTTTTCTTTTGCCGCAAATGGATTTGCTTGTTCAGGGTCAGCCGATCGGTCGAATTACAAACAGAAGTTGAAACCCTGTATCAAATGGAATATGGATATCAGTCAAGAGTCCGACCAAGATCTCAAAGAACTCGGGTTAACTTGTCTACATTATATTTGCATTTCAACCAAGTTGAAATATTCTATGATATTTGTAACAAGACTTTTCGAATTCTTGTTGGGAATAAACAAAACCAGATGAAACATACCTGAACTGAACCTCCCACCTATGGCAGCCGATTGGCCTGGGCTCTTCTCCTTCTACCGTCTCGCCATTCCTGGAGGAACATGAACAGAACCCAGGCGACTCCGATCACTTGGAACACCACCATCATAGGGAAATCATGGGTCAAAACAATTCTCCACCAAGATGAAGTATCTGGAAAAGAAAAAGACTAAAATGTTGATTCGGATGAAGCGGGAGTCTATCTGAAATTCTGGAATCAGTACTGAATTAAGGCGAACAAAATCACAGTATAATTAAATCTATCGAGCTAGCAGTAGCAGATCACTCACGCTCGTCGAAGATGCGAACGGCTAATGAAGCTTGTATCTCCAGCTCCACGCGTCCGACGTCGTGGTAGCTGACGCGGCAGGCGCCGAGGTCGACCATGGCGCGCCTGCTATACCCGCACAGCCGCCGCGCGTACCGGAGCGCCTTGGCGACGCAGGCTCCGCAGTCGGAGTACTCCGGCGCCGCAGAAGGCCGACGCGGAGATCTGGTCGGGCCGCTCGCCGACGAGGACATCGACGCCGGAGGAGGAGGAGGAGGATCCGTTCGCCACCATGGCTGGCAGCGTGGCGGCGACACGCCGCAGGTTGGCCTCGTACGAGCTGTTGGGAGCGAACCGCCCCTGCACCATCCCGCACATGTGGAACGGCGGGCGGTGGCCGCCGCCGCCGTCGTCGAGGTCGTCGGTGGCCGCGGTGGCAAGCGGCGGCGCGACCAGGGCGAGGACGAGGAGGAGGATCGGGGTCATCGCCGGAGAAGAGATAATTCAGCCGGAGTAGTAGTACAGGCTGCTCCAGTTCAGTAGGTATACATAGATAAGTGGGGCTAGTGTTGACTTTGACCGTTGACTACAAACCTCCATTGTCCATTGACTAGTCAGCAGCTGCCAGCTAATTAAAGAGCTTTCACAATGCATTATATTACGGAGTAGTTATTAACTCGATCACTTTTGATCTTTGCGATGATGAACATGTGCATATATACTCCACATATACTATTCCTATAGACAAAGATTCGTAACCTATGGGTTGCACAGACTATTGCTAGATATTAATATTTTAGTAGTATTTTAAACGTGTTGTTTACTTTCAAGGCCGTTCATATTAAAACAAGAGTTCATATCAGTTACAACTTACCCTCTATGTTTTAAAATATAGTGTTTTTGAATTTTCATATAGTCATCAAGATCTAGTTTGACCGATAATACTTATAAAATACGTTATTTTAAATAGAATCACCATTCTATTCCTAGTTGTATGATTTATTTAATTCGGACTCTACACACATGATCTACGTTCACGACAATACGATCCAACAAATTAATGGTTATATCTTTCTAATAAAAGTAGTAGCTTCTTAGAAGTGACTAATTAGTATATGTATGCATAGATAGATAGATGGATGGATGGACACATATATCACTCTTGAAAAGAGAATCCAAAACATAACAAGAATGAGCCATATCATCTAAATGAATAATAGCCGTTGGATCAACAAGCAAACAAAACAAGAGAATAAATCTCAGCCATTGGATAAAAGAGGGTGTTATAGAGCTTTCGGTGTCTCCATATGTGGGAAAGAGATATAGAGCAACGAAGAGACACATAAGAAATAAAGAAAAAATGTTTGTGTGGTTGAGAGAAATGATAAAAACATATATTTCTATCTTAAAACAAACATATATTTTATATATTTTTCACAACAAATTCTTCAGTGATATAATATCAGTAATAGATTATTCTTAAACAGCAATAAAAAAAAGATAGTGATAGTAGTACGCACACGTGACTTCATGCACTAGAATGCAATGAAAGATGAAATTAGAGATAACAATATAATGAAATAACATACACGTATATGGATACCTTGATGCGATTGCGACCACGATCAGGGGTATGTTGTGACCGCATTGTCTGATATCTAATTTATATATCTCCACCTGACAAACGTGGGAAAGGATGTGCCAGTCCATCCCGACCTGACCTTGTATATGTTGGAGAGTGAATGTAAACCAAGATTTAAACATTCTTCTTAGAAGGAAAAAGTGGCTACATCTCCCATGGAAAATAAAATATACTCCCTCCGTTTTTTAATAGATGATGCCGTTGATTTTTTCTCACATGTTTGACCATTCGTCTTATTCAAAAATTTTATGCAAATGTATAAGATATAAATCACACTTAAAGTACTATGAGTGATAAAACAACTCGTAACAAAATAAATTATAATTACGTAAATTTTTTGAATGAGACGAATGGTTAAACATGTGAGAAAAAGTTAACGGCGTCATCTATTAAAAAACGGAGATAGTACATCAATAAGATTTTTCAGGATTTAACGGCGTTGTGCTTTCAGTGGTAGGCGACGTACTCGTCGACAGCGAGGCGCCTGTGGTAACTTCGTCAATCTCTCCAGGATTTGCCGGCCTAGTCTTCGAAGATGCTCATAGGGGTAGGGTTTGCGTACGTGTGTTCATAGGGGTAAGTGCGCGTGCGTTGTACTGTGTAATTCTCAAAAAAAAAAAAAAAAAGATTGTGCCCTTTCTTTGTGAGCGATCAGTCGACTTGGAAACACACAAGTGTAACGGCCTGTATCATATCAATTGGAATACGCATATCAGTCAAGCGTCTAACCAAGTTGATAAAACAGTACGGAGTAGAGATCTCTGGTTGTTATAAAGGAGAGACCTGATTCGTCTACGTTACATGCAAGCCTATAAGATGTAAACAACTCGACATATTGTACACTATTTGTAGTAAAATTGGTAGCAAGTTTGTTGGGAATAAACCAAATTAATTACCAGATGAAACATACATACCTGAACTGAACTTACATATACTGATCCACATCTCCACCACCTATGGCAGCAGACTGGCAGGGCCTCTCCTGCGATCGGGACGCCACCGGTCGCAGGATCGAGACGGAGGCGGCGATCTTGTTGGGTCTCTCGCCGGACGCCGGCGAGGACATCGACGCTGTCGCTGGTGGCCGAGGAGGAAGAGGATCCGTTCACCTTGGCTGGGAGAAGGAGCGTCGCGGCAATTGATGAGGGAAAAGGAGGAGATGTGTGCCACCTCCAAATGATGGCCCATACGAGTTAGCTTGGGTGATCGGCCATGTTCGGCCCAGAAGGCTTACGCAAGGGCTCAAGCCGATGGCGGCAGATGACTATGGCCTATGGGCCATGTGGCCAGCGAATTCTCTTGGCCCGAGGCAACACAATTTGTTAGCTGATTGAGAGCAGGTACAATAGCAGGCTATAAGCCAGCTATAAATATATTTTAAAGAGATAAAGGAAGAGAGAGAAGAACAGCGGACTATAGATCTGTAGCCAGCTGCAGCACGGATTATAAGACGTAATGTGTGTATGACAAGTAGGACCAGATATTAATAGTATAGTAAGCAACTATGTACTGTAAGAATTAGCTATTACATTGGCTATAGATGATTTGGAGTTAGTAGTGGGCTATATTATCAAACTTGCTATGAGACTTCGGTGATCGATCTTTGATCTAAAAAGCCGAGACTACGGAAGTACGGAACTGTTGGGATGCAGAATTGTCAATAGGCAAGTACAAGATCCACCCACTGTCCGCATTGGAGAAGAAATGTGAGGCAGCAGCAGCAGGGCGAGACAAAAGAACCAAGGAGAGTTAGGGTTTAGACCACTTTGAGCAATTTTATTGTACCAAAATAATTTCATGTAAATTTTGGAGCTTTTAATAAATAAGGTACCGAGATACACTAAATAAATTTTAGATATAGAAAATATGATAACTATAGGTACCCTTGTAAGGACTACGAAACCACTCTTATAGTTTATATACCGCAAATAACAAATCTAGATTGCCAGGTTGAGATTTAATTGTTGAAATTCATACCATCTTTCAAATGGTTGTTTAGGACATATTTTATGGAAAGGACTTATCTGTTGAGATGATGTCTATAAACGGATCGTACCGAAGTGGCAAATAGACTTAGCTAGACTCATATTTTTCACTAAATAGAATTGTGTCGTGAGCATGTTCACATTGTGGGCACGAGCACAGTTCTTTGAGGTGGCTATGATTACCATCCAACACTTTAAAGAAGCTGAAGAAAATAAACGCATTTTAGCCAACTTAGTAAAGTAGGAAGAGCAAAACTTTTTAAAAATGTAACGAGTGGTCTTTAAATATATTAGAAAGCATTAGTATGGATTAAAATATAAAGAAATTTGTAGTCCTAATTTTCTGGGACCATGTTATGTTATCATATATTTATTGGTAACCATGCCAAAAAAATTATTATTATTATTGCTGCTGCTGCAGATGAGAGGTGGTGGTGGGATGACCTTGTGTATTATTTTGAAAGGGAAACACACATTGTCCCATTTTTACAAAGGGGAAATCCGTCGATTTCCATCTGTCTGTACTGTACTGCATTATTTTCTGCTAACGACAACTACCAAGCTCACACGTGCTCCCCCGCGAATAAATCGTCAACCATCATCAAGTTTCGCTTCGCATTAACACGGCTTGAATTAATAGTCGGCCGCACGCCACACACCTAACATGGGGTGTGTTCGTGGCAAAAGGAAACCAATCCAACCATGCAATCGACGCCCCAAACCCCAATTTGCATCCAACCATCCTTGTACTTTCTTTTCATGCATCCATCAACAAACACTGTACGTACCAGCTTTAGTCGTACACTCTTCACACAAAAGTTGTACAAAAGAGAAAAAAAAAAAAAACACCCTGTTTGTTGGCTCAGCCGCTCAGGTACTCATCCCCATATACGAGTTGTCTAGATCTGTACAACGACGTAACATCCATACGGTGATGCAACCATGCAAACCACCACTGTTGCGCCCTGCCCATCTTCGACTTCGATCGACCACAAGTGGAGTACACTCACTCACAGATGTGCCACGAAAAGGACGCGTTGGCCACATGTGAAGGCCAGCCAGCGAACGCGTAAACGTAATGATCGAAATGCCGGTGAGATCGATGGATCGACCGCTATTTATCTCCCTTCCTCGATGGTAGTGATGGTGACGTCGTTGGTGCTGCACGAGTCGGTGAAGCGCCACCGCGACGGCCGGAAGCCGCCGCCGGCCGGCGACCCGCGGTGGTCGCCGTCGTCGTCGTAGTCGTCGCCGGAGACCCTCAGCTGGTAGTGCGGCGGCGGCAGCGGGTCCGGCAGGGGGAAGCCGTCGGGAATAGCTTTTTGTCCTAGAATTAACTAATCGAACAACAAATTGATGTTGGGAAGATCTAACTAATAATCAATATCTGCTGCAATTGTTTCTTACCATTCCTGCTCTGTACTTGCACTGATGATACCATGCCTTCATAGCATATAACTAAGTGTGCATTATACCTTCTCTGTCTGTTGTGTGGATTGGCTAAGCAAACATATTGGAGTGCTATTCTTTGTGTAGACATGTAAATGAGCTTATATTTTTTCTGTTTGTAGGTAATTTTTATATAAATGCGTTGTTTTGAGCTAATAATCCAGTGTTCTGTTCAGGCTTTCCCCATTCATTTCTATTAAGTGAACTATTGTATCAGCTCTAATTTCCCTTTCATGTGCATACTGAATAATGTTGCAGGGTCCAGTGGAATCTATTCGTGTATTGTGACCTGGAAAATTAATCAAGGATTGCTCTTTACCGATGAAGATAACATACGGAAATATGCCAAGCTTGCAAAGTTGATTTGATTGATAAGAAATTCATGTCCCATTATCAATGCGTGCAAGAGTCATGAGTCTGTGCTGGTAATGGTTGCTACATGAACTTTTCTGCAACTACAGGTTTCAAGCACTTGCTCCCTTTCTGTTCTATGCACTTTTCATATTTATCAAGGCAAGCACATGGATCATGGATGTCATGTACTAATGTACATATTTGCCAAACTATCGCCTTTCTAAATATGGAACTTTCCTGTTTCAGAATTTAGGTAAGATTTAGGGTTGCCACTTATATTTATTAGTGATTAGTACAAATTCAAAGTTTTGTCCTTTTTCCTTGGTGCATCATAGGTCAATTGAGATTCATTCTTGCCAAGCTTTCATCAAAATTCTGACAACTTGTGTTTTTCTATCTTTACTTACAAACATGAATATTGGTAGAAAAGAATAGTACTATAGTTTGTTCAAATAAGTAAACCAGGATATGAGATGATTTGGTGTGGCCTGAGACAAAGCTGAATTAATCAGCAAGTTGGTAATAAATTATTCTTGCTAATGACATTTTGAGAAGTTGTTTTCAGTTTGACAAAAATAATAAAGAAAACAACGAGAAGAAAAGTTGTTTAAAGTTATTTAAGTAAACTTGTGAGCTATTATATGTGATAGTGCATAAATATTTGTAAGATAGATGTAGCCGGTTACTCTGAAAAGTAAAATTGAATGAATCAATGCCCATCTTTTGTTTTTTCTGTTTTTTAATTTATACCTTTTAGCGCATATAATCCTTTATGTTGTCGATTACACAATTTAAAATAATGGAACTTTACCAATGCTTTGCAGGTGAAAACTTTACATTATAGTTCATTCTATCTGACAGCTAATAAGACTTAGAGCTCCTTCAATTACTACTCAGGCCTCCGTGCAGCCGTGCCAATTGAATTAGCAATGAAGATTCCCGTGCATGCTCACACATATGCATGGGAAAACTCATATGTTCCGAAACTAATGTTGAATCACATATCTGTTAAGTAAATCAAGTTAACTGTATATTGAGCTTGATGTTGCATATACATTGTCCTTAAACGATTTGTCTATTGCGGATTTGCGGTTTGCTATATATGAAATGGTTCTTGAATGCATCAGAAGTCTCTGTCTTTTTTTCCCATGCATGATTAGTTTATGGGCAGCGCGCAGCGTAGCGCGCGTTTATTGCTAGTTATTTTGAAAGGGAAACACACATTGTCCCATTTTTACAAAGGGGAAATCCGTCGATTTCCATCAGTCTGTACTGTACTGCATTATTTTCTGCTAACGACAACTACCAAGCTCACACGTGCTCCCCCCGCGAATAAATCGTCAACCGTCATCAAGTTTCGCTTCGCATTAACACGGCTTGAATTAATAGTCGGCCGCACACCTAACATGGGTGTTCGTGGCAAAAGGAAACCAAACCAACCATGCGACACCCCAAACCCCAATTTGCATCGTCCAACCATCCTTGTACTTTCTTTTCATCCATCAACAAACACTGTACGTACCAGCTTTAGTCGTACACTCTTCACACAAAAGTTGTACAAAAGAAAAAAAAAACACCCTCTTTGTTGGCTCAGGTACTCGTCCCCATATACGAGTTGTCTCTGTACAACGACGTAACATCCATACAGTGATGCAACCATGCAAACCACCACTGTTACCCATCTTCGACTTCGATCGACCACAAGTGGAGTACACTCACTCACAGATGTGCCACGAAAAGGACGCGTTGGCCACATGTGAAGGCCAGCCAGCGAACGCGTAAACGTAATGATCGAAATGCCGGTGAGATCGATGGATCGACCGCTATTTATCTCCCTTCCTCGATGGTGGTGATGGTGACGTCGTTGGTGCTGCACGAGTCGGTGAAGCGCCACCGCGACGGCCGGAAGCCGCCGCCGGCCGGCGACCCGCGGTGGTCGCCGTCGTCGTCGTAGTCGTCGCCGGAGACCCTCAGCTGGTAGTGCGGCGGCGGCAGCGGGTCCGGCAGGGGGAAGCCGTCGCTGCCGAGCATCGCGCCACGTCCGTCATCGTCGGCCGGTCCGTCGCGTTGTCCTGCACGCACAGCAACGCCACCTTCACGCACCGGATTATGGCCGCCGCCCTCGCTGCCGCTGCACTCGCTCAGTGTCGTGTCGATCAACTCGCTCCCTCTCTCTTCTCTCCACAGCTGCCACGCCTGCTCAAAAAAAAAAAATAATAGAACTTTTTAAGAAAACTCTATGTTTGAAATAGATTAATCCTTTATAATCTAATAGATCATAGTATTTATTTATAGTATATCTTAATTATTAGTAGTGGAATTCATAAATTAATAGCTGAGATTATATTATATCAGCGGATGATAATATATATAATCGGAACATAATAGAGAGCACGATAAAGGTATTGAAAGAGATACCAAGTTGATCAACCATTTATTAATCCTTGTTAGTGATGTGCTACTAATCATGTTGCTAGTGTAAGTCAAAGGTAGCAACAGTAGATGTGAAAACGTTTCGACATAATTGATAATTGTACAGGATAGATAAGCCGCGTGCCCATTTATTATCCACGACGACAAGTACGGTTTTGATTAAGAACACACACAAAAAGGTCGTACTAGAATAGTAACACGCCATTATTTCAGCGAGAGAGAAAAAGAAATTAAGATAGAAAAAACAACGTAAAAACGTACGTAATCCGAGGAGGTTGCGAATTCGCCGTAGTGCTGGTGGCCGCTGTTCCTCTTGCGGCTGACGATCTCCAGCAGCAGCACCGCCGAAGCTGAACACGTCGGACTTGACCGAGAAGATGCCCTCCGATGCGTACTCTGGAGCCATGTATCCACTGCACACGTGAACACCAAAAACAACAATCAATAAACCTAGCTAGTAAGTGCAGTACAGGTACCTGATCTTATCCTACACAAAAATAAAAGGTACAAACATCTGAAGAAAACATCACGGCTATTAATCAATTTGCCCAGAGCGAGTTGACATGCTAAAACTTAATACAGATTACCAGTACTCTCTCCCGTTTTAATTTACTTGTTACTTTAGTTTATTTAAAGTCATTTTAAGTGTTTATATAGTTTAATTAGTAACATGTCAATTATATATTATAAAATTACATCTCATGGTGAATAAAAACATAAATATTATGATGCTAAACTTTATAATGTTTTAGTAATTGATGGTTAAATTTACGAATGTTTGAACTTAAGAAAAATTAAAATGCTAAGTAATTTAAAATAGGAGCGTAATTAAAAATGATAAGTATTGCTACGATATATATCATTATTCTTTTTCTTACTAGGTGCCGACGACTCTGTTGGTGTTGGCTTCAGTCATGTTGGAGCCGAAGATCCTGGCCATGCCGAAGTCGGAGATCTTAGGGTTGAGGTCCTTGTCGAGGAGTATGTTGCTGGCCTTGAGATCGCGGTGGATGATGCGTACACGTGAGTGCTTGTGAAGGTAGAGGAGCCCCTGCGCGACGCCCTCGATTATGTGCAGCCGTTTCTTCCAGTCCAGCAATGGCCCTTGCTCCTGGTCTACATGCGTGAAAACATTATCGAAGATTAGTAAAACGTTGACGGTAACAAAGTCGTTCAGAAGTAATCCATTTCACTTTTTTTTCTTGTTGTTTAATTAGGAAACCATTTGGATATGAAACCATTTGGAAGAACATTTGGCATATGCATTTTCTTTCCTAAACGTACTTGAAAACGATAGAAAGGATTAGGAAAATCGGAAGATGAGTAAAACGTCGACGGTAACATAGTCTTTTGAAAATTTGGCACGTTGATTTTTTTTAAACAGCAGTTTGACACGCTGTTTGATCAAGTGGACTACAAACAAAAGTAATTGTCTTTCCCTTTTTACCTGTTTATATTTCAGGGCATTTGCTTTTGTGTTATTGTTTTTAATTAATCGCATAGTTATGAAAATGATAAAAAGTTTTTAATCCATAAAAAAACTCAATTTCATATCTCAATATTAGTATTCCGACGAACATATGAAAATTACACTAATTTAGTCCTAAGCTTGAGATAATTTTAGCTCCCCCCTGTCTACTCCATCCGTTCCGAAATATAAGCATTTATAGATATGAATCTACACAATTGTATGTCTAAATTGTAAATTGTTAAGTATAATTTTGGACGAAGATTGTATTGAACAAAAGAGAGAAATAATACCGAAGATGAAGAAGTCCAGGCTTCTGTTGGGCATGTACTCGTAGACCAGCATCTTCTCCTCCTCCTGAACACAGCAGCAAACGAGCCTGACGAGGTTGGTGTGCTGCAGCTTGGCAATGAGCTGGATCTCGTTCTTGAATTCCTTCAGCCCCTGCCCGGACTGCGCTGCCAGCCTCTTCACCGCAATCTCGGCTCCATCAGACAACTCACCCTGAAAACACGAACAGACAAAGCAAATAATAATCATGCATGTTAGCATCACCAAGTCATCCGCATTTTCGTCACATTGACTGCTAAACAATAGGGACAGCAACAATGATGCCGCAGATTATTAGCATATATAGCGACAACCATTCACACATTTTGGTCAAAATCGACTGTAAAAACAAAAATTATAGAGTTTCAGATAATTGCCCGTAGACAGGTCCAAATCCGCCTCTGCCGAGCCTGTGATCTTCAGAGAAGTTGTCCGTGGCAGCGGCAAGATCGCCGAAGTCGTAGAGCGTGAAATCGGTGCTGCTCTCCTCGATCCTCCACAGCTTCAGTGCCTCCTCTGTCTTGGAGCTGTTCCTGGAATGTGCTTCCAGCTGCCGATTCGACTTCCTCCCTGTGATCAATGATGGATTGGACATTTGGTGGTTTTGGTTGATTAAGCACTTTGTGATGCTGAAATGGAGGGAGAAAATGATGTTCATTATGAGAGGGAGGTTAGTGGCATCGTGTTGTTACCGTCTCCTTTCCGTAGTTTTTTGATCAGTAGGAGGCAGCCGACCAGCATGAAACAGAAGACCGTGATTGACACGGATAGAACGATAACTAAGGTCTTCCTGTGGTTGGTTCCTGCATAAATAAAGAAGAAAATTAGTAGTGATCATACAGAGATTGTTTTAATGTTGATTTGTAGAAAAGATAATGCACTGACAGAAAACACCACCATTAAGTGGTTACATATTTGACCATTGTGAGCTCACAAAACAAACATGACAGTAATAGTTTAAACCCTAGTAATAATAATATGGTTAGTCTTTGCCAATTCAAACAAACTTATGTAACAATTCTATTATACTAATTGAGCACTATGAGAGCTCTGACATTAAGATGGAAGATCTGGTTGTTGATTAGGTGGATTGTATTATCACAGCCGTAGATTGTATTCAGAATTTGAGTTAAATAAAATATGACATTAAATTAATACCATGTATATGAGATGACACATCTTGAACTCTCTAATTAATAATATAAATGTAATCCATCCCCAAAATCAAAAATTAATAATTACCACTAGCAAGTTTTAATTGATATGGACTCTTTCTTCAATCTAAGTTCCAATAATTCCAAAAAAAACGCAATCATATGGTCAAAAGTTTAACATTTATAACAACGTACTCCATCCGTCCTAAAATATAATATTTTTGGACTCCAACACAGTTTTCGAATACTACTTTGACCAACAATATCTATAAAATAAAATATTTTAAATAAAAAAGTCAATATTATGATAGTTTGATTAATGATAAATCTGGTAACATCAATTTTATATGATTCATGTTTTTATTTTTTTTTCTATGAATAGTCAAAGTTAAAAATGGTTGACTTGACACTATACTAAAAATGCTTTATTTTAGGACGGGGGGACTACAACAATAGTAATTAAGCTCCAACAATAGCTTTTGAGCAATTTATTTGGAGAAGAAATTATCTTGAGCAATTTGTTTGGAGAAGAAATGATCGTGCATGTGTTACCATTGTTTGCGGTTGGTGAGGATGCGACGTCCTGCAGGCCGATCCTGACGTCCGGCGTGCCGGCGTAGAACTGGTAGCTCTCGTACCGGAAGTTGCACCGGACGCCGAGGATCCGGCCGCCCTGCCGGCCGTCGTACCACTGCCGGTTCTGCTCCTGGAGCCCCTGGAAGCAGTGCCAGCACTGCCGCCGGCGACAGGTCCGGCGTGCACTGCGCCAGCCCGTACACCGTCGGCAGCTGCGGGTTCACGTACATCACGGCGCTCGCGTACCGCCGCCCGACGAGTTGTACGACCCGTACATGGCCATCTCCCCGAACAGCGTCCCCACCAGCGACAGGAAGAAGCTCCGCGTCGTCGCGTTCCGCCGTCCCACCCGTAGTAGGTCGACGCGTTCGCGTCCAGCGCGTTGATCACCGGCGAGTTGTCGTCGGGACGCGAACAGGAAGTCGTCGCCGGAGTAGCGCACCACGCACAGGTCGTGGTAGTACGTCGCGTCGCGGTCCCGGCCGCACAGCGCGCGGAGGCGCTGGAACGCGCCGGAGACGCACCCGCGCACGCCGCGGCGTCCCTCATGTCGCGCGGCAACGAAAAGCGCCAGGCCGAACACCCTGTCCGCGGCGGCGCCCACGGCCGCCGACGCGAACAGCGACCGCGACGACGACGCGTTGGCCGGGAGCTCCGCGGCGAGGAGCTCCAGGTTGAGCCCGAACGCGCTCCCCTCCGTGAAGTTGCCGCGGGTGCCATTGCACGAGTATTCCGTGTAGGCGGCGGTGGCGGCGAGCGGCGGCGAGAGGAAGAAGAAGAACAAGACGACGAGGAGGGACATGGCGTGTCCTCTTCTTTTCTGATTGCTTGTGAACAGAAGAAGAGGAAGAAGAAGAAGAGATTGTTTGATTAGTGCGTGTTTCTTTCTCAGCTTTCTCCGTAGTTATGGGCTCTCTCTCTCTCTATCTCGCTTAAGTACTTTGGGCGATCACACAAGTCAAAGGGCTTGAAATTAAGATGGTGGTTGGCAAATGGAATTGTAGCCGTGATTTGTTTTGTTGTATTAGTCAAATCATCAGGCTGCTGCGCTGTTGCTGGAAAATATTTTTTTTGTTCTTTCTTTCTGAAGTCTAACTGTTGTGCTAAATATTGACTCATAGATTGGTAGCAATGGAAGATTCTATGTTACTGCAGAACTAGGTATAGTACTACTACATGATATACATCTGTACCACATGGTGTGCACCGAATACTACAGTTTTTACAATGACCATGTCGTCGAATGTTCCTGGACGCAATTAAATTTCTGTTGTTCCTAGCATGACGTTACACACGTCCTGGTTATCTGCAAACAGTTAGAGCTGGCATCAGCCATCATCAAGTGCTCAACGCCGCCGGTGTCCTCCTTCGATGAGCCTCAGCCTCATCTGCAGATCATCGTGACGAGTATTGCAGATAAACATCACGGATTCACGGTGCAAAATGCAATGAATTGCAAATTTCGCAACTGCATTTTTTTTGTCGTTAGAACGATAGAAATTTGAAGGAGGAGCAACCATCTGAACCCTTTCAAGTGTGAATGCCGGCGAGCACTGCGAACTGGGAAGGATTGTAGATGATGGTGGTCTAGTAGTCGCATTATTAGGTTAATTGTCCGATGACGTGTTCGATTGGCCCCACCACACCACACTAGCCCGATCTTTGACCTTACCATGACATGTATAATGTGTTGAAACTTGAAAGGCTTCAAAACATCGCTGTTGCTGGGAGTTTTATTTTCAAAAGAGAACATCGTTATCTTATTTTCTACTGCAAGGGATCAAAGTCATAATAGTTTGGACATTGACAGCAAACGGGGAATTTGGCGAAAATAGCATACTAAATTCAATTACAGAGAGCAATTTATTTTCGACTACAAGTCTACAACACAGAAATAGTTTGGAAAACGGTGGCAAGTGGCAACTGAAAGCTAATGCTAGATTTGCATGGCTTTCTTTGCAGGGGATGCCCATATGGTTACAAATACGCCCTTTTATGGGGCCAAAAGAATATCCATTGCTCTTTCTCTTCTTATTCTTTTGAGAACTTCCATTGCTCTCTCAGAACAGGATTGAAAGAAAGTGGAGAACTAGATGGAACTACCAGGTCTCAATACCACAATGATTTTAGGGAGGCTTGGTCACTTTGGCAGTGATTTAGAACAGAGATAATTGAAAAGAAGAAGAAAATTCATACCATAGTTGATTTATACATGTCGGAACTTGAGGAGCTCAAAGTGGCAGTAGTTTTTTTCATGGCTTGAAGCAGGTAAGTAGGAGAATTCAGAAGGGTGCCCATCGAAGGAAGCCAGTGTGGAATAGTATACTATTGTATCACTTTTTGGTTACCAGTCTTTGTTACCTTTGATGTCTAAAATGGTGTGTAGTTTCTTGTTGGTGCACCATTGTATGTGCTCCTGTTTGCACTCTCTTCTTCTCCAACTAGTAAGGGTCAACTAGTAAGGGTCAGAGAAGCAATGTTCCGATCAATGATCACTGTGGATCACTAAACAAAAACGAGTGGAAATGATCTAGGAGACATTAAGCTGCATGGCTGTAACATAGACAAGTAGGAGTAGTTCAGAATGAAGAAAAGGGAAAAAGTACATGTGATCCAACTTCCAAAATATTAGTCAAGGTTCCATAAACTGACTCTGCTGGTACAGTCAAAAGGCCTGTCATGTTAACACAGGACATAAATTTAACTAACCTAGGGTAAACACCAGCGGAATAAAACAAGACATAACCTTCGGAACAACAGGACATACCTTCCAAAAGGCCAAATTACGTACCATCTAGGATTTCACAACATTCTTCATAACAAAGGAGCCATCATCCAAGTACTACAAACAGAACTTCATAATTCATAATAGAGATTGGCTGGCCGCTCTAAGCTTGATTCCCGTTATGGTAAAAGGATGTTTCTGCAATAACAAAAGTGGAGCTGCACCTCTGCATGTTAGCAGTTACCGCCCATTAGGTAATGCCTCAGAGAACATTGGAACATATGGTAGATATGGCTGGCAGGACTCATGTCCGAGTTTGCGTATGACACGGACTTCCTTGCGATCCATTTCATATGCCATCAAAGTATTGTGCCATCCATAAACAAAAAAGATCAAATTGCATTCTGGATGAACTGCAATTACTTGGTAGTCATAATCTAATTGGTATTTCTTTCCTCCAAACAGCTTCATTGAGCTAACGGTATGCTTTAAGATCCAATTATCTGTCATCATAGTCTTCAAGAAACCAAATTGACAGTTTGAAGATATCATTTGGATCAACATTAAAAGCACACAGGCGACCCTGAGTTTGATGAATTATCCCAATATCACCATCAGGATCCGGCATAGGAATCTTCCTCCATTTCTTCCCCTCCATGTCAACCGCCACAATCTCATCAGCAGGCGTGACAGAGTGCAGAAAACCATTGAGGAAAACACTTCTTCGATTGACCGAAAGGCTAACCACAACTTCGTCATTCCATCCATTTTCATGGAGAGTCCATAACCCAGTTTCAGACGAATAGATCTCCACCCCTGTGACCAGTGTGACGTATGAATCATCTTCCTCTTCCACATACTCAAGCACATGGAAATGCGACGAGATGGTTGGATCGAAACACAAGCAGGCAGTGCGGTTCTCATCGATAGCCCAGCTGGCGTCCGGCAACATCACCCATTCCTTGGTGGCAGGATTGCACACGGCATAGTGGAACTGAGAAGTGCCACGAGACACGTAGCAGCGGCAGAGGAGGAGGCCATTGCAGCAATCCAAGATGACGACGTCGTGGCACTGGGGCAGGAAGGAGAAGGTCGGGCAGACGAGAGGCATGCCTTTCCCAGTGACGTTGGTGAAATGGCGCGCCGTGGACGGGCAGCGCTCGTAGTTGATGCTCTTGTAGAAGAAGCCCGACAGCGTCTGCGGCAGCTTCTTGCGGTGCTCGTGCTCGGCGATGAGTCTGCGCCAGGACATGCTCACGCACTTGAACTGGCACACGGAGCGGATGGGGAGGCGGCGGAGGACCTCGACGATGAGCTCGTCGGTGAGACTGGCAGCAGGGTTGCGCCGCTTGTTGGGGAGGTTCTCCTCCATCGGGGGTGGGTGGACGAGAGGAAGTCGTCAGCCTGCAACGCGGGAAGAGGGATTCACCGCGGCAAGAGCAGATCGAGCAGGTGAGCAGATGGGGATTAAATCAAGCAAAACATCGAAATGGCGAAGAAAGAAAAATCTGGTAACAAATCGGCATCATTGGGTTCGTTAATCTACCTACTAAAAGAACTAATCTGAGAACTGTGTAAATCAGGAACCTACCGATCAAGGCAGGAAGCGATGCCGCCGCGCCGCTCGGCCTCGGCTGACCCGTGGACGTGGAGCTCGTCGGACGGGACACTGGGACGGGAAACCTAGCGCCCTCGCCGGTTAAGGCCAACCATTGCGCCGGCTACCATGCTGCGATGTGCGCCGGTCACGAGAAGAAGAGCTAGAAGCGGCGGCGGCGGCGACGGCGACGAAACCCCTAGATGCCCCCAATTCAGTGTCTGCTGGGACATTGGTTCCAAATTGGAATAAGTTCGCTTTGACCCCTTGACGGCTGGTCGAATCTGATTCGTATCCTGAATCATAATTAGGGTGGGTATTCGGTTTCGGTCTTACCGAATTTCGACACAAAAATATCATGACCGACAAATTCGGTTTCGGTCTCGGTCCTGACCGAAATTCAGCAACAATTTTATATATGCAAAGAAATAATGGAAATTTTCTACACAAAAATCTCAAAAAAAATCGTAAGCACGTATGAGTGAAGACCTAAATTTCATATATGCAAAGAAGTAGGGATGTGAAAAATTAGAGTTTAGTCCTGTTGAACTTAGTGGATTGTAGGTTGTATTTAGACTTTTTTTTTTAATTTGATCTATTCAATTAACCGAGGTGACTAACCGAATTGACCGAACAAAATTCGGTCTTTCATTGCCTAGGACCGAATTAATTACCGAATTTTTCGGTCTCGGTCTTTTCAGTTCGTTCTTTTTCTGCCCACCCCTAACCATAATACTGGATATCTACATATCTCAAGACGTTACTATATTGGACTGTTCACTCCACGTCTTCAAAATACATTTTTTGAAAATATTTTTTTGTTGCATTGTATAGAATGTTTTTGTAAGCTACTCCCATCTATTAAAAAAATTTAATATAGTATTGGACGTGACATATCATTTTATTAGGTTGTGTCTTATCCAATATTAGTTTTTTTTTAATGAAGTTTGCTAGGTGTATTTTTAAAAGTATTTAATTTATCTCTATAATAAAATATATAACCGTGACAATAATCTCACGAATAATATGTTTCACTTGTTGAATGATGATTTTGAAGCATTCTTGTTGCTGGAGTATTTTAATGGAGAATATTATCACCATCTTTTGTAGTGCAAGGGATGGAAGACACAATAATTTGGAAATGGAATATTTGGTTAGATCACACTACAAAATTAGATTGCACGACAATTGTGGACTATAATAATTAACACATAAAATAGCTTGGAAAACTGCTGCTGAAGGTAAATGCTAAATTTGCATGGTTTCATTGCAGGGGATGTCCACATGGTTAATTATGCCCTTTAGACGGCCAGGATAATGAAATGTCAAATTACAATGATTTTAAGGGAGCTTAGCCATTTGGCAGTAACATTTTTAGATGCATTTGCGATTGGAAAATGTCCAAATATCCCCCTAAACTTTAGATGGAAGTCCGTCTAGCACCCTGAACTTTAAAACTGGGACATCCAACCCCCTAAACATTACCATATCATCCATATTACCCTCTAAAGTGGTTTTGGATGATGATTTTACATATTTTGGAAGCTTAAACGAACAATTTTGAATAACTAATATAACATTTTTGTATATAATCGGTTATAAGTCATCAATTTATCCTTATACAATGATGTCATGTTACTTTTATGCTGGTACTTATTTGTAAGTGAGAGCTAATAAGAAGAAAAAGAATAATTTAAGTGAAAATTTTAATATATATATGTCCAAAGTGTATGACATGTGATCAAACTCATCCAACTTATATACAAATTAGATAAAACCACTATGCAAAACCATCTTAGAGGTTTATATAAACGATATTGTAAAGTTTAAGAGATTGAATGTCCGCTTTCAAAGTTCAAGATACTAGACGGACTTCTGTCCAAAGTTTGGGAGTTATTTGGACTTTTTCCTTTGCGATTTGACAGTAACTTAGTAAGGACATAATTGAAAGAAGTATATAACTTTTTTATGTCATTCTGAATTTCTGGCTTATACACATTCGAACTTAGAGGAGTAATAGTTGAAGTTTTGATAATTTTTATCACGGTTTGTAGCAGGTAATTGGGAAAATTGAAAAGGGTAAACATGAGAGGAAGGCAGGAAGCCAGCATGCACAGTTGAACTATTGTAGAACCTTTTGTTTTACCAATCTATGCTATCCTCGATGCACCCTTGCACGTGCTCTTGTTTGAACATACACAAACTCTCTCTCAGACTAGAAAAGGTAAGGAAAGCAATATTCCAATTATTCTGATCATTAAAAATCACCACACAGAAAAATAGTAGAAATGGTCTAGGAGACAGTAAGCTGCAAGGGTCCAATAATCCAATACTGACAGGTACTTCAGAAAAGAAGAAAAAGAAAAACAATTGCGGGAAAAAAGGACAGTACATAGGAGTATGTTCCAACATGACATCAAGCTTAACTAGCATAGGGTTTTTGAAGGGGAACTAGCATAGGGTTACATCAGTGGAATAAAAACAAGGCATAACCTTCAGAACAACAGAACTTACACAATTCGCTTACCATCTACGATTTAAGAGCGTTCTTCAAAATAACTTGAAGAGGATTAATCAAATACAATAAAACAGGACTTCATAATTCTTATTAGAAGACTGGCTGGCCCACTATAAGCCTGATTCTCCTAAGGGAGAAAAGTTGTTTTTGCAACAACAAAAGTGGAGCCGCACCTCTGCAAGTTGGCCATTAGCGCCCATCAGTTAACAACTCAGAGAATAGTGGAACATATGGCAGATATGGCCAGCAGTAGTCATGCCCGAGATTGCGTATAACACGCACTTCCTTGCAATCCATTTCATATGCCATCAAAGTATTGTCCAATCCATAAACAAAGAAGATCAAATTGCAATCTGGATGAACTGCAATTACTTGGTACTCAAAATCAAGTCGATAATTCTTCCCTTCAAACAGGTCCAAGGAGCTAACGGTGTGCTTTAAGATCCAATTATTTGTATCATAGTCTTCAAGAAACCAAATTGACAGTTTGAATAGGGAGAGGAGGAGGAAGGGAGATGAGGGGAAAAGTGGGAGAGAGAGGGGTGACATGGACACACTGACATGTGAGGCCCACGTGGGTCCCATGCTGACTCAACCGCCACATGATAAAATCAGAGTCAAAACAACCGAAGGACCTAAAGTGAATGGTTTAGTAAGTTGAGGATGTCATATATCTGGTTTTGCGGTTGGGGGACTATTTTGTAACTCGATGACAAGTTGAGGGACCTTCGGTGTACTTTTTCCAACTCAACTATTGGAGTTACATGGGCCGGGTTACTCGTTTTTGACTAACTCTCAAATTACATGGGAATAAGTCCATCTGAGGTCCCTTAACTCGTTAACGAATCCGATTTTCATCCTTCAATCGAAAAACCAGATACAACGGGTCCCTCAACTGTCAAAACCGGTGCAATATAGGCCCCATGGCGGTTTCGACATCGGTTTTCGCTGACGTAGCGTCTACGTGACTATTTTGACTTGGTCTTCACAGCGCTTACGTATCAAATTGATTTGGAAAATATTAAAAATTATGGACCCACATGTCAGTTTAAAAAAAATAGATTTAAAATGGTGGGACCTACGTGGGGCCCCACATGTCATTCTCACCCTCCTCTTCTTCCTCCTCTCTCCCCAACTCCCCATGCCGTGATAATGAAGTTGTCGCAGACCCCCGGCCCGGTGAGGTCGATGTTGTCGACCTCGATGTCTCTCAGAAATGGTGAGTGCTTGCCGAGCTCCGCCGGAAGCTGGCCGGAGAGATTGTTCTCGAACAGCTTCATTATCACCAGCGATGGAAGCTGAGCAAGGCTTGCCGGTATCTCGCCGGAGAAGTTGTTCGTCATCAAGGCTAAGTTAGTTAGGTTCATCAAACTTCCAAAGCTCTCTGGGATCGTTCCAGTAAGCTGGTTCTCAGATATGTCGAGATAAATTAAGCTTGCTGCTCCAATCTTGCCATTGACGACGACGTCGCCGGTGAGCTGGTTGGTGTACAAGAACAAGTACTGCAGTTTTGGAAGGTTCCAAATCCCAGGAGGTCTGCTTCCGGCGAATGAATTCTGGGACAGGTCGAGATACTCCATCTCCATCATCTCTGTGACGTAGCTGGGGAATTCGCCGGTGAGGTTGCACTGCGCCAGCCAGACCGTCTTCAGGCTCCTCAGGTTCTTGAACAATCCCAGTAGCTCGCCGGCGGTGAGGCTAGTGAGCTCGCCGAGCGCCGCCGAGATCATAACGGTGAGCTGTTTGCAGTTTAGGGTAAGCACCTTCAGGTTCTTGAGCTTTGACACCACCGCCGGTATCTCGCCGGCGAAGTTGTTGTTCAAGGCGAGGTAGGTCAGGTTCTTCCCAAGCCGGTCAATGTCGGCCGGGAGCTCGCCGCCGATACTGTTCATAGACAGGTCGATGGAGGTGATCCCAGGGGCAGAGCTAGAATAGAATAGAATAGAATAGAGGAGGGTGCCACTTGCTTAATTTACTTTACTTTATATCGAGTTTAAGCTGATACGGGTGTCTAAATTTATATTGAGGATGGTGCACACATGATAAAAATAGATGAGGTATAACTAAAATTTTTTCTTGATCGGGTTCCCCCCCTAATATACTCTACCTCCGCCCCTGGGTGATCCCAGTGAGGTTGTAGAGGAACGTTGGGAACACGCCGCCAACGCTGGTGTTCTGGAGGTTGGGCACCGTGAGCGCCGTCAGCCCGCCGATGGCGTCGGGGACGGTGCCGATGATGGTGACGTTGGGGAGGGACAGCAAGGTGACACGGCCGGTGCTGCCGCCGTCGCAGGACACGTACATCCAGCGGCAGTGCGGCGCAGAGTTCGTCCACGACGCGAGCGCCGCGGGGTCGCCCCAATCGCGCTTGATCTGCAGCAGGAGCTGCTTCTCGTCGACGCCGACACGCTGCGCCGCGCCAAGCCGCGCGACGATGCAGGAAATCAGGAATCGCGAGCAGGCCACCTCCGCCGCCGCTCCGCCCGTGGCCTGCTGCGCCGCCCGCCCTCGCTCTGCCCGCCCTCCACCCACGAGGGCGACGGCAGAGCGAGAGGGATTTGTGGGGGCCACGTGGGCCCACCATCTATATTTTTAGCTAACATGTGGGCCCACGTGGCCCCACCATTTTTTATTAATTTATGTGTGAAAACTGACATGTGGGTCCCACAAAGTTTATTATTTTTCTGGATCAAATTGCCACGTAAGCGTCACGTTAATGCCACATCAGATGAAGACCAAGTCAAAACAGTCACGTCAGCCAAAACCGCGAGGACCTCATCTGCACTGGTTTTGACAGTTGAGGGACCCGTTGTATCTGGTTTTTGGGTTAAAGGACGAAAAATCGGATTTGTTGAATTGGACAAAACAGAGGGCAAGTGGGGGGAATTGGACAGTGTTGCAAGGCAGCAAGTCTGGGACTGTATTGGATCCGAGTAGAACAGGCCATGTTTGTTTCAACTTAAGGTTATTGTAAAATAAAATTATTGAGCTAGATTACTATAAGCTGAATTATTAATAAGCCAACATAAATAAGCTGTGAATTGTTTGTTTTCCCTGGATTATAAACTGTTTGTTAGTTGTTAGCCACCCAATAATTAAAAAAGCATATTTAGAGTGGATACTATATTATAGTAATCTGGCTTATAGATTGTAATAATATATCATAATAAGCTATCTGTTTGTTTCAACTTATTTCTAATAATCTAGTTATAATAATCCTAAAGCAATCAAACAGGGCCTTAATCAGTTATACATTTTCTGCATTACTTGTTTGCACGCAAATTTGCTGGTGGGAGAGGTAGTAGGATCCAGATGAATTAAATTTGAAAATATACTGTTCATTCAATTTTTCTCAAGAATATTCGGGATGCAAAAACTTGTGCAGAAATATACCGTCGGTGTCGCACAACCGTTGCGCGAAAATGACGTGGGAATGACGTCGCGGGTAGGGCTGTCAAAAAAGCTCAGGCTCGCGAGCTGCTCGAGCTCGACTGTCCTAGGCTCGATTCGAGCTCGGCTCGAACTCGAAACGAGCGAGCCCGAGCCTGGCCCAAAGCTCGCGAGCTTTGTCGAGCCGAGCTCGAGCTTCTAACGAGGCTAGTAATATATGATTTTTTGTTGCTATTTAATAAATAAGTAGATCAAATATTTGTATTGTATGTCTTGTATTGGCATCATATATTATTTAATCCTTTTCCTCTTCTACTAATATGATAAACCATAAATTAAATATTTTTAAAAAATTATCCTTTGAACATACACTATTCTTAAAAATCGAGCTTGGTAGTCGAGCTCGAGGCTTGATCGAGCTCGAATCGAGCCTGTTTGAAAGCTCGAACATTTTATAGGCTCGGCTCGAGCTTGTATCGAGCTCGAGCCTAGGCAGGCGAGCTCGCTCAAGCTCGGCTCGTTGACAGCCCTAGTCGCGGGCGGTATCGCGTGGCGAAAGCGCGAGACCGCGCGGTATCGCGGAAGCGGAATGAGAGAGCGCTCACAGCAATCAGCGACACTATCCAATGGGCTCCATTTGATTAGTAATTAATTACTTGATTAACAATTAAATAATAATAATTAGTGATTAATTATCCTAATTAGATTAATTAATTATTAATTAATCACTAATCAGGATAATTAATCGCAATTAAAATGGCCCGGAACGGTTTCGCTCTTTGTTTAAGCGATAGCGCTGATTGCTTGAGCGGTCTCGCGCCATGATCGCCCGGTCTCGCACTTTCACTATGCGATAACGGCCGCGACGTCATTTTCACACTTATTCTCGTGCAATGTTGTACGAGACCGATGGTATATTTGTGCAGAAGATTTTTCATCCCGAATATTTAAAAAAAATTAAATGAACAATATATTTTTTAATTTAATTCGGATCCAGATGGCCTGTCAGCTGTGAATTTATTTTAGGGTTAGTTCTGAGCTTCTGAATTAATATTGCTTTTTGTTACAAATAGATTTACTTTTCCATATAAGTAGTATGAATATTGGGAGTGGGGGGGGTGGCAGGGAAACTTGTCTTCATCACATAGTTTGATTAGCTTTTACATCTAGCATGAATGATCGGAGTTTTAAAGGAGTGAACAAAGTTTATTTATAACAGCTTTGTGAACATTTTTAGTCATGTTCTGGCAAATACATGGATCAGGGCAACATTCAACATGTGTAGATTGATCAGTTTTGAGTGAATCTGTCTACACAATCGATAAATATTTAATATGGAAAAAAATATTATTCATTAATATTTCATTTGTCCTTGCGATTGACTCGTCTCCTTACAAAAACTCAGACAGTAGAACTGAAAAGCAAGAGATAAGAAAGCCCATGAGAAGAGGCATTAAGGCATCATTTGGAACACGAGAATTTCCTATTTTTTATGATCTGAACTACTTGTAAAATTATTACATTGGTCTAATATTGCAAATACCACTCTCCTAACTTTATTTATATTTTCTTGCATTTTTCACAAATAACAGTATTTGGACATACTTTCAGAAATGAGCATGTATTCTTAGTGAATTTGGTGCTCTGCATTGATGTGACTGCTTGCTTCTTGCTGCCTGCATAGGAGGCAATAAGAGGAAATTTGCTCTTTTTACTTTCTAGGCTGAACTTTATAGATCCAAGCTACATTCTGAATTTACAGCATTCTGGAGGCTTACATTTATCATCTCATTTAGCATTCTGAATTATTCTTGTGGACTTAATATTTTGGCATTTAAACTTTGATCACGAATGGAAACTCAGGAAGTACAGGAGAATCCATTACCATATTATCCCTAACTACTGAATATTCAGAAAGCTGGTTGTCTTCTGTTAGAGCAGAGTGTCCTTTTGTCGTGAAAAACATCACTTAAGACGGCATTCAAGGCTAATTTCAGCCATATATTTCTATTAGTTGCATCATTAAGATAAGCCAACTATTATTTCATTTTTGGGTCTGAATACATATTATTTCAATTTTTACTGGGACTAGCACATATTTGCCTTGCACTTTAGAAATATTTTAATTTTACTCATGTAAATTGTGTCTGCTTTTTAGATTGCTCGTGCACCATCTATAGTTGGAGAAAAAATTTTCTGGGGGCAAAATAAAGGAAATGCAATGTGTTGCTGACTTTGTGGGGAATGGGAGGAAGTCCTGATATTTTCTTTATATGTAGGGTAATACTTATGATCTTTTCAAGACATCCTTGAAAGCAAGCATGGGTGGCTTTCTGGTATGGACATGCAGGAAGAGCGCTTCTGTTCAAGGTGAAGACATCCTTTGGAGCAAGCATTGGTGTTGGATGTAATTGTTGCCATTGTGACAAGTCAGGTCTTCAACAATGCCCCAATGCAGCTCTGATTGTACTCTCTTGATCAAGCCGATGTGCCTATTTGTGTTTTCTATTTTCCTTTGAAATGGACAGATGCTGCTTTTGATTATACTATCACAAGTGCAATACTGTTTTCAGGTGAAACTGTGCGAACTAAAATGTACTAGTTGTATTAGTACTAGTACAGATCATAGAGAGAGCTATAGCTGCAGTTTGAACATGCTAGTTATTTCAGCAGTAACTCTATGCCTGACGTCTGATGAGCACTAAAACCCGGCCAAAACCGAACACAGGTTTTAGAAGGGTCAAAGGGAATCATCCCCCATAGGGTTTAAGTGCGATGGGAGGGATTCACTCAATCCCTCCCTGGATAGGTTCCCTTGGGGATTACTTCCTCCGTTTCACAATGTAAGTCATTCTAGCATTTCCCACATTCATATTGATGCTAATGAATCTAGACATATTAGCATCAATATGAATGTGAGAAATGCTAGAATGACTTACATCGTGAAACGGAGGGAGTAAGTCCCAAGCAACCGAACAAGGCCTTATGGGGCCAAAAGAATATTCATTGCTCTTTCTCTTCTTAGGCCTGGTTTAGTTCCCAACTTTTTCTTCAAACTTCCAACTTTTCCATCACATCAAAACTTTCGTACACACACAAACTTCCAACTTTTCCGTCACATCGTTCTAATTTCAATCAAACTTTCAATTTTGGCGTGAACTAAACACACCCTATTCTATTGAGAACTTCCATTGCTCTTTCTCAGAACAGGACTGAAAGAAAGTGGAGAACTAGATGGAACTACCAGGTCTCAAAACCACAATGATTTTAGGGAGGCTTGGTCACTTTGGCAGTGATTTAGAACAGAGATAATTGAAAAGAAGAAGAAGAAAATTCATCCCATAGTTGATTTATACATGTCGGAACTTGAGGAGCTCAAAATGGCAGTAGTTTTTATCATGGCTTGAAGCAGGTAAGTAGGAGAATTCAGAAGGGTGCTATTGTATCACTTTTTGGTTACCAGTCTTTGTTACCTTTGATGTCTAAAATGGAGTGTAGTTTCTTGTTGGTGCACCATTGTATGTGCTCCTGTTTGAACTCTCTTCTTCGCCAACTAGTAAGGGTCAGAGAAGCAATGTCCAATTAATGATCATTGTGGATCACTAAACAAAAACGAGTGGAAATGATCTAGGAGACATTAAGCTGCATGGCTGTAACATAGACAAGCAGTTCAGAATGAAGAAAAGGGAAAAAGGAAGGCAAAAATCAACAAAGTACATGTGATCCAACTTCCAAACATTAGTCAAGGTTCCATAAACTGACTCTGCTGGTACAGTCAAAAGGCCTGTCATGTTAACACAGGACATAAATTTTAACTAGCCTACGGTAAACACTAGCGGAATAAAACAAGACATAACCTTCGGAACAACAGGACATACCTTCCAAAAGGCCAACTTACGTACCATCTACGATTTCACAGCATTCTTCATAACAAAGGAGCCATCATCCAAGTACTACAAACAGAACTTCATAATTCATAATAGAGATTGGCTGGCCGCTCTAAGCTTGATTCCCGTTATGGTAAAAGGATGTTTCTGCAATAACAAAAGTGGAGCCACACCTCTGCATGTTAGCCATTAGCGCCCATCAGCTAATGACTCGGAGAACATTGGAACATATGGTAGATATGGCTGGCGGGACTCATGTCCGAGTTTGCGTATGGCACGGACTTCCTTGCGATCCATTTCATACGCCATCAAAGTATTGTGCCATCCATAAACAAAGAAGATCAAATTGCATTCTGGATGAACTGCAATTACTTGGTAGCTAGAATCTAATCGGTATTTCTTTCCTCCAAACAGCTTCATTGAGCTCATGGTATGCTTTAAGATCCAATTATCTGTATCATAGTCTTCAAGAAACCAAATTGACAGCTTGAAGATATCATTTGGATCAACATGAAAAGCACACAGGCGACCCTGAGTTTGATGAATTATCCCATTATCTAGCCCATCAGGATCCGGCATAGGAATCCTCCTCCATTTCTTCCCCTCCATGTCAACCACCACAATCTTAGCAGCATACGTGACAGAATGCAGAAAACCATTAAGGAAAACACTTGTCCGATCGACATCAAGGCTAACCTCTTCATCATTCCATCCATTTTCATGGAGAGTCCATAACCCAGTTTCAGACGAATAGATCTCCACCCCTGTGACGTATGAATCCTCATCCTCCACATACTCAAGCACATGGAAATGCGACGAGATGGCTGGATCGAAACACAAGCGGGCGGTGCGCCTCTCGTCAACGGCCCAGTTGGCGTCCGGCAACATCACCCACTCCTTGGTGGCAGGATTGCACACGGCATAGTGGAACTGAGAAGTGCCACGAGACACGTAGCAGCGGCAGAGGAGGAGGCCATTGCAGCAATCCAAGATGACGACGTCGTGGCACTGGGGCAGGAAGGAGAAGGTCGGGCAGACGAGAGGCATGCCTTTCCCAGTGACGTTGGTGAAATGGCGCGCCGTGTACGGGCAGCGCTCGTGGTTCATGCTCTCGTAGAAGAAGCCCGACAGCGTCTGCGGCAGCTTCTTGCGGTGCTCGTGGTCGGCGATGAGTCTGCGCCAGGACTTGCTCACGCACTTGAACTGGCACACGGAGCGGATGGGGAGGCGGCGGAGGATCTCGACGATGAGCTCGTCGGTGAGGCTGGCCGCCGGGTTCCGCCGCTTGTTGGGGAGGCTCTCCTCCATCGGGGGTGGGTGGAGGAGAGGAAGTCGTCAGCCTGCAACGCGGGAAGAGGGATTCACCGCGGCAAGAGCAGATCGAGCAGGTGAGCAGATGGGGATTAAATCGAGCAAAACATCGAAATGGTGAAGAAAGAAAAATCTGGTAACGAATCGGCATCATTGGGTTCGTTAATCCACCTACGAAACGAACTAATCTGAGAACTAGATGCGTAGATCAGGAACCTACCGATCAAGGCAGGGAAGCGATGCCGCCGCGCGCGTGACTTGCCGCTCTGCCTCGCGCTGACCCGTGGAGCTCGTCGGACGGGACACCAGGACGGCAAACCTAGCGCCCTCGCCGGTTAAGGCCAACCATTGCGCCGGCTATCCTGCTGCGATGTGCGCCGGTCACGGAGAAGAAGAGCTAGAAGCGGCGGCGGCGGCGGCGGCGGCGACGAAACCGCTAGATGCCCCCAATTCAGTGTCTGCTGGCCTGCTGGGACATTGGTTCCAAATTATTGGAACAAGGGTGGAATGTTTACACACATGCATGGAGTATTAAATGTAGAAAAAAATTAACTACGCAGATTGCGTGTAAATTACGAGACAAATCTTTTAAGCCTAATTACGCTATAATTTGATAATGTGGTGCTACAATAAACATTTGCTAATGACGAATTAATTAGGCTTAATAAATTCGTCTCGCAGTTTCAAGTGGAATCTGTAATTTGTTTTGTTATTAATTACATTTAATACTTCAATTGCGTGTCCATATATCCAACGTGACACGTCAAAAATTGTCATTCGCGAACTAAACAGGGCATAAGTTCATTTGACTCCCTTAGCTACTAGCCAAATCTGATTCGTATCCTAAACCACGATATCTGATATCTCGACCCCTTAACTGTGCACTCCACGTCTTCAAAATACATTTCCTGAAAATACTTTTTGTTGCATTGCGTACAATGTTTTTTAAGGCCATGTTTAGATCCCCTGGCAAATTTTTTCACCCTATCACGTCGAATCTTTGGACACATATATAAAGTATTAAATATAGAAAAAAACTAATTACACAGATTGCGTGTAAATTGAGAGACAAATATTTTAAGCCTTAGTGCTCCATGATTTGACAATATGGTGCTACAGTAAACATTTACTAATGACGGATTAATTAGGCTTAATAAATTCGTCTCCAGTTTACAGGCAAATTCTGTAATTTGTTTTGTTACTTCAAATGTGTGTCCGTATATTCGATGTGACACGGCATAATATTTTCACCCCTCATCTAAATACCTCCTAAGCTACTCCCCTCTATTAAAAAAATAATATAGCATGACAATAATCTCACGAGTAATCTGTTTCACTTGCTGAAAGATTTTGAAGCATTCTTGTTGCTGGGAGTATTTTAAAGGAGAACATTATCACCATCTTTTGTAGTGCAAGGGATGGAAAACACAATAATTTGGAAATGGAATATTTGGTTAGATCACACTACAAAATTCAATTGCACGACAATTGTGGACTATAACACATAAATAGCTTCGAAAACTGCTGCTGAAGGTAAATGCTAAATTTGCATGGTTTCATTGCAGGGATGTTCACATGGTTAATTATGCCCTTTAGGCGGCCAGGAGAATGAAATGTCAAATTACAATGATTTTAAGGAAGCTTAGCCATGTGGCAGTAACTTTTTAGATGCATTTGCGATTTGACAGTAATAACTTAGTAAGGACATAATTGAAAAGTATATAACTTTTTTATGTCATTCTGAATTTCTGGTTTATACACTTTCGAACTTAGAGAAGGAACATAATAGTTGAAGTTTTGATAATTTTTATCACGGTTTGTAGCAGGTAACTTTTTTTGTTTACCAATCTATGCTATCCTCGATGTACCCTTGTTGTACGTGCTCTTGTTTGAACATACACAAACTCCCTCTCAAACTAGAAAAGGTAAGGAAAGCAATATTCCAATTATTAAGATCATTAAAAATCACCACACAGAAAAGAGTAGAAATGATCTAGGAGACAGTAAGCTGCAAGGGTCCAATACTCCAATACAGACAGGTACTTCAGAAAAGACGAAGAAAAAAAGAATGCGGGGAAAAAGGACAGTACATATGTTCCAACATGACATCAAGCTTAACTAGCATAGGGTTTTTGAAGGGAACTAGCATAGGGTTACATCAGTGGAATAAAAACAAGGCATAACCTTAGAACAACAGAACTTACATAATTAGCTTACCATCTACGATTTAAGAGCGTTCTTCAAAATAACTTGAAGAGGATTAATCAAATACAATAAAACAGGACTTCATAATTCTTATTAGAAGACTGGCTGGCCCACTATAAGCCTGATTCTCCTAAGGGAGAAAAGTTGTTTTTGCAACAACAAAAGTGGAGCCACACCTCTGCAAGTTGGCCATTAGCGCCCATCAGTTAACAACTTAGAGAATAGTGGAACATATGGCAGATATGGCCAGCAGTAGTCATGTCCGAGATTGCGTATAACACGCACTTCCTTGCGATCCATTTCATATGCCATCAAAGTATTGTCCAATCCATAAACAAAGAAGATCAAATTGCAATCTGGATGAACTGCAATTACTTGGTACTCAAAATCAAGTCGATAATTCTTCCCTTCAAACAGGTCCAAGGAGCTAACGGTGTGCTTTAAGATCCAATTATTTGTATCATAGTCTTCAAGAAACCAAATTGACAGTTTGAACATATTGAGCAGATCAACATTAAAAGCACACAGGCAACCCTGAGTTTGATGAATTATGCCAATATCATTATCAGGGTCTGGCACAGGAATTTTCCTCCATTTCTTCCATGTCAACCGCCACAATCTCATCAGCAGGCGTGACAGAGTGCAGAAAACCATTGAGGAAAACACTTCTTCGATTGACCGAAAGGCTGACAAGAACTACACCATTCCATCCATTTTCATGGAGACTCCATAGCCCAGTTTTAGACGAATAGATCTCCACCCCCGTGACGCATTCAGCTTCATCCTCCACATACTCGACCACATGGAAATGCGAGGAGATCGCTGGATCAAAGCACAAGCAGGATCTCGCCAATAGCCCAATTCCTCGGTCCGGCAACATCACCCATTCCTCGGTCGCAGGATTGCACACGGCATACTGGAACTTGCTAACGCCATCAAACTGCAAGCAGCGGCAGAGAAGGAGGCCATTGCAGGAGTCCAAGGGGATGACCTCTTTGCATGCGGCAGGAAGGCGAAGGTCGGGGGATGAGGGGCATGCCTATCCCGGTGACGCTGGTGAAGTGGTGCTCCGCCGCCGAGCGCTCCTCGCTGAAGCCCGTGTAGAAGAAGCCGGACAGCGTCTGCGGAAGCTTCTTGCGGTGGTCGTGGTCGGCGATGAGGTCGCGCCAGTACGGGCAGACGCCCTTGGAGCGGCACACGGAGCGGACGGGGAGGCGGCGGAGGATGTCGACGACGAGGTCGTCGGTGAGGCTGGCCACCAGGTTCCGCCCCACGGGGAGATCCTCCATCGAGTGAAGCTGCCGGAGCCCGGAGAGGCCTTTAGCCTGCAATCCGAGAATCCGCGAAGAGGGATTCGGGCAGATGGAGCAGGTGAACAGTGAGCAGATGGGGATTGCTCGAACAAAACAATCAAAACGGCAAAGAGATAAATATCTTACAACGGATCAACACCATGGGTCATCAATCCGTGCACTAGACGAACTAATCCGAGAAGGTAAATCAGTAAATGTTTAGATCAGGAAACCTACACATCAAGGCTGCTCGCTGGGAGACACGAACCTTTGCCGCTTGCTGCAATGCTGCGCCGCTTGGCCTCGGCAGTGCCCCGTGCTCTCGCCGTGGAGCCCGTCGTACAGGTCGGAAACCTAGTGACCTCGCCGGTCACCGAGAAGGCGAGAGGCCGAGAGCTGAGAAGAGCTTTCGCGGTGCGGTATTGCGGTTGTATTCACGTGGCGTTGCGTAGGAATATCTTTCTGATACTTTCTCAACGTATGCAAAAGAGGAAAAAGTACACCGAAGGTCCTCAACTTGTCAGCGAGATTAAAAAGAGGGCAGCTAGCCCACGGGATACCGTGGAAATGTGATGTCACAGGATAATTAAAACACACGACAAAATAAAAAAATGGTGTCCCGCGTCCCTGTTGTCAACGTGAAAAGGCACGATACCTAGCCGGCTCCTCCTGGTATCGCACGCTTCCCTTGCTGGCGTCGTGTTGCCTTTGCAGCTGGAGAAGCACACACCTCCTCGTCGGCGTCGTCGCCCCTGAGCAGCGGGAGCAGCAGACAACTCCCCCGCTAAATCCTCCTCTTTGCCCCACCGACAGCAACAACAACAGAAGAAGAGATTCCGACCTACAAGGCGCGCGCCCGCACGCGTGCATCTTTTTTTTTTTTATGCTGCTATTTCTTTTTTTTTCGCTGTTCGCTGTTTCCGCCGTACGCATAGGAGAAAAAATACTAGTAATTTTTAAATCTTAACTTTAAAATTTTCAAATTTGGAATTGAAAGTTTTCAAATCTCAAGTTGAAAATTTTAAATCTCAAGTTGAAAGTTTTCAAATATTTCAAATCTAGACTTGAAAGTTTTCAAATCTCGAGTTGAAAATTTTCAAATCTCGAGTTGAAAGTTTTTGAATCTGAGTTGAAAGTTTTAAAATTTTTTAAATTTGAACTTGAAAGTTTTCGAATCTTTGTTGAAAGTTTTCAAATCTCGAGTTGAAAGTTTTCAAATCCGAGTTGAAGGTTTTCAAAATTTGACTTTAAAATTTAAATCTTAAATCGAAAGTTTTCACATCTGACTTAAAAATTTTCAATCTATTAGTAAAGAAATCTCTCGAGAAAAAAGAAAAATCTTGAGAATCTTCCCTAATTACCCGTCATTAGTGTTAAGTGTTAACTAACAGAGTAGTTATAGGAGGAAAGTGCACGCCGCTAGCACGCACGCACCAGCTAGCAGCCCCCAAGATAGGGTGGGATCTATAGACTATAACTAGGAGGCCCATCTTGGATGGACGGTTTTAGGTGCAAATTACCAGAACAAAAATTTATGGAAAAAGTCTATTTTGACTCCCTCAAATATAAGTCGGATATGATTCATATCACAAAACCAGAAATATTGCCCCTACATCGATTAAAACCATCCAAAATAACTCCCTTAGCTGTTTTGAGGGTGATTTTTGCTGACGTGGTGCCTATGTGGGCATGTGGGATGGTTGACCCAATTTTCATCAGACGTGACGTTTACAGGGCAGTAGAGAAAAAAATAAAAAATAAAAACCCAATATGACCCATGTGTCAGTGGGATTTACCAATAGGACCCTCACGAGACCATATGTCCGGTACTCTCTCTCTGGCGACCTTCGCTTGGGGACAACGCAGCGGGAGGCAGGGCTAGCCAGCACGCAGAGGAGAAGGGGCAATGGGAGAGACATCCACGATGCTCTTGACGATGGTAGCCCGAGTGAAGCTACCCGCAGTGAGTGAGATGGGAGCGTCGACTCTTCGTCTCGCCCTAGTTCGCCCCCGGGGTCGACACCGACGCCATCCTCGTCGGCGCCGCACCACGTCGCCCGTCATTGGCCACCAGAGGAGCAAAGTGAGAGAGAGAGAGGAAGGAAGAGAAGATCCTGACACGTGGGATCCACGCTGACTCAGCCACCACGTAGGATAAATCCGGCGTCAATACTGCCATAGGATCTCGGGTGACTGGTTTTATATAGTTAAGGGATCTCGCATATCTGTTTTTGTGGTTTGAGGATGTCTTTTAATCTAGAAAATCTACTACACGGTGTCCTGTTACAACGGGATAAACTGGATAAGATCTCCTCTGTCTTATCTCCTTCCCTTCCCCTCTACAAACTCTCTCTCTCTCTCTCTGGATAAGGCCGAGAAGGCTGAGAAGAAGCCGACCAGGAGGAAGGGATCGTCGTCGTCGTCTCCGGCGGCCGAGGAGGACGACGACGGCACGGCATCGGTGAAGTCAGGGGGGCGTCGGGGGTGAATCTCGCCGCGCCTCCTCGACGCCGTCCTCCGCCACTGCGTCGCCGCCTCCGCGCGCACGCTCCCCGTCGCTGCTGGCGCCGGGGCCGTTCCCCTCCTCCCTCGTGCTCCTCGCCAAGGTCTCCATCGCCCGCTTTCGTGAGCCACTGGTGCCGCTGTCCTTGCCCACTGCTCCTGCCGCCTCCTTGCCGGTGAGCGCAGATGGATCCCCGCTGCCACCGTCGATCGAAGCAGAAGAAGCCGGCGGTCCTGGTGCCTCGGCTGCTGCACACGCCGGCGACAACCTGCTCTGGAACCTCTACCTCCCCTCCATCCTGATACCTGGTACCTTGGTATCAGTTGGTACCTGTTACCTGGTACCCTCTGGTCACTGGTACGACTGATACTGGTACTTCAGTCTGGGTATCGAGCTGGTACCGTGGGTATGCAGGCTTGATACCTGGGTATCAGGCTGACCTGGGTTCGACTAATGACCTGGTAGCTACCTGGGTATCGAGCTGATACTGAGACTGGTATACCCATATGCATGGTATCAGGTACCAGATGCCTGTGACCTAGGTACCATCCATGGGTACCATGTGCATGGTAACAGATACCAGATATCTATAGTTATCAAGTACCACCTGGTACCTGATACCTATTGTACCTGGTCCCTGTACCTGTGGTACCAGGTCAAAGGTGTGGAAGGGGGACGACCCGTGTCGCCGTCGCCGCCTGGCTGACTGGTGGCCACACGTTCGTTGCCTCCTCTTCTGTTCTCCCTTCCTCAGTTCCTCTCTCAACGTTTCTCTTCTTCTGTTGTTGTTGCTGTCGGTGGGGGCAAAGAGGAGGATTTAGCGGGGAGTTGTCTGCTGCTCCCGCTGCTGCTCAGGGGCGACGACGCCGACGAGGAGGTGTGTGCTTCTCCAGCTGCAAAGGCAACACGACGCCAGCAAGGGAAGCGTGCGATACTAGGAGGAGCCGGCTAGGTATCGTGCCTTTTCACGTTGACAACAGGGACGCGGGACACCATTTTTTTATTTTGTCGTGTGTTTATTATCCCGTGACATCACTTTCCACGGTACCCGTGGCCTAGCTGCCCTCTTTTTAATCTCGCTGACAAGTTGAGGACCTTCGGTGTACTTTTTCCTCTTTTGCATACGTTGAGAAAGTATCAGAGAGATATTCCTACGCAACGCCACGTGAATACAACCGCAATACCGCACCGCGAAAGCTCTTCTCAGCTCTCGGCCTCTCGCCTTCTCGGTGACCGGCGAGGTCACTAGGTTTCCGACCTGTACGACGGGCTCCACGGCGAGAGCACGGGGCACTGCCGAGGCCAAGCGGCGCAGCATTGCAGCAAGCGGCAAAGGTTCGTGTCTCCCAGCGAGCAGCCTTGATGTGTAGGTTTCCTGATCTAAACATTTACTGATTTACCTTCTCGGATTAGTTCGTCTAGTGCACGGATTGATGACCCATGGTGTTGATCCGTTGTAAGATATTTTACTCTTTGCCGTTTTGATTGTTTGTTCGAGCAATCCCCATCTGCTCACTGTTCACCTCTGCTCCATCTGCCCGAATCCCTCTTCGCGGATTCCGGATTGCAGGCTAAAGGCCTCTCCGGGCTCCGGCAGCTTCACTCGATGGAGGATCTCCCCGTGGGGCGGAACCTGGTGGCCAGCCTCACCGACGACCTCGTCGTCGACATCCTCCGCCGCCTCCCCGCTCCGCTCCGTGTCCGCTCCAAGGGCGTCTGCCCGTACTGGCGCGACCTCATCGCCGACCACGACCACCGCAAGAACCTTCCGCAGACGCTGTCCGGCTTCTTCTACACGGGCTTCAGCGAGAGCGCTCGGCGGCGGAGCACCACTTCACCAGCGTCACCGGGATAGGCATGCCCCTCATCCCCCGACCTTCGCCTTCCTGCCGCAGTGCAAAGAGGTCATCCCCTTGGACTCCTGCAATGGCCTCCTTCTCTGCCGCTGCTTGCAGTTTGATGGCGTTAGCAAGTTCCAGTATGCCGTGTGCAATCCTGCGACCGAGGAATGGGTGATGTTGCCGGACCGAGGATGCGGTATTGGCGAGATCCTGCTTGTGCTTTGATCCAGCGATCTCCTCGCATTTCCATGTGGTCGAGTATGTGGAGGATGAAGCTGAATGCGTCACGGGGGTGGAGATCTATTCGTCTAAAACTGGGCTATGGAGTCTCCATGAAAATGGATGGAATGGTGTAGTTCTTGTCAGCCTTTCGGTCAATCGAAGAAGTGTTTTCCTCAATGGTTTTCTGCACTCTGTCACGCCTGCTGATGAGATTGTGGTGAGGCGGTTGACATGGAAGAAATGGAGGAAAATTCCTGTGCCAGACCCTGATAATGATATTGGCATAATTCATCAAACTCAGGGTTGCCTGTGTGCTTTTAATGTTGATCTGCTCAATATGTTCAAACTGTCAATTTGGTTTCTTGAAGACTATGATACAAATAATTGGATCTTAAAGCACACCGTTAGCTCCTTGGACCTGTTTGAAGGGAAGAATTATCGACTTGATTTTGAGTACCAAGTAATTGCAGTTCATCCAGATTGCAATTTGATCTTCTTTGTTTATGGATTGGACAATACTTTGATGGCATATGAAATGGATCGCAAGGAAGTGCGTGTTATACGCAATCTCGGACATGACTACTGCTGGCCATATCTGCCATATGTTCCACTATTCTCTAAGTTGTTAACTGATGGGCGCTAATGGCCAACTTGCAGAGGTGTGGCTCCACTTTTGTTGTTGCAAAAACAACTTTTCTCCCTTAGGAGAATCAGGCTTAGAGTGGGCCAGCCAGTCTCTAATAAGAATTATGAAGTTCTGTTTTATTGTATTTGATTAATCCTCTTCAAGTTATTTTGAAGAACGCTCTTAAATCGTAGATGGTAAGCTAATTATGTAAGTTCTGTTGTTCTAAGGTTATGCCTTGTTTTTATTCCACTGATGTAACCCTATGCTAGTTCCCTTCAAAAACCCTATGCTAGTTAAGCTTGATGTCATGTTGGAACATATGTACTGTCCTTTTTCCCCGCATTCTTTTTTTCTTCTTCTTTTCTGAAGTACCTGTCTGTATTGGAGTATTGGACCCTTGCAGCTTACTGTCTCCTAGATCATTTCTACTCTTTTCTGTGTGGTGATTTTTAATGATCTTAATAATTGGAATATTGCTTTCCTTACCTTTTCTAGTTTGAGAGGGAGTTTGTGTATGTTCAAACAAGAGCACGTACAACAAGGGTACATCGAGGATAGCATAGATTGGTAAACAAAAAAAGTTACCTGCTACAAACCGTGATAAAAATTATCAAAACTTCAACTATTATGTTCCTTCTCTAAGTTCGAAAGTGTATAAACCAGAAATTCAGAATGACATAAAAAAGTTATATACTTTTCAATTATGTCCTTACTAAGTTATTACTGTCAAATCGCAAATGCATCTAAAAAAAGTTACTGCCAAATGGCTAAGCTTCCTTAAAATCATTATAGTTTTGACATTTCATTCTCCTGGCCGCCTAAAGGGCATAATTAACCATGTGGACATCCCCTGCTATGAAACCATGCAAATTTAGCATTTACCTTCTGCAGCAGTTTTCCAAGCTATTTATGTGTTATAGTCCTCAATTGTCGTGCAATTGAATTTTGTAGTGTGATCTAACCAAATATTCCATTTCCAAATTATTGTGTCTTCCATCCCTTGCACTAAAAAAGATGGTGGTAATGTTCTCCTTCAAAATACTCCCAGCAACAGAAATGCTTCGAAATCATTCAACAAGTGATACAGATTATTCGTGAGATTATTGTCTTGGTTATATATTTGATTATAGAGATAAATTAAATACTTTTAGAAATGCACTAAGCAAATACTCTCTCCGTAAAAAAAAAAAACTAGTATTGGATGAGACATAACCTAATAAAATGATATGTCACATCTAATACTAAATTGTTATTATTATTGGATGGAGGGGAGTAGCTTACAAAAACATTCTACACAATGCAACAAGAAGTATTTGGGTTAATTCAGTCTATGCCAATGCAAATGTGGTTATTAAAAAAAATACTATTACAATTTGACTATTCATAAGCGTGCCACTCAAATTTTACGAAACTAGAACCATGCCATTGTCGTCACATTTTCCATCCGTCTCCTTCTTTCCCCGTCTTCTTCCTTCGTTCTTCCCATCTTCTAGCGTTGCGATGGTGGCGATAGCAGCACGAGCAGTGGCGGCGCCGTGGGGCTCATGCGGCAGCGGCAGAGGCAGAAGAATGGCCAGGAGCGCGGAGGTGCGTCCACCATTCAACCACCAATGGGGACCGCCATTCGACTGCCGACAGGGACCCGGCCGCAGCGACCCGGCCGCGACGGAGGCGAAGGACTGGCCCGGAGTACAGAGACCGCCATCCACACTGGTGGGGGCGGGCCTCACGTGGCGGTGGAGGACCGGCCTGAAGCGTGGAGGCACGACTGCGTCGAAGTGGAGGTGTGTCCCGGCCTCACTCGGCCAGCCATGGAGCTTGACTTCCCGCCGAAGCAACCGGCCCTTACCACGTGCTCCTCTTCTTGCTGCTCCCTCACCTCCTTGTCGCCATCAGCGGCACTCCCTGCGGCTGCGTGGCTGCGGAGCTTGCTATGAGCAGGCGTGATGCGAATCCATCGGCGCGCTCCCTACAGCGGCGGTGAAGGTGTTCGCTTCGGGTGCGGTGGCGGCAGGAGGAGGCCGGCTTGCCGCCACCGGTGACACGAAGGAGCGAGGTTGTCGCGCGTTTGAGGGGGTGGAAAAGAAGGAAAAGCAGCAGCAGCAGCAAGACGGAGCGCCACCGTCGCCGTGCGTTCCTTACTACATGATGTTCCTTGTGATTTAGGTCCACCATCAATAAACATTTTTATCTCAACTCATATGAAGCCCGGAAATCACCTCTCACAAATTTCACATTCATATCCACATGAGTCTAGTAGACAAATAAATATTTATAACAATATTAGTCTTATATAATTAGATTTATCATTAATCACCAAAATCAAATTAATCGCCCTTCAACTTTTAGCTCCTCCTTTTCTCTTAGCAGAAGACGATAGGCCTCACCAAACCATGCCTTCACCTTGGCCCTCTTCAGCTTGCCATAGAAATAAAAATCTGCTCTTGAATACGACCAAATCAGCCTTAAAAAAAAAAAGAGCCAAGCATTGCTGGTGTTATATGCAGCAGAAAAAAGTTATTTACAACTTCACCAAGGTGAAAAAAAGGGAAAAATAAAACAAACACTCTACTGTACAATCCCTTCAGATTGCTATCTCAAGATTCTCACGATATCTCTTGCACCATAGTAGATCCAAAGGTTGATCTCATCGACAATCTTGCTTGTGAGTTGGCCGGCTATTAGAGCCTTCCGCTCTAGAGCCTCTACTCGGGCACGGCGAGCGGCGACACGGCCATTGCCGCGCCGCCGCGACACTCCAACTCCAGTACGAGTCGCTCCTTGCCATGCTCCTCTCTGTTTTCTTCTTCCTCTGCTTTTGTCTCTTGATTTGCTCTGCATCTCCTAGTTCTGAGTCTGAGGCTCTGATAGCTGATAACGGTGCATGCAGAGGCGTGTCTAGAATGTTACAGTATCCAAAACAAACATTATACATTGAAATAAAATCCAAATTGCGACCCAACTGTTCTTAGCAAGACGTACATTTGTCCCGGTTATCTGTAAAACAGTTAGCAGCTTGGCATCAGCCATCAAGGCTTCAATAATGCTGCCAATGCCCTCCCATGAGCCATTTTGCAGCTCGCATCACACTCTTGTGATTGGTATTGTTGCAAATAAACATCACGGTGCAATGAATTGCAAGCGCATTTTGGTGTTAAAAACGATAAGAAATTTCACGGCGCAGATAAACATTATGTTCTATTGTTCTGAACAGAATAAGTATATTGGAACTTAGAGGAGCAGAATAGTTGCAGTTTTGATCAACTTTGTCATGGTTGTAGCAGGTAATTTGCAAAATTCAGAAGGGTAACCAACTAACCATCAGAGGATCATCAGCCTGGATAGTTGAACTATCATAGCAGCACTTTTTGGTTACCAAACTCTCTCTAACCACAAAGGGCCGGGGAAGTAATATTCCAATTAATGAGACAATTATAGATCACCATACAGAAACGAAACGTGTAGAAAATGATCTGCAAGGGTAAACATATAGAAGCACTAAAGAAAAGAATAAAAAAAATAAAAAGAATGATGAAAACAAGAAGTATATATGTGGTGTGCTCCAACATCCAAAACATTAGTCACACTGTCACAGTACCCTAAACAGATTGTGCTGATACAGTCAAAAGACCTTTCAGTGTTAGCATAGGACATCAAAGCTTCACTATAATAGGGTAAACACCAGTAGAATAAAACAAGACAACCTTCAGAGTAACAGGACAAACCTTCCAAAAGACAATCTACATAGTACTAGTATTACCATCTGACTTCTTAATTCAAGTACAATAAAACAGACCTTTCTAAATCCTTGTACTAGAGAATGGCTTTCTGCCCACTCTAAGCTTGGTTCTCCTAGTGGAAAAGGATGTTTTCGCAGTAGTAAAAGTGGAGCCGACGCTCTGCATGTTAGCGACCATCTGCAAATGACTCATAAAAGAGTGGAACATACGGTAGATATGGATCCGAGGAGTCATGTCCGAGATTGCGTATAATGCGCACTTCCTTGCTATCCATTTCATATGCCATCAATGTATTGTCCCATCCGTAAACAAAGAAGATCAAATTACATTCTGGATGAACTGCAATTACTTGGTACTCAAAATCAAGTCGATAGTTCTTCCCTCCAAACAGCCTCAAGGAGCTAACGGTGTGCTTTAATATCCAATTATCTGTATCATAATCTTCAAGAATCCAAATTGACAGTTTGAAGATGTCATGTGGATCAACATTAAAAGCATATAGGTGACCCTGAGTTTGATGAATTATGCCAGTATCACTTTCAGGCTCCGGCATAGCAATGGTCCTCCATTTCTTCCCCTCCATGTCAACCACCACAATGTCAGCAGCACACGTAGCAGAATGCAGAAAACCATTAAGGAAAACACTTCTCGGATTGGCGCAATGCCTAACAACAACATCATCACCCCATCCACTTACATGGAGAGTCCACAACCCAGTTTCGGAAGAATAGATCTCAACCCCTGTGACATCTTCATATTCAGCCTCCACATACTCAAGAACATGGAAGTGCGAGGAGATTGCTGGGTCGAAACATAGGCAGGCAATGCGGGTCTCGCCATTAGCCCAGTTGGCATCCGGCAACATCACCCATTCCTTGGTCGCAGGATTGCACACGGCATAATGGAACGGCTCAATCTCATCATCGCTGTTGTTAGGCCCGAGCTGGAAGCAGCGGCAGAGGAGGAGGCCATTGCAGCAGTCCAAGGGGATGACCGTGTCGCAATGGGGCAGGAAGGAGAAGGACGGGTAGATGAGAGGTATCCCTTTCCCGGAGACGTTGGTGAAGTGGTGCGCCGAGCAAGGGCAGCGCTCGCCGTTGCTGCTTTTGTAGAAGAAGCCGGACAGCGTCTGCGGCAGCTTCTTGCGGTGCTCACGGTCGGCGATGAGGTTGCGCCAGGACCGGCAGACGCGCTTGAAGCGGCACACGGAGCGGACGGGGAGGCGGCGGAGGATCTCGACGATGAGGTCGTCGGTGAGGCTAGCCGCCGGGTTCCGCCGCCCCATGGGGACATCATCCATCTCGGGTGAAGCTGCGGAGAAGTTGTCAGCCTGCAATCCGCGAAGAGAGGGGATTCGCCGGCAAGAGCAGAACATGGAGATTGGATTACTCGAACAGAACATCGAAATGACAAAGAAATAAAAATCTGACAACGAATCAACACCAACGGTTCATCAATCCATGCACTAGACGAACTAATTTCGAAAAGTAGAATAGATCGGGGGAACCTACCGATCAAGGCAGCTCACTGGGAGGCACGAAGTATTAATTTCCGCGCGGTGCGGCCGCTCGGACACGTCAGCCCCCGTGCGCTCGCCACGGAGCACGTCGCACGCGCCGGCAACCTACAGCCCTCGCCGGCTGCCTCGCCGGCCACCGAGAAGAAGACGACCTAGAAGCGAAGCGGCGGCGACGCATCCCCAATGTGGCACTGGCAATGTCGTTGCACTTCAGTACACCCGTGACCTGCTTGGAAGGCCGGTTTTAGGCCCAAACCCCGGTGGAAATGATCGGCCTGAAAAGTTTTCTATGGTGGGCTCCAAAATGCTGTTTAAATGGGCCGGTTCCGGTTTGAATCCCCGGTTGAGCCCATTACACCGGGAAAATTATGAACTGCTGTCGAGCCCGCACATAAAAACGACAGCAGATTGAAGTGAAGTTACAGCAAGAATCAAGGGAAAGAAAATGGACTAGCTACTGATCTTTTCGACAGATTTGAAGTGTCAACTTTTTAATTTTTGCAAAATTTTGAACCAATGGATATAGCCCATTTAAAATGAAACTAGCATGGTGGCTCGCGCAAATTGCGCGGCTAGCATCATTATAGTTTCTCTCATATAATAGTATATATGTTTTCTCATTATATTATTCAAATATATTAAAACTAGTATGGTGGCCCGCGCAGATTGCACGGCTAGCATCATTATATTTTCTCTCATATAATAGCATATATATTTTCTCAATATATTATTCAAATATATTAAAATGACAACATAATTTTTAATTTTGTACTAACTTTATGAAACTACTGATGTGTAATATTCATATTGTATTTTATATACATGTTAGTTATTAATTATTTTTAATATTAAATTTTAGTTATTTGTAAATTATATTCCTATATTGACTTAGTCTCGTCTTTCAATATATTTTTTTTAATTCAGAGATTTCACTATCTGTAAATTGTATTTCTATGTGACTCTAGCCTCTTCTTCTAATATTATTTATTTTTAATTCTGAATTTTTATTATTTCAGATTGATTTCTATGTGACTCTAAACTGATCTTTTAATATTCTTTAATTTTTAATTTCGAATTTCAGTTACTTCTAAATTGTATTATATTGATTTAGATTCTTCTTCCCATGTTTTTTTAATTTGAATTTTAGTTATTTGTAAATTGTATTTTTATATGAACTCTAAACTCTACTTTTAATTTTATTATGTTTATTCGATTTTAGTTAGTTTTCAATTCCTATATGAACTATATACTCTACTTCTAATATTCCTTATTTTTATTTCCAAATTTATATTATTCTTAATTGTATTTATATATGAACTCTATAGTCTACTTCTAACATTCCTTATTTTTAATTTCGAATTTCTATTTTTTCTTAATTGTATTTCATATGATCTATACTCTACTTTTAATATTCCTTATTTTAATTCCAAATTTCTATTATTTCTTAATTGTATTTCTATATGGACTCTATACTCTACTTTCTAATATTTCTTATTTTTAATTCGAATTTCAGTTATTTCCTAATTGTATTTCTATATGGACTCTATTACTCTACTTCTAATATTCCTTATTTTTTAATTCCGAATTTCAGTTATTCCTAATTGTATTATATATTGGACTCTAATCTCTTCTTCTAATATTACTTATTTTTTTAATTCCGAATTTCACTAATTTCTAAATTGTATTTCTATATGGACTCTTAGTCTCCTCTTCTAATATTCATTATTTTTTAATTCCGAATTTCAGCTATTTCTAAATTGTATTTCTATATGGACTCTGCTTTTTTTTTTCTCCGATTAATGTGAGAATTTCTATGCCATGAGAGCGAACGTGGAGGCTCCTTTTTCTATTCCTTTAATAATATAATAGATGACACAATAATTTTAAATTTTACCATAACTTTACAAAACTACTAATGTGTAATATTCATATGTATTTTATATACGTGTTAGTTATTAATATTTTTTAATATCAAATTTTAGTTATTTTGTAAATTATATATATTCCAATATGGACTGTAGACTCGTCTTTTTAATATTTCCTTTTTTTATTCTGAATTTTCTGTAATTGTATTTTTATATAGACTATATGCTTCTTTCCAATATTTATTTATTTTTATTCTGAATTTTTATTATTTATAATTGTATTTCTATCTGGACTCTAAACTATCTTTCAATATTCTTTAATTTTTAATTTCGAATTTCAGTTACTTCTAAATTGTATTCCTATATTAGCATTAAACTCTTCTTCCCATGTTTTTCTTACTTTCGAATTTAGTTATTTATAAATTGTATTTTTATACAGACTCTAAACTCTATTTTTAATTTTATTATGGTTATTCCAAATTTTATTAGTTTTAAATTCCTATATGGACTCTATACTCTACTTCTAATATTCCTTATTTTTTAATTCCGAATTTTTATTTTTTTCTTAATTATATTTCTATATGGACTCTATACTCTACTTCCAATATTCCTTATTTTTAATTCCGAATTTCAGTTATTTTCTAATTGTATTTCTATATGGACTATATACTATATTTGAATATTCCTTATTTTTAATTCCGAATTTCAGTTATTTCTCATTGTATTTCTATATGGACTCTAGTCTTCTCTTCTAATATTACTTATTTTTTAATTCCGATTTCAACTATTTCTAAATTGTATTTTTATATAGACTCTGTTTTTCTTTTTTCTCCGATTAATGTGAGAATTTCTAGGCCATGAGAGCGAACGTGGAGGCTCCTTTTTCTATTCCTTTAATAATTATTACTAGCATGGTGGCCCACGCAGATTGCGCGGCTAGCATCATTATATTTCTCTATATAATAGCATATATGTTTTCTCATTATATTATTAAAATAATTTACAATGACAACATTATTTTAAATTTTGCAATAACTTTTCAAAACTACTAATGTGTAATAACTACTCTAGTCTTCTCTTCTAATATTCCTTTTTTTTTAAATTCTGAATTTCAGCTATTTTTAAATTGTATTTCTATATGGACTATGCTTTTTTTCTCAGATTAATGTGAGAATTTCTAGGCCATGAGAGCGAACGTGGAGGCTCCTTTTTATTCCGTATTTTAGTTGGTTTTTAAATTCCACATATAAACTCTTACTCTACTTCTAATATTTCCTTATTTTTAATTTCCCAAAATTTCTATTTCTTTTCTTAATTTGTATTCTATATGGACTCTATACTCTACTTCTATATTTCTTTATTTTTAATTCCGAATTTCGGTTATTTCCTAATTATTTTCTATATGGACTCTATTTACCTCTTACTTCTAATATTCCTTTTTTTTTAATTCCGAATTTCAACTATTTCTAAAGTGTATTTCTATATGGACTCTAGTCTCCTCTTCTAATATTCCTTATTTTTTAATTCCGAATTTCAACTATTTCTAAAGTGTATTTCTATATGGACTCTAGTCTCCTCTTCTAATATTCCTTATTTTTTAATTCCGAATTTCAACTATTTCTAAAGTGTATTTCTATATGGACTCTAGTCTCCTCTTCTAATATTCCTTATTTTTTAATTCCGAATTTCAGCTATTTCTAAATTGTATTTCTATATGGACTCTGTTTTTTCTTTTTCTCCGATTAATGTGAGAATTTCTAGGCTATGAGAGCGAACGTGGAGGCTCCTTTTTCTATTCCTTTAATTATATAAATTGCGCGGCTAGCACCTAAACAAAATCATATATTTTTTAGTATGATTTTATTTGAAATTTATTAAATAGCTATCTCATTGTCTTAAGAGTTTAAAAGATCAAACCGTATCATCCTCGTATTTCTAATTATATAGTTTTTTTAAAAGTCACAGTAGTTGCTACCTCTTATATCATCTCCTTCTTTATTTGCTTACTCGATCTACCACTATTTCTATTCATTCTCCTTGGAACCTTTAAAAATTGGATCTTATAGTTTTTAAAGTTTATTGTCACGTTGGGTTTCGTTTTTATAATTTCTAGATGTCCCGTCAAACGTTGCCATTATACTCCTCTATAGCCCGTCCACTGTCTCTTCTCTTTATTGTCATTGAGATTTTAAAAATCGAACATAATTATCGTTTGGCTTCATTTTTACTTTGTAAAAGTCCCGCCAAACCGTCAGCGGCTTTGCTACTGTACTTCTCTGCGGCTCGCCCGCTACCTCCCTTCTTTATTGCCATTGAGATTTTAAAAATCAAACATGATTATCATTGTTTTTTTATACTTTTTCGAAGTTCCGAACCTTTCAAAATTGAACCTTGTAGTTTGTAGAGCTTATTGTCTTGTTGGGTTTCATTTTTTATAATTTTTAGAAGTCTCGTCAAACGATACCACTATTCTCCTCTACGCCCCGTTCGCCGCCTACTCTTTATTGTCACTGTGGTTCTAAAAATCGAACATAACTATCGTTGGAATTCATTTTTATTTTCTAGAAGTCTCGTCAACCACCGGCGGCTTTGCAACTATACTCCTATATACCCCACCCGCTGCTTCTCCTTTTTATTGTCATTGAGATTTTAAAAATCGAATATGATTATCAATGGGGTTTATTATTATTTTTTACTTTCTAGATGTCCCGGCAATCGCCTTGATCGTTTGCTTCATGGCCTGCCTGTCGTCCCTCCTTTTAATCGTCATTAGGATTCTATTTGGTGTTTTATTAACAATGTTTATATGTCGTATCAGCCACCACCACTCTACTCCTTTATAGGCCTGTTACTTAATTTATCTCGTCATGTGTTTTAGATGGTCTTTTCTTTTAATAGTCTTTATTTTTATCACAAATTTTAGTTATTTATAAATTGTATTCCTAATTGAAATCTTATTTTTCTTTTTCTAATTTCAGATTTTTTTTCAAATTTTAATTAATATCGTATTGTGTTCTTTTAATATTTTTATTTTTTATTTTCAATTTCAGTTGTTTCAAAATTGTATTCCTACTTGAACTCCCTTTTAATTTTTCTAATTTTGGATATTATTTTATTTTTTATTCTGAATTTTAATTAATCTCGTATTGGGTTCTTATATGGATTCTTCTTTCAATATTGCATATTTTTAATTCAGAATCTCAGCTAATTTTAAATTGTATTCCTACTTGAACTCTTATTTTTTTTTTTTTTGCTAATTTCGGATTTTATTTTTATTTATACTCCCAATTTTAATTAAGGGTTTGTTGGATCCATGCTACCCTATATTTGTAAAATTTGAGATATGCCACCCGTATCTCAATGACATGTAGGACCCACATAATTACGTATTGGGTTGGACTCTTCTTTTAATATTCCTTATTTTTAATTCCGAATTTCAGCTGTTTTAAAATTGTATTCCTACTTGGACTATCCTTTTATTTTTCTAATTTTGGATTTTATTTTATTTTATTTCAAATTTTGATTAATCTCGTATTAGGTTCTTATATGGAAACTTCTTTCAATATAGCTTATTTTTAATTCTGAATTTCAGTTATTTTTGATTGTATATCTGCTTGGACTCTCATTTTTTTTTCTTTTTCTCTGATTAATGTGGGAATTTTTAGCCTCCAGAGTGAACGTGGTGCCTTCTTTCTCCTTTCAATGTATTTCTACTTGAACCTTTTTCTTTTTTTGTCTAATTAATTTGAGAATTTATAGCTTCCATAGCGAACATGGTGTCTCATTTCAAGAGTTTTTGTTTAAAAATATTTTTGTATAATACAGTAGACAGGTAGACCGTAGATTTAAGAGTTGATCTAATGCTAACAAAAACATAATCAATATTTAATGAGATATTTTTACTTATTATCTTTTCTCATCTATGTATGTACATGGCTACCAAAAATCAGGGTCATTCAGTCCGGTTGTTTCCTAGACCTTTTTCTTGCATATGGCCGTATACGTGTCAGTTGGACATGTTTTTTTTTTTCTATTGCCCGACGTGATCAGGTCATGCAATCCGGTTCAGAGAACACTTAGAGTCCGAACAGAAGTCTATGCAAGACTTCTTTCTTTGTCAGTCCGAGTAAGATTAGTCTATTTTATTTTTCCTTCTCTTATACGTACATATCCGATCAATCTTGACCATTAAAATCTGAAGCTATTGTGATCTAACGGTGTAGATTTTTCTCTTTCTCTGATTAATGTGGGAATTTCTAGCCCCCACAGCGAACGTGGTGCCTCCTTTCAAAGCTGTTTTAATAATATAATAGATAGATAGATAATAATAATAATAAAAGAGACAAACATGTCAAAAATCGTAAATCTAGAGACAAAATCAGCTGTAAAATCTAATTTTGGTAGTGCAAGAGCATTGCAACTGAGTGTAACTGCTATGTGACTAATTGTAACGGTAAGTTGGGTCTATATTAATACGAATCTTGATGCAAAATCCTATAGACGAAAAATCGAAAGATAAAAGCTCAAAAATCTGCCACAAGTGAAATAGCAAAACCTTTTAAAAAAACACTCCAAACTGTGGGAAGATATGACTCAACGCGATAGATTGGATTAATCACGGAGCAATTACATATATAGGCTGCACCCTCCTCTATCCACTCAATTACTCAACCGACTTATAGAAACAGAATCGGGAGAATAGGGAGGAGCGCCGTGAGAGGATATGTATGACATATTACACGCAAACACCCCCCACAGTCGCAACGTCATATGGAGGACGGACGGTGAGACTGGAGCGAAATTCGGTGAAGACCAGTGTAGGCAGACCCTTGGTGAAGATGTTAGCATACTGGCATCATGTAGGAACGTGTAGAACATGAATATCACCGACAACAACCTTCTCCCGTACAAAGTGTAGATCAATCTCCACACGTTTGGTGCGCTGATGCTGCACCAGGTTAGAGGAGAGATAAACAGCACTGACATTGTCACAATACACCAGGGTAGCTTTGAGAAGCGGCTTGTGAAGCTCTAGGAGGAGTTGACGTATCCAGCTTGCTTCGGCAACAGCATTTGCAACAGCCCTGTATTCAGCCTTTGCACTGGAACGGGAGACAGTGTTATGCCGCTTTGAAGATCAAGACACCAGGCTATCACCGAGGAAAACAGCATATCCAGAGGTGGATTTCCAGTGTCAGGACAGCCTACCCAATCAGCGTCAGAGTATACAACCAGGTCAGTACAGGGAGCTCGCTGGATGTGTATGCCGAAGTCGAGAGTCCCGCGGACATAGCGCAGTATCCTCTTGAGCGCAGTAAGATGGGGCTTGCGAGGGTTATGCATGTGGAGGCACACCTGCTGAACAGCATTCGATATATCAGGGCAAGTGAAAGTGAGATACTGAAGTGCTCCGGCAAGGCTGCGAAAATCCGTTGGATCCGAGACAAGATCTCCTGCTGTTGCTGACAGTTTGGCAGAGGCATCAACCGGAGTGCTGTATGGTTTGCAATCTGTTATGCCAGCACGCTTAAGGATCTCTATACTGTACTGCTACTGGTGAAGGAGAAGTCCCAGGGGTTGACGAACAACAGTGACACCGAGGAAATGATGGAGGGTACCAAGATCCTTCATGGCAAACTCTGACTGCAGAGATGAGACGTACCAACAAAGAAAAGAAGAATAACATGTTGGTTGCATTGCCATCGACTATGTCATCCTGTTCTGTTCCTTTTGGTATCCGTCTGATCATAACAAATCATATACACAATTGCCAAGCTAGAACTTCACCAATCGTGATTAATCGCTTACTACAATCTGAATCTACATGATTTATAAACGTGCCTGCACTGCAAAATGCTATCTGCCGTCCTCGTCCATCAACGTGACGTTGTTCATGCAGTACGACTCGCCGAAGGAGCTGGACGACACGGCCAGGCTGGAGATCCTGACGTTGAAGTACGCCGGCTGCCTCGGCTCCGGCATCGTCACCCCCTCGCTGCCGAGCATGGCGATCACGTCGGACATGTTCGGCCGGTCGTCGGCGCTGTCCTGGACGCACAGCAGCGCCACCTGCACGCACTTCATCACCTCCATCGCCGGGAAGTCCTCCCCCAGCGCCTGGTCCACCAGCTCGTGCCATTGCCCTTCTTGCCATAGCTGGTACGCCTGAAAGAAGTTCAGAAGTTTTCAGTTATTAGCGGCCGTGCATTTTCAGGTGAATTTCAGTCTTTCAGGGTAACTGAAATTTGTGAATTTTGGATGACAGGGATCTGTGCTTACATATCCTGTGAGATTGAAGAATTTGCCGTACTGGTAGAATCCGGCGGTCCTCTTGCCGCTTATGATCTCGAGAAGCAGGACGCCGAAGCTGAACACGTCGGATTTGATCGAGAAGAGGCCCTCGGAAGCATACTCCGGAGCAATGTAACCACTGAAAAGAAAAGGCACAAAATTCAGTCATTACAGCATCACCAATGCATCAGGTTGTAACTATCACCAATTCTTTTCTGACACAACAAAAACAAATGTGCTGTGTAACTTAACCATCATCAGTGATTAGTACTTACTGTGTGCCCACAACCCTGGTCGTGTTGGCTTCGGTCACATTCGAGCAGAATATCCTTGCCATGCCAAAATCCGAGATTTTGGGGTTCATGTCGCGGTCGAGGAGTATGTTGCTTGCTTTCAGATCCCTGTGTATAACTCGCAACCGAGAGTGCTTGTGCAGGTAAAGAAGCCCCTGGGCAATGCCATCGATTATACGGAAGCGTTTGTCCCAGTTCAGCATCGCCCCCTTTTCAGAGTCTGCATATCATATCAATATGTCAGGCAAGACAAAGCATCAGCAACATTCAGCAGGTTTTCACAAAGATTTTGGAAAATGGACAGAGATGTTGAAAGCTTATTGATCGAGATGGATATATGTCAGTGATGTACCAAAGATGAAGCAATCGAGGCTCTTGTTGTGCATGTACTCGTAGATGAGCATCTTCTCGTCAGCCTGGACGCAGCAGCCCAGCAGCCTGACAAGGTTGGTGTGCTGCAGCTTGGCTATCAGCTGGATCTCTGTCTTGAATTCCATCAGCCCCTGCACTGAACAGGATGAGAGCCTCTTGATCGCTATCTCAAGCCCATCAGGCAATTGACCCTGAAACATGTAAGAAAAGAAAACACAATTTAGTAAGTACTCAGATGAACTGAATACTGAAGAAACACATCAGTTTTAGTGCAGCATTTTTCAGATGACACTGAAGAATCGATCAGTGTATCTGCAACTCTGCATCAGAATGCAAGCATGAATGGAGGAACTGTGCTGACCTTGTAGACAGGGCCGAAGCCGCCCTGGCCGAGCTTGCAGGCGTCGGAGAAGTTGTCGGTGGCGTCGGCGATCTGGTCGAAGTCGTAGAGCGAGAACTCGGAGCCGCTCTCCTCGATCCGCCACAGCTTGAGCACCTGCTCCATCTCCATGGACATGGTCGGCACGCCCACCGTCCCTGCCATGTTGATCACTGATTCAGCTGACAGTTAGTGAAACCTACAGTTAACCGGGGCAGTGAAGCATGAGCGCGAGCAAGGTGTCAGCAAATGCCCGTGCGCACCTCTCCTTCTTCGGGACGAGACGCGTCCTCCCGGGCTCACCGCCGTCTGCACGGCCTTGATGTGGACGTGCGCCGCGGCCGCTGCCATTTTGTTGATGCTCTCTCTTGCCTCCCTCGCCTCGTTCGAAAGACCACTTCTGCCGGACGAGCGGCCGGCGGCCATAGCGGACAAGCGGCAGGAGGCGAGACGACGAGCGTCTGACGATGACGGTCATGGCGGACGAACCAGCGCTCCTCGACTTGGTCTGCACATGGGCCAAGCCAACGCGCTTCTAGCCTTCTAGGCCAAACGACAGAGAGGACAGGCTGGAAACGAGGCTGCCGTCGGATGCGGAATGTACGGTGATCCCGCGGGGACGTCCCTCTGACGTAAAAATTCTCTACGTCAGAGGATCCGCTTCCGCGCGGTGGACGACGAAGGCGACGACCGAGAGAAGGGAAGTGGGGATTCGTCAAACGCCGTGGGTCTTTCTCTTTCCGCCGGCTAAATATCCCAAGTAAGCTCGGCGCGGGAGGTCGCCGTCGTCGGCCGGGACGACGACGACGACGACGCGACGTGACATTCCATGGAAACGAATCATGGCGAGCAACTTCACAGCGAAGCAAAGCAGCAAAAACGAACTACTGCAGCTGCGGTACTAGTGAAATGACACGTTGCCCAGCGGTTGCAGTGATCTGAGTAGCATCCTAAGATCCTGAGTTCTAAGTCTTCATATGGAACGAATTTCAGATTAGAATATTTGAGGGATAAGTTCTCTGTTTGATGGGCTAAGTTCCAATTTAAAAAGACTATATATGTCCGGTTGGATGCAGAGGCCGGGTAAAAATTACCCTCTTCTAATAAAAATATAAAAAAACTGCCGCACTATACAGAGGTACAAATTCTCTCTTGTCGCACACTAGGCAGATGCATCTGGTATCTGGAGGCATGGGGGAGGACCATGGCTGTGCGCTGTGCAAATGCAGGGACGACGGTGTCTGAGGCAGCCGGTGGCCACGGTGACCGACCGTGGAAAGTGCAGGGCTAAAGGGGAATCGAACAAATCGGCGGAGATAGATATTCTACTGCAAGACCAGCTTGTTTGCAGTGCTCCGTACTTGGCAGTAGCATCGCGTGACGCACGTGGATTCGCTTTCGTGTGTCGCTGGAACATCACTACTAGCTGTAGCTGCCTACGAGGGGCAAGAGATCGATCGTGTGAAAAGAACAAAGCTAAAAAAGGGCTAAGAAAAACCAATACTATATTCATATACAAATCTCGTTGCTGGCTAGCTAGCTAGCACCCCGTCTCATGGCGGATTTTTGAACAATCCAGCAGGGGGCATGCATCAGCATGCACATTCATGTTCTTGAGATGGAACACGTTTGATTGGGAATAAAAATGGACACTATACTGCTCATGGCGCCCCATCTAGTCAAAAACAAACTACATCGATCATGTGTCGTTCGAGACGCCCAGATCTCCTGTTCCGTAAAGATTTAAAAAAAAAAACATTTTTTCCCTGCATTTCCTGGACCCCGTACGCTCGATCGATTCCTCTTCACATGGGAAAGCTCTACAAGATGGAATATTTTTCTTGTGGAGAAGGGGACAGGAGCACACCGAGAGGGTAAAACAATGAGCAAGACGGAGACATTAAAATATCAGGAAAAAAAAATGGCCCTACCCAAGTGTCTGGATTGGGCAATGGGTATTCTCCAAGAGTTTAATAAACTAATAAACACAAAAGGTGTTTGGATTGAGGAAATTTGATGGTCGATTCGATCATCCATTTGACATCATTTTAGAATCCTTTTCTTTTTCTCGGATCTTGAAAGGCAAGACTTTGATCGATCAGCTGCCACGGCTCCGGGTCGTAGAATATATTTGCAGCCGGAACTAATACTTCGTGGCCAGCAAACAATTCGTTTCTATAGGCTGATGTGGATTGGGGAATTCTTTTTATGGACAGGAAAGTCAAGCGGGTCCTACTTTAAGATAAGCACGCATAACAAATGATGCAAGCATTGTGCATTGACACAAAGCATTTTTTCCCCCCAAGTGTGTGAATTTTGTTAAACTCAATAGAAGGTTGTGTTATTTATTATACTGATTGATTTATCAAGTTGGGTATGGAAAATTTGTTGACATTTCTGACAGTATATATTTTGTCCATGTATTATGTCCTATACCCTGCAAACTTAAGAAAAGTTGTTGAAGTAGCGTTTTTTTCATCCTTGGCTTACAAATTTGACCATTAATTTAGCATACAAGTTGTTGATTAGCTATTGTGTAGTGTAGTATACCTAGATGAACAACGATATTGATGCACCAAATTATTTAATTAAGTTGGAACCTAATTCCCTTAATCATATGATCAAGAATTAACGAACCGTTATGCATCATAGAAAAGAAAAATGCTGTTTCATATAATCATCACAACATCTTCTCGTTTAACACGAGTATACACAATGTTCCTCCCTAATAAGGAAAATAATAAACTTTGCAAAATGTAATCACTGTCTGTATAGATCTGTTGCTTAGATAATTAATGCCCTTTAAAGTCATATGGATATAGTTTAGCTTACAAAAATTCAACGATGTTCCCATTCAACAAAAACTAATCAAGCATATGAAATCAACACACTACATACTACTTATAATTTAAAGGAAAAACATACTAGCTACTCACGTGAGAACTCAACACTACTAAACCATCAATTAATTTACAGAGGAGGAAAGCATATATATAGTTTGTGAAATCAAATAACTCCATCCCATTTCAGAAAATGCAAATGCCCTGTACAAATCAAAGGAGCAAGCAATTGATACTAGCTAACTGGTAACGGCAGTGAGGCCTTGAAAATTGAATTGAGGGTTAAAAAAGAAAAACAAAAACAAGACTACTAGAAGTCCATTGATATGATCGATGAACTGGGGGAATGAATTCATCTCTAAATTTAAACCGAATGCATCAAATTTCAAAATTTGTGAGAGGATTTAATTTAGGACTAACCTTGTGACGACGGATCCGGGAGCGGGCTAAGCACCACCATGTCGTTGGGGATCTTGAAGAAGGGATCCTTCTCGTACCTGAAGTCGCAGCGCACGCCGAGTGCATCTGGTATCTGGAGGCATGGGGGAGGACCATGGCTGTGCGCTGTGCAAATGCAGGGACGACGGTGTCTGAGGCAGCCGGTGGCCACGGTGACCGACCGTGGAAAGTGCAGGGCTAAAGGGGAATCGAACAAATCGGCGGAGATAGATATTCTACTGCAAGACCAGCTTGTTTGCAGTGCTCCGTACTTGGCAGTAGCATCGCGTGACGCACGTGGATTCGCTTTCGTGTGTCGCTGGAACATCACTACTAGCTGTAGCTGCCTACGAGGGGCAAGAGATCGATCGTGTGAAAAGAACAAAGCTAAAAAAGGGCTAAGAAAAACCAATACTATATTCATATACAAATCTCGTTGCTGGCTAGCTAGCTAGCACCCCGTCTCATGGCGGATTTTTGAACAATCCAGCAGGGGGCATGCATCAGCATGCACATTCATGTTCTTGAGATGGAACACGTTTGATTGGGAATAAAAATGGACACTATACTGCTCATGGCGCCCCATCTAGTCAAAAACAAACTACATCGATCATGTGTCGTTCGAGACGCCCAGATCTCCTGTTCCGTAAAGATTTAAAAAAAAAAACATTTTTTCCCTGCATTTCCTGGACCCCGTACGCTCGATCGATTCCTCTTCACATGGGAAAGCTCTACAAGATGGAATATTTTTCTTGTGGAGAAGGGGACAGGAGCACACCGAGAGGGTAAAACAATGAGCAAGACGGAGATATTAAAATATCAGAAAAAAAAAGGCCCTACCCAAGTGTCTGGATTGGGCAATGGGTATTCTCCAAGAGTTTAATAAACTAATAAACACAAAAGGTGTTTGGATTGAGGAAATTTGATGGTCGATTCGATCATCCATTTGACATCATTTTAGAATCCTTTTCTTTTTCTCGGATCTTGAAAGGCAAGACTTTGATCGATCAGCTGCCACGGCTCCGGGTCGTAGAATATATTTGCAGCCGGAACTAATACTCGTGGCCAGCAAACAATTCGTTTCTATAGGCTGATGTGGATTGGGGAATTCTTTTTATGGACAGGAAAGTCAAGCGGGTCCTACTTTAAGATAAGCACGCATAACAAATGATGCAAGCATTGTGCATTGACACAAAGTTTTTTTTCCCCCAAGTGTGTGAATTTTGTTAAACTCAATAGAAGGCTGTGTTTATTTATTATACTGATTGATTTATCAAGTTGGGTATGGAAAATTTGTTGACATTTCTGACAGTACATATTTTGTCTATGTATTATGTCCTATACCCTGCAAACTTAAGAAAAGTTGTTGAAGTAGCGTTTTTTTCATCCTTGGCTTACAAATTTGACCATTTAGCTATACAAGTTGTTGATTAGCTATTGTGTAGTGCAGTATACCTAGATGAACAACAATATCGATGCACCAAATTATTTAATTAAGTTGGAACCTAATTCCCTTAATCATATGATCAAGATTATAGTAAAATTAACGAACCGTTATGCATCATAGAAAAGAAAAATGCCGTTCCATATAATCATCACAACATCTTCCCGTTCAACACGAGTATATACACAATGTCAAACTACCAAATGTTCCTCCCTAGTAAGGAAAATAATACACTTTGCAAAATGTAATCACTGTCTGTATAGATCCGTTCCTTAGATAATTAATGCCTTAAAGTCATATGGATATAGTTTAGCTTGCATAAATTTCAACGATGTTCCCATTCAACAAAAACTAATCAAGCATATATATCAAATCAACACACTACATACTACTTATAATTTAAAGGAAAACATACTAGCTACTCACGTGAGAACTCAACACTACTAAACCATCAATTAATTTACAGAGGAGAGAAGCATATATATAGTTTGTGAAATCAAATAACTCCATCTCATTTCAGAAAATGCAAATGCTATTTACAAATCAAAGGGGCAAGCAATTGATACTAGGCAATGAGGCCTTGAAAATTGAATTGGGGGTTAAAAAAAAAACAAGACTACTAGAAACCCACTGATAGGATCGATGAACTGGGGGAATGAATTCATCTCTAAATTTAAACTGAATGCATCAAATTTCAAAATTTGTGAGAGAATTTAATTTAGGACTAACCTTGTGAGGACGGATCCGGGAGCGGGCTAAGCACCACCATGTCGTTGGGGATGGGAGGACCATGGCTGTGCGCTGTGCAAATGCAGGGACGACGGTGTCTGAGGCAGCCGGTGGCCACGGTGACCGACCGTGGAAAGTGCAGGGGAGAAAGGGGAATCGAACAAATCGGCGGAGATAGATATTCTACTGCAAGACCAGCTTGTTTGCAGTGCTCCGTACTTGGCAGTAGCATCGCGTGACGCACGTGGATTCGCTTTCGTGTGTCGCTGGAGTACCTCCTGGTCGCGTTGCTCGCCCTGTCGGCCACCGCGTTCACCAGCTCCGCCACCAGCGCGTCGAACGCCGCGACGTCGCCCGCGTCGGAGACGTTGTTCATGTTGAACGCGGCCGTCTCCGGCTCGTTGGCGGCGCCGGCGCCGGCGCCGGCGAGGAAGTCCTGGTCCGAGTACCGGAGCTGGTACTGGTCGTAGTAGACGGCGACGTCCTTGCTGTACAAGCAGCTGCTCGCCGCCTGCTGGAACGACGACGCCAGCCGCGCGGCGGAGCAGTCGTTCCCGGTGAAGTCGCCGCGGCAGAGCAAGAGGCCGTACGCCGTGTCCGGCGCCGCGCCGAACGCCCCCGCCGCGTAGCCCGACGCCGAGGCGTTCCTGGACAGCACGGCGAAGAGGCCGTTGAGGTTGGCCTCGAACGTGCTGTTCGGCAGGTACGTCCGCCTGGCCGCCGTCGTGTTACAGAAGGAGGAGATCGGGTTGAGCACCGGCAAGGCGCCCCCGCCGTCGCCGGCCACCGGCGCCGGCGAAGAGACGGCGGCGGCGGCGGCGAGGAGGAGCAAGAGGACAAGCATGGTAGGTTGCTAACCGAAAACACTTGGGAGTTGGGACCGGGCTAATGTTTTTTGCTTGCTGTACATGGAATGGAATGGCTAAGCCTAAAGAGAGAGTGACACAAAAGCTATTCTGCTCTCATTGCTCCAGTGGTTTGTATATTATAGGGGGGCATCAGGATTAAGCTAAGTTAATTAGGGCTTAACTAAGATTATATTAGGATTATGGCCAGGTTGATTAGTGCATGGTTTCTTCAGCTAGGATGACAGTGACAGTATGCTAGCTTGAGCTTGAGAGGGTTGACCTGTTGCAAAGCCTGATAGGCTGAAGCAAGCTGCAGCTAGCCAGCAACTGATGGGGATTGGAGGATGAAATGAATTTGAGAATTTTGGCTGTACTTGTGTCTGTACTCTCTTTAGTTTTTTTTTTTTTGGCTGGATGAGGTGCTCCTTGCTCATGGTTTTCAGAGTTGTTTACAATGGATGCTTGATGGGATGAGTATGGAGGGACGTGTCAGTTGAGTTTTTTTTTTTTGAAGTAGTAGGTGTGTGTACAGCATTTGAGATCTATAGTTCAAGCTGTTATGGATATTGTTTTGAGTACATCAGATCATCGGGGCAATGTTTGTCGCCAAAAATAATTGACTAGTACCTTTTACCTACTGCTAAGTATTATCACCAGTAGAGTGATCTCAATTTTCAGTAAGAAAAAAGAATCCACAACCAGTAGTTGAAATGATAGTATAAATAAATAAGATCCATTGAATTAGAAAAGATAATAATTCAGTCTATATTGATTTCTACTATTAGTAAAGATAGTTGTTGTTGTAAAACATCTTAAAATTGAATTTCCAATAACCATCTCTATATTTCCTCTAAAACTATTGTATTTTGGATAGGCGCTCGTTATAAAGTGTAAATTGTCAACCGATCGAATTTGAATTGGATAGAGGTCTTACCATATTTATCTTATATTTCCAAACAAGTATATATGATGGCATTTCAATATTTACTACTCCATTATCAAGTTATTAACACAAATGCAATGTTGTAACAAACATGAATTCAAATCCAATATCTGTGTAATTTGGTAAGCTCATACAACTACAGTTAACCATCCATACTCATGCAACTACAAGCAACCAAGCAACTGCTTCTATATATATTTTATTTGCAAGGTGCTTCTATATTTACTTCACATGATCAAAATATGAATTCACGTTAAAATTATTAAGATTGATCTAAATTGTTTAGAAATATTATGTAAAGCATCCTATTTTGAATGTTGAAATCCCATACATATTCAAATACATAATTTTCACTTGGTTTCAACTTTCAAGTTTCAACTACAAATATTATGTAAAGAATGATGTTCTCTTAAAACAGCAAATTCTTGATTGGTTACAACTCATTTGATTTAGGGATCTTGTTTTTACCTTTGTAAATATTATGTAAATATTTTCTTTAGTATAATATAATTAACTATCAGGCAAAGCCCTGACAGTATTTTGGTAAAAAAAAGATCTACAAATACTATCGGGGGAGAATTCACACCATTGTATGTATTTTCCTCCTATATTCGTTACTCTCTAGATCCAAATATTGGATAATTCGGAACCAATTGATGCCCCAAATTAGGCTCCATTAGAAACGCATGATTTTTCTTTTGTCTAAAGGTGAACACATTAATTTCACAAGAATATTTCAAGTTCCCAAGAATTGGTATGAATTTTCCAATGTTCCATTCAGAGCTTTATTTATATCTGTCTATCTGATCGGTCGTTCTTTCGTGTACAAGCTAATAGCCATTTTAATTAGAAGTGTTAATATCTGCAGCTTAGATCTACTCGACTGTGTTAGGTAGCTGTTCCAGATTATCAAATTGTAATTTCTCGATGACTCCATTTGATAACCGGGTCTCTGATCAGATTTGGCAGCTTCTGGCTACAGCTAGTAGATGCTGGATCGCCTGTGTCCTCTGCTCGATCTTAGTGTTTTTCCAGTTTGAACTAACATGCGTGATAAATTATTTGTGGATCGAAAACATTCCGCTAGTATGTACAATGCACCTGGTTTTAGTACTCTGAAAAAAAAATTGAATTCTAGATATTTTAGGTCACTACTCCGTTCAGAAAAAAAAAAGATGGCTTGATCTAATAGCAACAAATTTCGCTATAATGCCCTATTACCTGCCCATGGTATAATTCATGAGAATTTTTTACTCCCGAGAGGAACCATATTTTTCAGTATAAATTCTACTGATAACTCATCAGTATTAAGATTAGCTAGTATAAACAAACACTAAGTTGTGATGTCTATTGGTATCTCCTCGAGTACCATAAAAATTGCTTGGAGTATCATTCAATTAGTAGCACGGCTCGATATTCTATATGTTTATATTTTTTAATAATTGAGTGAAGTGTATAAGCGGTCCCTAAAACTTATGTGAGTGTGTTATCTAGATACCTGAACTCTAAAAATGCATTTTCGGGTCTTGAACTTGTCTTGGGTGTCATATAGGTCTAAACAGGCTCCAACTTGGTCCATGTGTTGATGTAGCATTACCACGGTGACGCCTATATGTTAGTCGGATCCACGTGCCAGTTACATAAACAAATTTAAAAAATATATTTTCTCCTCTCTACCTTAGATTATTTTTTAATTTTATCTTTTTCCTCTCTACCTAAGAGGAGAAAAATATGGTTTTAAATTGTATTTTTTTATGACTAACATATGGTCCCACTAATATATAGGCATCATCGTGGTATTGCCATGTTAGCAGATAGAGCAGATTAGAACCTGTTTAGACCTATATGACACCCAAGACAAGTTTAGAGACCCAAAAATATATTTAAGAGTTCAAAAATCTAAATGGCACACCTGCATAAATTTAAATATCGCCCATGTACTTCACTAATTAGAGGGCAGCATCAACAAATTCTTCTCATTCTATAAAGAAAGCAATTGGTTGTTGGATCCTTCTAGCTAAATCCTACTACTATTATACTTTCGGGTTGTTGTGAGCAACCGATCGTGAGAAAGGGGAAAATACGGCAGGATCAGCTGCCCTTTTCTGTACTTGTGCTACATGCCTGCCTCATATCTTAAAGAGCAATTTTACTGTCCTTTAGGAGGTACCATGAGGTACCAAAAATTTAGTATAAAATTTGGTACCTCATGATACCTTATAGTACCTAGGTACCAAGAGGTACCAAATTTACAGTAGAAAAATTGGTACCTCATGATACATCCTCAAGTACCGTAGAATTGCTCTATCTTAAAACTGAGTTATAATTGACCATGTGTTATGTTTTTATATTTTAGTTAGACATTACAGCCTGAGCTATCAGTCTGCATGCATCGGATTCTGTTCCCAAAAGTGGAAGAAATTAAATATATAAGTTAGTTCACTCTTGAAGAAATTTTTCATGCTGATTCATGCACATTACAAACTTGAGGGAGGGACAGCATGCAACATTTTTCAAGCTCTAACTGCAAATGCTATCTCGAACCATTAATTTAAAATGACTCCTTTTAATATTTCCCTTTGATCATATCATTGTGAGTTGGTAATTTAATTGGTATCAGGTTCTTAAGTCCTGACCTAAAGCTTGTATTGTGAATTTATTTCCTTGGTGATGGATGATGGGTTAAGTAGTCAATATAGTTGGTACTTGGCAGAAAAGTTAGTTTTTGGTTTCCATTAAAATTATTATTAATTAGGTACTAAAAAAAGATTCCTTATGGCTAAGGATTACATGAAGAGGACAGTACATAGTCTTCCAGAATGTCTCCCTATATTTTTCATGTAAAATATAAAAAAAGCCCACGCAATGCAATATCTCATTGCATTACCTCACACCAAGATAACTCCACACTAATTGAATCTTTTGTAACCCTGTGTATAAGTTACCGTGATGCCCATTGCTTAATTTCACGCGCTGGCATGCATGCGCCAAGACTTTTTTGGAGTGAAAAACAAGAAATATTGCATTGCCAAGTCAGCTTGCACAGTAAAAATGACTACAACTTGACGATGCCAAGTCTTCATATGGGATAATTCTGAAGGAAAAACGATCTAGTACTAGCTATCAAAGTTCTGCGCCTGCCTGCCTGACATGCAGGTTGCTACAGTATTTAGTACTCCCTCCGCTCATATCATAAGTAGTTTGACCTTTTTATGAAGTTAAACTTCTTATCTAGTGTATAGAAAAATATAGTAGTATTTTAAAAAAATATTATCAGAATATGTTCAATGTTAGACTAATAAAACTAATTTGATATTTTAGATGTTGCTAAATTTTTTTATAAACTTGGTTAAACTTAACAAAATTTGAAAAAAAAATCAAACGACTTATAATATAACAAATCAAACGACTTATAATATGAAACGAAGAGAGTACAACTTACGTTATTATCATTTGACAAATTTTATGTTTCATTTATATGAGAATACGAGCTTTCATATTAATATGGTAGAAAAAATTATAAAGCTATAGCCTTGTAATGCTATAATTAGAAAAATAAAAAAAGGCACATCAGACGCATACAACATAAACACCCACTACTAGAAATAAACAGGAGCACAATATCCACGCACTCAACTCCATCCACATCTTTAGATTGAAAAGGGAGAGCGCGAGAGAGAAAAGTGGATCCGCTCTCCACAAGGCCTACCAACATGGCCAATTTGTGCTGACTAGGACGTTGCCGCAAGAGAACAACGTCTAGATAAGAGTTTGGCCAGAAATTGACCTCCAAACATCCTCTCTTGAGAGGTTGCGATGCTGATGGTGTTGTTGTGCAACTTAGGAAACAAGGGTGTGGTTTTCACCTAAGGATTTGTAATAGCCCACCATCCAGAACTGTACAGTCCAGCTCATCTAACGGATGGACACACTTACACATACCATCCTATTTACACTTTCATCGTCGCTTCGTAGGTGCGAAAGGGTAACCTGGTGAAAGCCTAGTCCGACCACTTAACTACCAGCAGACCCCACCCTTCGAGCACCTTTGTTGCACAGCCATCGACCAGCGCCATAACACCAACCATCAAACAAGCAGGAGGCTGCGGTGTAGCCGTGTAGGAGGGCTGCCTTCGTGCTTCCCTGCACAAGTCCAACCATCACCACCACCTTGCGGCGCTCACCTATCGTCGCTGCCTCGGGAAGATGCAACACTCCTCACTGGCAAGCAAGCATGAGACGAGGGGGACAGAAGTTGATGCCGCCACACTCAGTCATCGTCAAAGCAGTTTCCTAATTTTAAATTTCTTGAGAAACTATATGTATATGTTAAAATTTTAAAATATATAGTCTGTGGAGATACCAAGATTTACATAAAAAAAATACAGTACCTTGTTAAGGATGGAAGTTACATATACCAGTTACAAGCTTGAACCTTCGCAGCAACTGGCATTTAAAACATGTACCGGTAAAGGATGCAACAGTACAAGCCTATAGAGCAGATCCTGTTCAAGCAAGGTCGCATGGGCGGGGGAGAAAATATCTCTGGCGGAAAATGCAAAGTAAACTGGAAAAGAGTCTGCAGGCCCAAAGACCTGGGTGGCCTTGGAGTCATGGATCTGCAACAATTCGCATCAGCACTACGGCTCACATGGCTTTGGAATGAATGGGTGGCGCCAGAAAAACCTTGGGTGGGGACCGCGCTGTCGTGTAACCAGTTAGATAGAGACCTCTTCGTGGCCGCAACAACAATAACGGTGGGCAATGGCAAGACTGCACGATTTTGGAGCTCGAAGTGGCTGGAGGATCAAACTCCGCAACAGATCACCCCGGATATTTTCATGGCCCCTAGAAGGAAGAACAGATCAGTGAACGATGCCATAACAGAAAACAACTGGATCCGAGATATCGAAATCTCTCATATCACGGAGGCGAGCCACCTCCAACAGTATGTCCGCCTCTGGACAATGATTAGAGACATGAGGCCGCTAAACAAAAATCAAGACAACATTTGATGGAACCTCACAGCAAACGGGCAGTACGCAAATCGGCCTATAGACTCCAGTTCCTTGGGGCTGCGAGATTCGTCTTCAACCAATCAATCTGGAAGGCCTGGGCGCTGCCAAAGTGCAAATTCTTCTCCTGGTTAGTCACTCAGAACAGGGTATGGACGGTAGACAGACTGGAGAAAAAAGGATGGCAAAACCAAAAGATCTGTCCACTCTGCTGCATGGTGGATGAATCGGCCCTACACCTCCTGGCCAAATGCAGACTAACAAAGAGAATATGGGCAGAAATCCAAAGATGGACAGGCACCAACCTTCAGATGGGCAGTTGGGAAACTTGTCACTCGATTGAGCAGTGGTGGACTCTCGTAGCGGAGTCCCCAAACACCCCCCCGCAAGCCTCCCAGGACTTTGATTATTCTAATCTCGTGGGAAATCTGGTGTGAATGCAATGCAAGAATTTTCCGAAACTCCGCGTCACCACCGTCCTCAATTCTAGCAAAGATCAAGGAGGAAGGAAGAGCATGAGTCAAAGCAGGGGCAACAACCCTATAGGAGCTTGGAATTTTGGGAGATATCACTTAATTTCTTAATTCCCCTTTTGCGGGCTAGTCGTTTTTCTTCGGCTAACCCTGTATATACCTCTGTATAATTTTCTCCTGCTCTATTAATATATACAAGGCAAAACTTTTGCCTTCCTTCCAAAAAAATAAAACATGTACTTAAAAAAGACCCACGGTTAGATTAGTTCTTGAGTCCAACGTGCAAACAAACCAAGATCTGTTCGTAATCCACGCATGCTGTATTGCAGAATGCCAGAATGAGAAGTTTGCATCCTTGGCATGGTTGGCTGAAAGTTGCCTGAATTCCAAGTCAAACTCGTTAATCAGACAAACCTCTCCTTTCATCCTTTGGATACTGACATGCTAGCAGACAAGGACTGCAAAATTTCTATGATTGCTAACCTATCCTGCTGGATTTATATGCAGATTTTTTTCTCCGGAGCTAAGCTTGGTCAATTTGGTGTTTGTTTCCTGAGACGAAGAGGAATTAATGCAGGATTGCCTGTCATGTCATCCTAGACTTGAATAAAATCGTTGAAATCTGACAGCTCTATATTTGGGTCTGGATCATGAACTTACGGAATGTGTAATGTAATTACACGAGCTGCACCTCCAGCTGATGCAATGCTCATGTTGCCATCCAAAATCCTCCTCGTTCTGAAATTCTGAAATATAAAAATTCAAGAGAATTCTTTTAACAAACTCATGGGGAATATGAGCATAGAATCTGAAATTTAGACCGAAACAGAGAATGGAAATTTGAGATTAGGAATATGTGCAAATCACCTTCAATGGCCTTCTGGCTAGTTGCGCCGTGTAACTGTTTTTTTTTCAATATATATTGACATAATCATTTTACGGGTTCGTGAAAAAAAAAACAAATCACCTTCAAATCTTCAAAGATTGGGCTGGCCAGTTTACACGAGCGGCGAGCCCACCAAACGGCCCACCAGAGCACACGGCGGCGCGGCCCAGCCCAACCACTCCCAAGGGCGGCGCGAGCGCGACCTAACCGCCACGCGGCGAATCCTCTCCTCCCCTGCGCGGCGAATCGTAGCCGCGCCGCCACCCGTCGTCCAACGTCGCCGTCGGCGAGGGAGGCCGGCCGTCGCTCTCCGAGTACGGGCGTGCACCGGGGACCCGGGGGCTGAAATGCCTTCGGATCTGAGGTGAGATTATTCGAAAATTTCGTCTATTTTGCGAGGTTAAAGTTTAGGGATTCGAGCATTGGGTTTCCCAGCATTTTAAGTCTAATTTCCCCACCATTTTTGGTTGAAACTTGAAAGCTCCTCCTATTTTCCAATCATAAAACTTTGGAACCTGATTGGAAAGCTAAAGATGTTTTGTGGTTAAATGCTGAAGAAATTAGGGATTGATGTTAATCGGTGGCTGACTGCTCGTACTTAGATTTGAAAAATGCAGCTCTGCCTGATACTCTACCTTCCATGTTTATGCTGATTACTGTCCACTGTCTTACAGTTTGTCTACAGACAATTTGAAAAGTGAACATCATATATAGCAGTACAAAATCACACTAATCTACATTATGAAACAGAAAAAAAGATCTGAAACACATTTGGGTTAAACGCCTAAACAAAGACAAATAAATCGGATAACAGAGAAGCAACTGCATTGGACCGTCGCTTGCACCCACAAATGACATTGTCGATCCGTAGTTTTTGGATCATTCTATGGAATGGCTATGATGGCAATCCACTACTCTACCTTGCCAATGTGATACTTATACTGTTATTGCATGATGAATCATCTGAGCCACTGGATCGGACATAGAAGTAAGCTGGTTGGTTTGGTTTGGGCAATGTCATTTCCTCGCTGTTTAGCATCGTGACCACCTGATCGATAGAAGGCCTATCATCTGCCCTCTCTTGAACACATAATAGTGCCACCTGAATGCACCTTTGTATCACTTTATGGTTGTTTCCTATACGGCAACAGACCAGCTCATGCCCCTGTCCAGATCTCCAGAGTTGCCAAGCCTATTAAAAGATAAAGGAGTATTTCTGTCAACAAAATAAATAATGGTTTGCAATATAGAGTATATCTGGACCAACCCAGTCCCACTGTTTGTTTCACAAAGATTATCTGGAGTACATTTTACTCACGTATGAAATGAGATTGCAAAGTTTGCCATCATAGGGATAGAAACCAGCAGTCCTCTTTCCACTTATGATTTCCAAGACCAAGACGCCGAAACTGAAGACGTCCGACTTGATCGAGCAAACCCCATCGAAAGCATATTCGGGAGATATGTAACCACTGAATTACAGAAGTAGAATTGTTATACATTACCAAGATACATGAAGTATATAAATTTTTATTTACAATTTCATAATTAACTTATATGCTTTTCCAGCAGAAAATCTTGAGTTATTTTTAATAATATGAGGAATTGTAGTAACTAATAAGTAGACACAAAATGGACTGCTCTATGCAATTTTCTTATTAGAACATATAAAACTATGCATGTTCATTTATACTGATAGTTTCAGATGCATATTTGTACTTACTGTGTGCCTACTATTCTGGTGGTGTTTGATTCAATCATATTTGAACCAAATATTCTGGCCATCCCAAAATCGGAAATTTTTGGAGTCATGTCACTGTCCAAGAGAATATTGCTTGCTTTTAAATCCCTATGAACAACACATACTCGTGAATGATTGTGAAGATATAGAATCCCTTGAGCTATCCCATCAATTATGTGTAGACGCTTTGACCAGGTTAATTGTGCTCCTTTCACAAAGTCTGCAGAATATGAATGAGGTTATTGAAAAATTCTAAAAAATAATACTAACTTCTAATTTTAGTATGTAGAAATATGGAGGCATACCAAATATGAAGACGTCCAAGCTTCTGTTTTGCAAGTATTCGTAGACGAGCATCTTTTCATGCTCTCCCTCAATACAACAGCCAAGTAACTTGACAAGATTTTTGTGTTGAAGCTTTGCTATCAGCTGAATTTCATTTTTGAACTCCAATAAACCTTGTACAGAACATGCTGAAAGTCTTTTGACTGCTACTTCAAGACCACCCGGCAACAAGCCCTGAAAATAAAGAGCATTACAATTGCTACTAGAATCATATATTCAGTGGAGGATATTGTTTCTGTTTTTTTTATTTTGAAAAACTGACATTGGTACAATTACAATGTTGAGTGCCACATTATCTTGTGACATTGGGTAAGTACGGATCTTGCGTACACTAATGTTTTTTGAAAAAGGAAAATGGAACTATAGCAGAAATAATCTGATTAAAAACTAAAAAACATTTAAAATATACAGATAAAAATAAATAAGTTGAATATCAATGCAAGTAGCCAAGTATATAATTTACCTTATAAACAGCTCCAAAACCACCTTGCCCAAGTTTGTTTTCCCTTGAGAAGTTTTGTGTAGCTTTCTTTTATCTGAGAGAAATCATACAATGAAAACCCTGAGTTCCCTTCTTCAATCCTCCAAAGATTTATTACATTCTGTACTGCCATCGACAGCAATCGTAGTTCAAATCTTGCTTGTTCTGAAAAGGAAAATAGTGAAGCAGTCTATTCTTGTCACTCATATAGGCTCTTAGCGGGCAGCTATATAATCGAATCAGATGCATATATCCTTACGCAAAGGAGAATGTTGTGAGACTAATATTTAGTTATTTACCTCTTTTTCTCTCTCGTTGATCCAAATATGAACAAGCAACCATGAAATAGATACCATGAGGGAGAACGATCCAATTACAACCCAGATCCAAAACTTGCTTGCTGCACATCCATTGATATGAGTTATGACTAGTGGAAACTATAGGAAGGCCACACGACACTTTGAAGGTAAATATTAAACAGGGGAAGGTGAACAGTTTCTTTGGTTTTGAAATCGTTTTTGTTTGATTTTCACACGGGAATAATTATGCATCCCAGCTTAAACCCTTCAAAAAAGGAGAAAATTGATAATTTGACATTTTTTTCGTTGCACAGTTGCTTTAATTGACACTTTGTGAGGATGACAACTGAGTGAATGAAAGTGGGGCCAAGATGTCAAATAATCGAAACCCATTTGTGTTAAATTATCAAATCTCTCTCAAAAAGCATGCAGATTTTTGTTGATGGGGTAATGAAAATCATGCTTGAATGCTGAATTAATCTCATCGTTTGATTTGTTTTCACAGAGATAAGGGCATCTCAAGATGAAAGAATGTCTCTGCTGAGTAGTAATCAGGCAATGAAGACTGAAGACTATGTGAAGACGAAAGACTGGTTGAACCGTTGAACCAAATCAACAAGGCACAATTTATTATAGGTGAAGGTGGGACGTACGTGTAGGCATGTGCAGCGACACCTCTGGATCGCCGGCGAAGAACTTGACATCCGTCTGGTACCACAGGCTGCATCGCATCCCGAGCACTGCGCCACCCGTCAGGCCACCGCCGACCATCTTCTTCCCTTCGTCGATGATGTCGTCCAGGCAACTCCGGCAATTCTCCGGCGGCATGGCGTCCGTGCACTGCGCCAGCGCATACACCGTCTGGCTCTTGAGGTCGAACCACCCCCTGCCCGTCAAGTAGCTGGCCGGTCTACTCACCACGCCGGCGGCGATCTTCTCCATGAGCTCGGAGAAGAGCACGCTGAACTGCGCGCGATCAGCATCCGGCGGAGGGTTCAGGTAAGCGCTCACAGTGCACTCCGGCGCGTTGCTGAAGCTGGAGATGAAGTCCTTGTCGGAGAAGCTTAGCAGGGCCTGGAACTCATGGTCGTACAAGGTGACATTCTTCTGGTTCTGAAAGTAGCCAGAGTCATCACCACTGGTTCCATTGATGCTGGCCGTGTCAAGTACTCTCTGGAGGCGGATGGCGCAGCTGTCGCCGGCAGAGTCCCCCCGGCAGAGCACGGCGCCGTATACCTTGTCAGGACCGGCCGCCCCGGCTGTGCCATTGGCAGAGTGCAGCTGCGTCTGGTTGACATTGGCGATCAGGTTTTTGGCGAGCTGGAGCAGGTTGGTCTTGTAGGTGCCCTCTGGCATGTGTGTGATGGTGTTCGCGTTGCTGCAGAAGGGAAGCTGTTTAGCTACCAACAGATTTGGGGTAGAGAGGAGAAGCATTAGGAGGAGGGAAACCATCAGCATCTGCATGTTTGGGGCTTTTCTTTTCTTCTGCAGGGAGCTTGTGGAATTGTGAATGCAAATGGAGCATGGCTTCGATGAGTGCATATTCTTAAGTACTGTTTGGTTGGTGTCTCGTTTTGTCAGGACAAAGTTTTTAGTTTCAGTAGAACGAAAGTGACTTCGGCTCTAGCTTGGACTTTGAGTAATTTAAGTGGACTAGTCCAAATTAAACGAGATTGGAAAGTGTGGTGAAATTTCAGAGAATACTAAATTTGTCTACTGGGTTCTCTTTTGGTTGGTTTTTGTCCGAATCATCTCTGCTCTTGAGGCATTGATTTGTTGTATTATGTTTTTGAATTTCCTTGTTACGGAGTATCTCTCATTTTTCTTTTGCTTGTATGCGCAATAATTGGCATTGCCAATGTGAATGTGCAAAATGTTTGAACTGATTCTGCAGCGGGACAGAAATTCTTGACTGTTCACAGTACTTCTACCGCCTACCTTTCTTCTATTGGACTTTCTTTCTTGGCTGAAATTTCATCTGTTTAAAAATCTGCAGCCACCTGTCCGGTTCCTCATAATCTTAAACTTCACCCAAATTCTATGAAATCGTTAAACAATTTCGCACGGCTTGCTTGATCGCTTTCAGAAAGAATTCTGCCAACTTATGCTTTTAATTCAACGTTGCTCACAGGTACTACTAAAGTACTATGTACAATGCTCCACTTGGGCTTCCATATGACAAACATGCACCTCAGGCACTTGCTGCGTGCAGTTCAGATATCCTAATATTCAGATCACACTGACATTGATGCTATAACAGTGATGTCACCTTCAGATGGAACTGAAAAATTTTACTCACAAAGTTCCCAAAAATATAAGCATTTTTAGGTTATCCAGAAAAGATTAGAGGTGAGAAAAAAGATTCCTATTCTGTCATATTATTGGTCAAATTTTGAATTTTAAATTGCTTAGAATCCCTTTTAGGTATATGATTGGTTAAAATTTCCTTGCATTGAAATCAATATCTTAAAAATATTTATACTGTAATATAAATTTTAAATCCTAGAAATGCTTATTGTGGTAATTAATATGCTGCAAAATGCAGCTAAAAAATCGTAATATTCAGATGACACAGACGTTGATGCTAACAGTGATATTGTCACCTTCTGACGGAACTGAAAATTTTAAGCTGTAAAACTGCCGGGCTACGGACATTGGGTTTTTTTTTTCTTTTCAGATCCGACGACTCTGCCACGCGTTAATCTGTCAATATATTCTCACCGGTTGAGTAAAAAGTGGAGTAGGAAACGGTGGTAGTAGAAGTAGCTTGCCAACAGTGAGAGACCGTGCGAAATTGTAATGCACGTCGCTAACGCAGAAGAGACATAAGTGGTGTGTTGGGCCGATCGATGATTCGTTGATTCGTTCCTCTCTTCTTCACAGATGGAGATGCACAAGACTTGACTGAATAGTACCCCTTTTCATTTTTTCTTTTAATAATGAAAAAGCATCCGGTCTTTGCTTCAGGAGAAGCTGTAGCCACGACTGAACATTACCATTGGAACATAGGAAATTTTATGAGAGTTCTTTTGTAAGTTTATGCGAATTTTTCACCGGTCGACGAAGGCTGAAAGCTCTAACACTGGAGTACACGAAAATTTTTAATTCCAACCGGAACAAGACATTATATGATTTTCTTTTCGGAGTTTATGTGAAATTTTCTTTTCGACGAAGTCCTGAAATCTCTACCATTGAAATGTAAGAATTTTCTTTTAGCTCTCCAAAAGAAACGAGACTGATTTGTATGATTTTCCTTTTGAAGTTCACGTGAAATTTACACCTCGATCTCTAGACGCGAACGCAGTGAAGTCCTAGCAACCATTGGACCGCAGGAATTTTTTACACTCCGGTAGAAACTGAGACCAGCTTATGAGACATGACTTCTCTGTGAAAGTTTATGGGGAATTTTTCACCTCTCGACGAAGGCCTAATTGAAAGCTGTGTTTATGATCACAAACAAGACTTTCACAATTGTCCATCTGGACATGGCCGAAAGAAAATACTCACTACGATACAGATTTTATCTTGATTTTCGTTTAGCGCACTTTTCAAATGGTTATACGACGTGTTTAGTGAAAAACTTTTAATATGCAAGTTGTTTTAAAATATCAAATAAATCTATATTTATAATTTTATAATAATTATAGCTCAACTACTCAAGCATATATTAATATTCTTTTTTGTTTTACGTGTGCACTTAATTCTCATCCGAGTGGTAGAGAAAGGAACGTGGCTTAATAAAGCAATTTTGATGGACAAGAAATGCACCTCGAAAGCGTTTGATTGGCGTTATGCAGATATTTTACATGGGTCCAAATCCGTCGCTCTCTCCATCTCTCCCTTCCACTATTGAGACCCAAAGACTGCAGAGAACGATGTGTGAATCACGTTGTTTTGGGTAACTAAAAGAAAAAAAAAAAGGAGAGCTTCGACAGTTCGACGCAAAGCTTTTGCTCTTCTTCGAAGAGCTTTTAGCCTTTATGTTTTTGCGAACTGACCTACAAAAGCTGGTAGAAAGAGTGATAGACCATGTGGAGTAGTACGTCGTATTCGGTGTTGTATGGATGTAGCATCTTAGCTAACTATCTACATATATATAACTAAACTAATCGGAGTTCATTCTGAGAAAGTTCCACACTAACTTAAAAAAGGAGACCTGACCACTGAAAGGATTGATCAGGGATCTTCGTCTTTAGTATAATTTAGTTAAATTTAGGTTTAAATTTTATACTTGGCATGACTCGAATATTTATTCTTTCAACAGTATACAAAGCACCCGTCAATAACCAGGCACTAGCGATGACTTTGTTAATTTAAGATGTGCTGGCCAATCCACAGAGAGGTGCTTTATACGGACTGTGTGTATATTTAGAAGGGTGAGTGTGTGCATGTGTATATGAGTGTACGTGTCCGTACCGTGTTTCGCAAAATATTTTTTTTTTACATTTAGAGTTGTAAACTGTAACTAATGTGGACTTATTTCAATATGATATGTTGGGGAAGTAGGAACGAGGGTTCCCGTTCCCTCAAATGCTCAGGGCAATGCGAGCCTTATCGAGACGTACAAGATTTGCATCTTCAAGGTGCTGAAGAAGAGCATGGAGATGTACAAGATATACATCTTCAAGCAACTGGAGCAGATACACCTCGAACTACTTCATCAACGATATATTCGGGAAGCTTGCTAAAGAGTTCACTAAGTTAATTCACCTTTCACCGGTCGACGAAGGCTGAAAGCTCTAACACTGGAGTACACGAAAATTTTTAATTCCAACCGGAACAAGACATTATATGATTTTCTTTTCGGAGTTTATGTGAAATTTTCTTTTCGACGAAGTCCTGAAATCTCTACCATTGAAATGTAAGAATTTTCTTTTAGCTCTCCAAAAGAAACGAGACTGATTTGTATGATTTTCCTTTTGAAGTTCACGTGAAATTTACACCTCGATCTCTAGACGCGAACGCAGTGAAGTCCTAGAACCATTGGACCGCAGGAATTTTTTACACTCCGGTAGAAACTGAGACCAGCTTATGAGACATGACTTCTCTGTGAAAGTTTATGGGGAATTTTTCACCTCTCGACGAAGGCCGAATTGAAAGCTGTGTTTATGATAAAAAACAAGACTTTCACAATTGTCCATCTGGACATGGCCGAAAGAAAATATTCACTACGATACAGATTTTATCTTGATTTTCGTTAGCGCATTTTTCAAACGGTTAAACGACGTGTTCAGTGAAAAACTTTTAATATGGAAGTTATTTTAAAATATCAAATAAATCTATATTTATAATTTTATAATAATTATAGCTCAACTACTCAAGCATTAATATTCTTTTTTTGTTTTACGTGTGCACTTAATTCTCATCCGAGTGGTAGAAAGGAACGTGGCTTAATAAAGCAATTTTGATGGACAAGAAATGCACCTCGAAAGCGTTTGATTGGCGTTATGCAGATATTTTACATTCTTGCTAGCAACCGTTCGATAAAAAGTCGATGCTAGCCTGCCTGCTAGGGGATAGATATATATTTCCTACCTTCGTTTTTTAATAGATGACGCCGTTGACTTTTTCTCATATGTTTGACTATTCGTCTTATTCAAAAAATTTACATAATTATAATTTATTTTGTTATGAATTGTTATCACTCATAGTACTTTAAGTGTGATTTATATTTTATATATTTGCATAAAATTTTTGAATAAGACGAATGGTTAAACATGTGAGAAAAAGTCAACGGCGTCATCTATTAAAAAACGGAGGGAGTATCATCGAATGATTCAGATGTCACTGTTAGTTACCGGTCACCGTGTCGGGTTGCATGGGTCCAAATCCGTCGCTCTCTCCATCTCTCCCTTCCACTATTGAGACCCAAAGACTGCAGAGAACGATGTGCGAATCACGTTTTTTTGGGTAACTAAAAGAAAAAAAAGGAGAGCTTCGACAGTTCGACGCAAAGCTTTTGCTCTTCTTCGAAGAGCTTTTAGCCTTTATGTTTTTGCGAACTGACCTACAAAAGCTGGTAGAAAGAGTGATAGACCATGTGGAGTAGTACGTCGTATTCGGTGTTGTATGGATGTAGCATCTAGCTAACTATGTACATATGTAACTAAACTAATCGGAGTTCATTCTGAGAAAGTTCCACACTAACTTAAAAAAGGAGACCTGACCACTGAAAGGATTGATCAGGGATCTTCGTCTTTAGTATAATTTAGTTAAATTTAGGTTTAAATTTTATACTTGGCATGACTCGAATATTTATTCTTTCAACAGTATACAAAGCACCCGTCAATAACCAGGCACTAGCGATGACTTTGTTAATTTAAGATGTGCTGGCCAATCCACAGAGAGGTGCTTTATACGGACTGTGTGTATATTTAGAAGGGTGAGTGTGTGCATGTGTATATGAGTGTACGTGTCCGTACCGTGTTTCGCAAAATATTTTTTTTTTACATTTAGAGTTGTAAACTGTAACTAATGTGGACTTATTTCAATATGATATGTTGGGGAAGTAGGAACGAGGGTTCCCGTTCCCTCAAATGCTCAGGGCAATGCGAGCCTTATCGAGACGTACAAGATTTGCATCTTCAAGGTGCTGAAGAAGAGCATGGAGATGTACAAGATATACATCTTCAAGCAACTGGAGCAGATACACCTCGAACTACTTCATCAACGATATATTCGGGAAGCTTGCTAAAGAGTTCACTAAGTTAATTCACCTGATATGAAAAAAAGTCCACACACGATGACATTTGTGGCTCCGAGCACACAGGGCACTGGTGGAGAAACTTTTTTTACTCCCGGTTGGTAACCCTCCTTTAGCCCCGAGGTGACCCGAGCACAGCGGTAGCCCGGGGACAAGCCTTCAATGCCTCGAGACCGCGAGGTCTAATTAGGGCCCCGAGGACACCTGCAGGACCCAGGCTTTCCCCAGAAAGATCCATCCCACTCCCATTAAGGGGATTTGACAGGTCCTGTGGGTTTCTTTATACCGTCACTCCACATTAGTTGCAGGGCGGTACAAATCCTGTGTACAACTCATCAGCGATGTGAGAGACATGATGGTGCATGTCGTTCCTCATGCGCCATGTCGTCCTGGAGAAAAAAGGTGCGCAACATGGCATGCCCTCGACATTTACCTCACGAGCCCCCTTTCACTAGTTGCGGTGGCTGACAGGTGGGCCCGTGTGGTAGTCGTGATTAAGACTTTTGTATCTCTATTCCACTTGTTAGTTAGTAGGTGTGTCCATCACATCTAATCGGCTCGCTTGGAGGGACAGTGACAAAACTAAGCATACCAAATTCAGTGGGGCTGAGTCTCACTCTTGCGTGCATGCATTGGCATTGTGGATTTCCCTTTACGTATAAAAGGAGGATCTATGCCACCGAGAAAATGATTCAAACAACTAGAATAGCTAAGTTAACTTTAGACTCAGTGAAGGACTCATCCTCTCTCACTTAGAATATCTTATCATTTTCATATTATAACCACTTTGATCATCCATAGAGAGCACACAGAAGTATGGTATTATGCACCCATGCGACCCGAATCTATATACTTCTTTGTATCAATCTTCATATGTGACCTGAGCTCAAAACTTGCACCCTAACCAAACTCACAAAGGGGTGTCTTGTCTCCTCGCAAGAGGAGCTCTAATTGCAAATCTTCTGGTATTAATTGGTAGGAGTCCCTTTTCGTGGCAACTCTCTCGAATGGGGATAGCTAGGAAGCGCGACTATTCTTCGGTTGATTGCCAATTCCATTTTACTATCAGCTGTAACTACAGCCACACGCTGGTAACAGCTACTGACCTATATGCTGCTTTGCTTCCTCTGTACTCCTCCTGTGCAGTTTATTCTAGGAATGGACAACTAGCAACTGGTATTAGGTTTTCAAAATGCGTACGTTAGGATCAAGAATGCTCCGTGCCTTAAGGGGCAATGAAGATTCAATCCAAAGAAATTCAGCCCAACAAATGTTCTTCGGCCTGTCGTCTTTCGTCATCCATGGCGGTTTTGGGCCCAGGATGGCTGCATTGGCCGGCGGCGCAAGGGTTTGAGGGCGGCGAGCTCCACCGGCGAAGCACCCCCACCGTGACGGCGGATACGGGCCTCCGAGGTCCGCGCTGCGCGCGCGCGCGGTCGAACCTCGCCTAGCTGGATGAAAGAGGAAGGAAGCGCACCGCAGGTTCGTCTCCGCAGCTGCATTATTGTTGTTCTGCTTTTCGAATTGAACATCGAGACGTCGCGATTTCACTTTTTGGGATTAGATTGGCGAGGGATAGCGAATGGATGATGTTAGCTTTTCTGCTGGTGAGAGCGAGAATGCGAGATCGATGGCGCGGCAGCAAAACTGTAACTTGGATAGGTGCGAGATGGCTTTAGGAATTGCAAATCTTCTGGTATTAATTGGTAGGAGTCCCTTTTCGTGGCAACTCTCTCGAATGGGGATAGCTAGGAAGCGCGACTATTCTTCGGTTGATTACCAATTCCATTTTACTATCAGCTGTAACTACAACCACACGCTGGTAGCAGCTGCTGGCCTATATGCTGCCTTGCTTCCTCTATACTCCTCTTGTGCAGTTTATTCTAGGAATGGACAACTAGCAACTGCTGTTGAAGTTTTCAAAATGCATACGTTAGGCTCAAGAATTCTCATTGTCTTGTGGGGGGAATAAGTTCAGTCCAGAGAAATTGTTCAGCCCAACAATCGTTTGCACGCTGATGCAAAAAATGTAAAACATGTTTTCGATTAAAAGAGACACACATTAAGCAATCTCAAATCACTATATTAAATGCACATGTTTTCTTCTGGATGCAGATAAATCTAATTAATACAAGTATACAACCTGCATCTGTTCTCAGCATTGATGATTATGTGGTGCGTGAATAAAAGGTGCTCCTATGGGCCGAAGGATGCAGACTCACTTAGGTCCGACAAAACGAAAAACAAAAAACAAGCAGAAGACAAAAGTTTTTGTGCTGCGTGAAGCTGCAGCATTTTCTGTTTTTTCCTTTTTTTTTCTTTTTTCTTTTTTTTTTTTTTTGCTCTTCTCCAATGCTGGAGGATTTTACATGCAAAGCTGATTAAACGCCAGATCCACCAAATCGTGCCATCCCACATTTAGAGTGATCAGCTTAGCATCCTAACAGAAAATGAAATTAACGGCTCAACTGAATTCCGGTAACTCTGGACTATTTCCAGTGAGCTAATACATGCAGAAACAAAATGCAGGATGCAACTAAACCAAACTAAAATCAATGCAAACATGATTACAACATGAGATTGCCATTAACACTGAATACATAAAGGTGCAATACCAGTCCAATGTGACTGACGGAATAGGAAGAACATCCCCCGTTCGTCATCTTTATTCCATAGTAGAAGCAGCCGTAGTAGAATTTAGAAATACTTCCTATGTAGCAGGAGCAGAGCAGCACCTACAACCTCTTTTGAAACGATAGCACCTACAACCTTGATCCTTGGCCATTCTCAGGTTGATTGAGCGTTAAAGTAATACGATTGCTGTGTTCATCTACTTCTTTCTTCAGTTTTTCCAGATTCTGTTGGTGGCATGTTCCCCCATTGAGTTCGAGGTGTGTCAGACTCAGCAGCCTACTGACCCCTGAAAGCTCCTCCATGTGAGTGAAGGACCAAACCATCTTTTCAAGCTCATCAGGGTCTTCATCATAACTACCGCCCAAGGTGACACTGTTAATAATATCATCTTCAATGACAAGATCCACAAGATTCTCAAAATTCACGAACCTGAGAGCGCCTTCTGCGAATGAATGGTAGCATAGCCTGAGATAGCGTAGGCCTTTGAGCATGCTAAGGACGTCAAGGGCACCCTGATTCAAAAAGGTGTCACGTAGAGTTATCTTGGCAAGCTGATGGAGCTCCTTGATCCTGGGAGGCAACCCGCTTCTGATATTGCAGATGTGTAGGCTCTCCAGAAGCTTTGGAGGTCTCAACAAAATAACTTCAATAGAATCCCAGTTACCCGGTGGATCCATTCGGATTGATAAGGACCGAAGACATCTGTGGAGTTTGTCAACCTGAAGGAACAAATCTATCAAGCTAGCTTTCTTGCCAGATAGAACCACACCCAACTTCTTTAGGTGCTCGAGTTTGTCACCAATGTTGTTCAGTTCTTTAGCACTGTTGGAAACCTTGACACGGGACAATATTTCCATCTTTTCCATAGTTGCAACTGCACGAGGCATGGAAACTGTGGAGAATGATTCCTTGGACTTGATGATGTCTTCGCCTGGGCAGTCAATAATGCAACCAGCAAGCAGGTGCTTTAGCATTGGTAGCGCCGTGTGGAACACTTGTACCCTTGTTCCTCGGATGTCAAGTGTCTCTAAGAGCTTCAGCTGACCTATTTCTTTGGGCAGTTGGGCAATATCTGTGTTCCGGAGACTTAGATACTTGAGTTTATGAATCTTGCATATGGTATGGAGGTCGTGTGCCTTGAGGCCATTGCGACCTTCCAAATCGAGTACTGTCAGCAGCAACCTTGAAGTGCTGGAAAGTGAGTTCAAGAACTTTGTGATATTAGAGTTAGCCGGATGGAGTTGTATGCCGTTCCGGATTGAGTAGAGGAGATCCAAGTTAAGTGGCAACTGGTTGTTGAGCAATAGGTCCTCAACAGTCGAAGACTCCCTGCTGATCAAGCCAGAAACTACTGGATGCACGGTGCAGCTCTTTACCTTGCGTGTTCCACTAAGACCAGAAGAAACAATAAGCTTCTGTCTGAACATGGCTTCGAAACAGTGCCCGGCTTCGTCCTCTGCACTTGACTGGTTCACTGGGGCTATCAAGCCTTGGGCAACCCATCGTCTTATTAAACTTGCCCTTCGGACGCCGCTTCCACGGGCGAAAATGGTTGAATACCATAAGCAGTTCTTGTAACTATTTGGCAGTGCTTGGTAGCAGAAGGCCATTATTCGGTCCTGTCTCCCATGTTTTGTAGATTCTTTACCAAGGCTTATATTCAGGAACTGCAGTTGGTGTTCCGTCATGTCAGGATTGTAGTAGAGGGCATGGAGGAGCATCTTCATGCAGAAGACATCAAGGCAACACTTGGCGAGGATGTTGCGTAGAACTTCTTTCAAGTGTCCTTCCTCGTATCCGTGGCTGTGGGAAAGCAGGGCGAGCGCTCTGTTGATGTAAATATCAACGAGAGAGTAGATTATCTGAGGCCCATCGTTGGCAGAGTCATTGCTGCAGCAATATTTTGCCATCTTACTATCGTTTGTGCAGAGTACTACTGCACAGTCAGAGCAGCCCATCGAGGTCAGCAAATGCAGAACCTTGTGCCATAACTCTGGGTAATTCAAACCGGAAAGAACAAGCAGCACATCTTCATCTTTCAATTTATTGCCAAGCCACTCCCTGTCTTCCGCCTCATTCTTCGTCTCATCATCCTCCTTCTTTTTCAGCTCTTCAACCATGACCTTTGTAATCTCCGAGAGAATCGGAGGCCGATGGACAGAAACGTGGAGGCAGAGCTGCCGCGTCCAGAGTCGGTGCCGTGCCCAGCGGCTGTTGAAACGCTCGATCACGGCCTCTGCAGCAACAGCTTCATCCGTGCCGTCTTGCACACTGATTGTGACGACTCTGATATGATTCTGCTGGTTGTCGCCGTCGTCCGACTGGGGCTGCTGCTGCTCCGGGTCGCCTCCATCCGACTGCGGTGGTGGTGGCTGGCCGTCGTCGTGCTTGTCGCCATCATCTGACTGGGGCGGCGGCTGCTGCTTGACGCCACCGCCCGACTGCGAAGACGAAGGCTGGTCGTTGTCATGGCCATCTGATTGTGGCGGCGGTGGCTGGTCCTGGTCGCCGCCATCCGACTGCGAAGGAGGCGGCTGCTCCTTGTCGCCTCCATCTGACTGCGGAGGCGGTGGCTGCTGCTGCTTGATGCCATTGCCGCCTCCGGATTGGGGAGGCGGCAGCTGCTCCGACTGCGGCGCTAGGGGCTGCTCCTTGCCACCGTCGCTGTTCAACTGAGGCCGTGGCTGCTGCTCGTCATCGCTGTCCAACCGCGCCGGTGGCTCTACCTCATAAAGGTCTCGTGTGAACGGCTTGAGCCGCGAGAGAGCCTCATCCACGCTGATGTAGTCGCCAAACCAGCCGTCGTGGAGTATGGCACGCCGGGATGGGTTGTTAGAGCTGCCGGCCCAGGCACGCCTCTGGTTGGGCACACTAGCATCCCAGGGCTCTATTATGGTGGTCGCGTCCATCTGCTGGGCGTGAGCAACACCAGCAATGTGGTACCTCGCCTGCCGCTCGCTGATTTCGCGCGCCTGGATCTTGAGCTCGCGGATCCGGGTGACGACCCGGTGGCGAGCTACCATTGTCCAGGGCAGCCAACCACAGTGCCCGCCACCGGACTGCGTGTAGAGCTCGACGCAGTTTTTGGAGTCGAAGGCGAGCTCCATGATCTGCTTCATCCACGGACGGAGCTGGTAGTCAGCGGCGGCACTCCCCTTGTTTGCCACGAGGTGGCGGAGCACGTTGTTCATGCTCTCCATCTCTTGCATGATGAAGCGCAGGTCCTCACGGACGCCGCGGAGCAGCCGGGCCTCCTCCTGGATGAGGCCCAGCACCAAGTTCACGGCGCCAAACGTGACGTCGGCCATCTCTTCTTAGCTCTACCAAACTTGTCAATGTGCGGATAAAGCAGCTGCTGGTATGATAGCTGCTACCATCCGGCCATGGCATGCAATGGGAGTAAGCAGTAGGGAGGAGCAACTCTCACGGTTTGACAACCCTCTCCTCTTCTCTCACGACATCACAAATAAGGATCGCTTTTGTTTCTTCATCAGCAGGACAGGGGGTTCTGTGCACGCGCCTGCTGATGCACGCAGTATGCCAGCCGTCCATACATGTTCCGAGATGGTTTCCATATAATATTTGGCTATGCGGTATTCCTGGAGGAGCGGAAACCAATGCAGGTATATAGGGTATATTATATATCTTTATCTTTATCTTTACCTATTATAAAAGTTTAAAATGTTTTTGCCAAGTATTTACGTACATCGTTCGCGATTCCCTCCCCGTGCGCCTTTTTTGCGATTTTTCCGCGCTATTTTTCAGTCCGATTCCCTCCCGTGCTCGTTTTTTTGCGATTTTACCGTTTGATTTCTCCAGATCGGACCCTCCTAGATTGCTCCCGTTCCCACCTGCGCCAGTATCACGTAAGGCGGATATTGCACAAATTAATATATTGATACAAAATCCAATTGGAAATACAACCTTAGAGGAAAAGAAAACGAACGAGAAGAATAAGAAAACGCACAAATAAAAAAAATGCACAAAAAAAGCCCACGACCGGCTCAAATCAAGCCAAATTTCTTCATTGAGTACTTCAATGCTCCAGATCCCCCAATACAATACCTAAGATCCCCAAATTGAAGATGAATATATGAACAAACAATAATCCCCATATCGTTATTTCAACATATGAACAACACCATACACATTATAACACTGACACATTATTTTGAATAGTCTCCTTCTAACACCCTAGCATCCAATAACTACTTTAGCCCAACTCTACACGTTGAGTGGGCCCATGTTCACATGGTGGCCCACTTACATTTTCGCTCTCGTTTTTTTGTAAAAAGTTAACACGGAGAAACTACAGTGAAGTGAACTAGTTATATAAGCTAGCTCAAATCTATGTAAATTTTACATGGGGGGCTATTCCCAAACAAACATATTGGGTCTAAACCGAAAGCAGAACATTTTATATGGACCGAACCACACTACAAACAAACTAGCGCTATAACACTCCTTCCTCCCCTTTCCCCCACCCTACTACTCAATTCCCCTCCCCCCCTCACACTATCCTTTAAAGCGCTCCTAACTAGTGATGAAAATGGATCAGATAATATCTGATTTGATACGCTCAGAATCCGCTCGAAGCAAGGATATGGTATGGGTTTACAGAAACTCAACGGATATAGATGCGGATGCGGATGCGGATATATAGTATGGTGCGAATTCGAATATGGTATCTCTAAACTCCGGTGGATACGGACTATTCGACATTTCTACATACATCTAATAGGTTGTTTGCCAGATAATCGAAAACTGTGAACCCACCTAACCATTTTATTTCTTGCATGCAACAAGAGAGGACCCACACAATGGTGTAATTAATCAATTAGCCTAGACTCCATAGTCTGAGGCTCTTATCGTTGCATCTCACACCTGCTTAGCCTCCTTTTTAGCATTAAAGTATATAGTTATTATGATGGATGGCTCATTTATTGTTATCCGTTGTATTGCTAACTTGATGTTATATTAATTGTATATACACATAACATCCGACAATTTTAATCCGTTTCCGAATCAAGTCCGCACCGGCACTTCACCATTTTAAACATCCGAAACAATATGCTTCACACACTATCTGCATCCGCTCTGAATCTGCTTAAAAAATATTCCATGGTAGGATATGGTATGATCACTATCTGTTTAAATCCGCTCCGTTTTCACTCCTACTCCTAACCCGTCTCGTGGTTCTTTAATAAATTATAAAATATACTAGAAATTCTGAGGAAAAAAAGCGAAGCATCGGTTTCCATTTAAAATTACCCAACTTTGTAGCGTTGCTCTTTTTATAAGGCATCGTTAATTTGCCTCTAGATCTGCAGCTAGCGTTTAAATTACACTCAGGTTAATTAGGGACTTTGATCTGTCCTCGTTGCCATGAACGCTCACATGCATCACTCACGCAGCTCCAAAACGCTGCAACTTTCTTTTAAGAAGATACATATTGAAGCTCTCGTTAGGTCAAATGTTCGCGCTAATTAAAAAGGACCGACGAGAGTGGAGTCTGAGTCTTCCATATACAGTAATTAACTTTTTTGGATGGTCGTGACTCGTGACTATCACGAACAGATCGGCGGCGAATCTTCTTGATTGAAAATCTGAGTTGGCTTGGTTGACTCCAAGGTATTATAGATCGAAAATCTAGGACATCGACGGAGATAAATTAAGTTCAAATGCAAGTGATTGTCTGTTTTCAACGGTACTTTTCCCTTCTATATGGGAGTATATATCTTGGAGATAAGTTTCCTGTGGATGAATCTGAACCAGAGTAGAGATAAGAGACCTCTTATAGAGGGGTAGGGTGAAATATCTATGCTTAGATTGTACTCTATATGAGATCACCATATAATGAAAAGAGAGATTCGTCATACATCTGTGTTCATTATCTACTTCTTCAATGTTTTTGACGACGAAGGGAGGAGCGCGGGTGTTCTACATCTTCTCATGCCTTAATGCCGCGGAAGGGACCGGAACTAATCCGGTGATCCGCTAATAGACACGTTGGTTTACAACATATACAACTTCGGAAATGCTAAATCTTGTTCGATAATAAATCTACCTCCAAATCAATCTTGCAGATTTTGTACCAGTCACATGTGCTTCGCAATTCGCATTCCTGCCCTTCTCCTTTTAACTCTGGTGGCCTCATCATCTTCTCTTGTGCCCGACAACACCCCAAACCTAGTAGGGACCTATGTATTAGGGTCCTGGGCTAGAATAAAAGCTTATAGGTGTCGATTAATTTTATCTAAAGAGCTTATAGAGTTATAGGTGCCGGTTCTGGTATCGGTACCAATTATTCAGCACTGGCACCTATGTTGCACTAAATTAGAACCAACACCTGTAGGACTGCATCCTTTTTTATTTTTGAAGGTGCTAAAAAAAGTGCTAAAAATCGTTTTTTGCAAGTGTTAAAGAAACATAGGTAGGGGTGCACCGTTCACCTTTCTTTTTTGCAGGTGCTCAAAAAACATATGTAGGGTAGGTAGTGGTGCACCCGTTTTTTTTTCAGGTGCTAAAAAAATACTTCCTCCATTTTATATTATAAGACTTTCTAGTATTGTCCACATTCATATATAGAGTAAAGTGTACAGGCTGTTCTTAAACTTATAGGGGTGTGTCATCTATGTCCCTAAACTCTCAAAATGTATATCTAAGTAACAGAACTTGTCATAGTGTGTCATCTAGGTTCCGAATCATCACAACCCCTTCAGGATCCTACGTGGTGTTGATGTGACATGCCACACGGACATGACGTGGCATTATTTTGACTGACAAATGGGACCCATTTAATTTTTTCCTTTTTCTTTTTTTTCTTCTCTTTTTTTCCCCTTTATTCTCCTTTCTCTATGACCCGAGTAGAAGAAAGGAAAAAAAGAAGAATGAGAAGAAAATGAAAAAGAAAAAGAAAAAGAAAAGAAGAAAAAAAAATAAATGGACACGTCACATCCACGTGGCATGCCACATCAGTGCCATGTAGAGTTCTAGGACCTGGATATGCATTTTGAGAGTTTAGGGACCTATATGACACAACCCTACAAGATTAAGGACTGCCAATGCACTTTGCTCTTCATATATATGTTGTAATATGAAACAGAGGGAATATTTGGTATTTTTATTAGGGACCTATACAATCACACTCTCATTTTGAGAAGTCAAATGATTTTTTTTCAACCCATATTCGATAAATAAAAGGCGCGCAGCAGGAGCGAGCGCTCGGCTGTGCCACATCGGATAGACACAGTGCGAGGGGTGGAAATTTTGTGAAAAGACCCTCCAGTTTGCGCGTAATTCAATATTAGTTCCTTATAAACAGTACTCCTTAGGTGTTATTTTTCATTTAGGCCCTTCTAAAGACAGGATATTCCATACGAAGGAGGGAAAAATCGGCAATTAGGACCGCGCCGTGAAACTTTAATGGTGAGGGGCTTTTTCGCAAAACTACACACACTAACCCACCTCAATCCCCAGCCATAGCCGCCACCGCCGGCCTCTCCTTCCTCTCGTCCCACGCTCCCGACCCCCGCCACCGCCACCGTCGTATCCCCGTCCCCGTCGCCTCCGCCTCCCCTCGCGCCGCCGCTTCCACCTCCGTCCCCACCGTCGCGTCGCCGTGTCCGACGCCTTCACCTCCCTCTCCCGCCACCGGTCTGCCGTTTGCCGCCGTCTCCATCTTCGCTCCGCGTCCGCCTCGTGCCACCGCCGCCTCCGTTGCCATCACCGAGCGCACAATCTCCACTATCACCGAGCCGTCATTGTCGACCGCTGTCTCCAGCTGCCGGCGTCCTGATCCATCGTGGGGCTGTCAGATCCGTGTCCCCTGACCACATGGAAGGGGCGCTCTTGGGTGGAGCAGATCGACGCTGGGCACGAAGGTGCGAGCGCGGATGGAGCAGTTCGAGCAGCCGCCGCCATCCTTCTCATCCCTCGAAGCCACATGTAATAAACAAGACAAGCCGCTCTTCCAAGTTTGTCATCCGCTCTTCCAAGTTCGGAGTTACCGACGCCGGCAGTGAGCTGTATGTCATGGAGCAGTTCTATGACTACAAGATGGTCGATGACCGTTCTGTAGTAGAACAAGCTCATGAGATTCAGATGCTGGCTAAGAAACTTGAGAACAACAACTGTGAGTTGCCGGACAAGTTTGTGGCGGGTGGCATTATTGCCAAATTGCCACCTTCTTGGTCGGACTTTGCCACTTCTCTAAAGCACAAGAGATAAGAGTTCAATGTTTCTGATCTCATTGGCTCTTTGGGTGTTGAGGAGAAGGCGAGGGCAAAGGACAACCACGGCAAAAAGGTCGAGGGAGGTTCTAGTGCCAATATGGTACAGGAGAAGAACCCTCATGCATCCCACAACAACAAGAAAGTCAAGCCTGATGTCAAACCTAAGGCTACAACTTATTTTAAGAAGAAAGGCCAGGGAAAGGAAAAGGGAGATTGCTTTGTGTGTGGCAAGTCTGGGCATTGGGCCAAGGACTATCCTGAGCGCAAAGACAGGAAGTCTGCTAACATGGTCATTAGCGAGGGTGGAGGAATATTGGGGTACGGTAAAATTTTACCTACAGTTCTCTCTGTTTTTCATTCACTTGATTGGTGGGTTGATACTGGTGCTAATATTCATGTATGTGTTGATATTTCCCTGTTTTCTTCTTATCAGGTCAGGAGAGGTTCCTCCTTGTTGATGTGAAATGGGTCACTTGCGGTTGTTCATGGTGTTAGTACGGTCGATAGTTTTACTTCGGGAAAGACCGTGCAGCTAAAGAACGTGCAGCATGTCCCTTCAATAAAGAAGAATGTAGTTAGCGGCTCTCTACTGTATAGAGAAGGTTTTAGACTTGTGTTTGAATCCAATAAATGTGTCGTATCTAAATATGGAACTTTTATTGAAAAAGGTTATGACAGCGAAGGCTTGTTCCGCTTTTCTTTGGATGACATGTGTAATAATAATAATGTTGTGAACCATATTAGCGAGAATGATGAGTCCAATGTGTGGCATTCGCGACTTTGTTATGTGAATTTTAGTTGTATGACGCGCTTGGCTAACATGAGTTGAATTCCAAAATTCACTTTGGTCAAAGGTTCCAAGTGCCATACTTGTGTTCAATCGAAACAACCTCGCAAGCCTCACAAGGCATCTGAGGCGAGGGATTTAGCACCTCTATAACTTGTTCATTCCGATCTGTGCGAAATGAACGGCGTGTTGACTAAAGGGGGAAAGAAATATTTCATGACACTGATAGATGATTGCACTAGATTCTGTTAGGTGTATCTATTGAAAACAAAGGATGAAGCATTGCATTACTTTAAGATCTATAAAGCTGAGGTAAAAAATCAACTTGAAAGCAAAATCAAATGGTTGAGGTCTGATAGGGGTGGAGAGTATTTTTCCAATGAGTATACATCCTTTTGCGAAGAGTTTGGAATTATTCATAATAGGACGCCTCCCTATTCACCCCAATCAAATGGGGTAGCCGAAAGAAAAAACCGTACTCTAACTAAGATAGTGAATGCCTTGTTAGACACTGCGGGACTTTCCAAGGAATGGTGGGGTGAGGCAGTTTTGACTTCTTGTCATGTCCTAAATAAAATTCCAATGAAGCATAAGTAACACCATTCGAGGAATGGGAAAGGAAGAAATTAAATCTCTCATATCTACGAACATGGGGCTGTTTGGCTAAGGTAAATGTACCTATAGCCAAAAGCGTAAAGTTGGACCGAATACTGTTGATTGTGTGTTTCTTGGTTATGCTATTCACAGCGTGGGTTATAGATTCTTAATAGTAAACTCTGGAGTACCCGACATGCGAGTTGGTACAATTATTGAGTCCAAAGATACCACATCTAGTCAAGATGCCACATCTAGTCCCATGAAAAATACACCTAGCACTTCTAGTCAAGAAACTGTCATACCCCATGAGCACTTTTCACCGATAGAGCACAATGATAAAACGCCTGAGGGAAATCCTGAGGAGGATAACATTGTAGATACTCGTAAGAGTAAGAGACAAAGGCTTGCAAAATCCTTTGAAGATGACTACATTGTATACCTCGTGGATGACACTCCAAGAACCATAGAAGAGGCATATTCATCTCCTGACGCTGACTACTGGAAGGAAGCAGTACGCAGTGAGATGGACTTGATTATGTCTAATGGTACTTATGAAGTCGTTGAGCGTCCATATGGGTGCAAGCCCGTAGGATGCAAATGGGTTTTCAAGAAAAAACTTAGGCCTGATGGTACAATTGAAAAGTACAAGGCAAGGCTTGTGGCCAAGGGTTATACCCAAAAGGAAGGCGAGGACTTCTTCGACACATACTCACCAGTTGCTCGCCTGACCACGATTCGAGTACTACTTGCTCTGGCAGCCTCTCATGGTCTTCTCGTCCATCAGATGGACGTTAAGACAGCTTTCCTAAACGGAGAGCTGGAGGAGGAGATCTATATGGATCAACCAGACAGGTATGTACTAGAAGGTCAGGAGGGAATGGTGTGTAAACTGTTGAAATCCTTGTATGGCCTCAAGCAAGCACCTAAGCAATGCAATGAGAAGTTTGACACCACGCTTACATCTGCAGGCTTTGTTGTGAACGAAGCTGACAAATGTGTATACTATCGCTATGGTGGGGGAGAAGGGGTGATCTTGTGCTTATATGTCGATGACATATTGATCTTTGGGACCAGCCTCAATGTGATTGAGGAGGTCAAGGACAATCTGTCCAAGAGTTTTGAAATGAAGGATTTGGGAGAGGCTGATGTTATTCTTAACATTAAACTACAAAGAGGAGATGAGGGTGGGATTACACTTGTGCAATCCCACTATGTGGACAAGGTTTTATGTCGCTTTGGCTACAGTGACTGCAAGCCAGCTCCTACTCCTTATGATCCCAGCGTGCTATTAAGGAAAAACCGAAGAATAGCAAGGGATCAACTGAGATACTCCTAAATCATTGGTTCATTGATGTACTTGGCTAGTACAACGAGGCATGACATCTCATTTGCTGTAAGCAAGCTGAGCCGATTTGTCTCAAATCCGGGAGATGATCATTGGCAGGCTCTGGAAAGAGTAATGCGCTATCGTAAAGGCACTATGAGCTATGGAATTCACTATACCGGGTACCCAAAAGTACTGGAAGGGTATAGTACCGGAAGTTCTGACTCGTAGTCGACAATAGGGTAGTCTTCCTCCTCGAATCCGTGCACAACGAGATCAGAGATAGCGCTAGATTCCTCTCTTTGGTTCCCGTAGGTACCCTATGGGGTTTTCCTAGGCTTATCTCTGATGTCGATATCCGGCGGCTTGTCTTGGCGTATGTTGGCTTGTATGTTGTGACTTCTGTTGTTCCGTAGATTGTGGTGGGTGTGACCCCTCTCCTCCTAGGGAGCCTTGTATTTATACCCATAGGTGTCCCCTTGTCCAAGTAGAACTAGGGAAATCAATATGGATACAATCCGAGTAGTCCTTGTCGTTTTCATGTAGAACTCTGGTTGTCTTTCCTTATCCGAAACTCCTACTATATCCGAAGGTTGTTTCCGTATAAGACATGGCATGTGGTGGGTCCTACCGAGATTTAGTCAACTACTATTAGGTATGTGGTATCCATAACCTTGACATATAGTGACTCAAACTGGATATCTGATGCTGATGAGATAAAGGCCATAAGTGGATATGTGTTCACACTTGGAGGTGGTGCTGTTTCTTGGAAATCTTGCAAGCAGACCATGTTAACGAGGTCAACAATGGAAGCAGAACTTACAGCACTAGATACTACGACAGTTGAGGCTGAGTGGCTTCGTGAACTCCTGATGGATTTGTCGGTGGTTGAAAAACCAGTGCCAGCTATCCTAATGAACTGTGATAATCAAACAGTGATTATTAAAGTGAACAGTTCAAAGGACAACATGAAGTCATCTAGGTATATCAAAAGAAGACTGAAATATGTCAGAAAGCAGAAAAACTCCAGAGTGATAGCATTGGACTATGTCCAGACGGCTAAAAATCTGGCAGATCAGTTTACCAAGGGGCTACCACGTAATGTGATAGACAGTGCATCGAGGGAGATGGGCTTGATACCCACATAAGGTTGCACAATAGTGGAAACCTGTCCATTGTGATCGGAGATCCCGTGAATTTGGATAGCGAAACAAACTATTGTGATGCTGAGAGAAGAGACCCTTGAAAAAGGCTTATTTTCATGATATACTTCTTTTCTATTCTGCATGGTAGGATGGCTTATGCCTTAATGTGTTCCAAGTGGCTTTTCTAAGCAGAGATGACCTGCAGAACATCTCAGAAGGAACACACCTATATGAGTTCGACTGCTAGTCACAGTCTATGAGATTTGGGTGATCTCTAGATACTCATGAAAAGGCCTGGAGTTTGACTTATATGCTCCAAACAGAGGGGATGCAAACGACAGCCCAGTACCAGTCAAGGGTTTGAGTGAAACCTGATCACACAAGACTGACAATTCAAGGCATAGTCTATTGTTCAGTTGTGGTCTGATGTAGCTCTTTTCCTAGGTGGAAGTTCAACTTAACAGTCTCCACCAAAACACTGGTATATCAAACAGATTCAACTGTGAGAATATTTCTTATGAGCCATGAAATTTGGTGGGGATTGTTACAATAAATGGGCTAGGCCCAATTTTTCTATTAAAATCTCAAGGACCCATAATAAATGTTAAGGATAATAATATCACCCTGGGAATTAAAAGTGGAGTATCTCAACTTAAATAGGGAGTTATTAGAGGCTCTCTGTTGACCGGTTGAGGTAGGGATCGGAAAGCCACACGCGTGAGCGCGCGCCGAGCCTAGTCGGGCCGAGGCCGAGGCGTGGCATGGTGGGCGTGCGTGCGTTGCATCTGCGTCTCTCTCTCGAGATCCTTTTGCAACGGACCGTAATCCAACCCCGCGAGATTGCCTCTGTAACAGGCAGGCGATTCAATACGCATTGATCGCGTCGTTACTGCGACAACGTGCGGATTCCTCTCCTGCGCTATTAGGAAACAGAGACCCCGATCAGATTTCCGCGCTTAGTTTCCAATCGCTGGTTCTTCCTCCTGGTGCCTGTGCTGCTTTTGCTTCCCCGGTTCTGATTGCTTGCGCGCACGAGAGATCGGAACGAGCAGAGCCTCCGGAACCACACCTTCGCCTGAGATCTACACCGGGTAGGCGGGTGATCAGTTTTTGGGGAGTGCTTCCGCACGACTGCTCCTCTTCTTTTGTTCGACGTTCGTTCGTCTGCATCACCATGTCTGGAGCCGCCGCACCCGGAGCTGGAGATGGCGCACCCGGAGCTGGAGCTGGCGCACCGGGAGCCGGAGCTAGCGCATGTCACGCCCTGATAAATCCATCCTAAATTAAAAATCATTCTCTAAAAGAAATAATAGAATTAATTAAAATTCGAAGTTAAATTGGTAAACATTAAAATGCGTACAACAAAAAATTGAATGTGGCTTGGAGTATTTTTATTAAATCCTCCATGCTCTAAATTGGTCCCTCAATTTTTACTAGAATTTTCAGAGCACAAGAAATAATTTTAAAGCAACAACAACCAAGTTTAGAGTTAATTAAAATGAAAAACCTAAAAATAATTCCCTCCTTCTCTTTGGGCCATTTTCGGCCCAAAGCCGGTTTGCCCTTTCCGCTCAGCCTCTCTCTTTCCCTCCCTTTCGGGCCGACCTCCCCTCCCCCGGCCCATCCGTTCCCCAAGCCAGCCCAGCCTCTCCTTCCCTCTCTCCCTTGGGTCGCTTCGGCCCAGTTCCTACCCTCCTCGCTCGGCCGTGGCCCAGTCGGCCCAGAAAAGCGACACGTCGTCGTCTTCCTCCTCCAGCCGACCGCTCCTCTTCCCGGCCGAAGAACTCCAGCGCCGCCGCCCTCTTGATCTCCCTCCGCACACGTTTCCTCCACAAAATGAATGCAAAAATCGGTTCCTAACCTCCTCCTCATTAATTCCCGCATATTCTCCCCTCTTATTTCGGCCTTGATTCGCCGAATTTACTCTCCGATGAACTGCCGCCATTGATGGCAGCCCAGCGAGCTCTCCGGCCGTTCCTCTCCTCTCCCCGGCCGATCCCCTCCTCCTCCCGGCCTATAAAAGGAGTCCCGACCCCCTCCTCTCTTCCCACACAACGCAGCCCTCTCCCTCCTCTCTCCCTGACTGCCGCGCCGCTTTCTTCTCGCGCCGCCGCCGTCGTGCAACTCCGGCCGCCCCTCGCCAGCGGTCGGGACCTCCTCGGAGCCCGGAGTCGCCACCATCCGATCCGCAACAACCTCCTCTTCCCCGGCCTCATCTCCGTTTCGCCCAGAGGCTGCCGGGAGTGCATCCTCATCGGCAACCAGTGGCGCCACCGCCGTCGTTCTCCTCCAGTCGGCCCCCACCGTCAAATCGAGCGACGCCACAGCGCACCCCTGCCTCCACCGGCGTCGCAGCCACCTCCTCTTCCTCGGCCCAACCTCTATTTCTCCTGGAGACTGCCGGAAATTCGTCCTCACTGGTGAGCAGTGGTGACGTCGCTTTCATCCTCGTCCTCCGGCAGCCCTCCCTCGTCGCTGGAGTGCTGGCTCGCTGCACCATTGCTGTCGTCGGCTTCATCTCGTTGTCTTCATCGTCAGCCGCGCCTCCTCGCTGCCCGAAGACCCGTGGAACGTCGCCCCGTCGTCGTCGCCTTCCTCCGGTCATCGTTCCCGCCAAGACGAAGTGCCGTCTGTCTTCGTAGTCAAGTCCGCAGCGACAAGCCCGTCGTCCTCCGCCTCTTCGTCAAGCCTGAAGATCGTCAGGGTCGTCCCCTCTTCGTCGACCCGTTCGTCGTCGTCGTGCCAAGGTCGTCGCCGGTCGCCGTCGTTGTTCCCTTGCCGCGTCGTGCCCATGGTGAGAACCTCTTCACTCGCTGCCCTATCCTCGTCCTCCCCGTGTGGTCGCCGCGTGGATTGCCCACGTGGGTAGCTCACGTGGTAGTCCCGGCTACCAGTCGCTCGATCCTTTCTCTCTCGAGCGATATTTCATTGCACATAATTTAATAGTATAATAATAATTAAACAACTCGGAAATATCCATTTTAATTGCACTTCAAATTCGGATGGTCGTTTCTCGGCCATACGAGCTCCTAATTGACCCGTTCAAATTGTTTAATTTTTGTTATAACTTAAAGAACCCATGTTTGTTGTTTTTATGTGGTGTTATCATTTCTTCCTTACAGTTGTTGCCCTGTTTTGTTGTTCGTGTAGTTGTCGTTGTTTCTGAAGTTCTCGAAGTGAAGATCAAGTCGTCAGAAGACCTCTTCGAGCAAGGCAAGTCATACCATATTCCTTGAACATGTTGAATCCCATTATTGCAAAAACTATGTTGTTTTACTTCTATATGCATCGCTTTTATAAATTATATGACACTCACCATTGTTTATTTTATAGTTAATATTTCAATGATCCTTGTTATATAGCCATGTTGTTGAATTGCTACCATGCTCTTGACAACCTTAGTAAAATGATAAAATGACTAGTATGGTTCCCTATATGATGGACTTACTAGTTGCTCTAGGTTGGGCTTATCTATGCTTAGATCTAACATAGAATCCTTTTTTATAAATTAGACTGTGGTAACAACTAAAATATGTAAGAATGGTGATTAAGAGGCTGGTTGAGCCTGGACATGTTGGAATCTCATTCAAAACTCTCAAAACCTGTTTTTGGTGGGGCGCGAGGTGCATGGTTTTTTTAGAAGCACCTCGGCCACTATAAGGACCGGTCTTCGGGCCTTTGTTGCGAAGCATAACAGTGCAACCACAAGTCTAATGGGTAAGGCCTGACTAGAAGTCTAGATCATCTCAAAACAAGGCCATTGGTATGATAGGTCTGGGGCCAGGGGAGGCCGACTTTGACCTGGTGCAACAGAGGGCATGTCTCGTCCCGGGGATCCAGCAACCTTTACCTTGTCGGGGACCTGCGGGCGGCGAAACCTTTTGTTTTGGGTTGAGCTAGGTGGATAGTCTTGTCACGATCTTGACTTTTCGGGTTCCTTTGAGGTATCGCGATGCATGGCCGACATGAAGTCAAGTATTGTGTCTTTGGGTAAAGATGTACACCTCTGATCAGAGTAAAACTATTCGAATAGCCGCGCCCTCGGTTATGGGCAAGCCTAGCAATGTACCCAAGTTAGTATTTTTCTTCTATGTGATGGATGGAATTCATGGAACTTTGGACATGTGGTTAACCTGGGTTTAAGGCCGGTTTGCGTGGTTTCGCAACCGTGATAATATTGCTTAGATATAGGACCGAGTTTAAACTATGCTTTAAAAACATTAAAATATTGCAACTTTGGCTTTACGCAAAAATGAACCCTATTATGCCAACTCTTTGTTCCCCTTTGGGCGTGACAGCACCGATCGACAACACCAGCGAAGGCAGTGCTGCCTCACAATCCAGCGGATGGACTTTCACAGGGTATAACTTTCTACCGCTATCTTTGTTACTTCTGTTAGTCGCAATGCTATTGCGTTCTCTACATGATGATGATGATGCTTATTCTATATTAAGCATGCTCCTGGTTATGTTTAATTCTATCACTAGATCACCTCACATTGTTCATACCATGATTATTGTCTTAATATTTTGGATTAAAATATGCCGATATATGACTATATTTTCAACAGGTACAACAGTAAACACAACCATGGGCATGGATTCCAACCAGTTTTTTTTTTTTTTTTTTGAGTATGTTCGTGTTGTTCAAAGATTGAAGCATATAATGGGTCGGCTCAAGCTGAGGGCGCATGAATCTGCTCGACATCTTGACTTGTCTGGAGGATGGTGTAGCATAGCATCATGTGGATCTGTTGGTGATGTGTCATGGAGCAGTTGTTCTCAGACAACTTTAAATGTTATGTTGATCCGCAGAAACATTGCGATGGCTGTTAGCATCGTTACATTGCATTAATTACCCTTTCATGTTCCTGGTATTCGTAGCATTATTCTTTGATTATAATTGCTTCCTATGCTGCTTCTAGAGTTGTTTTATGTTTGCCTGGTTGTAATCGCTCAGTAGATTGGGACTAAGCGATCATTTTGCTGGGTAACCTTACATCAAAATTACATTAGTTTTTCAGCTTCTAAATGTTCGGTTACAATTGAAATCGCTTCTCCATCGTTGCACGATATCACAGATTGATCAGTTTGCATGCTGTACTTGTGTTGTCCTGACACAAGTTTGTTCAGAGTAGCAAAGATTCATCATACCTTTGCTGATACTGGTGCATAGACAGCAACACATCACCTACTTGCTTTCTTTCACAAGCTTCTCAGAAGATTACTGATATGTAAGAACATGTAGTAGCAAGTACAATTAAATGAATAGCCTCTCGATCCATGCCCAAATATTTGGACCGAACGAACATTGCCATACAAAGTGTGCAACATCCTTCCTCGCATGTTGCTACAATCTTGACAAACCGATCGAATTCAGTTTTCAACCTGATTTTACACTCTTCTTCATCAACTTTACAGAACCGTGGATGATTTTTTGGTTACACCGGCAGCAGCAAAGTGGGAGGGGGGAAAAGAATACGCGGCGTCAGAATCCCGGACAAAAAAAATGTAGTTCCACTTCCATATGCACCAGCTTTCCCAAATGGCTGCAGGCAGGGTTCATCTCTGTTTTCTAATGGAGGACGGTGAAGAAATTCTGAACTAGTTTTCATGCTGACCTCACAAATCACCATCCTACGAAAGCGCATTGTTTTCGAGCATGTTCTGGGATAAGCTTCACCAGGAATTCCATTGGCATACCCTTCAGTTCTGTTCAAATCGGCCAGATTAGTAGATATTCATAAGTCGATCGGAGGTTCAGAAAATTTCATCTACGCATGTCATATGTCAGCCGGTGTTGCAAGCTTACCATGGGGCTTGAAGTTGAAGAGAGGAGGAAGGAAACGGCCGTTCGGTAAGCGGGTGTTTGGATCACGGAGTTCGTCGAAGAAGGGATGGATCAATGCTTCCGACTGTAATGGCAAATAAAGAAATGCACAATCAGTAACTACTAGTACTTGGCAAGGCAGTGCATGTTTGTATGATGAAGTAATTAGAAAAATGTAACACAACAGTGATGCCAAGAACTAAAACTTTCTCCAAAAAATGGTGTTGGCTCAAATAGCGCAACGACAACACTCACAGCAGTGGACCGGAGGTACCTGCCCTCCGCACGGGCAGCCGCCGACGGCGGCCGCTAGCGCCTCCACCACCTGCCTCCGCGCCGGCCGCCGCCTACCACCGCCAGGAAGAAAAGCTAAGGATAAGACTAAGGAGGAGGGTCAGACAGATGGACGCACGAAGAGATAAACATCGCGCGCGACTTGGGGTGATTTTTAGTCCCGGTTGTTATAAACAAAGATCTTTAGTCCCGGTTATTTATACCAACCGGGACTAAAAATAAATGAGGCCTGACACGACCTGACAACCTCTTCAACCGGGAGTAAAAATGATCTTTAGTCCCGGTTCCGGTTGGTAACCGGGACTAAAGATCAAAAAATACCCCTCAGCTTTTAAACCGGACTAAAGATGCTTTTTAGTCCCGATTTTTATTGGAACCGAGATTATTGTGGAATTGGGCCGACTGATCAAAGATGGTTTCTCCACCAGTGAATATGCATCAACGCGAGATAATGTTGTGTGAGCAAACAATACAAAATGATGTTGTGTGAGAAAAAGGTTGCCTAGGGGTAAGATTGTCTTTTCATACAACTTAACGGGGAGGAGTTAACAACAGTATGGCTGTGATGGCATTTCTGGGAGAAAAAGGCTTGTACAATGGTATTTTCAAGAAGTTGCGCTTATCGATGGTATTTCTAGGATTATGGTGCTTGTCAGTGGCATTTTATGAATTTTCTCTTACCTATACCCCACCATTTAGGGAAAATTGGAACCATGCCATTATAATTTTGCAAAATTTGAGATATGTCATCCTGACCCACATGTCATTGACTCATGTGGGTTCTACGTGTCATTGAGATACCAATGGCATATATCAAACTTTGAAAAATTATAATAGCATGGTTCCAATTTACCCCATCATTTACGATAGCAACTTCCTTACTAACGTGCTTCATATTCCTATTGCAGGCCATCCATCTAACACTGATCCAAGACCATCACGTATTATCAATCACAGGGTCACCAAATCAGGTCAGTTGATTACCCATGCCTTTACTTTAGATTACGTTCCTCTTTTAATCCTAATAGAATTTCGGGACGTACAAACAACATCAGGCCACGCAACAACACCACCATTTAATCATACAGACCACATCTCACCTGTCTTCATGGCCTAGGTACACTACCACCTAAAATATATTTAGCTTCCTATTTTTACACTGATGCATATATTCTCACTCTATATTGAGGCGCACCCTATAAGAAATACCAAAAGCGCTTTTACAGGTCGAGCCACCCCACACTGCCATTCCCTATATTATTACTAATTAGTTTCTTTCATACACATTGAAAATACTTATAGAGTACTTCTTTGCAGCAAAGAACAAACCCAAATTTGCAGATCTTTGCTTCTGCGCCGAGAATGTTAGCTTGCCCTGAAAAGGTACATCAAAACCCTTGCACAGTGCATCCAGCATCCAAGTAAACTCTATGCTGTCAGTATGAATGAAACGTTCATGAAGCAAGACAGAGTGGTTAGCTTTTTTTACCTATTTATCATCGTCTTATATTTAGAATCATCAGCTAACACCCGGCTCCTGGTGCAGTACTTTTCAAAGAGGTTCTCTATATACCATCTGCAGCAGCTCATGACTGGCAAAACAGAAGATATTGAAGTGCAGACATTAGCAGGCCCTTCAGTGAACATGCTTCTTCACACATCAACAGACCATCGTTGCAACCTAAAAAAAGGATGGACCGATTTCGCCCTCAGCAATGGCATCAAGTTGAACACAGTATGCATTTTCCATTTTTACAGGACAACCCATCTAGGAGCGACCGTCGATATCTTTTGAAGATGCCATCAATGTTATCTGATACCATGCTTTTGTTAGCGGCAAGGGTCCCTATCTCCATACAGCCCTGAACCCTATATATACGCTGTGGGCACTCCACTTAAAATCTATTATGGCACTTCCATATGTAGCCACTGGTATGGACACCAGTCAACCTCCATAACTATGTATGAACTATTCACTGCTTTATCTGTAAAGGCCTACTATCCTTCAGTGCTTTCTACCTTATTGAAGTTGTGTTCATTATACCTGCTATCCTATCTTTACTGCCTTTTACCTTTTTAGAATGATTAGTTATGCCTGTGCATACCCTTTCTGTTTCGCCGAGTCTCGACCAGGCGGCGCGCCATTGGCGCGCCCAGCCCTCTAGTTCATATACATGGGTCAAGCAAAGACTCGAACTCAAGACCTCTCTCTTCACACAAAGTCACCTTACCATCTCACCTACAAACACTTATTATCTTGGAAATAAATACTATTCTTTTGAGACCACTATCTTCTGAACTTATAATCTATATTTAACACAATAACTAAGCTCAAATGAAAAGTTTGCCAACTACAAAAATGTATATCTCATCTATATCTAGAACTTTATATAGGTTTTGTCTCCATCTAATATTGTTTAGAAATTTTAAAATCCACTCATGCAAATAGATTTGAGACCTTGTAACACATTTTCGAACATCTAAACGACCTTAAATCGAAAAGTTATAAACTGGTACCAATGAGTGGTTATAGGTACCAAGTCTTAATTTTACATTGAAAAAGATGGAAAAAGCTTCATAAATGCCAGCTTTAAGTCGGCACATATAAGGTTGGTCTCTATTAGGTTGGGGGGGGGGGGGGGAGTTTTGTTGGCAATGGGAGATGGTGACTCGACGGTGGGTACCAGAGGCGCCGCTGAAGCCGTGGGATTGGAAGCGGACGGTGTGCCGGTGTAGATGGTGAGGGTGTAACACCCTGAAGATTTTGAATTCTAAAATACAGAATTAAAAATTTGAATAACAAAAAAAACATTCTTGAATTTTGCATCACTATCATATCACCCGTGCGTTGCAAATAATGATAAGCATATATTTATATATGTATTATTTTACATAGTGAGAATATCAATAATCTATGTACAAAGATAATGATAATTTTAAGCCACTTATCCATCTTTTTCAATTGTTTGAACAATTATGTTCATTGCACTATTGCGTAAATGATTTTTCTCCACATGCGACTCAAATGTGTAGCCGCTTGTGGTGAAGTCTGGTTGCCTCAACTTCATTAATTGCCCGCTTTTGAAAATAACTTATACAAATAGGGACCGTTTACTCCTTGAACTTTTTACTGGAGCATTAAACCACGAGCTAATATTGGATCATTTTACTCTCTTAGCAAAAAAACTCATTTGGCGTTCTAATTATATTTTTCTTATTTTCTTCATTTTATGGTTTTCTTCATGCAAGTCGTATTTTACTTTGACAAACGTTGATGAAAGCCAATGATAATAAATCCATTAAGTCACTAAGGGCATGTTTATTCCACCCCCAAATTTTACACCATGTCACATCGAACGTTTGAACACCTATATGAAATATTAAATATAGGCTAAAAAACTAATTGCACAGATTGCGACTAATTTGCGAAATGAATCTTTTAAGCCTAATTGCTCCATGATATGACAATGTGGTGCTACAGTAAACATTTGCTAATGACGGATTAGTTAGGCTTAATAAATTCGTCTAGTGGTTTTATTGACGGATTCTGTAATTAGTTTTTTTATTAGTGTCCGAACACCCTATGCAATACCTTATATAATATCCGATGTGACACGGCAAAACTTTACACCCCTGAATCTAAACACCCCCTAAACTCCTATCCTTTGTAATAGCTTTGTAAGTTTTCCCACATCTTGTATGCACACAGCGCTAAAAATAGTTTAAAAGTTATTTTATTTTTTCCTATTAAATCTACATTTAACTCCTGCATACCATATTTTTTTTCTATAAAATACCATATAGGTCCCACGTATCATAAAGAAATAGTGTCCAAGATAAGTATATTTTTTCGTCTTTACTAATTCACATGCAGCGAGGAGCCGATGACTCGATGATACAAATAAAATACAAAATACATTTGTCAGTAGTAAATGTTTCAGGAGGTTTCTTAAGAAAAAAAGAGACCATGGGTATTCAATTAAAAAACAAGAGCGTCTTGCTTTTAATTTAAACTTACACCTATATTTTGAACAGATTAATACATTTGCTCGCCCGAATGCGGAGGCTGATGACAGTGGTTCAATGTTGGCTGATGGTTGGATGTTTGGCTTTGACAAGAGAAAGGAGAGAAGATAAAAGGAGGACCAAAATGGGCCGGCGTCGCTTACGTCACGTCCGCCAGCCCAACAAATGTTCTTCGGCCTGTCGCCTTTCGTCATCCATGGCGGTTTTCGCCTTTAGTCATCCATGGCGGTTTTGGGCCCAGGATGGCTGCATTGGCCGGCGGCGCAAGGGTTTGAGGGCGGCGGCGCCGGCGAGGCGGCGAGCTCCACCGGCGAAGCACCCCCCACCATGACGGCGGATACGGGCCCCCGGGGTCCGCGCTGCGCGCGCGCGCGCGGGGGCAAACCTCGCCTCCGCAGGTTCGTCTCCGTAGCTGCATTATTGTTGTTCTGCTTTCGAATTGAACATCGAGACGTCGCGATTTCACTTTTTGGGACTAGATTGGCGAGGGATAGCGAATGGGTGATGTTATCTTTTCTGCTGGTGAGAGCGAGAGATCGATGGCGCGCAGCAAAACCGTAGCTTGGATAGGTGCGAGATGGCTTTAGGAATTGCGATCTTCTGCTATTAATTGGATGAGTCCCTTTTCGTGGCAACTCTCTCGAATGGGGATAGCTAGGAAACGCGACTATTCTTCGGTTGATTACCAATTCCATTTTACTATCAGCGGTAACTACAACCACACGCTGGTAACAGCTACTGACCTATATGCTGCTTTGCTTCATCTATACTCCTCCTGTGCAGTTTATTCTAGGAATGGACAACTAGCAACTGGTATTAAGTTTTCAAAATGCGTACGTTAGGATCAAGAATGCTCCGTGCCTTAAAGGGCGATGAAGATTCAATCAAAAGAAATTCAGCCCAACAAATGTAAGCAATCTCAAATCACTATATTAGATGTAAACATTTTTTTTTTAATATAACTTGTATCATTAACAGCATTGAGAACAACTTTGTAGTGAAAAACATTGATGGCTATGTGGTCCTACCTTTCTAATGTGATGCTTACAGTAATGTTGCATGATGAAACTTCTTCCTCGCTAGGATTTACATTGAAGTAAGCTGGTTGCATAGGCATGGGTAAGCTCACATTCTTGGTGTTTAGCATCGTGACAACCCGCTCCATAGCCGGTCGAAATTCTGCACTTTCTTGAACACATAAAAGCGCAACATGAATGCACCTTTCTATCTCTTGATGTTTATTCCCTGGAGGATAATAAATCAGATCACCCCATTTTCCATCTCTCCAAAGTTGCCAAGCCTAATACCAGAATAGTGTGCTTTCGTTAAATAAGTGTCATGCGCACTTCATTATAGAAACAACTGGTATGATAGAAAAGTAAATCAGGATTTGGGGTATCAGTACTCACAAATGAAATGAGATTATATAGCTTTCCATTGTGTCGATAGAAGTGGGCTGTCCTCTTCCCACTTACTATTTCCAAAATTAACACACCGAAGCTAAACACATCTGACTTGATTGAGCAAACCCCCTCAAATGCATACTCCGGAGGTATGTAGCCACTGTGTGAAGGAAGCAAAATCGATACTTGTCACTGATGAAAAAGATAGAATTTAAATATTGCTGATTGGATGCTTCATGCATGCCCCCCCTCCCCCAAGGAAAATACACACAACCCCCAAAAGAAGAAGAAAGAAGCATATCTCAAATCTCAATATGACGCGCAACAAAATGGATGTGCTACTATGTTCTTACTGTGTGCCCACTATTCTGGTGGTATTGGACTCTGCCATATTTGAATAGAATATTCTGGCCATCCCAAAATCAGATATTTTTGGATTCATAGTACTATCCAAGAGAATGTTACTGGCTTTCAAATCCCGATGAACAACACATAACCGTGAAAAGTTGTGAAGATAAAGAAGTCCTTGCCCTATCCCATCAATTATGTGAAGACGTTTAGACCAGTTTAGTTGTGCTCCCTTTACATTACCTGCAGAACATTTGCAATTATTAGTTAACATTTAGTATAAATTATAAACAGCATCACATTCGAGCACATAGAAAAGAAAGGGCTCACTAAAGATGAAGTAGTCTAGGCTTTTGTTTTCCATATATTCATATACAAGAATTTTTTCTTGATCTCCTTGAGTGCAGCAGCCCAGCAGCTTGACGAGATTTTTGTGTTGAAGCTTTGCTATAAGTTGGGTTTCATTTTGAAACTCCAGTAAACCTTGTAAAGAACATGTTTCTAGTCTCTTGACTGCTATTTTAAGTCCACTGCTCAATTGCCCCTAAGATTGGTAGAAGAAAAAAATGTTAGTTTTTTCCCCATCACTTTGCAACTGGTTTTATGTTATAAAAGTGCATTGCTATACATATTTTCAACAAGTGGGAAAAATAATTAAATTATCGTAAGGGCAAAATCTTGATGTTTATAGTAGGTAACTAATAGAATGCAATTCACGAATAATTTCTATATTTGGAATAAACAGTCAGCAGCTGAACGTTTCTTATTTTATGAATGGTATGAGTAAGAATATGTTTGCAATTTAAGTTCATAGCCACCTTATATACAGGACCAAAGCCACCTTGTCCCAGTTTGTTATCATTTGAGAAGTTATTTGTAGCTTCTTTTATCTGGGAGAAATCATACAGGAAAAAGTCCGAGTTGGTTCCTTCTGTCCTCCATAGATATATTACAGTTTTTATCGCCAATGACAGCCGTCGTAATTTAGATAATGCTTGTTCTGAAAAATGATAATGATATATCATGTTTTTGGATCTTGAATCTGATACACTTGTCAGAAAATAAACAGTGGTATCATGCAGTGGAAAATTAGAGCTGTGCTAAATTGCTAATACATACCTCTATGTTGTTGTGTTTTGATCCATCTATGGAAAAGCAAACAAGAAATGGATACTACAAGTATGAACCCTCCAATACTAACCAAGGCTGTGTTCTCTCGTCGAAAAAATGCTTTCTTGCCTGTATGTTCACCTATAAAACGATTGAATTATAGTTTGATAGTGCCAAAAGGCACATGTTAAAGCAACAACATATTGATGGGACAATTCTAACCACTGAAAAATGCCTCTTCACTCAACATGAATTATAGAGAAACCAAATAACAATTTATTCTTTTTGTCAAGCTCGTCTCCAGCACCATGGCTATGGAAACCTGGATGGTGGAGCAAGGTGTTGGTTCATTCTTAAAAAGTACAGTGAACTAGGATTTTGTTTGTAGCCATTTACTATAGGATATGTTTGGATAAGGGGCAATTTTCCATCAAAACTTTCCAGAAAATCCCAAAGAAATTTACCTCATGCAAGCACCTCTTGTTTCGAATCCAAGTCTGTTTTGGATAAAATCAGGCTAGTGATTTCGTTTATTTAATGAAAAAAATGATTTTTTTTCCTTATTGTAACCCTCGTAGGCTGATTGGTTTGAATACTTGAATGGTCAAGAGAATGCAAAATTCTTTATGAATGGAACCGTGCAGGGTAACGTACTTTTCTTGAGCACATCCAGCAGTAGCATCTTGGTATCAGTGAAGAACTGTGTATCCGTTTCATACCTCAGTGTGCACCACACCCCAAGAATGGCCGCTCCCATCTGGGTAGTGCTAATCTTGCTCTGCCTGCCTGAGATGATACCATCCAGGCAGTTCATGCATTGCTCCGATGGCATGCCCTGCATGCACTGCACTAGCCCATACACCGTCTGTCCTGTCTCCTCAAACCTCTGTTTGCCTACTGCATACCTCTCTGGTCGACTCACTGCAGCATCAGTAAGTGCACGCAGCACCTTGGTGACAAGATCCTCAAATTGCTTAGCCACAGAAGCTGTCACAGCATTCAGGTTAGTATTCACAGTGCACTCCGGCACATTTGTGAAGCTGGAGATAAAATCCTGGTTGTAGAAGTGTATCTTGGCCTGGTCTTGGTTGTAGTAGTAGGTCACCTTCTTGGTCATGGCCTTGGGAGAGTAAGAGTTGCCGTTTTTGCTGTTGATGGCTGCATCAAGGGCCTCAGTTAGGTGCTTGCGACAATCGGAGCCATCAGAATCGCCTCGACAAGAAACTGCACCATAGACTTTGTCCAGGCCTGTGCCGGCCATGCCAGTAGCTGAGTGCAGCTCTGTGGCATTAGCAAGGAGCGTTGCGGCAAGGGAGATAAGGTTGGATTTGTAGGTACTGTTTGGCATGTAAATGGCGCCATTATAGTCACTGCAGAGTTCCTGGCCGACAGATGGTGCTGGGCTGGAGATGAAGAGAACTAGGAGAGACAATAGCAGCATACTGCAGTAACTAGAGAGCAATGGAAAAGCTTTGCTTGTGGATCGTCATGGATGAGTGCCAAATACCATCTTGGTTTTGTCTACCAAGAGGTATGGAATTCAACTCCTTGAACTTTGATTCCATTGAATTATTTGAAGAAAATGATTGCTAAGACTAAAGGTGAAATTGACTTGCAGAGTTGTAGTTAGACTTTTCCTTGAAATATGATTTGGCAGAAGGTGATGTTTCAAGGAGGGATAGCTCCAGAAACAGCGATATCTGGGAACCTGACATTCAGTTTCCTCCATCATCGGCTGTGGACTTCCTCTACACAGGTGTGTCATACTTTCCAAGTCGGTTTCAGATTTGCACTTCCATACAAGCCGGGAAATATATCTTAATTAAGTTGTGAAAAAAAAAACTAAAATTGCTAGCTGTGTCAATGACTACGTCTTTTTGAATATTCTGCACAAGTCTATCTGTTCTGGTAATTTGGAATTGTCAAGTTCTTTCCAGCAGGTTTATGATAATATTTTGTGGAATATTTTTGGAGACTTAAATGTATATTTACTCATAATTTTGAAACATGTATATATGATAACATGGAAAATCTGGTTACGTATGGAATATGAGCAATAGATTACAAACAATGCCCTATCTAATTAATTAGTGCAAGAAGACCAATACCACTAGCCCACACCTTGCTAGTGTATATCTATTGTACTATCTACCATCAGTAAGGGTGATGGTTATATCATTTCTGCTGCACGATACATCGACATCTACTGACACATCTAATCTGATATGTGAGTAAGCTGGTTGCTTTGGTTCCGTTAAGGGGATGTCATCGCTGCTAAGCATAGCAACAACATCAGACATGGTGGGGCGCTCTGCTGATTTCTCTTGAACACACATTAGTGCCACCACAAGACATTTCATCATTTCTCCAGGTTCGTATTCATCACCAAATGATTGATCAATGAACTCACACCATCTTCCGTCTTTCCACATTCCCCATGCCTGAAAAAAAAATAATTGCTAAGTATGATGGTAGGAATATCCATATATTTCTTCAGTTATTGGATACAAATGCAAACTCAAATTCAATAAATCAGGGCAAGAAAGGGAAATTGTCCCTATGATTTATGGAAAAGAAAACTGGATAATAATCTACAACCATCCCTCAACAGTAGTAGATATGTGAGGAACATTTTTTTCTGCCAATTCAATTGCTTACATATTCAAGAAGATTTTGAAATTCTCCATAGTGCTGAAAACCTGCACTCCTCGTTCCACTCATAATTTCAAGAAGCAGGACACCAAAACTGAAAACATCTGATTTGATTGAGATAAGGCCCTCAGATGCATATTCAGGTGCCATGTAACCACTGACAAGATGGCATGCAGTAGAGTTAGAAAGCAAATGTGTAGGTAGAAACTTTAGTAACTACTAGCATTTCTAGTTTCTTGCTCTTACAATGTTCCCACAAGTCTGCTTGCTTTTGCTCGAGAGGCATCCGATGGGAATATCCTTGTCATCCCAAAATCAGAAATTTTAGGGTTTAACTCAGAGTCCAACAGAATGTTGCTTGCTTTCAAGTCCCTATGGATGATTCTTAGCCGTGAATGCTTGTGAAGGTATAGAAGCCCCTGGGCTATTCCTTCAACTATTTTTCTTCGTGTTTTCCAGTTTAGTGATGTCCGTCTGATAGGATCTACAAGCAATATAATGCAGGCTCAAGGTTTAATACTTGTACTACACACGAGAATAAATGCAATTTTTATCAATAGCTAGGGAGTAAAACATGCCAAAAATGAAGTGATCCAAGCTTTTGTTGGGCAGATATTCGTAGATCAGTATCTTCTGTTCCTCATGAACACAGCAACCGAGCAGCCTAACAAGGTTTTTGTGCTGAAGTTTTGCTACAAGCTGGATCTCATTTTTGAACTCCACTAGACCTTGTCTTGACTGTGCACCAAGTTTTTTTATTGCTAACTCTTGTCCATCAGGAAACAGCCCCTGTAAATTTCATCAATGAAATCCTGCATACATATGATGCCATCAGAATTAGATGATACTGTTACAAGAAAGTACCTTGTAAACTGGGCCAAAGCCACCCTCGCCTAATATGTTATTGGCTGAGAAGTTGTCTGTAGCATCAGCAAGCTGGGAAAAATCATACAAGGAGAACTCTGAACCAGCATCTTCTATCTTCCAAAGCCGCATAACTTCATCCATGTCTGTGGTCTGCTCCATCAAGTTTATTTTCACTAGATGCACATCCTTCATTAGTTCTTGCATGTAACTGAAGTAAGTAGAAATGATCTAGTATTTTAGCTGCCAGTATCATGTACTGTTATTCATTTGCTTACCTCTTTTTTGTTTTCTTCTTATGCTTAGGAAACAGAAAAACAGGCGTGTGCAGATGATGCAAAGAGAGTAAACAGTAGCAATGATCAAGATTGCATGTCCCTTCTTTTGCCCTGAATTTTGAAACATAGAATGGTTTACATGTAGTGAATGAATCAGTTCTACAATATCAAAGACTTAGCTCCTGAATTTTGCTAAGATAGTGTGCCTTACGGTTGGATTCAAGTGTTCGTTTCTTTCTTTTTGGCCAAATTGATCAGCTAAATTGAATCTTAATTTGTACCATACCGAAAGGATTCATCTTAAACTTTCAGTCAATATATACATGTAAAATATACATATTTGGCAAGCAGAGTAGCATGCAGTCCTTTTTATATTTAGTATGCATTCAGCAGCCTGAAAGCAAAATTGTTTTTTTAGAGGTTTATCTAGCCAATCCATGGTCCAACTACTCTGAAGACAAAAACAGTAAATAGAATTCAAGGTATATGGAAAATGCCAAATGGAATTATATTTTTAGAATAACACAGTAAATGGAGTCATGACCTTGGGGCTCCTTTGGAAGACTGGATTATTGAAGGAATTTTGGAGAAATTCAACCCTATGGAAAATTTTCCTATGAGGATTCTTTTTCTTTTCTTTTTTTTTTTTTTGAACGACTGGGGGGATCGTTTTCATTCATGCACTTTTTCATACGCTTCATCCAAACGGTCATTCTAGTAGCTCTCTTGCTTTATTTCAATCTATTGGATTTGAGGTGCTACGACATTTCAAACATGTATTTTTTTTTCTTATTTTTGTCTTTTGAAAAATCATGCATTTCAAAGGAGCCGTTACTTTCATAATGTTCGTTCAGATTGGGTGAAGGATGTTAATACTTAATACTGCTCAATTAGTATTGCTATACTAATTAACTTGCCTGGAGTGGTAAAGAACTGGGTGTCCGTCTCGTACCGCAGCGAGCACCTCACGCCATGGATCGCGCCGCCCATGGTGCCGCCGCCGATCTTCCGCCGCCTCTCGGCGACGACGCCGTCGAGGCAGCTCCGGCAGCGCTCCGGCGGCATGTCCCGCGTGCACTGCGCCAGCCCGTACACCGTCCGGACAGTCCGGTCCCTCTCCCGGGACGGCCACGGCGCATCGCCCGCCGCGTACCTCTCCGGTCGCCTCGCCGCCGCGTCGGCGAGCGGCCGAAGGAGCTCGCCGACGACCTCCTCGAACCGCTCGGCGTCGGCGGCCGGCGCGGTGTTCAGGTTGGTGACGTCGACCCACTCCGGCGAGTTGCTGAAGGGGAGAGGAAGTCATGGTCGGAGAAGCGGAGGTGGTACAGCTCGTCGTAGAGCGCCACGTCCCTGCGGAGCGCGCACACGGCGGCGCCGTTGACGATGCCGGCGAGGGCCTCGCGAGGCGGCCCGCCGCAGTCGGCGCCGGCGGTGTCTCCTCGGCAGAGCACGGCGCCCGCGCCGGCGGCGCCGGTAGCCGAGTGCAGCTTCGTGGCTCCGGCGATGAGTGAACCGGCGAGGGAATCCCGGTTCGACGTGTAGGCGCTGTTCGGCGTGTACGTCGTGGCGTTGCCGCAGAACCACCGGTCGCCGGCCGCCGGCGACGGCGGCGAGGAGAGGAGAAGGATTAGGAGAGCTGCAAGCATCGTGGCGGCCGGGGACACGGATGCGCTGCGCTGGGCAAATTAGTTTTCAACTTGCCGTGTTCTGGCCGTTGGAAAATTGTGAATTTTTGGTGTTCTTCTGCGCATACTGCCAACTGGCTGTGTTCGGCGTGGGCCGCGTGGCACGTTGAAAATTGATCTCCCCTGCACGTAAAATGCATGACATGCTGAAAACTGGTCTCCCCCACGAAAGATTTTATTAGTGTTTGATTAATGAAATACTAATTAAAAAATTAAAAAAAATAATCATGTGGCGTTCTCGTGACGCTTATTTAACATTAGAATTAAAAAAACTAGATGGCACTCTGCCGCATTGCTGCGAAAACTTATAGCAAGTAGATTTATTGCAGATGATAATAAACAATTAGCATGGATGTTTATGAAGAAAAATGGTACTTGTTGCAATGGAAAACTGGCAAGAGACTTTGAATCATGAAAATATGTAGGAATAACTTGTGACAAATTGGCAATAGAGGCTCCATTTCTGACACTGGATAATGTTCTCCTTTATTTCCCATTAAATAAATTAAGAAAAAAAATCAAAACTGATAGGTGAGAGAAAAAAGGAAGTAGACAGCGGTGGTGAGCCGGATCAGGGGAGGGTGGCGATGTTGAGTTGGACCTGGGAGGGCGGCAGTGGCGAGTCGGACCGGGGAGGAAGGGCAGAGCAATATTCGGTATCGTGGTTTAGGGATAAGAATCATATTCGACCACTAGTTAAGGGGGTCGAAGTGAACTTATTCCTTTGTGGGTTGCCTTTGTTCACATTAAAGAGGTGGGCCAATTCGTTGCAGTGAAAGAGATGGGCAGACTCTGTTCACGTGAAATAAGAGGTGGGCCGATTTTGCTCATGAGTGGGCTGGATTTGTCCATGTAGAGATGATTAAAACAGGAGATAAGTTCACTTTCTGTCCCTCAACTTTATGTCGAGTTTGATTGGCATTCCTAGACTATACAAAACCGTGCAACTTGGGTCCCATGGCATATCAATCAAACTAGAAGTAAAGTTGAGGGAAGGCAAGTGAACTTATTCCTTAAAAAGGTTAATAGTTTATTTGGTCTTAAATCTCAAAGTAGTTCGCATCTATTGACAAGAGAGACTTCATCCTTGCTAAAAAATCAGAATTAGTCAAAATGATGAGTTTATGTGTACAACTGAAAAAAGAAACCTGAATGGTCCTTGGCTCTCCCCTGCACGTAAAATGCATGACATGCTGAAAACTGGTCTCCCCCACGAAAGATTTTATTAGTGTTTGATTAATGAAATACTAATTAAAAAATAAAATAATAATCATGTGGCGTTCTCGTGACGCTTATTTAACATTAGAATTAAAAAAAAAACTAGATAGCACTCTGCCGCGTTGCTGCGAAAACTTATAGCAAGTAGATTTATTGCAAATGATAATAAACAATTAGCATGGATGTTTATGAAAAAAATAATACTTGTTGCAATGGAAAACTGGCAAGAGAATAACTTGTGACAAATTGGCAATAGAGGCTCCATCTCTGACACTGGATAATGTTCTCCTTTATTTCCCATTTAATAAATTAAGAGAAAATAAAAACTGATAGGTGAGAGAAAAAAAGGAAGTAGACATCGGTGGTGATCCGGATCGGGGGAGGGTGGCGATGTTGAGTTGGACCTGGGAGGGTAGCAGTGGCGAGTCGGACCGGGGAGGAAGGGCAGAGGAATATTCGGTATCGTGGTTAAGGGATAAAAAGACCACAGTGGTGAACTTATTCCTTTGTGGGTTGCCTTTGTTCACATTAAAGAGGTGGGCCAATTCGTTGGAGTGAAAGAGGTGGGCAGACTTTGTTCACGTGAAATAAGAGGTGGGCCGATTTTGCTCATGAGTGGGCTGGATTTGTCCATGTGGAGATGATTAAAACAAGAGATAAGTTCACTTGCTGTCCCTCAACGAGTTTGATTGGCATTCCTAGACTATACAAAACCGTGTAACTTAGGTCCCATGGCATATCAATCAAACTAGACGTAAAGTTGAGGGAAGGCAAGCGAACTTATTCCTTAAAAAGGGTTAATAGTTTATTTGGTCTTAAGGGCCTGTTCACTTTGATGTCATTTCTAACCTTACTATTTTTTTGGTAAATTTGCTAAAATTGTGTATATGTTTAGCTTCTTACCAAATTTTGGTAAAAACACCAGAAATTTGGTAACTTGCACAGTACTGACCAAAATCGGCATGGGCCAGCGCAGCCCAAATTTTGGCTATTCCGCCTCCGCCTCTGCTGGAAGCAATCAGGTGACAGAGGGTGGTACCGCACGTCTGTTGGGTAGTAGTAAAAACTTCGGATGCAATCTAAACGCTACCAGATGTTACCAAAATTTGGTAGAATGTACGTTAGCAACAAAGTGAACACATTCAAAATAATCATCTTGCCAAAATTTTAGCAACATTGTCAACCTTACCAAAATTTGGTAATGTTTTTTTTGTTGCATCAAAGTGAACAGACCCTAAATCTCAAAGTAGTTCGCATCTATTAACAAGAGAGACTTCATCCTTGCTAAAAAATCAGAATTAGTCAAAATGATGAGTTTATGTGTACAACTGAAAAAAGAAACCTGAATGGTCCTTGGCCTCGTACTATTTAGTGTAGCTCTTGGACTTTTTTTTTCGCTTCTATACATATGTTGCACTTGCTTGTCTTCACATCTACAGAACCTCAGAGCAGTTATTTGCCCCAGTGGGCTCTCTCAGACAGCGTGATACGGCCATCACAGCAGCTTCAATTGATGCATCCTCCCCCTGTGCCATGTTTCAAGAAGGCAATGGTGTGGACAACATATATAGAAACTAGAAGAGAGTTTCCAAGCAGGGACTGGCATGGTTATCCACAATTTCACAGGGCAAAACATAAAATTTTGTCCAAAAAAAAAAACTTGGGCTTACTATATTTTTGCTAACAATTTACATTGTTGTTCAAAATATTCAGACATTGAAACCAGCTTAGACAAGGAAGGAAAATCTGAAGCACAAAAAGAGAGAACCTGATCAGTCGGAGGAATTTTGTTATTTGAAAGGTAACTGCAGGATAGTTTCTATTGGATGGTTTTAAAAGTTTGTGCTGTTTCCATTGCTAATGATCATATTTTAGTGCTCTTCTAATTGTAGAATCAGGAGGACAAAAAAAAAAACATCACTATGAATATGTAATTTATTGTTAACTGCTAGATTGAATAACAAAATGTTACCTTTTCTTTCCAGAAGAACATGTTTCCGTACTTCCCTGAAACACGACTCCAAAAGCTCCGAGGAATGTCTAAATCAACTAATGCACCAACATTGAAATTTATAATGTTTCCTGCCAAAACAAAGACATCATTGTGCTGCTAATAAGCATGAGTGCATGACAAGTGATCAAATTTCAAAAGTTTTGTAATAAAAACAATGGTACTTTGGGTGTGCAAAGTTTTGCTGCTCAGTTATGAGGTGTTAACATCCAAGAAATGCAGAGGTTTGTAAAACTTGGGATCATTTTTTAGGGAATGAACACTTGGTATCACGAGACCAGCAAGAACAACTCAATATGTCTTATGGATCCAGATCACATCATAGGTATCATGCCCTACCTAGCATGTAAACTTGGGTACCATCTAGATTATTTGTTCGCATAATAAGAAGAGCCAAGCAAGAAATGGTAAGGACATCAACTGCATGGACTAGCAAGCTCATTGATCATCAGCCATCACTGAGAATTTCTTAACAGCATGCTTCATCCCAGCATGGCTCGGTTTTTCCTAATTTCCCTAGTCCTAAAACTTTCACCCTTAATTCTGAGAGTTAGATTCCTTTTTTTCCTAATTAAATTATGTACATTTATTGTGTCCTTACTACCCAAAACATTATACTCATCCAGCGTGCGATGAAAAAAAAAAGATATGGAGAACTATGTTTTCAACCAAAAGTATCTCACCGAAGGTGGGATCGGCGACAAACACGATTGTCTGGTCATCAACTTGCCAAAAATCTTTGATAGCCAACCCTGGAAAAAGATTGCCCATAAAGCAAGTAAATCAACTTTATACAAATATCAACATGATAATACGAACCAGTGGATCCTGCTCTAAATAGCAGAGAGGATTACAAAGCTATGTGCCAACAGATTATCGCAATTAAGTTGGCAATCAATTCATAACTTAGTTGTACATCCTTTGCTAAGAGAGAAATAATGGTTAAAAGAAATTATCACAGCATACAAGAGACTTCTAAAAAGGACATAAGATTGCTGAGGAACGAGTTCAGATCATAGGCTCATAGCACATCAGCGATCCTTAATCGGTTGATCCAGTGAATTAAATTACCAAGTTTTTTTTCTTTTGCAAGGAGTTAATTACCAAGCTCAACTCATAAAGCAGACCTAAAGAGACAGAAGCTGAACCTTTGCCCATACATACACTCCATGACAATGAACTTAGCTGTTACCGAAGTTAGCTGTAGTATAGAAACCAGGCTCAGTTGTCCAAAAATAGATTCCATTTTTGGCTTTAGAATCACCATTTAAAAATAAGGTTGGTTATTGATTTTGTAATAAACTAACGATATATTAGAAAAAAATTATACTGCCATTTCCATATGGCTTGGTTGAGATTTGAGATACTCTAGATATAAAATTGGTCAAAATTGGCAAAGTCCGATTGTTGCCACACAATGTTACCATGTATCTATAAATATATTGTATAATTAGATAACACAAACAAAGGATAACTATATGTAATAAAACAGAAGCAAAAAACACCTGGTGTATCAGGATAATTTTGTGCAAGAACTCTCAACTTGTATCCTGTATCTTTCTCAAGATCTTCTATTTCTTGACGCAGACGGTTTTCCTAAGAACTGAGCTAATTGCAGCTCAGCATAAACGGGCGGGGATTCGTGGTTTATACTGATGTGGACATGTTTCCTGTCACCGTTGATGATAGATCATGTGGCTAGAAAATTCGAATGTTTTGGACCTAAAAAACTGTCGACTACTCACTAGTTAGTCCCTCCCACAAAATATATATCCATCACATTTCCCTTTTTTAAAACTTTTTATTGAGCGAGAGATAAATCACATTTCCCTTGTACCTTGTTCTCACCTTCTACATTCAATCCAACAAGGCACCTACAAAGTACACGTATATAGTAGTTGAACAAGAATGAATTAAGTGGTTGCAATATCTAAGCTATTGTTTGTCGATCATAATCATCATGTCGTCATCAACAAAATGTGGCTAGACATTCACTTGCCACGAGCCCGTGTTTTTCTGTAACTTCTCTACATACCTCTAATTTCTTAATTACTAAAGTTTCATTATTTGACAGAACACTTTAGAAGAAGCAGTTAATCAGTTCAATCGATGTGACGACAGACGACTCAATTATCATCAATCTGTGAACGAATTTAACTCGACTTCTTCTCTGCTAATAATTAATTAATTAATTAATTAATTAAATTTCTGGTCGGTGAACTAAACGATGATCTAGTACTTGCATCAGCGGTCGTCGCAGCCACGATTCTCTTTAAAAACGCGGCGATGTTCGGTTTCGTGTTCTGGATACTTTGGATTAAGTCAATCAAATTCATCTTACTTTTTTTTACCTAATTTTGGACCACGACGGCTGCGAAAGAGATGTCCTAGTAATCATCATCCAACGACCACAAAGGTCTCCTCTATATAGTATGCGAGTTTGAACGCTTATTGCCTGCACGCCAAACTAATTCTACACCTAATGACTTTCCCTCAATAATTTAGCCTCTAATCTTCAGCATCATATCCTCTTGCTTAATTGCTTCTAGGGTCGCTATAATCACAGGTGTAACTGTGCACTATGTTGTTTCGAGGCAGGAGAGAGGCAACCTGCACCTGCCCATGGAGGACTCGGATTAGACTAGAGCACAAGATGGCGTGCTTGACCAAGTATCAGCACGCCACGAATGCAACGAATTAACGCGAGAGATGTTGTATAAGTAGTGTGATTTGATGCCAAGTTCTTGCATCTTGTCAAATAGTATTTGGGGAGCTGTTCCATGGTTTACCCAGACTCTGTGTAGGCCTATAGTCTACACTCTATTATGTAACCCATTTATCCACTAAATGCAGAAGTTGTAGCAGAATATCCAGATAGGAAGAAACAATAGGGGGATAAATAATCAATAGAAATATCATAATAGAATTTTTCTGCAGAAATATCTTTCGAGTGGCACTAATTGGCCAAATTTTTGGAACGCCATTTATCCACATGACCAAACCAAATCTTTTAAGTGTCATTTTACATATCAATCATTTTGGCAGCATTTATCACTCATGAACATGCATTAGGAATAAAAGTTACACAAGGTATCAATTTTCTGAAACATAGTAGCACTGAACTGAGGGAATTTTGTGATGTCTTTGAAATGCAGAATAGAATTTCCCATTCTCATATTTTACTACATGGACTATGCAGTAGCAAAACAAATAAAAACAACGTATACAGTTGTACTACTTTTTTTTCAAAAAAAACACCTTGAGTTCCATTTCTTGTGCTACAGTATTCTGTTAGTGGTAGTCTGGTAGATTCAGTTTCATAACTTTATCCATTCATATTACAAAGTGATCACTCCACTCTTGAATATCATATTGCAACTGGAAAACCACCAGTCCAGACTTCTAATAAAAAAGAAAGTCACATCTGTTCGTTTGAGCAACAATTATACCGCGATTCTCCACACCCAATCCTTTATTTATTCAATGGTGGATCATTGCTTCTTTTCTTTTCGAACAAGCCGTACAGTTTTATTCTTGTTCTTATTTTTATTTTTATTTTGCAGATGCAGTTCCCTTCAGTTCCTGAGAAACAAAGACGAAGGCCAAGAAACTTACAGCAAGTGAAGGATAAGGCGACGGCAAGCGTGCTGGAAACCGCCGCCTTCCATGGCACCGCTCTTCCGAGGTCACCGGCCCAAGAAGCAGCTTCCCTGCCGGCGGCGGCGGCGGCGGCAAGCTTAATTCCAAGTCTGCAGGGTAGAACTTTTTTTGTTCCTACGACACTAAAGCACTTAATACAGCTGAGCTACCCTGAAGTTATGGTTAAATAAATGTGATTAGGTATCGTCTTTCTGCTTTAGGGAGTGTTTAAATTCAGGGGTGTAAAGTTTTGGCGTGTCACATCGGATAGAGTGAATTACTGTTTGGACCATGTTTTATTACCTATGTAGCACTTTGGACTAGGTCCTAAGCCATGTTTTCACTTTAGACCACATTTTATTACCAAATGTTTTGATATGGACCACTAGCCCACTAGTTAGTGAGAAAAATAGATAGGGTAATGAGCGAAAGTCACAACCGGCAAGCTTTCCCTAGAAACTAGAGCAGCCAGATGCATCAAAGTAGTGCATTCGCTCCTCGATTAGGGGTCAAGCTTGACACCTTGATTTCTACCAGGCGATCGCTCGAGCTCAAGCTTGATCTGTTGGCGTTGTCCCTGCACTGCTCTAGCTTAGCTTGCTGGCAACAAACCCCCAATTGCTCAAGCCCCAAGCTCGGCTGCTGCATCGGCCCCTTGCTTGAGCTCCGGCGATGCTGAGCTCTGCACTTGAGCTAGCACCGGCTCCGCTGCTCGAGAGCTTGCATCCGCTCATGCTAGCTGGACCCTCTTGCTCGAGCTCCACCTTCGCCCGCAGTTCGAGCTCCCCACATTGGCTTCTTTAATTTGTTCGACTGGTCGAGCAGTCGCCGCTAGACCCTAGCTTGCTCAGGCTGCTTGTTGGCTTCCTCGTTGGGCTACTACCTAGGAATCAGAAAGAAGGAAGAGTGCGGAGATGGAGAGGAAGGGGCAGTCCAAATTGCAAAATAAAGTAATTTTACCTAGACTAAAGTGAAAGCATTGTACTATGGGAGGTCCCATATGACACAGGTGGCCCAATATAAAATTTACTCCATTGGATATTATATAGGGTGTCGCATAAGGTGTTCGGGCACTAATAAAAAAACTAATTACAGAATCCGTTAGTAAACCGCGAGACGAATTTATTAAGCCTAATTAATCCATCATTAGCAAATGTTTACTGTAGCACCACATTGACAAATCATGGAGCAATTAGGCTTGAAAGATTCATCTCGCAAATTAGTCGCAATATGTGTAATTAGTTATTTTTTTAGCCTATATCTAATACTTCATGCAGGTGTTCAAACATTCGATGTGATACGGTGTAAAATTTTAGGGTGGGATCTAAACAGGGCCTTATATTCTCAGAGTTTTAGGATCTAAACAGGGCCTTATATTCTCAGAGTTTTAGCTGCTCTGGATCTGTACGGATGAGAAACATGTGCATAACGGACATTAAATGTCATGATCTGCATCTCAGTGTTTTTAATGGACACTAAATTTTTGTAACTAGTTCTGAAAAACTACATCTCATAGAATATGTTGTTTGAATTTACCTGACCTGGGGAGAGAAAACCAGCAACATCAATGACGGTGGTGAATTCCTTGGGAAGCAATTCGGGTTTGTTGACCCCAGTCTTTGCATTAACTATACCAACAACTGCATGTGCGAGATTCTGCATGAGATTTTTCCATTGACAGCTTTTTTACTTAACAAAAATACAAAAAACTATATATTTCAGAGAACTCTATATGTGCCATTGCAAATACATGTAATGGTCAAAATGCCACTTTAATACCAAAAAATTCAAAGTGACCAAACAACATAAACCTCAAACAGAAAAGAGAAAGGCCTCCTCCCATTTTCCATCTTCTCCTGCTAATATTTAGTAAGCGGTAAGTCTCCTACCACTGCCATGCCAATCATTTTGCTATCTGAACTGGGTGTCTGACTAAGGAACATACAGAATGCACTGTCTGGCTGTTACAAGCAGGCAAGCAGCCAATGCATTGCCAGCATGAAGGTACAACACCACAGCTTGACAAGCTGCTGTGACTAGTGACAGAATCACTGCAGTAAATAAATTAATCCTGGATATATTTGGCAAGAGATTCCTTTGCATGAGCTGTTCCATGGTTTACCCAGACTCTGTGTAGGCCTATAGTCTACACTCTATTATGTAACCCATTTATCCACTAAATGCAGAAGTTGTAGCAGAATATCCAGATAGGAAGAAACAATAGGGGGATAAATAATCAATAGAAATATCATAATAGAATTTTTCTGCAGAAATATCTTTCGAGTGGCACTAATTGGCCAAATTTTTGGAACGCCATTTATCCACATGACCAAACCAAATCTTTTAAGTGTCATTTTACATATCAATCATTTTGGCAGCATTTATCACTCATGAACATGCATTAGGAATAAAAGTTACACAAGGTATCAATTTTCTGAAACATAGTAGCACTGAACTGAGGGAATTTTGTGATGTCTTTGAAATGCAGAATAGAATTTCCCATTCTCATATTTTACTACATGGACTATGCAGTAGCAAAACAAATAAAAACAACGTATACAGTTGTACTACTTTTTTTTCAAAAAAAACACCTTGAGTTCCATTTCTTGTGCTACAGTATTCTGTTAGTGGTAGTCTGGTAGATTCAGTTTCATAACTTTATCCATTCATATTACAAAGTGATCACTCCACTCTTGAATATCATATTGCAACTGGAAAACCACCAGTCCAGACTTCTAATAAAAAAGAAAGTCACATCTGTTCGTTTGAGCAACAATTATACCGCGATTCTCCACACCCAATCCTTTATTTATTCAATGGTGGATCATTGCTTCTTTTCTTTTCGAACAAGCCGTACAGTTTTATTCTTGTTCTTATTTTTATTTTTATTTTGCAGATGCAGTTCCCTTCAGTTCCTGAGAAACAAAGACGAAGGCCAAGAAACTTACAGCAAGTGAAGGATAAGGCGACGGCAAGCGTGCTGGAAACCGCCGCCTTCCATGGCACCGCTCTTCCGAGGTCACCGGCCCAAGAAGCAGCTTCCCTGCCGGCGGCGGCGGCGGCGGGAGGCGGAGTCCGACAAGCGGAGCAGCGGCCGCCGAGGGAAGAAGCAAATATTGGTCTTGGACGAGCAGATAATGGCGACGACGCAAACGCGGCTGCTCCGGAAGGTGTTATCCGAAGGGCGTGGAAAGGAAGGAGAACCATGTTCGTCGCCATAGAACGGCGGAGAAGGGGGGAGTGGCTGCGCGCGGGGATGACGAGGCGGGCCGCAAGCCCCCGCAACCGGAGGAGGAGGTGGAGAAGGAGGCGCGGTGATGGACTAGGGAGGATAGGAGGCTGCGGCGGCGGCGAGCCGGCGGGAACGGAGGAGGTGGCGGAAGCGGGGCCAGGTAGAAGACGAGGATGGGTGGGATTTGCCGGATTGGGGATTAGAGTTTCAGGTGACATCTAAACCAGCAATGATGGATCCAACGGTCACAAAACAATGATGACGTGGCTATTCTAGCCTCCCCCTGTATGAATAGTTGGGCTTATTCAAAATCTTTTCATTGTTCAGCTATTTACTTTTTAAGAATTAAGATAATGGAAAATTTTCGTCACTTGCTTCAGCAGAAGCCAAAAGCCAAATTATTAGTTTGCAGCACCTCTATCTGCATCACAAAGTGATAAAAGAACGTTATTAAGAGCAAACCCTATTGGTAAATAATTGATGGCGCTGATTAACTTGGTAGCTGTTTCTTTATACTACTTATAAAATTATGGTTTGAAATGAATATAGCAATGTACTCCCTCCATTTCTTATTATAATTCGTTTAACTTTTTTTAATCAAATTTTCTTTAAGTTTGACTATGTTTATAGAAAAAATAAATATTAGTACAAAACAAACATATTATAAAAATATATTCAGTGTTAAATTTAATGAAACTAATTTAGTGCCGTAGATGTTGCTATTTTTTTTTCATAAACTTGTCAAACCTAAAGAATTTTAATCAAGAAAAAAGTCAAACGATTTACAATATGAAACAGAGGGAGTAGTTTTTGACCTATAAAATAGTATAATATACTCCCTTAGTTTTAGGTTATAAAATAGTATGAAAGTTTACTGGCATGTCGTTAACAATTTGTTTGAAGTCATCGAAGAACTGAAGATGTGGTTTGGGGTAGTTCATTGTGCAACAAAGGTAAAGTTACCTAGTCCAAAGTGAAAAGTGAAAAGATTGAACAAATGGTAGTCCAAAGTGAAACTTGAAGTAGCTCAAAGTAAAATTAACTCTTATTTTTTCTATAAATTTGATCAAACTTGAAGCAGCTTGACTTTGACCAAAGTCAAAACGTCTTATAACTAGAGTAGAAATTATTGCTGATCAAATTGAAATGGAGAATCAACGAGGCGAACCTATGGAGAGAAGTGAGGAGGGTTGGTCATACTATTTTAGCCCTCTGATTATAAATAGTTGATGTTTAGGATAAAATTTGAGTAATCTTTTAAATTTTGATTAAAGTTAATTTCTGAAAATGCTTAGTTTAAAAATAAAATAAATGGTATACACATATATTTTTGTTAAAAGTATTATAATAATATCGTAAGACTTATTAGAATTTATAAACTTATTATAATTGCCAAAATTACAAAAGTTTGACAACATTTTGTCCTAAACCGTTAAATATTTATGAACGAAAGTAGAAGGTTGGTTTGTTCAATTTCTATGAAATTAAGGCCCTGTTTGTTTCAGCTTAAGATTATTGTAATCTAGATTATTAAATCAGATTACTTTAAGTTGGATTATAATAAGCTGACATAAAATAAGCTATGTGTTGTTTATTTCTTTAGATTATTAGAGGCATCTAAGGTTAGTGAGTCTTTAGCCACTCAATAATCTGAAAAAAGCTCCTCCAGAGAAGATTATTGGATTATAGCAATCTGGCTTATAGATTATAATAATCTACCATAATAATCTACTTGTTTGTTTTAGCTTACGCCTAATAATTTAGATTATAACAATTTTAAGCTGAATCAAGCAGGGCCTAAAAGGTAGTATAGAGTATTCTATTAGGTTTTTATGTTGAGACACGCGCGCCTACGAGTAAGGTTCATACCTCTGCATCCAAATTTTGGGGTAAAAGAACACGATTACTATTGTTGACTACTACTCTCTCTAGTCAATAATATTTGACGTGAGAGAAGATTAGTTAGTACTCTCAACGTTAAATATTATTAACTGGAGTGAGTATAAAAGCATGGGTACATGTTTCATTTCCCACAAAATATATATCCATCACATTTCCCTTTTTTAAAACTTTTTATTGAGCGAGAGATAAATCACATTTCCCTTGTACCTTGTTCTCACCTTCTACATTCAATCCAACAAGGCACCTACAAAGTACACGTATATAGTAGTTGAACAAGAATGAATTAAGTGGTTGCAATATCTAAGCTATTGTTTGTCGATCATAATCATCATGTCGTCATCAACAAAATGTGGCTAGACATTCACTTGCCACGAGCCCGTGTTTTTCTGTAAATTCTCTACATACCTCTAATTTCTTAATTACTAAAGTTTCATTATTTGACAGAACACTTTAGAAGAAGCAGTTAATCAGTTCAATCGATGTGACGACAGACGACTCAATTATCATCAATCTGTGAACGAATTTAACTCGACTTCTTCTCTGCTAATAATTAATTAATTAATTAATTAATTAAATTTCTGGTCGGTGAACTAAACGATGATCTAGTACTTGCATCAGCGGTCGTCGCAGCCACGATTCTCTTTAAAAACGCGGCGATGTTCACAGTTTCGTGTTCTGGATACTTTGGATTAAGTCAATCAAATTCATCTTACTTTTTTTTACCTAATTTTGGACCACGACGGCTGCGAAAGAGATGTCCTAATAGGCTAACAATCATCATCCAACGACCACAAGGTCTCCTCTTTAGAATGCGAGTTTGAACGTTTATTGCCTTCACGCCAAACTAATTCTACACCTAATGACTTTCCCTCAATAATTTAGCCCCTAATCTTCAGCATCATCCTCCTGATTAATTTCTTCTAGGGTTGCTATAATCACAGGTGCAACCGTGCACTATGTTGTTTCGAGGCAGGAGAGAGGCAACCTGCACCTGCCCATGGAGGACTCGGATTAGACTAGAGCACAAGATGGCGTGCTTGACCAAGTATCAGCACGCCACGAATGCAACGAATTAACGCGAGAGATGTTGTATAAGTAGTGTGATTTGATGCCAAGTTCTTGCATCTTGTCAAATAGTATTTGGGCGTGTTGATGACGAGCGTGCAAATGGCGGCGTCGCTACGTCTGATTGTCGTGTTGGTGTGTGCGACGGCGGGCGCCGTCGTCGATGCGGCGGCCGGCGGAGTCCGCGTCGGGCTGACGCGCATCCACTCCGAGCCCGGCGTCACCGCGTCCCAGTTCGTGCGCGACGCCCTGCGGCCGGACATGCACCGGCGCGCGCGGTTCGGGCGGGAGCTCGCGTCGTCGTCGTCGTCTCCGGCGGGCACGGTGTCCGCGCCGACGAGGAAGGACCTGCCCAACGGCGGGGAGTACATCATGACGCTGGCCATCGGCACGCCGCCGCTGCCGTACCCGGCCATCGCCGACACCGGCAGCGACCTCGTCTGGACGCAGTGCGCGCCGTGCGGGAAGCAGTGCTTCAAGCAGCCGAGCCCGCTGTACAACCCGTCGAGCTCGCCGACGTTCCGCGTGCTCCCGTGCGGCAGCGCGCTGAACCTGTGCGCCGCCGAGGCGAGGCTGGCCGGCGCGACCCCGCCGCCGGGGTGCGCGTGCAGGTACAACCAGACGTACGGCACCGGGTGGACGTCCGGCCTGCAGGGCTCGGAGACGTTCACGTTCGGCTCGTCGCCGGCCGACCAGGTGCGCGTCCCCGGCATTGCCTTCGGGTGCAGCAACGCCAGCAGCGACGACTGGAACGGCTCGGCGGGGCTCGTCGGCCTGGGCAGGGGCGGCCTGTCGCTCGTCTCCCAGCTTGCCGCCGGCATGTTCTCCTACTGCCTGACGCCGTTCCAGGACACCAAGAGCAAGAGCACGCTCCTCCTCGGCCCGGCGGCGGCGGCGGCGCTCAACGGCACCGGCGTCCGGTCGACGCCGTTCGTCCCGAGCCCGTCCAAGCCACCGATGAGCACGTACTACTACCTCAACCTCACCGGCATATCCGTCGGCGCGGCGGCGCTGCCCATCCCTCCCGGCGCGTTCGCGCTCCGGGCCGACGGCACCGGCGGGCTCATCATCGACTCCGGCACGACGATCACGTCGCTGGTCGACGCGGCGTACAAGAGAGTCCGCGCCGCGGTGCGCTCCCTGGTGAAGCTGCCGGTGACGGACGGGTCGAACGCCACGGGTCTCGACCTGTGCTTCGCGCTGCCATCGTCGTCGTCGGCGACGACATCGCCGCCGGCGGCGCTGCCGAGCATGACGCTCCACTTCGGCGGCGGCGTGGACATGGTGCTCCCGGTGGAGAACTACATGATCCTCGACGGCGGCATGTGGTGCCTGGCGATGCGGAACCAAACCGACGGCGAGCTCAGCACGCTCGGGAACTACCAGCAGCAAAACCTGCACATACTCTACGACGTCCAGAAGGAGACGCTGTCGTTTGCTCCGGCAAAGTGCAGCACGCTCTGATCCTACGGGAGTTTGTACAGATCGATTCATGTGACACGTGTACATTTTTTTTTAGTGCGTGTTTATTAGTAGTATATGTTTCTAGTTATTTTTGTATAGTTTCTACCTCGTTTCTTGAGGATCTTGATCAGTACAAATTTGTGTAAAAATATTCTTAAAAATTTGTTGTATGGAACTAAAACAGGAAAGATTCAGCTTAGAATTCACAATGTTTCGTAGGAATTGATAATTTGCATTTGACCAGGTGGAAACAGATTTTCCAGTGGTAGTCTAAGCCACTATTAATTGTGACTAGGACTTGCGAACACGGCAATGCTGTAAGGCATCCTGGAAATTAATAGTGACTAGGACTTGCGAACACGGCAATGCTGTAAGGCATCCTGGAAATTTCAATGAGATTGTGATGTTTAAATGGGAGCAAAACCAAACAACATACGCTGAAAATAGTTAACCCGTAATTCAGAGAGTACATCTGGACGGTGAGTTTGTGAACATGATAGAACTAAGTTGAAAGCAATAAAAAAACTGTGCAAAACAGAAATAAAATTAATTGTAAGTAAAAGGGACTTACTAATATCTAACTTAATACCCACTCAATTTTCACTTAACAATTTCACTAAAGAATATACATGTAACTTGAGAAGAACACGGGAAGTATCAATGACAAAGTCCCGACAATGACATACTAGCATATATCTAAAAATAACAAATGCGGATAATTGACAACTTTCATGACCTCGTCAGCACGCATCACCAAAACCACCATAGAAAGTTCAGGCAAATATGTTATCCACGTTTGGTGTCCTCAATGACCTCATCTGTCAGCATCCTTTGTTGAGCTACAACCACAAATGTGATTTATTTTCTTCCATTGTACTTTCCTCTTCGCCGTCGGTTTCCACCTCGCCCTTGACCTCTGGCTCGTAACCAGTTCGTCCTACTCGTCGATGCACCGGTTGGTCGGTCATTATACTGACCTTTCATGAGCAACAGCTTGTGAGCTTCAGCCTCTCTTAATGTCCATAGCAGGTCATAGTACTTCTCATATCTTGCAGCCCTGTACTGCCGATGTAACTGAAGGTTAATGGGGTGAAATGTAGATAATGTCTTCTCAATTAACTCCTCCTGCGTGATTTCTCTACCACAAATTTTGAATCGAGAGATTATGAGATGGAGAGCTGAGTCATATGCAGACACAAGCTTGTAGTCATGGAAACGCAAGTTCAACCAGTCATTCTGAGCTTGATATAGGACCCTGGCCTTTTGCTCCTCTTCAAATCGATCCTTCAGGGATTGCCATAGAACAAATGGATCTCTTTCAGCACGATAACCAGTCCGAAATCCTTTGTTTAAATGGCGCCAAAGAAAAGCCAATGCCGCCCTCTTTTGGGTCCCGGTACACTCTGAATTAGAGATAAGTGCCGTACAGAGACCTTTCATGCCTAAATGGATTTGAGCCTCAATAGCCCATTCAAAGTAATTGCTTCCAGCAAGAGCAAGCTCATCAAAGTCTTCGCTGTTGAAGTCGAACATGTTTTCCTACAGTAAAAAGTATTTAGTCTACAGATAGTCATGAATAAAATAAAGATTAAACAAACCATCATGAATAAAATAAAGATTAAACAAACCATATATATGCATCAAGGCTTGCAATGATTAATTAACAGGTGAATGCTAATATGCAGTACATCCTGTCCAAACTACAATCTCTGTTCTATAAAAATGAGAGGTTTTAAGGAGAACTTATCATATTACCAATATTTTATGAATTTTATATGAAACCTAACTGCATCATCCTTAATACTCCCTCTTGTTATAAATATTTAACGTGTAGGAAAGATTTGGTCAATATTGAAAATATACTTTAACCATAGATAATTTTTCAAATGCTTAGTTTTAAATAAAAATAATAATGTGCATAGATTTGTCTCGAAAAGTACTAATCACAATATCATAAACATATTTTAATATATAACTGATGGCCAAAGTTTCACAATTTTGACCTCTAAACGTCAAGTATTTATTACCAGCATCAGTATTTAACGGCTAAGCATACAACTTAGACAGATTGTTTGGCCTAACGCCAAATATAGTATTGTGAAAGTGTAATTTATAAACCTGATCAAATACCATATCTAAAACAATTAACTAGGCTTAGTTCTACTCCCGGTGTCCCAAAATAAAATAATTCCTCATCCCAAGAAGATTTTAGTAAGGAGGGAAAATGACTAAGTCCCTCGTTAATTGGAGATGGTTGGTGGATAGGCAAGAGGTATTGAAGGGATAAAATTTCTTAATTTGTATACTGAGGGATAGGTAAGAGTTTAGGAATACAACTTTCCAAACAAATTTTGAACTCTGTGAATCAACGTATTTTGAGATGGAGGGAGTATATTATTTTTTTGTGTTATTTTCTTGGTTGTACTTGGGTGAGTTACTATAAGACACGAAATGTTCATGTCTGTATTAGGGTTATTATTTTTGTTTTCTACGCATCCCTGGTTGATGTAGAGGTTACGTGTAATTCATTTTTAATGAATTTTTTCTCGTTATCTTAAAAAATGTATATGTTATTATTTGTGCTACTGATCAACAAATTAATTGTTACTTATGAACTGATTCAATTGACTAGCCATAATAAATACTAGACGAAAGTATCTGGCTATGAACAATGAAGAACAAAGAATCTAAAAGGGACAAGGTAGGCGAATATTATCACACAGCAACAAACAAGGAATTAATAGTCCATAACACAATATCTCGTCGGAGAGGATGCCCCTCTCGTACGGCACGGCGGAGGAGACGGGAGCAAAATCTGGGTAGAACTAGAGTTAATCTACATGTATGATGTATCTCAGCAATTTATCTTTGTAGGGCAACGTCTAGAGTTGAAAATGGTCAAAGGGGAAAATGCGGAAATCAAATTTCATATATTGGCGCCGGGGAAGGCAGGGAAGAAATCGAGAAAATCAGTGAGATCAAATGTTGTGATCTTGTTGATGAGGTTAATAAAGGAGATTTTCAATTGTCAGATCGTGGCTTCCGAACTTGAAATTGGAACAGAAAAAAAAAAAAAAACCTTTCAGTTTCACAACACTCACCATGAGAGTGCGGCCGCGCTGGCCGCTGTCCGAAACTGACCCTTGGCTAACCGCGGCCGCCGGTCGCCGGCGGCGGCGGCGGACGGCGGTGCAGCGCGACCGGAACGGCGTGGTTATTGGATTGGAACCGATGGCGACTAGCCTGAGAGCGACTGTTTCCAATCCAACAGCAGAGTAGAGGCGGAGAGATCCAGGGGAAAGCTACGGATCAAATCTCCGGACGATGTTTCACTGTATATTAAATAATGTTGCAATGTTTCATCGCTCGAAAAAAAATGTTTCAACGTGAAATCTCCCAGACGATGTTCACAGTATGTTGAATGAATGTTGCAATGTTTCATCGCTTAAAAAAAATGTTTCAACACGAATTGTTTCTTGATGTTTTATCTTTGAGGAATGTTTCACCGCTTTATCGAAGATGTTTCACCGCATTATCGAACATGTTTCAATCGAATGCAACACTAAAAAACATTGTCTGCAACAACGAAAAACCAATATATGCAACATCCTGAAGAGACCAAATGCAACATCCAGTATTGATTTAAGAAACATCCAGAAAAATACAGATTACAACATCACGGACACACTATGTGCAACAAAAAAAACATGTGGTGTGCAACAAAATGCACAAATCACCCCTCCGAGGGGATGGGGAAGCAAGCCCCTCTCACCTCAGTCGCAGTCTACACGGCCTCGTCAGCCTCGGTGGTTCTACCCGCCACCGCCGCCGCAGCAGTGTGCCCACGACGAAGCCAGGGACTTGCCGAGCCGCGGACGGCAGGAGCTGCGCCCGGAGCGGCCGCGCCGCCGCGCGCCTGGCGAAGGCGAGCGACGAGGCGGCGGAGGACGGCCGGCACGGATCCCGAACAGGAGACGACGGGCGGTGCGGTGCACTGAGCCACCGACGACAGGAGCTGCACCCGGAGCGGCCGCGCCGCAGCACGCCTGGCGAAGGCGAGTGACGAGGCGGCGGAGGAAGGCCGGCGCGGATCCCGGGCTAGAGACGGCGGCGGCCGGAGTATAGCAATTCCGGCGACCGGTGCAAGCCGCCGCGACTCCTCCCTAATCCTGCGTTGCCTGTCCCGTGGACGCCGACGAGGTCCACGCCTCCTCCCTACCACGCCCCCCATCGACGAGGTCCAGTGCCTCCTCCCTAACTCGCGCCGCCTTGCCTCGTCGCCATCTTGTGGCCGCCGGCGAGGTTCAGCACCTCCTACCTATGCATGCACCACCTTGCCCACCGCCGATGTCGCCGTGTGGCTGCCGGCGACGGCGACGACGCCTCGCCCTCGGCATCTCTCGTGACTTTTGAGAAGAGAGAGAGTAAGAGGAGAAAAAAATGAAAGGAACGAAGGGAATGGTGGGGAGAGGCGGTCGAGAGTTTGGATAAGGTCATAAGGACGTCCGATATTTGCGCTCGTCTCGGACGTCCTAAACGAAGCGTTTTCCAGAGATCCATCATCCATATATAGGGGAGGCGAAAAAGAAACTGACAGCCCAGAGAGGAACGAGTAAACGGGCCATTCGTCGACAGCCCATATGGCGCTAGCCATCCGGCCCAGCCCACGTCGCGTGCAGGTTGAAGGTTCGCCGCGCCACGCATCAAACCATATCTGCATCGACGTGCGGCGCACACCGCGCGCGACTACCATTTCGACTGATAGATCACCCACCGGATCGCACGCACTCTCCATCAACGTGCCACTCCGGATTCAACTAGCCTCACTGCGATGAAACAAGCCATATGATATTATGATTGATCAAGCGCAATGTGGGCAGGAACACGAAACGAATCACACCGTCTAAGTGGCTTCGTGCTCTGTTCTTGACTCCAATGGCGGCGTTTCTGGTATGGATTCTCCTCTTGTTACCGTACGTAGCCATTTCGTCCACGGCGAACCATGGCGTTCGTCTTGAGCTCACGCACGCCGACGACCGCGGCGGCTATCTGGGGCTGAGCGCGTCCGCCGCGCCGCCGACCGGAGCCACCGCCGCGTGAACGGTCTCCTCGGCGCCGTCGAGGGCCGTCGTCAACGGCGAGGCTGGGGAGCGACGGTGCCGGTGCTGGTGGCGCAGAGGCCTCCGTGCACGCCAGCACGGCGACGTACCTCGTCGACATCGCCATCGGGACGCCGCCGCTCCGCTCACCGCGGTGCTCGACACGGGCAGCGACCTCATCTGGACGCAGTGCGACGCGCCGTGCCGGAGGTGCTTCCCGCAGCCGCGCCGCTTTACGCGCCGGCCAGGTCCGCGACGTACGCCAACGTGTCGTGCCGCTCGCCGATGTGCCAGGCGCTCCAGAGCCCGTGGTCCCGCTGCTCGCCGCCCGACACGGGCTGCGCGTACTACTTCTCCTACGGCGACGCGCACCTCCACCGACGGCGTCCTCGCCACCGAGACGTTCACGCTCGGCTCGGACACCGCCGTGCGCGGCGTCGCCTTCGGGTGCGGGACGGAGAACCTCGGCAGCACGGACAACTCCTCCGGCCTGGTCGGCATGGGGAGAGGCCCACTGTCGCTGGTGTCTCAGCTCGGCGTCACCAGGTCTCCTACTGCTTCACGCCCTTCAACGCCACCGCGGCGAGCCCGCTCTTCCTCGGCTCGTCGGCGCGCCTCTCGTCCGCCGCCAAGACCACGCCGTTCGTGCCGAGCCCGAGCGGCGACGCGCGGAGGCGGAGGCGGAGCTCCTACTACTACCTCTCCCTGGAAGGGATCACCCTCGGCGACACCCTCCTCCGATCGACCCATCCGTGTTCCGGCTGACGCCGATGGGCGACAGCGGGGTCATCATCGACTCCGGCACGACGTTCACGCGCTGGAGGAGCGCGCGTTCGTGGCGCTGGCGCGCGCGCTCGCGTCGCGCGTGCGGCTGCCCCTGGGGAGCGGCGCGCACCTCGGCCTCAGCCTCTGCTTCGCGGCGGCGGCGCCGGAGGCCGTGGACGTGCCGCGGCTGGTGCTACACTTCGACGGCGCCGACATGGAGCTGCGGCGGGAGAGCTACGTGGTGGAGGACCGGAGCGCCGGCGTGGCGTGCCTCGGGATGGTGAGCGCGCGGGGGATGTCGGTGCTCGGCAGCATGCAGCAGCAGAACACGCACATCCTGTACGACCTCGAGCGAGGCGTCCTATCCTTCGAACCTGCCAAATGCGGCGAGCTTTAGGATTCGCACGATCAAAGAGATATATGACCATATGTACATAACTTGAAGAGCAATTCTACAGTCCTTGAGGAGGTACCATGAGGTACTAAAATTTTAGTGTAAATTTTGGTACCTCATAGTACCTAGATACTATGAGGTATCAAATTTATAATAGAAAAAATGGTACGTCATGCTCTAACTTGAATTTTCTATCAGTTGCTTTTGCAATTGTTCTATGGAGGTGTTTTTCGTTCCCAAGGCGACATCCCCTCGTTTCTTGCATGTCGAGAAACACACTTTCCCCTTGTTCTCTTGCATATGCTTGGTTGATTATGCGTGTGCTTGGTGGTGTGTTCTGTGTTCATCTTCTTCAAAGAAGTCCGATGTTCATCTGACTTCTGAAATGCTAAATAATTTCAGCTGAATGCAGCTCAATCACTGCAGCTAGTCAGAAATCCAAACTGATCATACTTATATTTACACGTGCGTGTCTAATACACGGACTGTACTTATTCTTTAATTCACAACCATATCTACAAGAAATTGATCCACACCATATCTACAACCATTCTTTAATTCACACTATTTTGATCTCGATGAACTTTCGTGAGTATAGTCTCCTTTAGTCAAATTGATCTATGTGACTATGTCTAGATGAACCCGTCAAAGAAGAAAAAACAGAAAGAAGGAAAACTACGCATGGAACGAGTCTGTCTTTTTTTCAAGGTAGAACATTAAAGCGATTCTTAATAGCAATTTGCGAAGTTTAAATATGCAACTAGGCCGGATCATCTATGAATTGTTTTCTTGCTATGAGTTGTTGAAATGGTGTTTATAAGATCAACGAACGCTCATCGAATCAACACTGCAAGATTCCACGAAAAAGGAGAGATCGAGATATACATACGAAAACATATGGCACCCACAGCTGCTATACTAGCCCTCATCATCCTCCTCCTCCCGCCGACAACTCTCGCCGCCGGCGACCTAAATGGCTTCCGCGCGACCCTTACTCGCATCCACCAGCTCTCGCCGGGCAAGCATTCCGAAGCGGTGCGCCGCGACGGCCACCGCCTCGCATTCCTCTCCTACGCCGCCACCGCCGCAGCCGGCAAAGCTACCACCACCGGCACCAACTCGTCGTCGGTGAACGTCCAGGCGCAGCTCGAGAACGGCGCGGGAGCGTACAACATGAACATCTCCCTCGGCACGCCGCCGCTCGACTTCCCGGTCATCGTCGACACCGGCAGCAACCTCATCTGGGCGCAGTGCGCTCCGTGCACCAGATGCTTCCCTCGGCCCACGCCGGCGCCGGTTCTGCAGCCGGCGAGGTCGTCCACCTTCTCCAGGCTCCCGTGCAACGGCTCCTTCTGCCAGTACCTGCCGACCTCCTTCCGGCCGCGGACGTGCAACGCCACGGCGCCCGGCTGCGCCTACAACTACACCTACGGCAGCGGCTACACCGCCGGCTACCTCGCCACCGAGACGCTCAAAGTCGGGGACGGCACGTTCCCCAAGGTCGCGTTCGGGTGCAGCACGGAGAACGGCGTGGACAACTCGTCGGGCATCGTCGGCCTCGGCCGCGGCCAGCTGTCCCTCGTGTCGCAGCTCGCCGTCGGCCGCTTCTCCTACTGCCTCCGCTCCGACATGGCCGACGGCGGCGCGAGCCCGATACTGTTCGGCTCCCTTGCCAACAGAAAAATATAGTAGCATTTTTAATATAAAACAAACATTTTATCAAAATATATTCAATGCTAGATTTAATGAAACTAATTTAGTGTTTAAAATGTTGCTAATTTTTTAATAAACTTAGTCAAACTTAACAAAGTAAAAAAGTCGAAGCGACTTATAATATGAAACAGGGGAGTAAAAGTCAAGAAAAGAGAACAGAGTTACAGACAAACCCGAATTTTTATCTATAATAATTAATTATCCCAAAATTAAATATTTAGTAAATCAGGTGCGGATGCTAGAGCCAACATCGTCCAGATGTGGACGCTGCACTGAACGGCGTCCAATGCAAGTCTGGCCCAACGTGATCAGGCTGGAGCATCCAGCCCTAGTCTGGACTCCATGAGTTGAGGTTAACCCCTCCACAGATCGAAGCACTGAAACTAGTTCACAAGCTTGGGATCGAGGAGGAGCCCCCCCCCCACACACACACAGAGTGAGCAGCGCCGGCGAGCCTCGCCGCAATGATCGAGGCAGCGTATGACAGAGATTGAGGAGAGAAATGAGGGTGGCGGCTGCTGATGAATTAGTCTGATCGAGTAAACCTAGACAGTTAGACTTGGTGGGAGCTTGGGCTGCACCAGTGCGAAGGATGCCGCGCGTTGTCTGTAGCGTCTAGAGCCGAATGCGTTTCGTCCGAGCGTCCACACCTGGACGCTCTAGCTAGCAGCGTCCTTCCTATTTTTGTAAATACCGCTACTGATTTACTGGTTATTTAATTTCAGAATAATTAATTATCTATCTATCTATTATATACTAAAAGTCCATTAAACTTTCTATAAACACTCCCAAACCATCATGCGGCACTCTACAAACGCTCCTACGCCGCCATGTGGCGATCTAATAATAGAGAAATTCATATAAATTCTAAGAAAAAAAAGGAAAAACATCCAATTATCGATTTTCATTTAAAATGGTGGACCTGTTAATAAAGGTTTTATATTTGAAAGAAGGTTTTAAATTATTGTTGTTAGATGATAAAATATGATTAATATTTTATGCGTGACTTGTCTTTTTAATTTTTTTCATAATTTTTTCAAATAAGATGGACGGTCAAACGTTGGACATGGAAACCAGGGTTTGTTTTTTTGATAGAGGGAGTAGGTCCCTGTCCTCCTCTCCTCGCTCTCTCTTCCTCCATCCAGGCATGGATTGGGTGCAGGTGACGCAGATGAACGTAGCTGCTCCCTGTCGGCATCCACGGATCCACCCAGTTGAAATAACCATGTTTATATTTGATTTTGTCTCTTCAACTCGATTTCTCTTCATTTTATTCTTGGATTCAATTCAATTTTTATTGCCATAAACTTGTTCTAGGCCCGATTTGTTTACATCGGGCCTGTTTTGCTAATGGGTTAGGGAAATAATTTCCCACCCACGAAAGAGTCTCTTCAAATCCTTGCCATCCATTATCCCTCCCTCATTTCATCGTAGCCCTTCATCCATTTACCTATCCTAATCCCACTACTCTTATCCCATTATCCAAACATACTCGATCGGTTTATTTTGAGGGACTTTTGGGTTGGATCTGATGTGTTCATGCTTCCGATTCGGTTGGCTTCTTGAGTTGAGACAGACAAATGATGCGCACGGCGCGGAGGGCAACGTCAGGGAGAGGCTTGCAATCGCGACGGATGAAAGCGGATTAAAACGGACAAAGGCGTAATGTGGCGAAAGGAAAATTGCTAATCTTTTAATTAGTTATAGATTATAGATATAGATATTATAGGTGCCGATTCTTAATTCATAACTGTCACTTTTAATTTATACATGTGTCGGTTCTAAAACCAACACCTATACCAATGTGCATATATAGGTGCCCCTAAATTGATACTAGTTGTAGGAGTTCATTTAGTAGTGGTAGATTACAATAAACTAGTTGGGTGGCCCGCACAATTGCGCGGCTAGCATCCATATAAAATTAACTATTTTTAATATGAATTTACTTAAAATTTACTAAATAATTATCTTGTTATCTTATGACGTTGAAAAACCAAACCTTACCATCCCCGTGTTTACAACTGTATTTCTAATTTTATAGTTTTTAAAAGTCACCCCTTTCTTATTTGCTGGCCCAATCTATCGCTGTTTCTATTCATTCTTCTTGAAACCTTTAAAATTTGGAACTTATAGTTTTTAAAGTTTATTATTTCATTGGGTTCCGTTTTTCTAATAGAAGTCCCATCAAACGCGGTCATTATACTCATGACTACTAGAAAAATAATTTATTGCCACGAAAAAAATCGTAGCATCAATGCTAAAATTGTTGCAATAGATACATGTTGCCACAATCTTAAAATCGTTGCTAGCCGTGGTAATAAATAGCGTGGTAATAGGTTATTGCAACGATTTTTATTTAGTTGTAATAAATTTTGTTATTGCCATAAAATGGATGTGGCAAAAAAATATATTGCAACACTTCACATCGTTGCGATAAATAACTATTGCCACCACTCCATGCGTGGCATTAGTTCTACGTATCAAATTAAATGTTTCAGTATTAATTTATCATCCTAACTATTTTCTTTTGATATCTTGTCATGGCTAGAATTCGAACCCAAGATCTCTCCCTCACGCGCGCTCTCCATGACCAACTCACCTACGCATCAATTTTGTTTAAAAATGCATATAATTCCATTTGAGACTGCTTAACTGAGATTTGAATCATGAATTTGAGTATTTAAAAGATTTCAAATGAAAAATTTAAGTTGCAGATCTCATCGACAGGTATAAATTTCATATAAAATTTGTCCTAACCCGTGTCCATATGAAAAGAATAAGCTAAATTATGAGATGATAATTTTTTTATTGCAACGAATTTGTTGATCATGGCAATAGAAACGTGAAAAGTACCATGTACTATGCAAATTGCCACAAAAAATAAATTTGTGGTGATAGAACACGTTTTTTGCAATAATAATATTTTTGTGGCGATAGCTCATTTCCTATTTCAACAAAAATACTGAATAAAACAACGATTGCAAATCGTTGCAACAAAGTATAGTTATTTGCCACAGAAAAATTATCATTGCGATAGTACAATATATTGCCACGAATTATTTTTCGTTGTAATAAATTGGTGGCGATAGCTCAATTATCTTGTAGTGATATGATCATCTATGGCTGTCTGTTGTCTCATCTATTTATTGTCATTGGAATTTTGAAAATCGAACATAATTATTGTTTGGATTCATTTTTCATTTTCTAGAAGTCCCGCCAAACCATTAGCAGCTTTGCCATTGTACTTTTCTGCGGCTCGCAAGCTGCCTCCCCTCTTTATTGTCATTGAGATTTTAAAATCAAACATGATTATCATTGGGTTTATTTTTTAAAATTTTTAGAAGTCCCGAAATTTTAAAAATTGGACCTTGTAATTTTTAGAGTTTATTGTCTCGTTGGGTTTCATTTTTATAATTTTTAGAAGTCTCGTCAAACGTTTCCACTATCTTCCTCTATAGCCTGTATGTTGTCTCCTCTCTTTATGTCGTTGGGGTTTTAAAAATCGAACATAACTATCTTTTGGGTTTATTTTTTAATTTTCTAGAAGTCCCGCCAAACGTTAGCAACTTTGCCACTGTACTCTTCTATGGCTCGCCCTCGACCTCCCCTCTTTATTGTCATTGAGATTTTAAAATCGAACATGACTATTATTGGGGGTTATTTTTCTACTTTTTAGAAGTCCCGAACCTTTAAAAATCGGACCTTGTAGTTTTTGAAGTTTATTGCTTCCTTGGGTTTCTTTTTTATAGTTCTTAGAAGTCTCGTCAAACGCTGCCACTGTACTCCTGTATGGTTCATCCATTGCATCCTCTTTTTATTGTCATTGAGATTTTAAAAATCGAACATAATTATTGTTTGGGTTCATTTTTTACTATCTAGAAGTCTAGCTAAGGCATCAGTAGCTTTTCCATTGTACTTCTCTACGGCTCGCCCGCTGCCTCCCCCATTACTGTCCTTAAGATTTAATCAAACATAATTATTATCGGGGTTTACTTTTTACTTTTTAGAAGTCCTGCCAATCGCTGTGACCGTATTGCTTAACAGCATGCCCGTTGTCGCTCCTTTTAATCGTTATTGAGATTCTATTTGGGGTTTTGGTAATAGTTTTTTGGATCTCCCATCAACCATCACCAATCTATTCCTTTGCAGGCATGTTGCTTCTCCCATCTTTACTATCATTTATCATTTGTGTTCTAGATGAAATTTTTTGTTTGAAAATTCCACTATTTTTATTTATAAATTATATTACTACTTGAACTCTTATAACAATATTTCTATTTTTGGGAATTTCTTTTATTTTTTACTCGGAATTTTAATTAATCTCGACATGTGTTCTTAGATGGTCATTTCTTTCATTAGTCTTCATGCTCTATTCCGAATTTTAGTTATTTATAAATTGTATTTCTAGTTGAACTTTTTTTCCTTTTTCTAATTTCAGAAGTCATTTTATTTTTTATTTTGAATTTTAATTAATCTCCTATTGTGTTCTATATGGATTATTCTTTTAATATTTCTTATTTTTTACTCCTTCCATCTACTTTTGATAGTCATATTTCCAAATCTGAAAAATTTATTTTTGATAGGCATATTTCAATTCAACAACCTATCATCTTAATGATTTTCTCGGATTTAATGTATGACTCTCCATTCTTCTGCACAAGATTGGCTACATGGGTATCGAGAAATGTAAATATTAATGAATCACTTGTTTACGAGGAATTACTAGTAACATGTTTAAATGGATGATAAGTAGAATTACTTATCCTTGGTCTGTGTGCCAAGATAAAATATGACTATCAAAAATAGATGGAGGGAGTATTTCTAATTTCAGTTGTTTCAAAATTGTATTCTTACTTGAACTCTCTTTTTTATTTTTCTAATTTTGGAATTTATTTTATATTTATTCCAAATTTTAATTAATATCGTATTGTGTTCTTATACAAACTCTTCTTTCAATATTTTTATATT